>JABXJD010000320.1:0-677903 GCA_013375575.1 Percina caprodes | reverse complement strand
TTAGAACGGAATTCTCCTGTTAAACCAGCTTCACAAGTCAGTCACAATATCTGGACCATTCTGATGTAGGTTTTAAAATTAAAGGCTAAAATGTCCAAGTAAATCTACAGTATATTTGACATCTTTTCAGGCTGTTAAAGCCATATTTTACTCTTTTTCAGGCAACTGTAGAACGGAATCCTCCTGTTAAACCAGCTTCATTCCAAGTCTGAGAGAAACATCACATATCCATGGTGTCACACAGTCAATATCGGACCATTCTGATGTAGGATTTTAAAATTAAAGGCTAAAATGTCCAAGTAAATCTACAGTATATTTGACATCTTTTCAGGCTGTTAAAGCCATATTTTACTCTTTTTCAGGCAACTGTAGAACGGAATCCTCCTGTTAAACCAGCTTCATTCCAAGTCTGAGAGAAACATCACATATCCATGGTGTCACACAGTCAATATTGGACCATTCTGATGTAGGATTTTAAAATTAAAGGCTAAAATGTCCAAGTAAATCTACAGTATATTTGACATCTTTTTCAGGCTGTTAAAGCCATATTTTACTCTTTTTCAGGCAACTGTAGAACGGAATCCTCCTGTTAAACCAGCTTCATTCCAAGTCTGAGAGAAACATCACATATCCATGGTGTCACACAGTCAATATTGGACCATTCTGATGTAGGTTTTTAAAATTAAAGGCTAAAATGTCCAAGTAAATCTACAGTATATTTGACATCTTTTTCAGGCTGTTAAAGCCATATTTTACTCTTTTTCAGGCAACTGTAGAACGGAATCCTCCTGTTAAACCAGCTTCATTCCAAGTCTGAGAGAAACATCACATATCCATGGTGTCACACAGTCAATATTGGACCATTCTGATGTAGGATTTTAAAATTAAAGGCTAAAATGTCCAAGTAAATCTACAGTATATTTGACATCTTTTTCAGGCTGTTAAAGCCATATTTTACTCTTTTTCAGGCAACTGTAGAACGGAATCCTCCTGTTAAACCAGCTTCATTCCAAGTCTGAGAGAAACATCACATATCCATGGTGTCACACAGTCAATATGGACCATTCTGATGTAGGATTTTAAAATTAAAGGCTAAAATGTCCAAGTAAATCTACAGTATATTTGACATCTTTTTCAGGCTGTTAAAGCCATATTTTACTCTTTTTCAGGCAACTGTAGAACGGAATCCTCCTGTTAAACCAGCTTCATTCCAAGTCTGAGAGAAACATCACATATCCATGGTGTCACACAGTCAATATTGGACCATTCTGATGTAGGATTTTAAAATTAAAGGCTAAAATGTCCAAGTAAATCTACAGTATATTTGACATCTTTTTCAGGCTGTTAAAGCCATATTTTACTCTTTTTCAGGCAACTGTAGAACGGAATCCTCCTGTTAAACCAGCTTCATTCCAAGTCTGAGAGAAACATCACATATCCATGGTGTCACACAGTCAATATTGGACCATTCTGATGTAGGATTTTAAAATTAAAGGCTAAAATGTCCAAGTAAATCTACAGTATATTTGACATCTTTTTCAGGCTGTTAAAGCCATATTTTACTCTTTTTCAGGCAACTGTAGAACGGAATCCTCCTGTTAAACCAGCTTCATTCCAAGTCTGAGAGAAACATCACATATCCATGGTGTCACACAGTCAATATCGGACCATTCTGATGTAGGATTTTAAAATTAAAGGCTAAAATGTCCAAGTAAATCTACAGTATATTTGACATCTTTTTCAGGCTGTTAAAGCCATATTTTACTCTTTTTCAGGCAACTGTAGAACGGAATCCTCCTGTTAAACCAGCTTCATTCCAAGTCTGAGAGAAACATCACATATCCATGGTGTCACACAGTCAATATCGGACCATTCTGATGTAGGATTTTAAAATTAAAGGCTAAAATGTCCAAGTAAATCTACAGTATATTTGACATCTTTTTCAGGCTGTTAAAGCCATATTTTACTCTTTTTCAGGCAACTGTAGAACGGAATCCTCCTGTTAAACCAGCTTCATTCCAAGTCTGAGAGAAACATCACATATCCATGGTGTCACACAGTCAATATCGGACCATTCTGATGTAGGATTTTAAAATTAAAGGCTAAAATGTCCAAGTAAATCTACAGTATATTTGACATCTTTTTCAGGCTGTTAAAGCCATATTTTACTCTTTTTCAGGCAACTGTAGAACGGAATCCTCCTGTTAAACCAGCTTCATTCCAAGTCTGAGAGAAACATCACATATCCATGGTGTCACACAGTCAATATCGGACCATTCTGATGTAGGATTTTAAAATTAAAGGCTAAAATGTCCAAGTAAATCTACAGTATATTTGACATCTTTTTCAGGCTGTTAAAGCCATATTTTACTCTTTTTCAGGCAACTGTAGAACGGAATCCTCCTGTTAAACCAGCTTCATTCCAAGTCTGAGAGAAACATCACATATCCATGGTGTCACACAGTCAATATCGGACCATTCTGATGTAGGATTTTAAAATTAAAGGCTAAAATGTCCAAGTAAATCTACAGTATATTTGACATCTTTTTCAGGCTGTTAAAGCCATATTTTACTCTTTTTCAGGCAACTGTAGAACGGAATCCTCCTGTTAAACCAGCTTCATTCCAAGTCTGAGAGAAACATCACATATCCATGGTGTCACACAGTCAATATCGGACCATTCTGATGTAGGATTTTAAAATTAAAGGCTAAAATGTCCAAGTAAATCTACAGTATATTTGACATCTTTTTCAGGCTGTTAAAGCCATATTTTACTCTTTTTCAGGCAACTGTAGAACGGAATCCTCCTGTTAAACCAGCTTCATTCCAAGTCTGAGAGAAACATCACATATCCATGGTGTCACACAGTCAATATCGGACCATTCTGATGTAGGATTTTAAAATTAAAGGCTAAAATGTCCAAGTAAATCTACAGTATATTTGACATCTTTTTCAGGCTGTTAAAGCCATATTTTACTCTTTTTCAGGCAACTGTAGAACGGAATCCTCCTGTTAAACCAGCTTCATTCCAAGTCTGAGAGAAACATCACATATCCATGGTGTCACACAGTCAATATCGGACCATTCTGATGTAGGATTTTAAAATTAAAGGCTAAAATGTCCAAGTAAATCTACAGTATATTTGACATCTTTTCAGGCTGTTAAAGCCATATTTTACTCTTTTTCAGGCAACTGTAGAACGGAATCCTCCTGTTAAACCAGCTTCATTCCAAGTCTGAGAGAAACATCACATATCCATGGTGTCACACAGTCAATATCGGACCATTCTGATGTAGGATTTTAAAATTAAAGGCTAAAATGTCCAAGTAAATCTACAGTATATTTGACATCTTTTTCAGGCTGTTAAAGCCATATTTTACTCTTTTTCAGGCAACTGTAGAACGGAATCCTCCTGTTAAACCAGCTTCATTCCAAGTCTGAGAGAAACATCACATATCCATGGTGTCACACAGTCAATATCGGACCATTCTGATGTAGGATTTTAAAATTAAAGGCTAAAATGTCCAAGTAAATCTACAGTATATTTGACATCTTTTTCAGGCTGTTAAAGCCATATTTTACTCTTTTTCAGGCAACTGTAGAACGGAATCCTCCTGTTAAACCAGCTTCATTCCAAGTCTGAGAGAAACATCACATATCCATGGTGTCACACAGTCAATATGGACCATTCTGATGTAGGATTTTAAAATTAAAGGCTAAAATGTCCAAGTAAATCTACAGTATATTTGACATCTTTTTCAGGCTGTTAAAGCCATATTTTACTCTTTTTCAGGCAACTGTAGAACGGAATCCTCCTGTTAAACCAGCTTCATTCCAAGTCTGAGAGAAACATCACATATCCATGGTGTCACACAGTCAATATCGGACCATTCTGATGTAGGATTTTAAAATTAAAGGCTAAAATGTCCAAGTAAATCTACAGTATATTTGACATCTTTTTCAGGCTGTTAAAGCCATATTTTACTCTTTTTCAGGCAACTGTAGAACGGAATCCTCCTGTTAAACCAGCTTCATTCCAAGTCTGAGAGAAACATCACATATCCATGGTGTCACACAGTCAATATCGGACCATTCTGATGTAGGATTTTAAAATTAAAGGCTAAAATGTCCAAGTAAATCTACAGTATATTTGACATCTTTTTCAGGCTGTTAAAGCCATATTTTACTCTTTTTCAGGCAACTGTAGAACGGAATCCTCCTGTTAAACCAGCTTCATTCCAAGTCTGAGAGAAACATCACATATCCATGGTGTCACACAGTCAATATCGGACCATTCTGATGTAGGATTTTAAAATTAAAGGCTAAAATGTCCAAGTAAATCTACAGTATATTTGACATCTTTTTCAGGCTGTTAAAGCCATATTTTACTCTTTTTCAGGCAACTGTAGAACGGAATCCTCCTGTTAAACCAGCTTCATTCCAAGTCTGAGAGAAACATCACATATCCATGGTGTCACACAGTCAATATCGGACCATTCTGATGTAGGATTTTAAAATTAAAGGCTAAAATGTCCAAGTAAATCTACAGTATATTTGACATCTTTTTCAGGCTGTTAAAGCCATATTTTACTCTTTTTCAGGCAACTGTAGAACGGAATCCTCCTGTTAAACCAGCTTCATTCCAAGTCTGAGAGAAACATCACATATCCATGGTGTCACACAGTCAATATGGACCATTCTGATGTAGGATTTTAAAATTAAAGGCTAAAATGTCCAAGTAAATCTACAGTATATTTGACATCTTTTCAGGCTGTTAAAGCCATATTTTACTCTTTTTCAGGCAACTGTAGAACGGAATCCTCCTGTTAAACCAGCTTCATTCCAAGTCTGAGAGAAACATCACATATCCATGGTGTCACACAGTCAATATCGGACCATTCTGATGTAGGATTTTAAAATTAAAGGCTAAAATGTCCAAGTAAATCTACAGTATATTTGACATCTTTTTCAGGCTGTTAAAGCCATATTTTACTCTTTTTCAGGCAACTGTAGAACGGAATCCTCCTGTTAAACCAGCTTCATTCCAAGTCTGAGAGAAACATCACATATCCATGGTGTCACACAGTCAATATCGGACCATTCTGATGTAGGATTTTAAAATTAAAGGCTAAAATGTCCAAGTAAATCTACAGTATATTTGACATCTTTTTCAGGCTGTTAAAGCCATATTTTACTCTTTTTCAGGCAACTGTAGAACGGAATCCTCCTGTTAAACCAGCTTCATTCCAAGTCTGAGAGAAACATCACATATCCATGGTGTCACACAGTCAATATCGGACCATTCTGATGTAGGATTTTAAAATTAAAGGCTAAAATGTCCAAGTAAATCTACAGTATATTTGACATCTTTTTCAGGCTGTTAAAGCCATATTTTACTCTTTTTCAGGCAACTGTAGAACGGAATCCTCCTGTTAAACCAGCTTCATTCCAAGTCTGAGAGAAACATCACATATCCATTGGTGTCACACAGTCAATACGGACCATTCGAGATTGTTAGGATTTTTAAAAAATTAAAGGCTAAAATAGTTTTATTCAACTGAAAACTCACATGCAAAATATTTGTCATTTTGAAATCAACTATTAAATGACATATTTAACTTTTTTTTTGTACTATTTTAAAATTATAAGTAAAACGTGCAAACACAGCAAAATGTTTGTATAAACTCACCAACTGGCTTCTGCCCTGTACAATTTCACAGGAGAAATCGGAACCTTCTTTAAAGAACATAAAAAATTAAAGTAAAATAATATAAATGTAAATAACAGAAAAGACAGGGTTAATTCACACAAATGTTAAAAGTCCATATCTTCAATATATTTCACGCTCCATCACGCTGAATCCAGCCTCACAGACAACTGGTTCACCCACGAACTCGTCAAACATCAATATCCATGGTGTCACACAGTCAATACTGGACCATTCTGATGTAGGATTTTAAAATTAAAGGCTAAAATGTCCAAGTAAATCTACAGTATATATCTACAGTATACATGACATTTTTCAGGCTGTTAAAGCCATATTTTACTCTTTTTCAGGCAACTGTAGAACGGAATCCTCCTGTTAAACCAGCTTCATTCCAAGTCTGAGAGAAACATCACATATCCATGGTGTCACACAGTCAATATCGGACCATTCTGATGTAGGATTTTAAAATTAAAGGCTAAAATGTCCAAGTAAATCTACAGTATATTTGACATCTTTTTCAGGCTGTTAAAGCCATATTTTACTCTTTTTCAGGCAACTGTAGAACGGAATCCTCCTGTTAAACCAGCTTCATTCCAAGTCTGAGAGAAACATCACATATCCATGGTGTCACACAGTCAATATCGGACCATTCTGATGTAGGATTTTAAAATTAAAGGCTAAAATGTCCAAGTAAATCTACAGTATATTTGACATCTTTTTCAGGCTGTTAAAGCCATATTTTACTCTTTTTCAGGCAACTGTAGAACGGAATCCTCCTGTTAAACCAGCTTCATTCCAAGTCTGAGAGAAACATCACATATCCATGGTGTCACACAGTCAATATCGGACCATTCTGATGTAGGATTTTAAAATTAAAGGCTAAAATGTCCAAGTAAATCTACAGTATATTTGACATCTTTTTCAGGCTGTTAAAGCCATATTTTACTCTTTTTCAGGCAACTGTAGAACGGAATCCTCCTGTTAAACCAGCTTCATTCCAAGTCTGAGAGAAACATCACATATCCATGGTGTCACACAGTCAATATCGGACCATTCTGATGTAGGATTTTAAAATTAAAGGCTAAAATGTCCAAGTAAATCTACAGTATATTTGACATCTTTTTCAGGCTGTTAAAGCCATATTTTACTCTTTTTCAGGCAACTGTAGAACGGAATCCTCCTGTTAAACCAGCTTCATTCCAAGTCTGAGAGAAACATCACATATCCATGGTGTCACACAGTCAATATGGACCATTCTGATGTAGGTTTTAAAATTAAAGGCTAAAATGTCCAAGTAAATCTACAGTATATTTGACATCTTTTTCAGGCTGTTAAAGCCATATTTTACTCTTTTTCAGGCAACTGTAGAACGGAATCCTCCTGTTAAACCAGCTTCATTCCAAGTCTGAGAGAAACATCACATATCCATGGTGTCACACAGTCAATATCGGACCATTCTGATGTAGGATTTTAAAATTAAAGGCTAAAATGTCCAAGTAAATCTACAGTATATTTGACATCTTTTTCAGGCTGTTAAAGCCATATTTTACTCTTTTTCAGGCAACTGTAGAACGGAATCCTCCTGTTAAACCAGCTTCATTCCAAGTCTGAGAGAAACATCACATATCCATGGTGTCACACAGTCAATATCGGACCATTCTGATGTAGGATTTTAAAATTAAAGGCTAAAATGTCCAAGTAAATCTACAGTATATTTGACATCTTTTTCAGGCTGTTAAAGCCATATTTTACTCTTTTTCAGGCAACTGTAGAACGGAATCCTCCTGTTAAACCAGCTTCATTCCAAGTCTGAGAGAAACATCACATATCCATGGTGTCACACAGTCAATATCGGACCATTCTGATGTAGGATTTTAAAATTAAAGGCTAAAATGTCCAAGTAAATCTACAGTATATTTGACATCTTTTTCAGGCTGTTAAAGCCATATTTTACTCTTTTTCAGGCAACTGTAGAACGGAATCCTCCTGTTAAACCAGCTTCATTCCAAGTCTGAGAGAAACATCACATATCCATGGTGTCACACAGTCAATATCGGACCATTCTGATGTAGGATTTTAAAATTAAAGGCTAAAATGTCCAAGTAAATCTACAGTATATTTGACATCTTTTTCAGGCTGTTAAAGCCATATTTTACTCTTTTTCAGGCAACTGTAGAACGGAATCCTCCTGTTAAACCAGCTTCATTCCAAGTCTGAGAGAAACATCACATATCCATGGTGTCACACAGTCAATATGGACCATTCTGATGTAGGATTTTAAAATTAAAGGCTAAAATGTCCAAGTAAATCTACAGTATATTTGACATCTTTTTCAGGCTGTTAAAGCCATATTTTACTCTTTTTCAGGCAACTGTAGAACGGAATCCTCCTGTTAAACCAGCTTCATTCCAAGTCTGAGAGAAACATCACATATCCATGGTGTCACACAGTCAATATCGGACCATTCTGATGTAGGATTTTAAAATTAAAGGCTAAAATGTCCAAGTAAATCTACAGTATATTTGACATCTTTTTCAGGCTGTTAAAGCCATATTTTACTCTTTTTCAGGCAACTGTAGAACGGAATCCTCCTGTTAAACCAGCTTCATTCCAAGTCTGAGAGAAACATCACATATCCATGGTGTCACACAGTCAATATCGGACCATTCTGATGTAGGATTTTAAAATTAAAGGCTAAAATGTCCAAGTAAATCTACAGTATATTTGACATCTTTTTCAGGCTGTTAAAGCCATATTTTACTCTTTTTCAGGCAACTGTAGAACGGAATCCTCCTGTTAAACCAGCTTCATTCCAAGTCTGAGAGAAACATCACATATCCATGGTGTCACACAGTCAATATTGGACCATTCTGATGTAGGTTTTTAAAATTAAAGGCTAAAATGTCCAAGTAAATCTACAGTATATTTGACATCTTTTTCAGGCTGTTAAAGCCATATTTTACTCTTTTTCAGGCAACTGTAGAACGGAATCCTCCTGTTAAACCAGCTTCATTCCAAGTCTGAGAGAAACATCACATATCCATGGTGTCACACAGTCAATATCGGACCATTCTGATGTAGGATTTTAAAATTAAAGGCTAAAATGTCCAAGTAAATCTACAGTATATTTGACATCTTTTTCAGGCTGTTAAAGCCATATTTTACTCTTTTTCAGGCAACTGTAGAACGGAATCCTCCTGTTAAACCAGCTTCATTCCAAGTCTGAGAGAAACATCACATATCCATGGTGTCACACAGTCAATATCGGACCATTCTGATGTAGGATTTTAAAATTAAAGGCTAAAATGTCCAAGTA
The DNA here is from genome assembly GCA_013375575.1 of Percina caprodes. Classification (NCBI taxonomy): domain Eukaryota; kingdom Metazoa; phylum Chordata; class Actinopteri; order Perciformes; family Percidae; genus Percina; species Percina caprodes. The sequence continues at coordinate 668,880 of JABXJD010000320.1, read as the reverse complement.
AATCTACAGTATATTTGACATCTTTTTCAGGCTGTTAAAGCCATATTTTACTCTTTTTCAGGCAACTGTAGAACGGAATCCTCCTGTTAAACCAGCTTCATTCCAAGTCTGAGAGAAACATCACATATCCATGGTGTCACACAGTCAATATGGACCATTCTGATGTAGGATTTTAAAATTAAAGGCTAAAATGTCCAAGTAAATCTACAGTATATTTGACATCTTTTTCAGGCTGTTAAAGCCATATTTTACTCTTTTTCAGGCAACTGTAGAACGGAATCCTCCTGTTAAACCAGCTTCATTCCAAGTCTGAGAGAAACATCACATATCCATGGTGTCACACAGTCAATATTGGACCATTCTGATGTAGGTTTTAAAATTAAAGGCTAAAATGTCCAAGTAAATCTACAGTATATTTGACATCTTTTTCAGGCTGTTAAAGCCATATTTTACTCTTTTTCAGGCAACTGTAGAACGGAATCCTCCTGTTAAACCAGCTTCATTCCAAGTCTGAGAGAAACATCACATATCCATGGTGTCACACAGTCAATATCGGACCATTCTGATGTAGGATTTTAAAATTAAAGGCTAAAATGTCCAAGTAAATCTACAGTATATTTGACATCTTTTTCAGGCTGTTAAAGCCATATTTTACTCTTTTTCAGGCAACTGTAGAACGGAATCCTCCTGTTAAACCAGCTTCATTCCAAGTCTGAGAGAAACATCACATATCCATGGTGTCACACAGTCAATATCGGACCATTCTGATGTAGGATTTTAAAATTAAAGGCTAAAATGTCCAAGTAAATCTACAGTATATTTGACATCTTTTTCAGGCTGTTAAAGCCATATTTTACTCTTTTTCAGGCAACTGTAGAACGGAATCCTCCTGTTAAACCAGCTTCATTCCAAGTCTGAGAGAAACATCACATATCCATGGTGTCACACAGTCAATATTGGACCATTCTGATGTAGGTTTTAAAATTAAAGGCTAAAATGTCCAAGTAAATCTACAGTATATTTGACATCTTTTTCAGGCTGTTAAAGCCATATTTTACTCTTTTTCAGGCAACTGTAGAACGGAATCCTCCTGTTAAACCAGCTTCATTCCAAGTCTGAGAGAAACATCACATATCCATGGTGTCACACAGTCAATATCGGACCATTCTGATGTAGGATTTTAAAATTAAAGGCTAAAATGTCCAAGTAAATCTACAGTATATTTGACATCTTTTTCAGGCTGTTAAAGCCATATTTTACTCTTTTTCAGGCAACTGTAGAACGGAATCCTCCTGTTAAACCAGCTTCATTCCAAGTCTGAGAGAAACATCACATATCCATGGTGTCACACAGTCAATATGGACCATTCTGATGTAGGATTTTAAAATTAAAGGCTAAAATGTCCAAGTAAATCTACAGTATATTTGACATCTTTTTCAGGCTGTTAAAGCCATATTTTACTCTTTTTCAGGCAACTGTAGAACGGAATCCTCCTGTTAAACCAGCTTCATTCCAAGTCTGAGAGAAACATCACATATCCATGGTGTCACACAGTCAATATCGGACCATTCTGATGTAGGATTTTAAAATTAAAGGCTAAAATGTCCAAGTAAATCTACAGTATATTTGACATCTTTTTCAGGCTGTTAAAGCCATATTTTACTCTTTTTCAGGCAACTGTAGAACGGAATCCTCCTGTTAAACCAGCTTCATTCCAAGTCTGAGAGAAACATCACATATCCATGGTGTCACACAGTCAATATCGGACCATTCTGATGTAGGATTTTAAAATTAAAGGCTAAAATGTCCAAGTAAATCTACAGTATATTTGACATCTTTTTCAGGCTGTTAAAGCCATATTTTACTCTTTTTCAGGCAACTGTAGAACGGAATCCTCCTGTTAAACCAGCTTCATTCCAAGTCTGAGAGAAACATCACATATCCATGGTGTCACACAGTCAATATGGACCATTCTGATGTAGGATTTTAAAATTAAAGGCTAAAATGTCCAAGTAAATCTACAGTATATTTGACATCTTTTTCAGGCTGTTAAAGCCATATTTTACTCTTTTTCAGGCAACTGTAGAACGGAATCCTCCTGTTAAACCAGCTTCATTCCAAGTCTGAGAGAAACATCACATATCCATGGTGTCACACAGTCAATATGGACCATTCTGATGTAGGATTTTAAAATTAAAGGCTAAAATGTCCAAGTAAATCTACAGTATATTTGACATCTTTTTCAGGCTGTTAAAGCCATATTTTACTCTTTTTCAGGCAACTGTAGAACGGAATCCTCCTGTTAAACCAGCTTCATTCCAAGTCTGAGAGAAACATCACATATCCATGGTGTCACACAGTCAATATCGGACCATTCTGATGTAGGATTTTAAAATTAAAGGCTAAAATGTCCAAGTAAATCTACAGTATATTTGACATCTTTTTCAGGCTGTTAAAGCCATATTTTACTCTTTTTCAGGCAACTGTAGAACGGAATCCTCCTGTTAAACCAGCTTCATTCCAAGTCTGAGAGAAACATCACATATCCATGGTGTCACACAGTCAATATCGGACCATTCTGATGTAGGATTTTAAAATTAAAGGCTAAAATGTCCAAGTAAATCTACAGTATATTTGACATCTTTTTCAGGCTGTTAAAGCCATATTTTACTCTTTTTCAGGCAACTGTAGAACGGAATCCTCCTGTTAAACCAGCTTCATTCCAAGTCTGAGAGAAACATCACATATCCATGGTGTCACACAGTCAATATTGGACCATTCTGATGTAGGTTTTAAAATTAAAGGCTAAAATGTCCAAGTAAATCTACAGTATATTTGACATCTTTTTCAGGCTGTTAAAGCCATATTTTACTCTTTTTCAGGCAACTGTAGAACGGAATCCTCCTGTTAAACCAGCTTCATTCCAAGTCTGAGAGAAACATCACATATCCATGGTGTCACACAGTTAATACTGGACCATTCTGATGTAGGTTTTAAAATTAAAGGCTAAAATGTCCAAGTAAATCTACAGTATATTTGACATCTTTTTCAGGCTGTTAAAGCCATATTTTACTCTTTTTCAGGCAACTGTAGAACGGAATCCTCCTGTTAAACCAGCTTCATTCCAAGTCTGAGAGAAACATCACATATCCATGGTGTCACACAGTCAATATCGGACCATTCTGATGTAGGATTTTAAAATTAAAGGCTAAAATGTCCAAGTAAATCTACAGTATATTTGACATCTTTTTCAGGCTGTTAAAGCCATATTTTACTCTTTTTCAGGCAACTGTAGAACGGAATCCTCCTGTTAAACCAGCTTCATTCCAAGTCTGAGAGAAACATCACATATCCATGGTGTCACACAGTCAATATCGGACCATTCTGATGTAGGATTTTAAAATTAAAGGCTAAAATGTCCAAGTAAATCTACAGTATATTTGACATCTTTTTCAGGCTGTTAAAGCCATATTTTACTCTTTTTCAGGCAACTGTAGAACGGAATCCTCCTGTTAAACCAGCTTCATTCCAAGTCTGAGAGAAACATCACATATCCATGGTGTCACACAGTCAATACTGGACCATTCTGATGTAGGTTTTAAAATTAAAGGCTAAAATGTCCAAGTAAATCTACAGTATATTTGACATCTTTTTCAGGCTGTTAAAGCCATATTTTACTCTTTTTCAGGCAACTGTAGAACGGAATCCTCCTGTTAAACCAGCTTCATTCCAAGTCTGAGAGAAACATCACATATCCATGGTGTCACACAGTCAATATGGACCATTCTGATGTAGGTTTTTAAAATTAAAGGCTAAAATGTCCAAGTAAATCTACAGTATATTTGACATCTTTTTCAGGCTGTTAAAGCCATATTTTACTCTTTTTCAGGCAACTGTAGAACGGAATCCTCCTGTTAAACCAGCTTCATTCCAAGTCTGAGAGAAACATCACATATCCATGGTGTCACACAGTCAATATCGGACCATTCTGATGTAGGATTTTAAAATTAAAGGCTAAAATGTCCAAGTAAATCTACAGTATATTTGACATCTTTTTCAGGCTGTTAAAGCCATATTTTACTCTTTTTCAGGCAACTGTAGAACGGAATCCTCCTGTTAAACCAGCTTCATTCCAAGTCTGAGAGAAACATCACATATCCATGGTGTCACACAGTCAATATCGGACCATTCTGATGTAGGATTTTAAAATTAACTCTTCACCAGCCACTGTCCCAGGACCGTTTCTCCATTATTAGGAGAAAACGTTTTCTTAACTCAAATTGCAAGCTTATCTCTTCATGAACACGGTCATGCAGCGCATCATAGAAAGCTTAAAGTCTCATGATTCCATTGAGCCCACACACATAAGCATAAGGTGACTTACAGCGGTTATAATCATGTTTAAAGTAAAGAAACACAGACGGATTCTGTGCAGATAGTGTCTAAATTCAGACATGAGTCCTTACCTTTCTCCTCGTGTCTCTCTTCACAGCGGTGAAAGATCTCCATAAACTTTTTTCCTGCTTTGCCAACAGTTCAAAGAATAAGTACATCCAATCCTTTTAATCCAAAACGAGCTGGTCCCCTCACAATCTTGTAGATTCTGGCCGTGTTTCCTCAAACAAAGCTGAAAAGTCCATCATTTATGGACTTTAATCGCTCCTACTGCCGGCTCTGCTAATGGTACAGTGTATCCTTCTATTCAGCAAGTTAGGTTGAATCAACAGCTTTTGATTGACAGGTTGTTTCAGCCAATCCGTCTACTCTAACCTGAGTTATCCCTTATGGAAGCCAATCAAGTCACACGATTTACAGAGGGCAAAGGGAAAGATTGACAGCACTTCCAACCATTTAGAATCAAAAGCTATGAAACCAGCCTCCTGTGTAGCCAATAAGAAGACGAGTTGATTGATACCAAACATGACCAGAAAACTTTAACCTTGTGATGGCTCCAGCTGTGTCAAAGCAAAAATAAGGCCTTAGTTATTGCATTTCACCATTTCATCAAATTATAATGACTTATTTCTATAAATTTATGCATGTAGTTATTTTAGATATGTGTATGAGTGATGTGGATGTGTTTTAATTTGATAAGTTTTTAATTTTGCACTTTTGGGCTTTTTTTCTGAGAGGAAATAAGAAAACGCACAGACATATCTGTAGAAATAACTTCATAAAATAGCCATTTTCTGAGTCATTTTCTTCTGGATTTTTCTGTATTAAGTTCAGACATGTGGCTGGGGTACTATGTTTGTATGTAGATCATGTAATATGCTTACAGTAGTGTTTTTAATGATTTTACATATGATTTACTTGGACGGAAATAGAAATTCTCTATTCTAACCTCTTTAGCTCTGTGTCAGTAAGACCTAGTGTCACACTGACACAAGAAACAAAAAATTTAGAGTGTTAGCTTCCCAATGACCTCGGGACCATCCCAGAGGGCCAAAGGAAGGGGAAACTGTAGCAGTTTTTTTTGGAGAAAAATTTAGGCGAGAAAAACATATATTTTGAAGTGATTTGTGAAGAGGTTAAAGGCTAAAATGTCCAAGTAAATCTACAGTATATATGACATATTTTACATGCTCTTAAAGCCATATTTAACTCTTTTTCAGGCAACTGTAGAACGGAATCCTCCTGTTAAACCAGCTTCATTCCAAGTCTGAGAGAAACATCACATATCCATGGTGTCACACAGTTAATACTGGACCATTCAAATGTAGGTTTTTAAAATTAAAGGCTAAAATGTCCAAGTAAATTTACAGTATATTTGACATCTTTTTCAGGCTGTTAAAGCCATATTTTACTCTTTTTCAGGCAACTCTAGTACGGAATCCTCCTGATATACCAGCTTCATTCCAAGTCTGAGAGAAACATCACATATCCATGGTGTCACACAGTCAATATCGGACCATTCTGATGTAGGTTTTTAAAATTAAAGGCTAAAATGTCCAAGTAAATCTACAGTATATATGACATATTTTACATGCTCTTAAAGCCATATTTTACTCTTTTTCAGGCAACTGTAGAACGGAATCCTCCTGTTAAACCAGCTTCATTCCAAGTCTGAGAGAAACATCACATATCCATGGTGTCACACAGTCAATATCGGACCATTCTGATGTAGGTTTTTAAAATTAAAGGCTAAAATGTCCAAGTAAATCTACAGTATATTTGACATCTTTTTCAGGCTATTAAAGCCATTGTAAGTGTTGTTTAAACATGTAATGTGTTATAATGCATAATTAATGCACAATTCATAGTAAATTTAATTTATGTTTATGGTTTCATTGCACTCAGTACGAAATGTGTTTAATGTAAAGGTACTGTAGATTTAATAGTTAAGGATTTAGTCTATTGTGTTTTGTTTTTGTTTTCCTCGGAACTAAAGTGTGGTTGTGGTTTCCACTACGACAGAATTTGTTGACGGACATTAGAAAGGTCTTGCATTAGCGCATGTTACGGTGCTCAATAAGCTAAGTTGCAGTTGGCCAAACAGTAAAGCACTTTCAAAGGACAAAGAACTCTTTTCAGGACAAGCAGCCAACGAGGTACTTTGTTGTTTGTCTTATATGTGCACTTTATTTATATACCTTTTGTTTACTTATGTAATGTTTAATTTATTGACATGCTTACTATGTTCACCCATATAGTTCTCACGGCGTGATGTGGATAAATTGCCAAAGAAAGAAGCAAGCAATAAACGCCCGTTCAAAAGAACCAACCTGTGTCTGTGTTGTCGTGAAGAGAGCTACAGTGAGAACTCGCCCGCTCAACACGGGTAGGAGGAGACTTCAAGACGCCGCCGCGACACCGACTCTTCAACACGGCTAGGAGGAGACTATAAGACGCCGCGACACCGACTCTTCAACACGGCTAGGAGGAGACTATAAGACGCCGCCGCGGTACAGACTCTTCAACACGGCTAGGAGGAGACTATAAGACGCCGCCGCGGTACAGACTCTTCAAGACGGGTAGGAGGAGATCACAAGACGCCGCCGCGGTACAGACTCTTCAAGACGGGTAGGAGGAGATCACAAGACGCCGCCGCGGTACAGACTCATGAAGATTACAACATAAGTTTGAATCAAGACCTATACATTTTGCGCTTAACAAAGAGTATTGATAACCAAACCTAAAGGAGCAGTTTTAAAGGGTACTTTTGCTGAAATTAAGCTATTCCTTATGTAAAGTGATATTATTTAAATTCATTTCTAAGCACACTGATTAAGGTTTACAACATGTTAACCGGTGCCTAAGTAATATGCTTTATTTTCATATTTGTGAAATATAAGTAAACTTGAAGGGTAGCTACAATTTAATTCCTTTGATGTATGCTAATATTGAAGTTTAAGTTTAAAAATGAGGCTACTCACTTATTCTTTACACAGTTGAGATATTCATATTGTTTAACCTTCCTAGTAACACACATTTAGACTTACTGTAACTCATTCACACAGCTTAACGTAAATTCAACTCAATAATTACATACACTGTAGACATCTCAAAATGTCAGACACAAGCACTGAGACCTGCCGTAAAAATACTCTATCACCTGCTCAACCTGAAGCTACAGATACTGAGTCTACAGAAGAAGTGGAAAGAATATGAAGAAGTGAAAGAACCCGAACTCTAACAGAGAAAGGAAAAGAACTTGAAGAAGAAAGGCTGAAAGGTGTTCAGCGTCGGTACAGAATCATCCATGAGAAATGGAAGTATCATGCAAGAATCGGCAAGGAGATATTGACTGATGCGGCCTCTGAGGAAGAATTAAAGGAACTGATTGGGAATATAAAAGGAACCTGTTCTGACGTACAGACAATTTATGAAGAGTTACGTCGAATGCAAACTCCTGAGCCAAGCCTGCGACGCAGAGTTGACCTGTGCCTATCGCTTTCAGAGTTCATCATTCAAAGGGCAGAAAAACAACTTAAAGGGCATTCTGCAGATGAGGAGGATGAACCTTGGCCTGATGTCGGTTCGATCCTTGACTCAACAGGTTCTCTATCAAAGCCACCCTCTCGTCATTCAAAATGTAGTTCTACTCGCTCTAGCATCCACTCAGTCAAAAGAAATGAAGCTGCAGCCGAAGCTGCCGCATCCAAGGAAGTGTTGGCAGTGCTGGATGAACAAGAAAGGGAAGAGACAGAACTTCAAAGGCTAGAGGCTGAAGGTAAACAGCTCCTAGCACAATTTGAATCTGAGAACCTAGCAAGAAAACAGGTAATGCAAGAAAACGTAGAAAGCTTGAACGGCTGGAAGAAATAAAGAAGCTAAATGCTGCAAGGGCTCGAATAAGGGTGTACGACCAAGTCGAAGAAGGCTTAGAGCCAGTTGACTTTCTACATGAAGTTGAACCAGCAGGAGAACTTCAAGTTCTTAACTCCTCAATTTCCCCAGTCATTCCTCAAGCACTGCCAGTCAAGACACAAACCCTCCATGCCTCAAGCCCCCTTTTCATCCCTCAACAACTACTGGTTACAAACCAAGCTCCCAATTCTCAAAGTCCACAATTTGAACCACAAGCCCTACCAACTCCAATGTCACACGGACAGAGTAGCTCTGATCTAGTCAACATGCTAGCAGAAGCCATTAGTTCCAATCATCTCCCAACACCAGAGCCTGCAGTATTCACTGGAGATCCTTTGAAATTCAAAGACTGGCGCCTATCTTTTGAAACATTAATAGACAGGAAAAACATTCCAAAAAATGAAAAACTGTATTACCTAAGAAAGTACTTAGGGGGTAGCGCTATGAAAGCTGTTGAAGGATTTTTCCTTCTAGGTACTGGTGCAGCGTATGACTCAGCCTGGCAGTTGTTGGAAAAACGTTTTGGAGACCCATTCATAATTGGGATGTCCTTCAGAGACAAGCTGCACGGATGGCCAAAAATAAGCTCTAAGAACGGTTGTGAGCTAAGAGATTTTGCAGATTTTCTCAGGAGCTGCGAAGCTGCAATGCCTCACATTAAGTCACTGAATGTTCTTAACGACTGCAGTGAGAGTCAAAAAATTCTGCTGAAGTTGCCGGATTGGCTGGTATCCAGTTGGAATCGCAAAGCCATGGAAGCCAGACAAGCAACTTCTGAGTACCCTCCATTCAAAGTGTTTGTAGACTTTCTATCGAAGGAAGCCGATCTTGCTTGTGATCCTATTTCGTCAATACAAGCTCTTAAGTGTATGGAAACCGAGAAACCAAAGCAGCCGCGAAGTCAAACTATTCAAGCAAAAACACTGTCTACAAACACAACGCAGAGCAACATCTCCTCATGCATCTTCTGCAAAAGAACAGGACATGCACTTGCTAAGTGCAGGAAGTTCATTGAATGGACGGTTCAAGATCGTGTTAAATTTGTGCAAGCAGAACAACTTTGCTTTGGATGTTTGAAGACCGGTCATCAGTCAAAAATGTGTGATAACAAAGGCACATGTGAAATATGTCAGAAGAGACATCCAACATGTTTGCATGATGACAAATTTAAGCAAAGGTCAACACCCCCAAGAAGAGATGACCACACAAAGGACGGAACAGATACCAGAGAAATAGCTGCAACAGCAACTACCAACAGAGTCGTACAAGAAGGCTTGAACACACAAACGTCCCCAATTGTACCAGTCTGGGTTTCGTCCATTAAACGGCCGGATCAAGAAGTTCTGGTCTACGCGCTCTTAGACACGCAGAGCGATACAACCTTCATCCTAGACGAAGTGGCCCATGAGCTCAACACATACAAGGAAAGTGTCAGCTTGCGTCTGTCCACAATGTCCTCAAGGTCAACAGTCATACCATGCCACAAACTGACAAGTCTACAGGTGAGAGGATACAATTTGGAGAAAAGGATCCCGTTGCCACCACTTTTCACACGAGAGTTTATCCCTGTTGACAGATCGCATATTCCAACTGCTGAAACAGCTCTAAAATTGCCTCATCTAAAGCAATTGGCGGACAAGATTCCACCACCACTGGACTGTGAAGTAGGTCTGCTGATAGGCTATAATTGTCATCAAGCCCTTCTTCCAAGAGAGATCCTGTGTGGCAAAGAAAATCTTCCATATGCACAACGAACTGATCTCGGCTGGAGCATTGTTGGCTGCTTGAATCCAACAAGTGACTACAACGACGCAATAGGACTCAGTCACAGAATTATAGTGCGACAAGTGACACCTGCTGTGCAGCCATCCGTGGAGTTGAAGAAAGAAGTACACTTTGTCTGCAAAACTCGAGTCAAAGAGATCAACTCAACAGACATAATCAAGGTCCTTGAATCTGACTTCACAGATCACACTACAGATGATAACCCAGTTTCACAGGAAGACCTTCTCTTCTTGTTTAAAGCGAAAGAAGGCATCAGGCAGAAAGAAGACGGCCATTATGAGCTCCCGCTTCCTTTCAAGACGGACAAACCCAATCTACCAGACAATAAACAATGTGCAGTTCATAGGCTCGCCTCATTAGAGCGAAGACTGAAGAAAAATAAGCAGTACTACGAGGATTATGTCCATTTCATGAACGACATTATAGCTCGAGGAGATGCGGAGAAGGTCCCACAGCTTGATCTCAATAACCAACCAGCATGGTACATACCACACCACGGAGTTTACCACCCCCACAAACCAGGGAAGATTCGTGTGGTTTTCGACTGTTCTGCACGCTACCAAGAAACCTCCTGAATGATCATCTCTTGACGGGCCAGATTTGACTAACACATTAGTTGGAGTGTTATGCCGATTTAGAAAAGGTCCAGTTGCCATAATGTGTGATGTTGAGAAGATGTTTCACCAGTTTCACGTTGCAAAGGAACATCAAGACTACCTACGGTTTCTCTGGTGGGACAAAGGTGATCTGGACTCCAACCCGTCAGTGTTCAGAATGAGGGTGCACCTGTTTGGGGCAGCTTCATCCCCTGGCTGCTCAAACTTCGGACTTAAGCATCTGGCATCGCAGGGTCGTGGAAGATTTAGCGAAGAGTCCATTAAATTCATCCAGAGAAGCTTTTACGTTGACGATGGCTTAATAAGTGTACGGTCATCTGCTGAAGCCATACACCTGGTGGAGGAGTCAAGAGCCTTGTGCAGAACAGGAAACCTCCGACTACACAAGTTTGTGTCAAACGACAAAAAGGTCATTGCTGCAATACCACTTCCAGAACGTGCCCAAGCCAAAGATCTAGACATGGCACTAGGAGAGCTTCACATCGAGCGAGCGCTTGGAGTTCAGTGGTGCGTTGAAGCTGATGAATTCCAATTTAGGGTTGTAGTCAAAGAAAATCCACTGACAAGGAGAGGGGTTCTCGCTACTGTCGCCTCAGTCTATGATCCGTTGGGGTTTGTGGCTCCTTTCATACTAGTTGGCAAACAGATCCTTCAAACGTTATGCAGAGACAAAGCAGGCTGGGACGAAGATCTCCCAGAGCACATTTTTCCACGATGGGAGTCATGGCTCAAGGATTTGCCTCACCTCGCAGCTCTAAAGATTCCAAGAAGCTACATTCCATCAAGTTTTGGCAAGGTTAAGCAATATGAGCTGCACAACTTTTCAGATGCAAGTTTCAATGGATATGGTGCATGTTCATATCTTCGAGCCATAAGTGAAACGGGACAGATTAGTTGCTCACTCGTCATGGGGAAGGCAAGAGTAGCCCCTACCAAGCAAACAACTATCCCAAGACTTGAATTGTCGTCAGCTGTGACTTCGGTCCGAAATGGTGACTTTGCCAAACGGGAGCTTGAGATCGAAAACTTGCAAGAGTGTTACTGGACAGACTCAAAGGTGGTCCTCGGCTATGTGAACATCGACGCCAAGAGATTTCACACCTTTGTAGCAAACCGGATCCAACGTATAAAATCAAGCACAAATCCTGAACAATGGCGGCATGTCAGTTCTGAGAACAACCCAGCCGACAGCGCCTCAAGAGGACTGAGTGCAGTTCAGCTGAAAGAGTCTAACTGGCTGAAAGGACCCAAATTTCTTTGGCAGCAGAGTCTACCACGTGAAAGGCAAATGGTGGGAGAAGTAGAACCGACAGACCCCGAGCTTCGCAAAACCTATGTCCACACAGTCAGGACGGAAGAAGTAAATTCAATGGCAAACCACTTCATTAAGTTCTCTGACTGGTCCAGAGCAGTAAGAGCTGTCGCCAGGCTTCAGAGATTCATCAGGGAATTTAAGGGACTTCAGTCAAGAACGAATGAAGCAACCAGTCTTGAAGAAAGAAGAGAAGCAGAAATCTTCATTATTAAACTGGTGCAGGAAGAAAACTTTGCAGAAGACATTCACAAAATCAAATCTCAGAAAGTATCTACCCTGAACAAGCGCAACAAGTTGCACCAATTAAATGCCTTCTTAGACAAGGAAAACGTTCTCAGGGTGGGAGGACGACTATCCCAATCAGCCTTGCATTACGACATAAAACATCCCGCAATACTTCCAAAAATCTCATGTGTCAGCGCTGCTTGTCAAACATCATCACGAGCGTATTTGTCACCAAGGAAGAGGCATGACTATGAACGAGTTGCGTGCAAATGGAATATGGATCTTGGGATGTGGAAATGTAGTCTCCTCACACATTTATAAGTGTGTACAATGTAGGAGATACAGAAGAACCACAGAAGTTCAACAAATGGCAGATCTGCCAGAAGAGAGAACAGAGACATCACCTCCCTTTACTTACTGTGGTCTTGACTGTTTCGGCCCCTTCGTCGTAAAGGAAGGAAGAAAGGAATTAAAACGATATGGATTGTTGTTCACCTGCTTATGTTCTAGAGCAGTACATATTGAGACACTGGATGATTTGACAACAGACGCCTTTATAAATGCACTCCGTGCACTTATAGCTATCAGAGGTCCTGTACGCCAATTGAGATGCGATCAGGGAACAAATTTCGTGGGTGCCAAGAGAGTGTTTTCTGAGTTGCTTAAGGATGGATCAAGAACGTCAACGAGCAATCGGTTGTGAATTTGTAATGAACGTCCCATCAGCAAGTCATATGGGTGGAGTGTGGGAGCGCCAAATTCGAACAATTCGGAGTATTCTCACTACCATGCTCGACAAGTCCGCAAGCAGACTTGACACCACAACTCTAAGGACATTCCTTTACGAAACAATGGCTATTATAAATAGCAGGCCACTAAGCGCTGAACATCTTAATGACCCTACCGGTCCAGAACCTCTCACTCCCAACCACATACTAACCATGAAATCATCAATCATTCTCCCCCCGCCTGGGCAGTTTGGCAAAGAAGACCTATATCTATGTAAAAGGTGGAAAAGAGTGCAGTTCCTAGCCAATGAATTCTGGCGAAGATGGAAACAAGAATACCTACTAAACCTACAACAACGCCAGAAATGGCAAAGAACATCACGAAACTCACAGGTAGATGACATTGTGATTCTACAAGATGACAGCTCACCAAGAAACGAGTGGAAGCTTGCCAGGGTTGTGGAAACTTATCCCAGTGCAGACGGCTTGGTGCGAAAGTTGAAGCTACTAATCAATGACACTACATTTGAAAAGGGAAAACCACACACTAGATCAGTTTACCTTGAAAGACCCATCCACAAAATAGTTACCTTACTAGAGGCTAACTAAAGTCCCATACATATGGTCACATGTATTCAGACTAAAACATTTTTGATTATTTTCATAATTTTTGGTAGAGGAAATCCCACATTTTAAGTTGAGTGATTTGGTGGGAGTGTAAGTGTTGTTTAAACATGTAATGTGTTATAATGCATAATTAATGCACAATTCATAGTAAATTTAATTTATGTTTATGGTTTCATTGCACTCAGTACGAAATGTGTTTAATGTAAAGGTACTGTAGATTTAATAGTTAAGGATTTAGTCTATTGTGTTTTGTTTTTGTTTTCCTCGGAACTAAAGTGTGGTTGTGGTTTCCACTACGACAGAATTTGTTGACGGACATTAGAAAGGTCTTGCATTAGCGCATGTTACGGTGCTCAATAAGCTAAGTTGCAGTTGGCCAAACAGTAAAGCACTTTCAAAGGACAAAGAACTCTTTTCAGGACAAGCAGCCAACGAGGTACTTTGTTGTTTGTCTTATATGTGCACTTTATTTATATACCTTTTGTTTACTTATGTAATGTTTAATTTATTGACATGCTTACTATGTTCACCCATATAGTTCTCACGGCGTGATGTGGATAAATTGCCAAAGAAAGAAGCAAGCAATAAACGCCCGTTCAAAAGAACCAACCTGTGTCTGTGTTGTCGTGAAGAGAGCTACAGCCATATTTTACTCTTTTTCAGGCAACTGTAAAACAGAATCCTCCTGTTAAACCAGCTTCATTCCAAGTCTGAGAGAAACATCACATATCCATGGTGTCACACAGTCAATATCGGAACATTCTGATGTAGGATTTTAAAATTAAAGGCTAAAATGTCCAAGTAAATCTACAGTATATTTGACATCTTTTTCAGGCTGTTAAAGCCATATTTTACTCTTTTTCAGGCAACTGTAGTACGGAATCCTCCTGTTAAACCAGCTTCATTCCAAGTCTGAGAGAAACATCACATATCCATGGTGTCACACAATCAAAATCGGACCATTCTGATGTAGGATTTTAAAATTAACGGCTAAAATGTCCAAGTAAATCTACAGTATATATGACATATTTTTCAGGCTGTTAAAGCCATATTTTACTCTTTTTCAGGCAACTGTAGAACGGAATCCTCCTGTTAAACCAGCTTCATTCCAAGTCTGAGAGAAACATCACATATCCATGGTGTCACACACTTAATACTGGACCATTCTGATGTAGGTTTTTAAAATTAAAGGCTAAAATGTCCAAGTAAATCTACAGTATATTTGACATCTTTTTCAGGCTGTTAAAGCCATATTTTACTCTTTTTCAGGCAACTGTAGAACAGAATCCTCCTGTTAAACCAGCTTCATTCCAAGTCTGAGAGAAACATCACATATCCATGGTGTCACACAGTCAATATCGGACCATTCTGATGTAGGTTTTAAAATTAAAGGCTAAAATGTCCAAGTAAATTTACAGTATATTTGACATCTTTTTCAGGCTGTTAAAGCCATATTTTACTCTTTTTCAGGCAACTGTAGTACGGAATCCTCCTGTTATACCAGCTTCATTCCAAGTCTGAGAGAAACATCACATATCCATGGTGTCACACAGTCAATATCGGACCATTCTGATGTAGGTTTTTAAAATTAAAGGCTAAAATGTCCAAGTAAATCTACAGTATATTTGACATCTTTTTCAGGCTATTAAAGCCATATTTTACTCTTTTTCAGGCAACTGTAAAACAGAATCCTCCTGTTAAACCAGCTTCATTCCAAGTCTGAGAGAAACATCACATATCCATGGTGTCACACAGTCAATATCGGAACATTCTGATGTAGGATTTTAAAATTAAAGGCTAAAATGTCCAAGTAAATCTACAGTATATTTGACATCTTTTTCAGGCTGTTAAAGCCATATTTTACTCTTTTTCAGGCAACTGTAGAACGGAATCCTCCTGTTAAACCAGCTTCATTCCAAGTCTGAGAGAAACATCACATATCCATGGTGTCACACAATCAATATCGGACCATTCTGATGTAGGATTTTAAAATTAAAGGCTAAAATGTCCAAGTAAATCTACAGTATATATGACATATTTTTCAGGCTGTTAAAGCCATATTTTACTCTTTTTCAGGCAACTGTAGAACGGAATCCTCCTGTTAAACCAGCTTCATTCCAAGTCTGAGAGAAACATCACATATCCATGGTGTCACACAGTAATACTGGACCATTCTGATGTAGGTTTTTAAAATTAAAGGCTAAAATGTCCAAGTAAATCTACAGTATATTTGACATCTTTTTCAGGTGCTGCAGGACCTCCATAGTCTGTAGCGCCGCCTGCTCCCGAGAGGGGGCTAGAATGAGCAGATTGTCCAAATAAAAAGGACTCTGATGCCCCTCTTTCGTAGAGGCTGAGCGCGTTCCATGCACTTGGAAAAAGTGCGGGGCTAGCAGTACCCGAACGGCAGCCGGTTGTACTGGAAACGAGCCTTGGAAGGAGAACCGTAGGAATTTCCTGTGCCTGGGAATGATTTGTACGTGAAAGTAAGCGTCTTTCAGATCCATGGACGTAAACCATTCGTTTGCGGCACACATTCCAACACGTGCTTGATGGTGAGCATGTCCTCCATGATGTATCGATTGAACTGTGACAGGTCGAGGATGGGACGCAGTCCCCTGACTTCTTCGGTGTGAGAAAGTAGAGTAAAACCCCGTTCTCCTCCTCTGGAGGACGCGGAAATAGCTCCGCTAACAGCAGCCCTTCTAGTTCTACGTCATAGCGTCTGACTCTGCTAGGATGATACCGTAGTCTCCAACACGCCGCGAAAGGAGGCGGGAGGCGAACTGAAGTGTGTAACCCTGTGTTATCAGTTTTGACATCCATGAATCCATGTGTCAAACTGACCCATGCCGCGCTGCACTCTGATAGCGGGCGAGCACATGTCTGAGTGTTGTTCACCGACATGGCGAGCAGGAGGCAGAGCCCATCCCGCCGCTGGGCGAGACGAGTGATCGTGTCGCCCAGCCCCTGGTAGGGCTCGAAGGGCAGTGGCCAGCCGCCGCCTTGTGGGGCGGGACACTGGGTTAGTGTATCCTCGTCCCGCCGGCATCGCCGTGGGGGAGGAGGTGGATGAGGCGTCGTCCGCCGTGGGTGGGTCATTCCTGTTGCCAGCATAGCGAGGAGGCAGTGGCGCCCGCGTGCAGCAGCGGTCTGGTGTGTTGTGTGGGAACGGCTGTCATAACAGCTAGCTGTTTAGAGCAAACAACGGCTGTTCGGCTGAGGAAACGGCTCTTTAGAGTGTGTGGCCCTTTAAAGGGCCGCTGTGTTTCCAACTCTCAGCTGGGAGTGACAGGCGATCCCGCGTCCCGTCATTGCCACCGCGTTGCTGCTTGCTGGGTGGCTCGGGAGGCGGATTGACCAGGTGACCCTGGACAGCGCCACCGTGGACGCCGTGGTCAGGGTGAGGATGGCGGTCATGGCTTTGCCAATTTCCGTGGCCAGCTCCGAGGGAGGGCGCCAGGGGTTGTGGCCATGGCGGAGACGGGAGGCCAGTAAGGCGATGTTGTTTTGTGCTGCCAGCCCTTGGGCAGCACATTGGTGGGCCAGTCAGTGACTTGGGCGCACACTTGATCTTGGGGAGAGGGAGGTGGGCTTCCGGTGGCCGAAAAAGGTGGCTCTCGGGAGCAATTGACGCCAGGCTCCTCCAGGAGGGACCGAGGGAAAACCCGCGTCTGTGTCGCCTTGAACCCGAGTAAACGGGCGTAGCAGAGACGGGAGCCTTCAGTTTCCCAGGCTGTGAAAAGCCTCCACAAAATCCCAAGCGCGGCCAGAGCGGTGCCCGTGAAGAGGGCTGCTCCTGGGCGTAAACATCCCCGCTCCAGGCCGCGGCTGGGCTGCGGGCGCTATGCCTCTCAGCTCCGCCGCCTTCCTGATGATCTCCGGCAGATCAGGAGAGCCTTAGCGGTGGAGGTTGGAGCGACTGGGTCAAAGGGAAGGCTGCTTGAGCGGTGCCCCTGGCCGTTCGGGAGACGGGAGAGCTGTAGTGGAGGCATCGATCGCCGTCTCAAGGCCCATCCTCCCAGGGGAAGAGGGGATCCTCCCAGAGGAGGAAGGAAAACCAGTTACGGAGGCGCAGTCCGAGGGAACTGAGCCAGCGGACTCATGCTCGAAAAGCCGTCCGCCAGTGGTTCCAGGGTGTCGCGGATTCTCCCGTCTGCCCAGCTGCCGTCCCTGCCACCAGCCTGGCAACACACAGAAATTCGCCCGTCGATTTAGCTCTTTAGATGACAGGCGGGCCAAAATGACAGGAGGCGTGGCGGGTGAGAGCCTGGCCGGCGTGAAAGGCAACTGTCGGGGTGGAGGTCCTGGTAATGTAGCCGGTCCGGCAGGAGGGGCAGATGCGAGCACCATGGAGAGTCTAGGGCTTGTCTTCATACTGCGAGGTTGAAGAAAAAGTGGGAGGCTAAAATGTCCGCTGTGTACATATACAGTAAATGCGGACGTAGTTGAGGCTGTGCTAAAGGCATAAAGAAAATCTTTTCAGGCATGTAAGGATAATCCTCCTGTTAACCAGCTTCATTCCAAGTCTGAGAGAAACATCACATATCCATGGTGTCACACAGTCAATATCGGACCATTCTGATGTAGGATTTTAAAATTAAAGGCTAAAATGTCCAAGTAAATCTACAGTATATTTGACATCTTTTTCAGGCTGTTAAAGCCATATTTTACTCTTTTTCAGGCAACTGTAGAACGGAATCCTCCTGTTAAACCAGCTTCATTCCAAGTCTGAGAGAAACATCACATATCCATGGTGTCACACAGTCAATATCGGACCATTCTGATGTAGGATTTTAAAATTAAAGGCTAAAATGTCCAAGTAAATCTACAGTATATTTGACATCTTTTTCAGGCTGTTAAAGCCATATTTTACTCTTTTTCAGGCAACTGTAGAACGGAATCCTCCTGTTAAACCAGCTTCATTCCAAGTCTGAGAGAAACATCACATATCCATGGTGTCACACAGTCAATATCGGACCATTCTGATGTAGGATTTTAAAATTAAAGGCTAAAATGTCCAAGTAAATCTACAGTATATTTGACATCTTTTTCAGGCTGTTAAAGCCATATTTTACTCTTTTTCAGGCAACTGTAGAACGGAATCCTCCTGTTAAACCAGCTTCATTCCAAGTCTGAGAGAAACATCACATATCCATGGTGTCACACAGTCAATATGGACCATTCTGATGTAGGATTTTAAAATTAAAGGCTAAAATGTCCAAGTAAATCTACAGTATATTTGACATCTTTTTCAGGCTGTTAAAGCCATATTTTACTCTTTTTCAGGCAACTGTAGAACGGAATCCTCCTGTTAAACCAGCTTCATTCCAAGTCTGAGAGAAACATCACATATCCATGGTGTCACACAGTCAATATCGGACCATTCTGATGTAGGATTTTAAAATTAAAGGCTAAAATGTCCAAGTAAATCTACAGTATATTTGACATCTTTTTCAGGCTGTTAAAGCCATATTTTACTCTTTTTCAGGCAACTGTAGAACGGAATCCTCCTGTTAAACCAGCTTCATTCCAAGTCTGAGAGAAACATCACATATCCATGGTGTCACACAGTCAATATCGGACCATTCTGATGTAGGATTTTAAAATTAAAGGCTAAAATGTCCAAGTAAATCTACAGTATATTTGACATCTTTTTCAGGCTGTTAAAGCCATATTTTACTCTTTTTCAGGCAACTGTAGAACGGAATCCTCCTGTTAAACCAGCTTCATTCCAAGTCTGAGAGAAACATCACATATCCATGGTGTCACACAGTCAATATCGGACCATTCTGATGTAGGATTTTAAAATTAAAGGCTAAAATGTCCAAGTAAATCTACAGTATATTTGACATCTTTTTCAGGCTGTTAAAGCCATATTTTACTCTTTTTCAGGCAACTGTAGAACGGAATCCTCCTGTTAAACCAGCTTCATTCCAAGTCTGAGAGAAACATCACATATCCATGGTGTCACACAGTCAATATCGGACCATTCTGATGTAGGATTTTAAAATTAAAGGCTAAAATGTCCAAGTAAATCTACAGTATATTTGACATCTTTTTCAGGCTGTTAAAGCCATATTTTACTCTTTTTCAGGCAACTGTAGAACGGAATCCTCCTGTTAAACCAGCTTCATTCCAAGTCTGAGAGAAACATCACATATCCATGGTGTCACACAGTCAATATCGGACCATTCTGATGTAGGATTTTAAAATTAAAGGCTAAAATGTCCAAGTAAATCTACAGTATATTTGACATCTTTTTCAGGCTGTTAAAGCCATATTTTACTCTTTTTCAGGCAACTGTAGAACGGAATCCTCCTGTTAAACCAGCTTCATTCCAAGTCTGAGAGAAACATCACATATCCATGGTGTCACACAGTCAATATCGGACCATTCTGATGTAGGATTTTAAAATTAAAGGCTAAAATGTCCAAGTAAATCTACAGTATATTTGACATCTTTTTCAGGCTGTTAAAGCCATATTTTACTCTTTTTCAGGCAACTGTAGAACGGAATCCTCCTGTTAAACCAGCTTCATTCCAAGTCTGAGAGAAACATCACATATCCATGGTGTCACACAGTCAATATCGGACCATTCTGATGTAGGATTTTAAAATTAAAGGCTAAAATGTCCAAGTAAATCTACAGTATATTTGACATCTTTTTCAGGCTGTTAAAGCCATATTTTACTCTTTTTCAGGCAACTGTAGAACGGAATCCTCCTGTTAAACCAGCTTCATTCCAAGTCTGAGAGAAACATCACATATCCATGGTGTCACACAGTCAATATCGGACCATTCTGATGTAGGATTTTAAAATTAAAGGCTAAAATGTCCAAGTAAATCTACAGTATATTTGACATCTTTTTCAGGCTGTTAAAGCCATATTTTACTCTTTTTCAGGCAACTGTAGAACGGAATCCTCCTGTTAAACCAGCTTCATTCCAAGTCTGAGAGAAACATCACATATCCATGGTGTCACACAGTCAATATCGGACCATTCTGATGTAGGATTTTAAAATTAAAGGCTAAAATGTCCAAGTAAATCTACAGTATATTTGACATCTTTTTCAGGCTGTTAAAGCCATATTTTACTCTTTTTCAGGCAACTGTAGAACGGAATCCTCCTGTTAAACCAGCTTCATTCCAAGTCTGAGAGAAACATCACATATCCATGGTGTCACACAGTCAATATCGGACCATTCTGATGTAGGATTTTAAAATTAAAGGCTAAAATGTCCAAGTAAATCTACAGTATATTTGACATCTTTTTCAGGCTGTTAAAGCCATATTTTACTCTTTTTCAGGCAACTGTAGAACGGAATCCTCCTGTTAAACCAGCTTCATTCCAAGTCTGAGAGAAACATCACATATCCATGGTGTCACACAGTCAATATCGGACCATTCTGATGTAGGATTTTAAAATTAAAGGCTAAAATGTCCAAGTAAATCTACAGTATATTTGACATCTTTTTCAGGCTGTTAAAGCCATATTTTACTCTTTTTCAGGCAACTGTAGAACGGAATCCTCCTGTTAAACCAGCTTCATTCCAAGTCTGAGAGAAACATCACATATCCATGGTGTCACACAGTCAATATGGACCATTCTGATGTAGGATTTTAAAATTAAAGGCTAAAATGTCCAAGTAAATCTACAGTATATTTGACATCTTTTTCAGGCTGTTAAAGCCATATTTTACTCTTTTTCAGGCAACTGTAGAACGGAATCCTCCTGTTAAACCAGCTTCATTCCAAGTCTGAGAGAAACATCACATATCCATGGTGTCACACAGTCAATATCGGACCATTCTGATGTAGGATTTTAAAATTAAAGGCTAAAATGTCCAAGTAAATCTACAGTATATTTGACATCTTTTTCAGGCTGTTAAAGCCATATTTTACTCTTTTTCAGGCAACTGTAGAACGGAATCCTCCTGTTAAACCAGCTTCATTCCAAGTCTGAGAGAAACATCACATATCCATGGTGTCACACAGTCAATATCGGACCATTCTGATGTAGGATTTTAAAATTAAAGGCTAAAATGTCCAAGTAAATCTACAGTATATTTGACATCTTTTTCAGGCTGTTAAAGCCATATTTTACTCTTTTTCAGGCAACTGTAGAACGGAATCCTCCTGTTAAACCAGCTTCATTCCAAGTCTGAGAGAAACATCACATATCCATGGTGTCACACAGTCAATATCGGACCATTCTGATGTAGGATTTTAAAATTAAAGGCTAAAATGTCCAAGTAAATCTACAGTATATTTGACATCTTTTTCAGGCTGTTAAAGCCATATTTTACTCTTTTTCAGGCAACTGTAGAACGGAATCCTCCTGTTAAACCAGCTTCATTCCAAGTCTGAGAGAAACATCACATATCCATGGTGTCACACAGTCAATATCGGACCATTCTGATGTAGGATTTTAAAATTAAAGGCTAAAATGTCCAAGTAAATCTACAGTATATTTGACATCTTTTTCAGGCTGTTAAAGCCATATTTTACTCTTTTTCAGGCAACTGTAGAACGGAATCCTCCTGTTAAACCAGCTTCATTCCAAGTCTGAGAGAAACATCACATATCCATGGTGTCACACAGTCAATATCGGACCATTCTGATGTAGGATTTTAAAATTAAAGGCTAAAATGTCCAAGTAAATCTACAGTATATTTGACATCTTTTTCAGGCTGTTAAAGCCATATTTTACTCTTTTTCAGGCAACTGTAGAACGGAATCCTCCTGTTAAACCAGCTTCATTCCAAGTCTGAGAGAAACATCACATATCCATGGTGTCACACAGTCAATATCGGACCATTCTGATGTAGGATTTTAAAATTAAAGGCTAAAATGTCCAAGTAAATCTACAGTATATTTGACATCTTTTTCAGGCTGTTAAAGCCATATTTTACTCTTTTTCAGGCAACTGTAGAACGGAATCCTCCTGTTAAACCAGCTTCATTCCAAGTCTGAGAGAAACATCACATATCCATGGTGTCACACAGTCAATATCGGACCATTCTGATGTAGGATTTTAAAATTAAAGGCTAAAATGTCCAAGTAAATCTACAGTATATTTGACATCTTTTTCAGGCTGTTAAAGCCATATTTTACTCTTTTTCAGGCAACTGTAGAACGGAATCCTCCTGTTAAACCAGCTTCATTCCAAGTCTGAGAGAAACATCACATATCCATGGTGTCACACAGTCAATATCGGACCATTCTGATGTAGGATTTTAAAATTAAAGGCTAAAATGTCCAAGTAAATCTACAGTATATTTGACATCTTTTTCAGGCTGTTAAAGCCATATTTTACTCTTTTTCAGGCAACTGTAGAACGGAATCCTCCTGTTAAACCAGCTTCATTCCAAGTCTGAGAGAAACATCACATATCCATGGTGTCACACAGTCAATATGGACCATTCTGATGTAGGATTTTAAAATTAAAGGCTAAAATGTCCAAGTAAATCTACAGTATATTTGACATCTTTTTCAGGCTGTTAAAGCCATATTTTACTCTTTTTCAGGCAACTGTAGAACGGAATCCTCCTGTTAAACCAGCTTCATTCCAAGTCTGAGAGAAACATCACATATCCATGGTGTCACACAGTCAATATCGGACCATTCTGATGTAGGATTTTAAAATTAAAGGCTAAAATGTCCAAGTAAATCTACAGTATATTTGACATCTTTTTCAGGCTGTTAAAGCCATATTTTACTCTTTTTCAGGCAACTGTAGAACGGAATCCTCCTGTTAAACCAGCTTCATTCCAAGTCTGAGAGAAACATCACATATCCATGGTGTCACACAGTCAATATCGGACCATTCTGATGTAGGATTTTAAAATTAAAGGCTAAAATGTCCAAGTAAATCTACAGTATATTTGACATCTTTTTCAGGCTGTTAAAGCCATATTTTACTCTTTTTCAGGCAACTGTAGAACGGAATCCTCCTGTTAAACCAGCTTCATTCCAAGTCTGAGAGAAACATCACATATCCATGGTGTCACACAGTCAATATCGGACCATTCTGATGTAGGATTTTAAAATTAAAGGCTAAAATGTCCAAGTAAATCTACAGTATATTTGACATCTTTTTCAGGCTGTTAAAGCCATATTTTACTCTTTTTCAGGCAACTGTAGAACGGAATCCTCCTGTTAAACCAGCTTCATTCCAAGTCTGAGAGAAACATCACATATCCATGGTGTCACACAGTCAATATCGGACCATTCTGATGTAGGATTTTAAAATTAAAGGCTAAAATGTCCAAGTAAATCTACAGTATATTTGACATCTTTTTCAGGCTGTTAAAGCCATATTTTACTCTTTTTCAGGCAACTGTAGAACGGAATCCTCCTGTTAAACCAGCTTCATTCCAAGTCTGAGAGAAACATCACATATCCATGGTGTCACACAGTCAATATCGGACCATTCTGATGTAGGATTTTAAAATTAAAGGCTAAAATGTCCAAGTAAATCTACAGTATATTTGACATCTTTTTCAGGCTGTTAAAGCCATATTTTACTCTTTTTCAGGCAACTGTAGAACGGAATCCTCCTGTTAAACCAGCTTCATTCCAAGTCTGAGAGAAACATCACATATCCATGGTGTCACACAGTCAATATCGGACCATTCTGATGTAGGATTTTAAAATTAAAGGCTAAAATGTCCAAGTAAATCTACAGTATATTTGACATCTTTTTCAGGCTGTTAAAGCCATATTTTACTCTTTTTCAGGCAACTGTAGAACGGAATCCTCCTGTTAAACCAGCTTCATTCCAAGTCTGAGAGAAACATCACATATCCATGGTGTCACACAGTCAATATCGGACCATTCTGATGTAGGATTTTAAAATTAAAGGCTAAAATGTCCAAGTAAATCTACAGTATATTTGACATCTTTTTCAGGCTGTTAAAGCCATATTTTACTCTTTTTCAGGCAACTGTAGAACGGAATCCTCCTGTTAAACCAGCTTCATTCCAAGTCTGAGAGAAACATCACATATCCATGGTGTCACACAGTCAATATCGGACCATTCTGATGTAGGATTTTAAAATTAAAGGCTAAAATGTCCAAGTAAATCTACAGTATATTTGACATCTTTTTCAGGCTGTTAAAGCCATATTTTACTCTTTTTCAGGCAACTGTAGAACGGAATCCTCCTGTTAAACCAGCTTCATTCCAAGTCTGAGAGAAACATCACATATCCATGGTGTCACACAGTCAATATCGGACCATTCTGATGTAGGATTTTAAAATTAAAGGCTAAAATGTCCAAGTAAATCTACAGTATATTTGACATCTTTTTCAGGCTGTTAAAGCCATATTTTACTCTTTTTCAGGCAACTGTAGAACGGAATCCTCCTGTTAAACCAGCTTCATTCCAAGTCTGAGAGAAACATCACATATCCATGGTGTCACACAGTCAATATCGGACCATTCTGATGTAGGATTTTAAAATTAAAGGCTAAAATGTCCAAGTAAATCTACAGTATATTTGACATCTTTTTCAGGCTGTTAAAGCCATATTTTACTCTTTTTCAGGCAACTGTAGAACGGAATCCTCCTGTTAAACCAGCTTCATTCCAAGTCTGAGAGAAACATCACATATCCATGGTGTCACACAGTCAATATCGGACCATTCTGATGTAGGATTTTAAAATTAAAGGCTAAAATGTCCAAGTAAATCTACAGTATATTTGACATCTTTTTCAGGCTGTTAAAGCCATATTTTACTCTTTTTCAGGCAACTGTAGAACGGAATCCTCCTGTTAAACCAGCTTCATTCCAAGTCTGAGAGAAACATCACATATCCATGGTGTCACACAGTCAATATCGGACCATTCTGATGTAGGATTTTAAAATTAAAGGCTAAAATGTCCAAGTAAATCTACAGTATATTTGACATCTTTTTCAGGCTGTTAAAGCCATATTTTACTCTTTTTCAGGCAACTGTAGAACGGAATCCTCCTGTTAAACCAGCTTCATTCCAAGTCTGAGAGAAACATCACATATCCATGGTGTCACACAGTCAATATCGGACCATTCTGATGTAGGATTTTAAAATTAAAGGCTAAAATGTCCAAGTAAATCTACAGTATATTTGACATCTTTTTCAGGCTGTTAAAGCCATATTTTACTCTTTTTCAGGCAACTGTAGAACGGAATCCTCCTGTTAAACCAGCTTCATTCCAAGTCTGAGAGAAACATCACATATCCATGGTGTCACACAGTCAATATCGGACCATTCTGATGTAGGATTTTAAAATTAAAGGCTAAAATGTCCAAGTAAATCTACAGTATATTTGACATCTTTTTCAGGCTGTTAAAGCCATATTTTACTCTTTTTCAGGCAACTGTAGAACGGAATCCTCCTGTTAAACCAGCTTCATTCCAAGTCTGAGAGAAACATCACATATCCATGGTGTCACACAGTCAATATGGACCATTCTGATGTAGGATTTTAAAATTAAAGGCTAAAATGTCCAAGTAAATCTACAGTATATTTGACATCTTTTTCAGGCTGTTAAAGCCATATTTTACTCTTTTTCAGGCAACTGTAGAACGGAATCCTCCTGTTAAACCAGCTTCATTCCAAGTCTGAGAGAAACATCACATATCCATGGTGTCACACAGTCAATATCGGACCATTCTGATGTAGGATTTTAAAATTAAAGGCTAAAATGTCCAAGTAAATCTACAGTATATTTGACATCTTTTTCAGGCTGTTAAAGCCATATTTTACTCTTTTTCAGGCAACTGTAGAACGGAATCCTCCTGTTAAACCAGCTTCATTCCAAGTCTGAGAGAAACATCACATATCCATGGTGTCACACAGTCAATATCGGACCATTCTGATGTAGGATTTTAAAATTAAAGGCTAAAATGTCCAAGTAAATCTACAGTATATTTGACATCTTTTTCAGGCTGTTAAAGCCATATTTTACTCTTTTTCAGGCAACTGTAGAACGGAATCCTCCTGTTAAACCAGCTTCATTCCAAGTCTGAGAGAAACATCACATATCCATGGTGTCACACAGTCAATATCGGACCATTCTGATGTAGGATTTTAAAATTAAAGGCTAAAATGTCCAAGTAAATCTACAGTATATTTGACATCTTTTTCAGGCTGTTAAAGCCATATTTTACTCTTTTTCAGGCAACTGTAGAACGGAATCCTCCTGTTAAACCAGCTTCATTCCAAGTCTGAGAGAAACATCACATATCCATGGTGTCACACAGTCAATATCGGACCATTCTGATGTAGGATTTTAAAATTAAAGGCTAAAATGTCCAAGTAAATCTACAGTATATTTGACATCTTTTTCAGGCTGTTAAAGCCATATTTTACTCTTTTTCAGGCAACTGTAGAACGGAATCCTCCTGTTAAACCAGCTTCATTCCAAGTCTGAGAGAAACATCACATATCCATGGTGTCACACAGTCAATATCGGACCATTCTGATGTAGGATTTTAAAATTAAAGGCTAAAATGTCCAAGTAAATCTACAGTATATTTGACATCTTTTTCAGGCTGTTAAAGCCATATTTTACTCTTTTTCAGGCAACTGTAGAACGGAATCCTCCTGTTAAACCAGCTTCATTCCAAGTCTGAGAGAAACATCACATATCCATGGTGTCACACAGTCAATATTGGACCATTCTGATGTAGGATTTTAAAATTAAAGGCTAAAATGTCCAAGTAAATCTACAGTATATTTGACATCTTTTTCAGGCTGTTAAAGCCATATTTTACTCTTTTTCAGGCAACTGTAGAACGGAATCCTCCTGTTAAACCAGCTTCATTCCAAGTCTGAGAGAAACATCACATATCCATGGTGTCACACAGTCAATATCGGACCATTCTGATGTAGGATTTTAAAATTAAAGGCTAAAATGTCCAAGTAAATCTACAGTATATTTGACATCTTTTTCAGGCTGTTAAAGCCATATTTTACTCTTTTTCAGGCAACTGTAGAACGGAATCCTCCTGTTAAACCAGCTTCATTCCAAGTCTGAGAGAAACATCACATATCCATGGTGTCACACAGTCAATATGGACCATTCTGATGTAGGATTTTAAAATTAAAGGCTAAAATGTCCAAGTAAATCTACAGTATATTTGACATCTTTTTCAGGCTGTTAAAGCCATATTTTACTCTTTTTCAGGCAACTGTAGAACGGAATCCTCCTGTTAAACCAGCTTCATTCCAAGTCTGAGAGAAACATCACATATCCATGGTGTCACACAGTCAATATGGACCATTCTGATGTAGGATTTTAAAATTAAAGGCTAAAATGTCCAAGTAAATCTACAGTATATTTGACATCTTTTTCAGGCTGTTAAAGCCATATTTTACTCTTTTTCAGGCAACTGTAGAACGGAATCCTCCTGTTAAACCAGCTTCATTCCAAGTCTGAGAGAAACATCACATATCCATGGTGTCACACAGTCAATATCGGACCATTCTGATGTAGGATTTTAAAATTAAAGGCTAAAATGTCCAAGTAAATCTACAGTATATTTGACATCTTTTTCAGGCTGTTAAAGCCATATTTTACTCTTTTTCAGGCAACTGTAGAACGGAATCCTCCTGTTAAACCAGCTTCATTCCAAGTCTGAGAGAAACATCACATATCCATGGTGTCACACAGTCAATATCGGACCATTCTGATGTAGGATTTTAAAATTAAAGGCTAAAATGTCCAAGTAAATCTACAGTATATTTGACATCTTTTTCAGGCTGTTAAAGCCATATTTTACTCTTTTTCAGGCAACTGTAGAACGGAATCCTCCTGTTAAACCAGCTTCATTCCAAGTCTGAGAGAAACATCACATATCCATGGTGTCACACAGTCAATATCGGACCATTCTGATGTAGGATTTTAAAATTAAAGGCTAAAATGTCCAAGTAAATCTACAGTATATTTGACATCTTTTTCAGGCTGTTAAAGCCATATTTTACTCTTTTTCAGGCAACTGTAGAACGGAATCCTCCTGTTAAACCAGCTTCATTCCAAGTCTGAGAGAAACATCACATATCCATGGTGTCACACAGTCAATATCGGACCATTCTGATGTAGGATTTTAAAATTAAAGGCTAAAATGTCCAAGTAAATCTACAGTATATTTGACATCTTTTTCAGGCTGTTAAAGCCATATTTTACTCTTTTTCAGGCAACTGTAGAACGGAATCCTCCTGTTAAACCAGCTTCATTCCAAGTCTGAGAGAAACATCACATATCCATGGTGTCACACAGTCAATATTGGACCATTCTGATGTAGGATTTTAAAATTAAAGGCTAAAATGTCCAAGTAAATCTACAGTATATTTGACATCTTTTTCAGGCTGTTAAAGCCATATTTTACTCTTTTTCAGGCAACTGTAGAACGGAATCCTCCTGTTAAACCAGCTTCATTCCAAGTCTGAGAGAAACATCACATATCCATGGTGTCACACAGTCAATATCGGACCATTCTGATGTAGGATTTTAAAATTAAAGGCTAAAATGTCCAAGTAAATCTACAGTATATTTGACATCTTTTTCAGGCTGTTAAAGCCATATTTTACTCTTTTTCAGGCAACTGTAGAACGGAATCCTCCTGTTAAACCAGCTTCATTCCAAGTCTGAGAGAAACATCACATATCCATGGTGTCACACAGTCAATATCGGACCATTCTGATGTAGGATTTTAAAATTAAAGGCTAAAATGTCCAAGTAAATCTACAGTATATTTGACATCTTTTTCAGGCTGTTAAAGCCATATTTTACTCTTTTTCAGGCAACTGTAGAACGGAATCCTCCTGTTAAACCAGCTTCATTCCAAGTCTGAGAGAAACATCACATATCCATGGTGTCACACAGTCAATATCGGACCATTCTGATGTAGGATTTTAAAATTAAAGGCTAAAATGTCCAAGTAAATCTACAGTATATTTGACATCTTTTTCAGGCTGTTAAAGCCATATTTTACTCTTTTTCAGGCAACTGTAGAACGGAATCCTCCTGTTAAACCAGCTTCATTCCAAGTCTGAGAGAAACATCACATATCCATGGTGTCACACAGTCAATATCGGACCATTCTGATGTAGGATTTTAAAATTAAAGGCTAAAATGTCCAAGTAAATCTACAGTATATTTGACATCTTTTTCAGGCTGTTAAAGCCATATTTTACTCTTTTTCAGGCAACTGTAGAACGGAATCCTCCTGTTAAACCAGCTTCATTCCAAGTCTGAGAGAAACATCACATATCCATGGTGTCACACAGTCAATATCGGACCATTCTGATGTAGGATTTTAAAATTAAAGGCTAAAATGTCCAAGTAAATCTACAGTATATTTGACATCTTTTTCAGGCTGTTAAAGCCATATTTTACTCTTTTTCAGGCAACTGTAGAACGGAATCCTCCTGTTAAACCAGCTTCATTCCAAGTCTGAGAGAAACATCACATATCCATGGTGTCACACAGTCAATATTGGACCATTCTGATGTAGGATTTTAAAATTAAAGGCTAAAATGTCCAAGTAAATCTACAGTATATTTGACATCTTTTTCAGGCTGTTAAAGCCATATTTTACTCTTTTTCAGGCAACTGTAGAACGGAATCCTCCTGTTAAACCAGCTTCATTCCAAGTCTGAGAGAAACATCACATATCCATGGTGTCACACAGTCAATATCGGACCATTCTGATGTAGGATTTTAAAATTAAAGGCTAAAATGTCCAAGTAAATCTACAGTATATTTGACATCTTTTTCAGGCTGTTAAAGCCATATTTTACTCTTTTTCAGGCAACTGTAGAACGGAATCCTCCTGTTAAACCAGCTTCATTCCAAGTCTGAGAGAAACATCACATATCCATGGTGTCACACAGTCAATATCGGACCATTCTGATGTAGGATTTTAAAATTAAAGGCTAAAATGTCCAAGTAAATCTACAGTATATTTGACATCTTTTTCAGGCTGTTAAAGCCATATTTTACTCTTTTTCAGGCAACTGTAGAACGGAATCCTCCTGTTAAACCAGCTTCATTCCAAGTCTGAGAGAAACATCACATATCCATGGTGTCACACAGTCAATATGGACCATTCTGATGTAGGATTTTAAAATTAAAGGCTAAAATGTCCAAGTAAATCTACAGTATATTTGACATCTTTTTCAGGCTGTTAAAGCCATATTTTACTCTTTTTCAGGCAACTGTAGAACGGAATCCTCCTGTTAAACCAGCTTCATTCCAAGTCTGAGAGAAACATCACATATCCATGGTGTCACACAGTCAATATCGGACCATTCTGATGTAGGATTTTAAAATTAAAGGCTAAAATGTCCAAGTAAATCTACAGTATATTTGACATCTTTTTCAGGCTGTTAAAGCCATATTTTACTCTTTTTCAGGCAACTGTAGAACGGAATCCTCCTGTTAAACCAGCTTCATTCCAAGTCTGAGAGAAACATCACATATCCATGGTGTCACACAGTCAATATTGGACCATTCTGATGTAGGATTTTAAAATTAAAGGCTAAAATGTCCAAGTAAATCTACAGTATATTTGACATCTTTTTCAGGCTGTTAAAGCCATATTTTACTCTTTTTCAGGCAACTGTAGAACGGAATCCTCCTGTTAAACCAGCTTCATTCCAAGTCTGAGAGAAACATCACATATCCATGGTGTCACACAGTCAATATCGGACCATTCTGATGTAGGATTTTAAAATTAAAGGCTAAAATGTCCAAGTAAATCTACAGTATATTTGACATCTTTTTCAGGCTGTTAAAGCCATATTTTACTCTTTTTCAGGCAACTGTAGAACGGAATCCTCCTGTTAAACCAGCTTCATTCCAAGTCTGAGAGAAACATCACATATCCATGGTGTCACACAGTCAATATCGGACCATTCTGATGTAGGATTTTAAAATTAAAGGCTAAAATGTCCAAGTAAATCTACAGTATATTTGACATCTTTTTCAGGCTGTTAAAGCCATATTTTACTCTTTTTCAGGCAACTGTAGAACGGAATCCTCCTGTTAAACCAGCTTCATTCCAAGTCTGAGAGAAACATCACATATCCATGGTGTCACACAGTCAATATCGGACCATTCTGATGTAGGATTTTAAAATTAAAGGCTAAAATGTCCAAGTAAATCTACAGTATATTTGACATCTTTTTCAGGCTGTTAAAGCCATATTTTACTCTTTTTCAGGCAACTGTAGAACGGAATCCTCCTGTTAAACCAGCTTCATTCCAAGTCTGAGAGAAACATCACATATCCATGGTGTCACACAGTCAATATCGGACCATTCTGATGTAGGATTTTAAAATTAAAGGCTAAAATGTCCAAGTAAATCTACAGTATATTTGACATCTTTTTCAGGCTGTTAAAGCCATATTTTACTCTTTTTCAGGCAACTGTAGAACGGAATCCTCCTGTTAAACCAGCTTCATTCCAAGTCTGAGAGAAACATCACATATCCATGGTGTCACACAGTCAATATGGACCATTCTGATGTAGGATTTTAAAATTAAAGGCTAAAATGTCCAAGTAAATCTACAGTATATTTGACATCTTTTTCAGGCTGTTAAAGCCATATTTTACTCTTTTTCAGGCAACTGTAGAACGGAATCCTCCTGTTAAACCAGCTTCATTCCAAGTCTGAGAGAAACATCACATATCCATGGTGTCACACAGTCAATATGGACCATTCTGATGTAGGATTTTAAAATTAAAGGCTAAAATGTCCAAGTAAATCTACAGTATATTTGACATCTTTTTCAGGCTGTTAAAGCCATATTTTACTCTTTTTCAGGCAACTGTAGAACGGAATCCTCCTGTTAAACCAGCTTCATTCCAAGTCTGAGAGAAACATCACATATCCATGGTGTCACACAGTCAATATCGGACCATTCTGATGTAGGATTTTAAAATTAAAGGCTAAAATGTCCAAGTAAATCTACAGTATATTTGACATCTTTTTCAGGCTGTTAAAGCCATATTTTACTCTTTTTCAGGCAACTGTAGAACGGAATCCTCCTGTTAAACCAGCTTCATTCCAAGTCTGAGAGAAAC
Source organism: Percina caprodes (assembly GCA_013375575.1). Lineage (NCBI taxonomy): Eukaryota > Metazoa > Chordata > Actinopteri > Perciformes > Percidae > Percina > Percina caprodes. Next base: position 636,198 of record JABXJD010000320.1, on the reverse strand, counting down.
ATCACATATCCATGGTGTCACACAGTCAATATCGGACCATTCTGATGTAGGATTTTAAAATTAAAGGCTAAAATGTCCAAGTAAATCTACAGTATATTTGACATCTTTTTCAGGCTGTTAAAGCCATATTTTACTCTTTTTCAGGCAACTGTAGAACGGAATCCTCCTGTTAAACCAGCTTCATTCCAAGTCTGAGAGAAACATCACATATCCATGGTGTCACACAGTCAATATCGGACCATTCTGATGTAGGATTTTAAAATTAAAGGCTAAAATGTCCAAGTAAATCTACAGTATATTTGACATCTTTTTCAGGCTGTTAAAGCCATATTTTACTCTTTTTCAGGCAACTGTAGAACGGAATCCTCCTGTTAAACCAGCTTCATTCCAAGTCTGAGAGAAACATCACATATCCATGGTGTCACACAGTCAATATCGGACCATTCTGATGTAGGATTTTAAAATTAAAGGCTAAAATGTCCAAGTAAATCTACAGTATATTTGACATCTTTTTCAGGCTGTTAAAGCCATATTTTACTCTTTTTCAGGCAACTGTAGAACGGAATCCTCCTGTTAAACCAGCTTCATTCCAAGTCTGAGAGAAACATCACATATCCATGGTGTCACACAGTCAATATGGACCATTCTGATGTAGGATTTTAAAATTAAAGGCTAAAATGTCCAAGTAAATCTACAGTATATTTGACATCTTTTTCAGGCTGTTAAAGCCATATTTTACTCTTTTTCAGGCAACTGTAGAACGGAATCCTCCTGTTAAACCAGCTTCATTCCAAGTCTGAGAGAAACATCACATATCCATGGTGTCACACAGTCAATATCGGACCATTCTGATGTAGGATTTTAAAATTAAAGGCTAAAATGTCCAAGTAAATCTACAGTATATTTGACATCTTTTTCAGGCTGTTAAAGCCATATTTTACTCTTTTTCAGGCAACTGTAGAACGGAATCCTCCTGTTAAACCAGCTTCATTCCAAGTCTGAGAGAAACATCACATATCCATGGTGTCACACAGTCAATATGGACCATTCTGATGTAGGATTTTAAAATTAAAGGCTAAAATGTCCAAGTAAATCTACAGTATATTTGACATCTTTTTCAGGCTGTTAAAGCCATATTTTACTCTTTTTCAGGCAACTGTAGAACGGAATCCTCCTGTTAAACCAGCTTCATTCCAAGTCTGAGAGAAACATCACATATCCATGGTGTCACACAGTCAATATCGGACCATTCTGATGTAGGATTTTAAAATTAAAGGCTAAAATGTCCAAGTAAATCTACAGTATATTTGACATCTTTTTCAGGCTGTTAAAGCCATATTTTACTCTTTTTCAGGCAACTGTAGAACGGAATCCTCCTGTTAAACCAGCTTCATTCCAAGTCTGAGAGAAACATCACATATCCATGGTGTCACACAGTCAATATTGGACCATTCTGATGTAGGATTTTAAAATTAAAGGCTAAAATGTCCAAGTAAATCTACAGTATATTTGACATCTTTTTCAGGCTGTTAAAGCCATATTTTACTCTTTTTCAGGCAACTGTAGAACGGAATCCTCCTGTTAAACCAGCTTCATTCCAAGTCTGAGAGAAACATCACATATCCATGGTGTCACACAGTCAATATCGGACCATTCTGATGTAGGATTTTAAAATTAAAGGCTAAAATGTCCAAGTAAATCTACAGTATATTTGACATCTTTTTCAGGCTGTTAAAGCCATATTTTACTCTTTTTCAGGCAACTGTAGAACGGAATCCTCCTGTTAAACCAGCTTCATTCCAAGTCTGAGAGAAACATCACATATCCATGGTGTCACACAGTCAATATCGGACCATTCTGATGTAGGATTTTAAAATTAAAGGCTAAAATGTCCAAGTAAATCTACAGTATATTTGACATCTTTTTCAGGCTGTTAAAGCCATATTTTACTCTTTTTCAGGCAACTGTAGAACGGAATCCTCCTGTTAAACCAGCTTCATTCCAAGTCTGAGAGAAACATCACATATCCATGGTGTCACACAGTCAATATCGGACCATTCTGATGTAGGATTTTAAAATTAAAGGCTAAAATGTCCAAGTAAATCTACAGTATATTTGACATCTTTTTCAGGCTGTTAAAGCCATATTTTACTCTTTTTCAGGCAACTGTAGAACGGAATCCTCCTGTTAAACCAGCTTCATTCCAAGTCTGAGAGAAACATCACATATCCATGGTGTCACACAGTCAATATCGGACCATTCTGATGTAGGATTTTAAAATTAAAGGCTAAAATGTCCAAGTAAATCTACAGTATATTTGACATCTTTTTCAGGCTGTTAAAGCCATATTTTACTCTTTTTCAGGCAACTGTAGAACGGAATCCTCCTGTTAAACCAGCTTCATTCCAAGTCTGAGAGAAACATCACATATCCATGGTGTCACACAGTCAATATTGGACCATTCTGATGTAGGATTTTAAAATTAAAGGCTAAAATGTCCAAGTAAATCTACAGTATATTTGACATCTTTTTCAGGCTGTTAAAGCCATATTTTACTCTTTTTCAGGCAACTGTAGAACGGAATCCTCCTGTTAAACCAGCTTCATTCCAAGTCTGAGAGAAACATCACATATCCATGGTGTCACACAGTCAATATCGGACCATTCTGATGTAGGATTTTAAAATTAAAGGCTAAAATGTCCAAGTAAATCTACAGTATATTTGACATCTTTTTCAGGCTGTTAAAGCCATATTTTACTCTTTTTCAGGCAACTGTAGAACGGAATCCTCCTGTTAAACCAGCTTCATTCCAAGTCTGAGAGAAACATCACATATCCATGGTGTCACACAGTCAATATCGGACCATTCTGATGTAGGATTTTAAAATTAAAGGCTAAAATGTCCAAGTAAATCTACAGTATATTTGACATCTTTTTCAGGCTGTTAAAGCCATATTTTACTCTTTTTCAGGCAACTGTAGAACGGAATCCTCCTGTTAAACCAGCTTCATTCCAAGTCTGAGAGAAACATCACATATCCATGGTGTCACACAGTCAATATCGGACCATTCTGATGTAGGATTTTAAAATTAAAGGCTAAAATGTCCAAGTAAATCTACAGTATATTTGACATCTTTTTCAGGCTGTTAAAGCCATATTTTACTCTTTTTCAGGCAACTGTAGAACGGAATCCTCCTGTTAAACCAGCTTCATTCCAAGTCTGAGAGAAACATCACATATCCATGGTGTCACACAGTCAATATCGGACCATTCTGATGTAGGATTTTAAAATTAAAGGCTAAAATGTCCAAGTAAATCTACAGTATATTTGACATCTTTTTCAGGCTGTTAAAGCCATATTTTACTCTTTTTCAGGCAACTGTAGAACGGAATCCTCCTGTTAAACCAGCTTCATTCCAAGTCTGAGAGAAACATCACATATCCATGGTGTCACACAGTCAATATCGGACCATTCTGATGTAGGATTTTAAAATTAAAGGCTAAAATGTCCAAGTAAATCTACAGTATATTTGACATCTTTTTCAGGCTGTTAAAGCCATATTTTACTCTTTTTCAGGCAACTGTAGAACGGAATCCTCCTGTTAAACCAGCTTCATTCCAAGTCTGAGAGAAACATCACATATCCATGGTGTCACACAGTCAATATCGGACCATTCTGATGTAGGATTTTAAAATTAAAGGCTAAAATGTCCAAGTAAATCTACAGTATATTTGACATCTTTTTCAGGCTGTTAAAGCCATATTTTACTCTTTTTCAGGCAACTGTAGAACGGAATCCTCCTGTTAAACCAGCTTCATTCCAAGTCTGAGAGAAACATCACATATCCATGGTGTCACACAGTCAATATCGGACCATTCTGATGTAGGATTTTAAAATTAAAGGCTAAAATGTCCAAGTAAATCTACAGTATATTTGACATCTTTTTCAGGCTGTTAAAGCCATATTTTACTCTTTTTCAGGCAACTGTAGAACGGAATCCTCCTGTTAAACCAGCTTCATTCCAAGTCTGAGAGAAACATCACATATCCATGGTGTCACACAGTCAATATCGGACCATTCTGATGTAGGATTTTAAAATTAAAGGCTAAAATGTCCAAGTAAATCTACAGTATATTTGACATCTTTTTCAGGCTGTTAAAGCCATATTTTACTCTTTTTCAGGCAACTGTAGAACGGAATCCTCCTGTTAAACCAGCTTCATTCCAAGTCTGAGAGAAACATCACATATCCATGGTGTCACACAGTCAATATGGACCATTCTGATGTAGGATTTTAAAATTAAAGGCTAAAATGTCCAAGTAAATCTACAGTATATTTGACATCTTTTTCAGGCTGTTAAAGCCATATTTTACTCTTTTTCAGGCAACTGTAGAACGGAATCCTCCTGTTAAACCAGCTTCATTCCAAGTCTGAGAGAAACATCACATATCCATGGTGTCACACAGTCAATATCGGACCATTCTGATGTAGGATTTTAAAATTAAAGGCTAAAATGTCCAAGTAAATCTACAGTATATTTGACATCTTTTTCAGGCTGTTAAAGCCATATTTTACTCTTTTTCAGGCAACTGTAGAACGGAATCCTCCTGTTAAACCAGCTTCATTCCAAGTCTGAGAGAAACATCACATATCCATGGTGTCACACAGTCAATATCGGACCATTCTGATGTAGGATTTTAAAATTAAAGGCTAAAATGTCCAAGTAAATCTACAGTATATTTGACATCTTTTTCAGGCTGTTAAAGCCATATTTTACTCTTTTTCAGGCAACTGTAGAACGGAATCCTCCTGTTAAACCAGCTTCATTCCAAGTCTGAGAGAAACATCACATATCCATGGTGTCACACAGTCAATATCGGACCATTCTGATGTAGGATTTTAAAATTAAAGGCTAAAATGTCCAAGTAAATCTACAGTATATTTGACATCTTTTTCAGGCTGTTAAAGCCATATTTTACTCTTTTTCAGGCAACTGTAGAACGGAATCCTCCTGTTAAACCAGCTTCATTCCAAGTCTGAGAGAAACATCACATATCCATGGTGTCACACAGTCAATATCGGACCATTCTGATGTAGGATTTTAAAATTAAAGGCTAAAATGTCCAAGTAAATCTACAGTATATTTGACATCTTTTTCAGGCTGTTAAAGCCATATTTTACTCTTTTTCAGGCAACTGTAGAACGGAATCCTCCTGTTAAACCAGCTTCATTCCAAGTCTGAGAGAAACATCACATATCCATGGTGTCACACAGTCAATATCGGACCATTCTGATGTAGGATTTTAAAATTAAAGGCTAAAATGTCCAAGTAAATCTACAGTATATTTGACATCTTTTTCAGGCTGTTAAAGCCATATTTTACTCTTTTTCAGGCAACTGTAGAACGGAATCCTCCTGTTAAACCAGCTTCATTCCAAGTCTGAGAGAAACATCACATATCCATGGTGTCACACAGTCAATATCGGACCATTCTGATGTAGGATTTTAAAATTAAAGGCTAAAATGTCCAAGTAAATCTACAGTATATTTGACATCTTTTTCAGGCTGTTAAAGCCATATTTTACTCTTTTTCAGGCAACTGTAGAACGGAATCCTCCTGTTAAACCAGCTTCATTCCAAGTCTGAGAGAAACATCACATATCCATGGTGTCACACAGTCAATATCGGACCATTCTGATGTAGGATTTTAAAATTAAAGGCTAAAATGTCCAAGTAAATCTACAGTATATTTGACATCTTTTTCAGGCTGTTAAAGCCATATTTTACTCTTTTTCAGGCAACTGTAGAACGGAATCCTCCTGTTAAACCAGCTTCATTCCAAGTCTGAGAGAAACATCACATATCCATGGTGTCACACAGTCAATATCGGACCATTCTGATGTAGGATTTTAAAATTAAAGGCTAAAATGTCCAAGTAAATCTACAGTATATTTGACATCTTTTTCAGGCTGTTAAAGCCATATTTTACTCTTTTTCAGGCAACTGTAGAACGGAATCCTCCTGTTAAACCAGCTTCATTCCAAGTCTGAGAGAAACATCACATATCCATGGTGTCACACAGTCAATATCGGACCATTCTGATGTAGGATTTTAAAATTAAAGGCTAAAATGTCCAAGTAAATCTACAGTATATTTGACATCTTTTTCAGGCTGTTAAAGCCATATTTTACTCTTTTTCAGGCAACTGTAGAACGGAATCCTCCTGTTAAACCAGCTTCATTCCAAGTCTGAGAGAAACATCACATATCCATGGTGTCACACAGTCAATATCGGACCATTCTGATGTAGGATTTTAAAATTAAAGGCTAAAATGTCCAAGTAAATCTACAGTATATTTGACATCTTTTTCAGGCTGTTAAAGCCATATTTTACTCTTTTTCAGGCAACTGTAGAACGGAATCCTCCTGTTAAACCAGCTTCATTCCAAGTCTGAGAGAAACATCACATATCCATGGTGTCACACAGTCAATATCGGACCATTCTGATGTAGGATTTTAAAATTAAAGGCTAAAATGTCCAAGTAAATCTACAGTATATTTGACATCTTTTTCAGGCTGTTAAAGCCATATTTTACTCTTTTTCAGGCAACTGTAGAACGGAATCCTCCTGTTAAACCAGCTTCATTCCAAGTCTGAGAGAAACATCACATATCCATGGTGTCACACAGTCAATATCGGACCATTCTGATGTAGGATTTTAAAATTAAAGGCTAAAATGTCCAAGTAAATCTACAGTATATTTGACATCTTTTTCAGGCTGTTAAAGCCATATTTTACTCTTTTTCAGGCAACTGTAGAACGGAATCCTCCTGTTAAACCAGCTTCATTCCAAGTCTGAGAGAAACATCACATATCCATGGTGTCACACAGTCAATATCGGACCATTCTGATGTAGGATTTTAAAATTAAAGGCTAAAATGTCCAAGTAAATCTACAGTATATTTGACATCTTTTTCAGGCTGTTAAAGCCATATTTTACTCTTTTTCAGGCAACTGTAGAACGGAATCCTCCTGTTAAACCAGCTTCATTCCAAGTCTGAGAGAAACATCACATATCCATGGTGTCACACAGTCAATATCGGACCATTCTGATGTAGGATTTTAAAATTAAAGGCTAAAATGTCCAAGTAAATCTACAGTATATTTGACATCTTTTTCAGGCTGTTAAAGCCATATTTTACTCTTTTTCAGGCAACTGTAGAACGGAATCCTCCTGTTAAACCAGCTTCATTCCAAGTCTGAGAGAAACATCACATATCCATGGTGTCACACAGTCAATATCGGACCATTCTGATGTAGGATTTTAAAATTAAAGGCTAAAATGTCCAAGTAAATCTACAGTATATTTGACATCTTTTTCAGGCTGTTAAAGCCATATTTTACTCTTTTTCAGGCAACTGTAGAACGGAATCCTCCTGTTAAACCAGCTTCATTCCAAGTCTGAGAGAAACATCACATATCCATGGTGTCACACAGTCAATATGGACCATTCTGATGTAGGATTTTAAAATTAAAGGCTAAAATGTCCAAGTAAATCTACAGTATATTTGACATCTTTTTCAGGCTGTTAAAGCCATATTTTACTCTTTTTCAGGCAACTGTAGAACGGAATCCTCCTGTTAAACCAGCTTCATTCCAAGTCTGAGAGAAACATCACATATCCATGGTGTCACACAGTCAATATCGGACCATTCTGATGTAGGATTTTAAAATTAAAGGCTAAAATGTCCAAGTAAATCTACAGTATATTTGACATCTTTTTCAGGCTGTTAAAGCCATATTTTACTCTTTTTCAGGCAACTGTAGAACGGAATCCTCCTGTTAAACCAGCTTCATTCCAAGTCTGAGAGAAACATCACATATCCATGGTGTCACACAGTCAATATCGGACCATTCTGATGTAGGATTTTAAAATTAAAGGCTAAAATGTCCAAGTAAATCTACAGTATATTTGACATCTTTTTCAGGCTGTTAAAGCCATATTTTACTCTTTTTCAGGCAACTGTAGAACGGAATCCTCCTGTTAAACCAGCTTCATTCCAAGTCTGAGAGAAACATCACATATCCATGGTGTCACACAGTCAATATCGGACCATTCTGATGTAGGATTTTAAAATTAAAGGCTAAAATGTCCAAGTAAATCTACAGTATATTTGACATCTTTTTCAGGCTGTTAAAGCCATATTTTACTCTTTTTCAGGCAACTGTAGAACGGAATCCTCCTGTTAAACCAGCTTCATTCCAAGTCTGAGAGAAACATCACATATCCATGGTGTCACACAGTCAATATCGGACCATTCTGATGTAGGATTTTAAAATTAAAGGCTAAAATGTCCAAGTAAATCTACAGTATATTTGACATCTTTTTCAGGCTGTTAAAGCCATATTTTACTCTTTTTCAGGCAACTGTAGAACGGAATCCTCCTGTTAAACCAGCTTCATTCCAAGTCTGAGAGAAACATCACATATCCATGGTGTCACACAGTCAATATCGGACCATTCTGATGTAGGATTTTAAAATTAAAGGCTAAAATGTCCAAGTAAATCTACAGTATATTTGACATCTTTTTCAGGCTGTTAAAGCCATATTTTACTCTTTTTCAGGCAACTGTAGAACGGAATCCTCCTGTTAAACCAGCTTCATTCCAAGTCTGAGAGAAACATCACATATCCATGGTGTCACACAGTCAATATCGGACCATTCTGATGTAGGATTTTAAAATTAAAGGCTAAAATGTCCAAGTAAATCTACAGTATATTTGACATCTTTTTCAGGCTGTTAAAGCCATATTTTACTCTTTTTCAGGCAACTGTAGAACGGAATCCTCCTGTTAAACCAGCTTCATTCCAAGTCTGAGAGAAACATCACATATCCATGGTGTCACACAGTCAATATCGGACCATTCTGATGTAGGATTTTAAAATTAAAGGCTAAAATGTCCAAGTAAATCTACAGTATATTTGACATCTTTTTCAGGCTGTTAAAGCCATATTTTACTCTTTTTCAGGCAACTGTAGAACGGAATCCTCCTGTTAAACCAGCTTCATTCCAAGTCTGAGAGAAACATCACATATCCATGGTGTCACACAGTCAATATCGGACCATTCTGATGTAGGATTTTAAAATTAAAGGCTAAAATGTCCAAGTAAATCTACAGTATATTTGACATCTTTTTCAGGCTGTTAAAGCCATATTTTACTCTTTTTCAGGCAACTGTAGAACGGAATCCTCCTGTTAAACCAGCTTCATTCCAAGTCTGAGAGAAACATCACATATCCATGGTGTCACACAGTCAATATTGGACCATTCTGATGTAGGATTTTAAAATTAAAGGCTAAAATGTCCAAGTAAATCTACAGTATATTTGACATCTTTTTCAGGCTGTTAAAGCCATATTTTACTCTTTTTCAGGCAACTGTAGAACGGAATCCTCCTGTTAAACCAGCTTCATTCCAAGTCTGAGAGAAACATCACATATCCATGGTGTCACACAGTCAATATCGGACCATTCTGATGTAGGATTTTAAAATTAAAGGCTAAAATGTCCAAGTAAATCTACAGTATATTTGACATCTTTTTCAGGCTGTTAAAGCCATATTTTACTCTTTTTCAGGCAACTGTAGAACGGAATCCTCCTGTTAAACCAGCTTCATTCCAAGTCTGAGAGAAACATCACATATCCATGGTGTCACACAGTCAATATCGGACCATTCTGATGTAGGATTTTAAAATTAAAGGCTAAAATGTCCAAGTAAATCTACAGTATATTTGACATCTTTTTCAGGCTGTTAAAGCCATATTTTACTCTTTTTCAGGCAACTGTAGAACGGAATCCTCCTGTTAAACCAGCTTCATTCCAAGTCTGAGAGAAACATCACATATCCATGGTGTCACACAGTCAATATCGGACCATTCTGATGTAGGATTTTAAAATTAAAGGCTAAAATGTCCAAGTAAATCTACAGTATATTTGACATCTTTTTCAGGCTGTTAAAGCCATATTTTACTCTTTTTCAGGCAACTGTAGAACGGAATCCTCCTGTTAAACCAGCTTCATTCCAAGTCTGAGAGAAACATCACATATCCATGGTGTCACACAGTCAATATCGGACCATTCTGATGTAGGATTTTAAAATTAAAGGCTAAAATGTCCAAGTAAATCTACAGTATATTTGACATCTTTTTCAGGCTGTTAAAGCCATATTTTACTCTTTTTCAGGCAACTGTAGAACGGAATCCTCCTGTTAAACCAGCTTCATTCCAAGTCTGAGAGAAACATCACATATCCATGGTGTCACACAGTCAATATCGGACCATTCTGATGTAGGATTTTAAAATTAAAGGCTAAAATGTCCAAGTAAATCTACAGTATATTTGACATCTTTTTCAGGCTGTTAAAGCCATATTTTACTCTTTTTCAGGCAACTGTAGAACGGAATCCTCCTGTTAAACCAGCTTCATTCCAAGTCTGAGAGAAACATCACATATCCATGGTGTCACACAGTCAATATCGGACCATTCTGATGTAGGATTTTAAAATTAAAGGCTAAAATGTCCAAGTAAATCTACAGTATATTTGACATCTTTTTCAGGCTGTTAAAGCCATATTTTACTCTTTTTCAGGCAACTGTAGAACGGAATCCTCCTGTTAAACCAGCTTCATTCCAAGTCTGAGAGAAACATCACATATCCATGGTGTCACACAGTCAATATCGGACCATTCTGATGTAGGATTTTAAAATTAAAGGCTAAAATGTCCAAGTAAATCTACAGTATATTTGACATCTTTTTCAGGCTGTTAAAGCCATATTTTACTCTTTTTCAGGCAACTGTAGAACGGAATCCTCCTGTTAAACCAGCTTCATTCCAAGTCTGAGAGAAACATCACATATCCATGGTGTCACACAGTCAATATCGGACCATTCTGATGTAGGATTTTAAAATTAAAGGCTAAAATGTCCAAGTAAATCTACAGTATATTTGACATCTTTTTCAGGCTGTTAAAGCCATATTTTACTCTTTTTCAGGCAACTGTAGAACGGAATCCTCCTGTTAAACCAGCTTCATTCCAAGTCTGAGAGAAACATCACATATCCATGGTGTCACACAGTCAATATCGGACCATTCTGATGTAGGATTTTAAAATTAAAGGCTAAAATGTCCAAGTAAATCTACAGTATATTTGACATCTTTTTCAGGCTGTTAAAGCCATATTTTACTCTTTTTCAGGCAACTGTAGAACGGAATCCTCCTGTTAAACCAGCTTCATTCCAAGTCTGAGAGAAACATCACATATCCATGGTGTCACACAGTCAATATCGGACCATTCTGATGTAGGATTTTAAAATTAAAGGCTAAAATGTCCAAGTAAATCTACAGTATATTTGACATCTTTTTCAGGCTGTTAAAGCCATATTTTACTCTTTTTCAGGCAACTGTAGAACGGAATCCTCCTGTTAAACCAGCTTCATTCCAAGTCTGAGAGAAACATCACATATCCATGGTGTCACACAGTCAATATCGGACCATTCTGATGTAGGATTTTAAAATTAAAGGCTAAAATGTCCAAGTAAATCTACAGTATATTTGACATCTTTTTCAGGCTGTTAAAGCCATATTTTACTCTTTTTCAGGCAACTGTAGAACGGAATCCTCCTGTTAAACCAGCTTCATTCCAAGTCTGAGAGAAACATCACATATCCATGGTGTCACACAGTCAATATCGGACCATTCTGATGTAGGATTTTAAAATTAAAGGCTAAAATGTCCAAGTAAATCTACAGTATATTTGACATCTTTTTCAGGCTGTTAAAGCCATATTTTACTCTTTTTCAGGCAACTGTAGAACGGAATCCTCCTGTTAAACCAGCTTCATTCCAAGTCTGAGAGAAACATCACATATCCATGGTGTCACACAGTCAATATCGGACCATTCTGATGTAGGATTTTAAAATTAAAGGCTAAAATGTCCAAGTAAATCTACAGTATATTTGACATCTTTTTCAGGCTGTTAAAGCCATATTTTACTCTTTTTCAGGCAACTGTAGAACGGAATCCTCCTGTTAAACCAGCTTCATTCCAAGTCTGAGAGAAACATCACATATCCATGGTGTCACACAGTCAATATCGGACCATTCTGATGTAGGATTTTAAAATTAAAGGCTAAAATGTCCAAGTAAATCTACAGTATATTTGACATCTTTTTCAGGCTGTTAAAGCCATATTTTACTCTTTTTCAGGCAACTGTAGAACGGAATCCTCCTGTTAAACCAGCTTCATTCCAAGTCTGAGAGAAACATCACATATCCATGGTGTCACACAGTCAATATGGACCATTCTGATGTAGGATTTTAAAATTAAAGGCTAAAATGTCCAAGTAAATCTACAGTATATTTGACATCTTTTTCAGGCTGTTAAAGCCATATTTTACTCTTTTTCAGGCAACTGTAGAACGGAATCCTCCTGTTAAACCAGCTTCATTCCAAGTCTGAGAGAAACATCACATATCCATGGTGTCACACAGTCAATATCGGACCATTCTGATGTAGGATTTTAAAATTAAAGGCTAAAATGTCCAAGTAAATCTACAGTATATTTGACATCTTTTTCAGGCTGTTAAAGCCATATTTTACTCTTTTTCAGGCAACTGTAGAACGGAATCCTCCTGTTAAACCAGCTTCATTCCAAGTCTGAGAGAAACATCACATATCCATGGTGTCACACAGTCAATATCGGACCATTCTGATGTAGGATTTTAAAATTAAAGGCTAAAATGTCCAAGTAAATCTACAGTATATTTGACATCTTTTTCAGGCTGTTAAAGCCATATTTTACTCTTTTTCAGGCAACTGTAGAACGGAATCCTCCTGTTAAACCAGCTTCATTCCAAGTCTGAGAGAAACATCACATATCCATGGTGTCACACAGTCAATATCGGACCATTCTGATGTAGGATTTTAAAATTAAAGGCTAAAATGTCCAAGTAAATCTACAGTATATTTGACATCTTTTTCAGGCTGTTAAAGCCATATTTTACTCTTTTTCAGGCAACTGTAGAACGGAATCCTCCTGTTAAACCAGCTTCATTCCAAGTCTGAGAGAAACATCACATATCCATGGTGTCACACAGTCAATATCGGACCATTCTGATGTAGGATTTTAAAATTAAAGGCTAAAATGTCCAAGTAAATCTACAGTATATTTGACATCTTTTTCAGGCTGTTAAAGCCATATTTTACTCTTTTTCAGGCAACTGTAGAACGGAATCCTCCTGTTAAACCAGCTTCATTCCAAGTCTGAGAGAAACATCACATATCCATGGTGTCACACAGTCAATATCGGACCATTCTGATGTAGGATTTTAAAATTAAAGGCTAAAATGTCCAAGTAAATCTACAGTATATTTGACATCTTTTTCAGGCTGTTAAAGCCATATTTTACTCTTTTTCAGGCAACTGTAGAACGGAATCCTCCTGTTAAACCAGCTTCATTCCAAGTCTGAGAGAAACATCACATATCCATGGTGTCACACAGTCAATATCGGACCATTCTGATGTAGGATTTTAAAATTAAAGGCTAAAATGTCCAAGTAAATCTACAGTATATTTGACATCTTTTTCAGGCTGTTAAAGCCATATTTTACTCTTTTTCAGGCAACTGTAGAACGGAATCCTCCTGTTAAACCAGCTTCATTCCAAGTCTGAGAGAAACATCACATATCCATGGTGTCACACAGTCAATATCGGACCATTCTGATGTAGGATTTTAAAATTAAAGGCTAAAATGTCCAAGTAAATCTACAGTATATTTGACATCTTTTTCAGGCTGTTAAAGCCATATTTTACTCTTTTTCAGGCAACTGTAGAACGGAATCCTCCTGTTAAACCAGCTTCATTCCAAGTCTGAGAGAAACATCACATATCCATGGTGTCACACAGTCAATATCGGACCATTCTGATGTAGGATTTTAAAATTAAAGGCTAAAATGTCCAAGTAAATCTACAGTATATTTGACATCTTTTTCAGGCTGTTAAAGCCATATTTTACTCTTTTTCAGGCAACTGTAGAACGGAATCCTCCTGTTAAACCAGCTTCATTCCAAGTCTGAGAGAAACATCACATATCCATGGTGTCACACAGTCAATATCGGACCATTCTGATGTAGGATTTTAAAATTAAAGGCTAAAATGTCCAAGTAAATCTACAGTATATTTGACATCTTTTTCAGGCTGTTAAAGCCATATTTTACTCTTTTTCAGGCAACTGTAGAACGGAATCCTCCTGTTAAACCAGCTTCATTCCAAGTCTGAGAGAAACATCACATATCCATGGTGTCACACAGTCAATATCGGACCATTCTGATGTAGGATTTTAAAATTAAAGGCTAAAATGTCCAAGTAAATCTACAGTATATTTGACATCTTTTTCAGGCTGTTAAAGCCATATTTTACTCTTTTTCAGGCAACTGTAGAACGGAATCCTCCTGTTAAACCAGCTTCATTCCAAGTCTGAGAGAAACATCACATATCCATGGTGTCACACAGTCAATATCGGACCATTCTGATGTAGGATTTTAAAATTAAAGGCTAAAATGTCCAAGTAAATCTACAGTATATTTGACATCTTTTTCAGGCTGTTAAAGCCATATTTTACTCTTTTTCAGGCAACTGTAGAACGGAATCCTCCTGTTAAACCAGCTTCATTCCAAGTCTGAGAGAAACATCACATATCCATGGTGTCACACAGTCAATATCGGACCATTCTGATGTAGGATTTTAAAATTAAAGGCTAAAATGTCCAAGTAAATCTACAGTATATTTGACATCTTTTTCAGGCTGTTAAAGCCATATTTTACTCTTTTTCAGGCAACTGTAGAACGGAATCCTCCTGTTAAACCAGCTTCATTCCAAGTCTGAGAGAAACATCACATATCCATGGTGTCACACAGTCAATATCGGACCATTCTGATGTAGGATTTTAAAATTAAAGGCTAAAATGTCCAAGTAAATCTACAGTATATTTGACATCTTTTTCAGGCTGTTAAAGCCATATTTTACTCTTTTTCAGGCAACTGTAGAACGGAATCCTCCTGTTAAACCAGCTTCATTCCAAGTCTGAGAGAAACATCACATATCCATGGTGTCACACAGTCAATATCGGACCATTCTGATGTAGGATTTTAAAATTAAAGGCTAAAATGTCCAAGTAAATCTACAGTATATTTGACATCTTTTTCAGGCTGTTAAAGCCATATTTTACTCTTTTTCAGGCAACTGTAGAACGGAATCCTCCTGTTAAACCAGCTTCATTCCAAGTCTGAGAGAAACATCACATATCCATGGTGTCACACAGTCAATATCGGACCATTCTGATGTAGGATTTTAAAATTAAAGGCTAAAATGTCCAAGTAAATCTACAGTATATTTGACATCTTTTTCAGGCTGTTAAAGCCATATTTTACTCTTTTTCAGGCAACTGTAGAACGGAATCCTCCTGTTAAACCAGCTTCATTCCAAGTCTGAGAGAAACATCACATATCCATGGTGTCACACAGTCAATATCGGACCATTCTGATGTAGGATTTTAAAATTAAAGGCTAAAATGTCCAAGTAAATCTACAGTATATTTGACATCTTTTTCAGGCTGTTAAAGCCATATTTTACTCTTTTTCAGGCAACTGTAGAACGGAATCCTCCTGTTAAACCAGCTTCATTCCAAGTCTGAGAGAAACATCACATATCCATGGTGTCACACAGTCAATATCGGACCATTCTGATGTAGGATTTTAAAATTAAAGGCTAAAATGTCCAAGTAAATCTACAGTATATTTGACATCTTTTACAGGCTGTTAAAGCCATATTTTACTCTTTTTCAGGCAACTGTAGAACGGAATCCTCCTGTTAAACCAGCTTCATTCCAAGTCTGAGAGAAACATCACATATCCATGGTGTCACACAGTCAATATCGGACCATTCTGATGTAGGATTTTAAAATTAAAGGCTAAAATGTCCAAGTAAATCTACAGTATATTTGACATCTTTTTCAGGCTGTTAAAGCCATATTTTACTCTTTTTCAGGCAACTGTAGAACGGAATCCTCCTGTTAAACCAGCTTCATTCCAAGTCTGAGAGAAACATCACATATCCATGGTGTCACACAGTCAATATCGGACCATTCTGATGTAGGATTTTAAAATTAAAGGCTAAAATGTCCAAGTAAATCTACAGTATATTTGACATCTTTTTCAGGCTGTTAAAGCCATATTTTACTCTTTTTCAGGCAACTGTAGAACGGAATCCTCCTGTTAAACCAGCTTCATTCCAAGTCTGAGAGAAACATCACATATCCATGGTGTCACACAGTCAATATCGGACCATTCTGATGTAGGATTTTAAAATTAAAGGCTAAAATGTCCAAGTAAATCTACAGTATATTTGACATCTTTTACATGCTCTTAAAGCCATATTTTACTCTTTTTCAGGCAACTGTAGAACGGAATCCTCCTGTTAAACCAGCTTCATTCCAAGTCTGAGAGAAACATCACATATCCATGGTGTCACACAGTTAATATCGGACCATTCTGATGTAGGATTTTAAAATTAAAGGCTAAAATGTCCAAGTAAATCTACAGTATATTTGACATCTTTTTCAGGCTGTTAAAGCCATATTTTACTCTTTTTCAGGCAACTGTAGAACGGAATCCTCCTGTTAAACCAGCTTCATTCCAAGTCTGAGAGAAACATCACATATCCATGGTGTCACACAGTCAATATCGGACCATTCTGATGTAGGATTTTAAAATTAAAGGCTAAAATGTCCAAGTAAATCTACAGTATATTTGACATCTTTTTCAGGCTGTTAAAGCCATATTTTACTCTTTTTCAGGCAACTGTAGAACGGAATCCTCCTGTTAAACCAGCTTCATTCCAAGTCTGAGAGAAACATCACATATCCATGGTGTCACACAGTCAATATCGGACCATTCTGATGTAGGATTTTAAAATTAAAGGCTAAAATGTCCAAGTAAATCTACAGTATATTTGACATATTTTTCAGGCTGTTAAAGCCATATTTTACTCTTTTTCAGGCAACTGTAGAACGGAATCCTCCTGTTAAACCAGCTTCATTCCAAGTCTGAGAGAAACATCACATATCCATGGTGTCACACAGTCAATATCAGACCATTCTGATGTAGGATTTTAAAATTAAAGGCTAAAATGTCCAAGTAAATCTACAGTATATTTGACATATTTTACAGGCTGTTAAAGCCATATTTTACTCTTTTTCAGGCAACTGTAGAACGGAATCCTCCTGTTAAACCAGCTTCATTCCAAGTCTGAGAGAAACATCACATATCCATGGTGTCACACAGTTAATACTGGACCATTCTGATGTAGGATTTTAAAATTAAAGGCTAAAATGTCCAAGTAAATCTACAGTATATTTGACATCTTTTTCAGGCTGTTAAAGCCATATTTTACTCTTTTTCAGGCAACTGTAGAACAGAATCCTCCTGTTAAACCAGCTTCATTCCAAGTCTGAGAGAAACATCACATATCCATGGTGTCACACAGTCAATATCGGACCATTCTGATGTAGGATTTTAAAATTAAAGGCTAAAATGTCCAAGTAAATCTACAGTATATTTGACATCTTTTTCAGGCTGTTAAAGCCATATTTTACTCTTTTTCAGGCAACTGTAGTACGGAATCCTCCTGTTAAACCAGCTTCATTCCAAGTCTGAGAGAAACATCACATATCCATGGTGTCACACAGTCAATATCGGACCATTCTGATGTAGGATTTTAAAATTAACGGCTAAAATGTCCAAGTAAATCTACAGTATATATGACATATTTTACATGCTCTTAAAGCCATATTTTACTCTTTTTCAGGCAACTGTAGTACGGAATCCTCCTGTTAAACCAGCTTCATTCCAAGTCTGAGAGAAACATCACATATCCATGGTGTCACACAGTTAATACTGGACCATTCTGATGTAGGATTTTAAAATTAACGGCTAAAATGTCCAAGTAAATCTACATACTTTCAATGAAGCTTGCTTAACCCTTGTATTGTCTTTCATGTTACGGGGACAAAGTGACACACTGGATATGTGCTCTCTCACTCTGAGGTGGAATGACTCTGACTTACTCTAACAGGTGGATTCCTTTTTAGAGTAGCCTGAAAAAAAGTTAAAATATGGCTTCAATTAAAAGCCTGAAAATGATTTCAACTATTGATTTAGTTGGAAATTTAAGCCTTTTATTTTCAACTCCTACATCAGAATGGTCCGATTTTACTCAAGTGACACACGGGATATGTGCTGTATCACTCTGAGTTGGAATGAATCTGGCTTAACAGGAGAATATTTAAAAAGTTGCTTTAATTAACATCCGAAAAGGATTTCAAATACAACGTTAATTGGACATTTAAGCCTGTAATTTAAATTTTATTTTAAAATCCTATTTTATAATGGTCCAATATTACACGATTGACACATTAGAGATATGCTCTATCACTCTGAAGTGGAATGAATCTGTCTTTACAGGGGGATTTCTTTTTAGAGTACCATGAAAAAGAGTTAAAATAGGGCTTTTATTAACAGCCTGAACAGCCCAGGCTCAACAAACGCCAACAAAATAAAACTACACCAACCATTGTTCCAGCAAATGAGTCCTGCACATCCATTACTTTCAGGGATGTACGAGGGACACAAATAAATAATGGTGAAAAAAGGATTAAAAAAAGTAATGACTCAAACTCCTAAAGGCTATTTCCCATAGGCAAACTCCTGATGGTTAGTTTAAAGGCCATTGTCAATCAAACTTTAAACTAAACATACTTTTTTTTTTTTTTTTTTTCTCCAATTCCAAACCATGTAATGTTTTAATATTTCTGGCTTGCAGTGTCCAACTGCTCAAACATGTACCACCATCCACTTTCATTTATATCACCACCCTCTACTCCTCGCAATTCTGTGTTTGTGCCGATACCCGTGCAATAACCCCACACTAGCGCAAGCAGGCAGCAGTACAAGTGAAAAAAAGACAGTGAACTCCCATTGCCAGACCTGCGGAGGAGGGTCTCGTGAGTCCACACAGCATTCTGGGATGGGGGGGAAAACCTGCTCTGGTTTATTGGCATTTCTTAAAACTAATCCCAATCCCCAAATCATATGGAACATTATATAACAGTTTGAATAGTACAAGTCAATTGAGTTGGACATGTGAAATCTGTGGAGTGCCCCTTTAAAGGACAAATCTGGCGCAAAATGAACTTCCATGGTAGCATAATGAGGGTCCCTATATGTAACCCTCATTATTCTACCATGGAAGTGTATTGCTTGTTAGTGGTATAGAAATAACGATTTCTTTCAACTCTACCCGTGCGCCGACAACTAGCATTAGAAGCTAATTAGCGGTTTGCGTTAAAACTGGTCACATTCAATTAGCATGAAAACATATTCCAGAGAACGGATGACTCTGTACACGTGTTATTAACCCCTAGGTTTATTTTGCACTGGATTTGTCCTTTAAGGCTGCAGCAAAGTTTCACTTTTGGATAAGTACAAATAGTGGATGATTGTAAATTGATCCTGGTCATTGGAATCAAAGGAAAATATGAGATTTAGTTCATTATTTCCATATGAAATGTTTGCCTATATTCTATTTCACTTAAGTGTTTGGAAATGGGGGAAACACATTTCTCCCACTTCCTGTCTATGGCACTTTTAGTCAAATGATCATTTTACATTTACAGAAGCCACAGTCTGGTACTGCAAAGATTGACATTTAAAAAGTGTGTACTGCAAGTACAAAGAAATCAGTGGTGAAAACGTCTCCGCTAACTCTTGCACATGACAACGTGCACTGCAATTAAAGCAAAGCGAAGCAAAGAAAAAACCCCTGCTCTCTCTGTCTCCCTCTTTCCCCTGCAAAAATGACATTAGAGCTTCATATCGCTGCCATTGTTCCTTCTCCACCTACAGTACAGCTCAACAAATGAAGCTCTCAGCAAATTGAAGTGAATAATTTCCTAACTTTGTTACAGAAGCTATTAAAGTCAACACAATCCGTTGCCAGATGCGCAGCCGAAGGCATCGTGAGGATTGACTCTGTCAAAGATGAGAGGCAGTAGAGACAGGCAGGTCCAATTATTAGGTTTGAACTCCTGAATATCCCAGCCTTGTTTCCAGGCTTTTGGTAAAATAGCACGGAGATAATACAAAGACGTGCACCGTGCACAAAATGTGGGATTAGTTTAAGGAGGTGAAACTCGAATGTTCTGTATTCTGTGATAGGTGAAAATGTCTGTATTCAACCAGGACTTCACACTTTCCCCTAATGTAGCTCAGCGTAAATTCTTTCAGGAAGACTTAAATGTTAATTGATGCTCTACTAAATCAAATCAGCTGTTATCCAAATAAATGTACATTTTACCATGCTGTGTATAACTGTTGCATATCCGCAAACTAGTCTCTCCTGATTGAAATGTAGCTCACCGTAAATTCTTGCAGGTAATCAATGCTCTACCTAAATCAAATCAGCTGTTGGAGGCGTTCACCTTCCTGCTAAACCAATCAGAATCATACACAAATTGCAAGGGCCAATCACAGAGTCACAACCCTGCTTTAAAATCTGTTTCTTCTTTTGCTATCAGCTGTTGTTGCAGGCAGAGAGTGCAACCCTCCACCTCCCCTCCCCTTCCACCTCCACCTCCAGTGCTCTACTCCAGCTCCCTTTCATTCTGTATTGACAGATGCAATTTTTTTTAAATTGTATTTACTATCTGCATTTATGTTGAAGCCTAGAGACTTTCAAACATCAAAATGTCATTTATTAAATGTAGCTGTGTCCAAATGACTGCTTGTTGCTTCAAAAATTAAAAAATGGGCGCCGGTCCTATTTCTAGCATGCACGCATTTTAGGAAAACAAGGAAATGCATCTACAGGGAAACAAATATAGTCATATTATCTCATTTTTAGACATTATGGCAGAAAAGAGAAGGGGCACTTTGACAAGAAAGTAGATGAGATGGTGCTCTTAATGTCCTCCACCTGTCGCCTCTGTGGGATATCGGCAGGCTTTGTTCTGTCTCAGCGACAAACCGTCCACTGAATTAAGGCTTCTGTCTAATACAACGAGCTGCCAGAGGAGACCTGCGTGCAAAGGGAACTATAATTTAGGAGCTGCTCCAGGAAAATTGGGACTCTCGCATTTCAGAACATTAATGCCTCAGAGACTCAATGTGCACAGTGCTGGAACCATTCATAAATCTGAACTCATCACATCGAATCCCATCTAAAGATAGATTCGTGGAAATATGTTGGGAAGAGAAAAAAGGCCTCTTGGCAAGAGCCAATGGGTAACACAAAAACTCACACAGAGACGGTGGGAACCATACCTGGTTGGCCAGTGGAAATATGTCTCTTCCCCTTATACGCTTTGGTTCCAGGTTTTCACTTCTCTTGGGTTTATCAAGAGAAAGCTGTGTTGCTTTAGGGTTTGGGGGGTCAGTTCTGCTACACAAACAGAAGGACTCTTTAACCCTGGGGGCTGCAATCAGCTGAAAGTCCTAGAGAAGCAAAGGGGGAGGACAGGAGAGACATTTTGTGCCCTAGTTGCTTTTTTCTTCCTGGCTACAGTTGTGTTACCTAACTCCACCCAATGGATTGCTTCGCATTTGCTCGGCATGTCCATCTGGGAAATTTCCGTTGGAGAACTTTTGGGAAGAGGCAAAAATACTGGTTAGCTGATTGGATAAACCATCTGTATATCATCACCTATGTTGGTGATAGATTGGCTAAATCAACCAATCAGATCAACGAAGCATATGATGTACTAACAGATCAACGACAACTACAAGCCAGGCTACCCCTACCCTTGTGTGCATCACACCTAAACCCGCCTCAAAGCCAACGTTGATTGGTCGATCATTTGGCGAACGGCTCCAAATTTTCTCTATCTCAAGATGCCAGACCTATTTGCGAGTGGAAAACTGGAGCTCAGAAAAGATGAATGCAGAAAAGATGGAATTGTTTTTATTAATTTTTTTTACATTTGGGGAGACTGAAATATCTCCGAAACAATAGAATGGTTTATTGTTGTTAACTGGAAAATGACAGCATGCTGAATTAGGATACTGAACATGCCAAACAGTATATCTACTAAACATTAGTGTGTTAGCTTTGTTATTGGGAGCATGTTACTGTAGCATGCTGATGTTAGCACTTAGCTCAATGCACCGCTGGGTTTTAGTACAGCCACTAGCATGGCTGCAAGACGCTTACCGTCAAAAGGCACATTTTAGAGGTGGCTCGATTGCAATAGAATCCTTTAGAAAGATAAGTGGGAGCAAATTTTACCTGGGAACTAATACAAATATGTGACTGTGTGATTTGAAAACTTATTCTGGGGCTTTATGCAGCTGCTTCATATGTACAGAGGAGAGAGACTGGAGTAAAATTACATGAGTTTTTGGTCAGGTCTGACGTTGAGCTGAACACATAGATAAGAATAAGCACACTAACGGCTGTTTTGGGCGAATTAACAGACTGTGTTAAAAATGCACTTCAGTTTCGGCCTGAAAGCACATTTAGTCTTGTTGTTTAAAAAATTACTCAGGTCGTTGTAGTTGTAGCCTAATTCTGAACAACTGGCCAGAGATTTCTGACAATGTACCTTTGTCAATAGCTCCGTAACCTCTACTGCTACAATGGCAATAGCCAACAGCTTATCTGTTGCCTGATATTACCACAAGACAAGATCAATTCCTGTTTATTTACTTTGCTCATCATTTGAAAGGTCCAAAGTGGCTATAACCACACCACAGCTGCAGTGGGTGCCCCCATGAGGCATGCAGAGGAGACATGAGTCTGTGGAGATTGGATCATTCGTCTTAGCTGTGAGTGCTGACAGATATCCCCGCTGTTAACATCCGTCCCTCTCTCCGTGCCTTCCTGTTCCCAGTTCTATCCATCCCTCATTTGCAGAACAGCAGTCCATAAAGCTGTCATTTCATAGCTGAATGATTTATCTTTGCCTGTTAGAAGATCTCAATTTTGGAACAAAAGTCTGCAATCCGCCAGATGTGGTCTATTGCATTGTGCCAAAAGCCACCGGCTACCTTTTAAACATAGACAGTTAAAGAAGTGGACCAACAGATCCCGTTGTTCTGGACGGAGACCAGTGATGTCTATTAGAAGCTCTTTTCCCGGTGATGCTGAGCTTTACTGCGCAGCCTCCAACTGAGCTTGAAGACGTAGATGTGACGTGAACGACCTGTCTGAAAGCTGTAAGTCTTCTGGTAGCTGTGCAAGAGAAATCTCAATCATTCCCAATCAGCAGAGACGGAGAGGTAGGTATATGTTAGGAGATAACATAGACACAGGCTAATTATTGCTAACTAGCTAGTTAACATTAGTAATTAAACCTAAACAGCTAACGGACGCCCAAACTGTCTGCGAGCTTCTCCTGACAATATGGTGATTTGTCGACTATGTGACGGTAAGTCACGTGGTTATGACGCAATCATTAGCCTATTTTTACAGAAACGTCTGCTACAGAGCCATAATGTGAGCTACAACGTAATGGAGCCTTTTAAACATTGTCGTGTTTCTTTAGAAATAAACAACAGACAAATAAAGTCTTTAAACACTTCAGATGTAAAGTTATTTGCTGTCAAAGTGGCGCCAAAATGAATGGCAGTCAATGGGATGCTAACTGCAGGTGATGGCTTTGTAGCTTTAAAATGGCGCCATGGGAGCTACGCTTAGAGAGGAGAGGCTGACCCCTTTGCTCTTAAAAAGCCATATTTAATTGTTTAATTAGTTTTTGGTTCTCTCGTTCAAGGTTTTAGTTGTCATTTGCACAACAACAGAGAAGTAGGCGAGGTAATGAAAATCTTAGGCCTCAGGCACCTCCAACAGTGCTCATTAAATATTAAAAAAAAGGTAAACCCTAAGTAGAAGCAAAATCTGAATGCCTAGATCCTACCTGTAAAAAGCATTTTGTTCATTTTGAATCAACTTGTTCTTAACTGCAAACCACACACGCTGCATCTCCGCCCAGGAGTGCGGATTAGCAGCAACAGAAAACGTTACTGCTTATTTTTCTATAATACATGGCAAACATAACCGCTGATAAGCATTTTGTCCCCCAACAGCGATGCAAAAGCTCCCGCGTCTCCAGACTCAGAAGCAGCAGCCGATTCATCTTCCCTGGGGGCTGGAGGCGATATCAAGCTGCAGCAGTGGCAGAAACAGGTTTCTAACACCCCACTTCCAGCAAAGCTTCCATCTCCTCTGTCAGCTGTCAGCTCAAAATGTCTCCTGCCTGTCAGACCAGAGCTTTCAACTCAGTCCGTGTCTGTCTGCCCAAACACCACCACGCTTTCTTTCCAATTTTAGGAATGAGCTTTTGCATCATGTTTGTTAATCAAAGCTAATGTGTATTCTGCACTCTGAACCACAGAAATAATGCTAATGCATTTAACAAGTGTCATTCTCACATATTGTATTCTCACATTGCATCAGCCACTCATAAGCAGGTTTCTGTCTGTCATTGCGAGTTCCACATGTACTTTATGGATATCTGTTTTGAGTTGTTGTTTTTGGCCTTGTGCTTGCGGAGGCAGCTGTCAGTCCACCCCAGGAGCAGGTTGACAGTGTCCTGCGCCTGCTGGAAGGCTTGGCATGGGTTTTCTCCATGGTTGCTGCTGAGGCTTGTACGGAGCAATAGACAAACTAATGAGCCCCTGAAGGCCCCACTAATGTGCCCCATAGCAAGATGGGGTAGTTGCAGAGGGAGACAGGCTGACATATGGGTGTAGGAGCTAGGGTGGTTGTTTAAGTTATGGGGCAATTTGGGGCTTGACCAAGGGAAGACAGTATGACTTAAAGGGGCGCTATGCAGTTTTGGTTATTTCTTCCATGTTTTCTCTATAGAGCTCCCCCTACAGGTTTCTCTATAGAGCCCCTACAGGTTTCTCTATAGAGCTCCCCCTACAGGTTTTTCTATAGAGCCCCCCCTACAGGTTTTTCTAAAGAGTTCCCCCTACAGGTTTCTCTATAGAGCCCCCTACAGGTTTCTCTATAGAGCTCCCCCTACAGGTTTCTCTATAGATCCCCCTACAGGTTTCTCTATAGAGCTCCCCCTACTTTATTTAAGAAATAAACAGTGACAAACGGTACACTGAGACGAAGAACGTGTCCCAGGGCCAACAAAAAGAAAAGAATAATTAAACAGAGGAAATACAGGAGGGAGGGAGACAACACAACACACGCAGAAACAGACACACACTCAACATATACATATACATAAACAGACACAGACAGACAGACAGACAAGGGACCAAACACCTGTTCAAGTCAGAGGTCTGGGCTGTGCTACTGACCTCACAGAGTCAGCGATGCTCCACCGAGTGTCCAGAGTCTTCCCCGGGCACCATTAACCCGGTGACCCTAAAAACTAAGAATATCAACCTCATGGTGGAAGCAGAGGAAAATGTCATGAGATCACCAAAGTCATGAGAATCCTTCCTCTAGGGATCTTGAAAGTCTGTAAAAAATTTCACGTCCGTCCATCCAATTGAGAACATTTAGCGTGGAACGAAGGGTCGAACAACTAAAGGCTATTTCTTTGCATGGAGTCACGGTTGAAGGCTAGGACCCAAGTGCAGGAAGACTAGTAATAATTTAAAGTGACTTACAAACATGTAAGCTGAGCAGGTGAGTTAATCCAGAAAAACAGGAACACGGAAGAAACTCTTCACAAAAGACGAGGAATGACAAACTAGGATCCACTAACAACAGACACAGAAAGAACAGGGACTCGGAAATCCGTGGAAAGGGGGCGTGTTACTAGGCAACATCTGATGTTCTAGTCGGAACTCCAACTCGGATAAGTAATAGAACGCAGCATAAATACACAAGTAAATGAGGGATAACAAGGGGCAGGTGACACAAAGCTGGTGAACAGGTGAAAGACATCAGACAATTACAATGGCAGGAAAACCAAAAGACAGGAAGTAAAACCAGACAACAAGGGAACAGAGACTTCAAAATAAAACAGGAAATGGGAAGAACCAACAGAAAACATGAAACCAACTAGACACAAAAACTTGACACAGAGACTAGACATGACACATATCACTTTATATCTGACAACAATGATTTGTACAGTTTTACAATGGAAAGTAGCACAGGGTGAAGTCCCATTCATCCCTTTTTTGGAGGTATTTGGCAAAAGCAATACATTAAACGGGTTAGGGGAGAGCCGGGACGATTGAAACGCAGGACCGATGAAACTGTCCAGTTTTCTCCGAGTGCAATGATGCTAAGTCAGACCATAGAGCCTGCTAACCTCCTTCTATCAGCCAAATATCTCCCTGGTATTTCCTTTTATCATGAAGTTACAGCCAATAAACACGTTTTGATGGTCAAAAGTAAGCTTCATTAGGGGTTACATTTATTTCAATTATTAATGAGTGTTTTTCATTTAAAGATTTGACTACATGCTTATTCAGTACACCATTTAGTGTTCTCCACAATCCCAGATTTTCATATTGCATGCTTTTTTACATGGAAAGCAAAACAGGCTGTAATGGCATATGTCTATGTCGGGACTGTTCCTGACCTGGCTGTAACTCAATGGATTTTAAGTAAATGCACAAATATCTGTGTTTATACAATAATTTATGTAGGTGAGACATGGAAAAGCAGTTTTAGAAAGATATATTTGTATATAAGAAAAATATATTTGTGCCCACCGGGAATACAGGTTTGAGTTTTCCCATGTTATCCTATGGAGACTGACGGGCTGTGGCGCGTTATTTGGATGTCCAGTGGTCTAACCCACGGAAAAACCTAGTAAAACAACATTTTCCACACTAGAAACATGATATAAATGTAAAAACGTCATGTTTTAGCTATAAAAATGGCAGAATCATCCACCGTACATGATACTTCATACACGCTTCACGATGACGGCAATAAGTTGTTAACAGACATTCACAAAGACATTTAGCCCTGCAACAATCTATCTAAAGTAACACCTTTTGGAAGTACCATTCATGATACATAGTAAAATATTAAAGTTGTGGGAAGTTTATATGGCTTAACTGTATGTTTCATTTGTCCCGTCCGCCCCATGCTGTTTCATTCGTCCCGTCCAGGAGGGACAGAAGAAACGTTACGCACGTCCCACGTTTGCTGTAATAATTCCTGAACGGTTTTGTTCAAAGCTGAAATTGCAACTGTGTTTGACAGATGACACCTGTAGGTTGCTGGTGACAAAATATTAGCTTTCAGTGTGATACGATCGCTTTGTAAATTATGTTTAATTAAAAAGTGTTTCAACAGTCCCGGCTCTCCCCTACAGTAAATGGATGATCCAGAGAGCATGTTAGGGCCATAGTGCAGTATTCTCAACTCCAGAAACAGACCATAATACATGTGCAACACTAAGAAAACTATGGTTAAACAGATTTGATTTTAATAGATATATAATTTACTTTTCACCTTAGTAACTCGGGAAAAGAAGAGAAGAGCAAAGATTCTGTGATCCCTGTTTTTGCCGAACGACTCCAAGATTCTCAGGATAGATGACCCATTAGGATTGGGTGACTGAAACAGGAACTCAATCTAATGCCTCATTTCCTCTCTGAGATGAGACACGCTTTATGGCTTGACCTCTCCCAAAAGGATCTCTTTCTTTCTACAGTGGCCACGTTGTAATCTCACACATCGCTGTCTCGCTTAATCTGAAAATAATATCAAGCACATTAGCAAAGGCAAAGGCCTGGAAAATCCAATTTGAAATTCATACTGTGGCGCCCGTTGACTTGATCACTCCATATGTGTGATGTCACATGTGGTTTTAATGGACATTAATCTCCAATTGGAGAGAAGTTATAGAGGAAGCGGGGAGTTCTGGGTAAGGAGTTGCACTTTTAAGAACCAGTTTACGTACTTGAGAATACAAATTCAGATTTTACTTCTGCCTCGCCTAGTAAAATCTACTACATACTGTATATTTGCTGTCAGGCAAAAACTTTTTTAAGAACCTAACTATAATTATTCTTGATGGCTGTACATGTTCCATCTTGTAATTGAGAGGTTTTTAACCCTGCTAGCTGCACAGCTCCAGGGATTGCAATATTAGTGGGTCTACCACTTAGTTACTGATTGAAATATCTCAACCATTGGATGGATTGCCATGATATTTGGTGACGTTGGCCTCAAAGATGAAGCCTACACACTTTTGGTGAGTCCTAGTCTTTTCCTGTAGCGTCACTAACAGGTTGACATTTTTTTGTTGTTGGTTGAAACACCTATTTCAACTATGGGATAGGTTGCCATGGAATTTGGTACAGGCATTCTTGGTTCCCATTAGACTTTGGTTACCGCATCTTCAAGCTTTACCAAAAATATGGTACAGACATTAATGTTCCCCAGATGATGAATCTTAATGATTTTGGAGATCCCCTGACTTTTCCCCAAACGTCACCATGAGATAGACTTTTTTTGTTTTTTATTAAAAATTGTATGAATTGCCATGAAGCGTATAGACGTACATTTATGTGCCCTTAGGAATGAATTGGCTCAGCTTTTCGTGAAACCTTTTCCTCTAGGGACATCATCAGGTTAACATTTTATTTGTCCACTTCTTTGGTTTATGACCAAATACCTGCAAAACTGATGTCATACTTATCAGCTTCAGCTACACATGCAAACACACTAAACCACACATCAAACTCAAGGCCTGCGGGCCAAATCCGGCCCCTTGCAAACTTTTATCCGGTCCCCATATCAATTTAGATTCACAATACATTCCTGTCACTTTTTACAATGTTTTTTGGTGTGTTTTCAGCAGTTTTGCTAGGGTTTTTTTTCTACATTTTTGGAATTTTCAACATTTTTGTAGACTATATGACATTGCAATAATACAGTAGAAGATATTTGATTTTTTTCGATGACATAAAAGCAAATAAGTCAACATGCCTGACCCTGGATGTGATCCTGATTTTCCACGGTGGCCCTTTGGGAAGCTGAGTTTGACTCCCCTGTGCTAAACGGAGATGTTGAACGTGGTATACATTGTCATTGTGTGCTTAAGTACGGCAGTTGGATATCATTTCCCTTTTTTCCTAACAGCTATTGCACACATATATAAGTATGTGTGCAGTAGATGTTAGGAATAGGTAGCAAAAACAAAAATAAAATAAAATAGGTAGCAAGCAAAAACTGTCCTCCAACCAAGGACAAGTAATTACTGGGGTTGAATATGGAGTAGACCTTTGTTCAGATTTTTCATGAGATAACTGTCTGAAAAGGCTAATGAGCTGCACGGTGTCAACAGAAAGCGGCGTACTTGCCAAAAAACTTTTAATTTGACACTTCCATTGTCCATCAAGGGAAGAAAGACAAAGAGTGTCTGCCACTCCTCAAGGCTCCTGGGTGACTGTGTCTGTTGGTGTGTTTAAAACGGCAGCAGCAGCCAGTAATGTGGAGTAGCTCCTTCTGCTCAGCGGGCTTGAAATAAATGGGTTATTTAGAGCCTACTTCATTTGCACTTGTGGAGAAAGGGCAGAAAGGAAACGAGAACCCCATGACGGTTCAGCGTTGGATGTATTTAATTAGCAATTCACTCTCTGCTTTGCCGCCTCAGTGGGCACAATACGTCTTTGTATTTTTAAAAGTAATTGTCACTTCCCGCGTTAGCATTCAGCAGATCCAGGCCTGCAGTCGAGAGAAGAAAAAATAGTCCCCTCTTTTCTGCTTAGAGCTTGTAAAAATAGACATTCAGGTACATATTATGCTGCATTGCTGGTCAGAGACAGGTGTGGGAATAGTAAGCTCCAGCTTAACGGATCATTTTGCTTTACTCAACTGACTGAGCTCTGCAGGTAGTTTAGCTGGTTAACACTCAAAACGGTCCAATCTTGAGCTTTCAAATGACACTAATCCACACATCATGAAATAAATTCAGAAATGTATATCAAAAAATAGCGTTAAATCTCTGAAGGAGTGAGGCTAGGGTTCCAATGAAGAATTAACTTTAATGAAACAGCATGATGAAAATGATATGACAAAGACAATAAAACACAAAGCATAATAACACTGCCAGCAGCAGACTTGATCCATGCTTCTCCCTGATGGAGTCACATGAGACCAGTCTTGAAAATTTCTAAATAACACAAATTTGTTCCCTAGAGTTGAGGGTGGTTCCTCCAGTGAAAACTCTCCTTATTGGTCAGATATCTTCAAAACAAAGGTGTTATTTCTCAATCCATGTGGCTTGAGGCTACACCTGGGCACAGGATCCCACCGTTGTCTTCCAAAGGCTTGGACAGCAGTTACCTTTCCTGTGGGGACAATCAGCTGCCTCATGTATGCTAAATGATCGATATGACCTAATCAATTCTTGAGAAGAAAGGTTGGTGTGAGGCAGTTGAACTGTGTAATCAGTCTTGAAACAATCTGGCTGCAGGGTATACATAAAGTATATGTACCAAATATAACATAATAACATAAGCAAAGTGTTTAACTTTTTAAAACCCGACACACATCTATCTTACAAAGAAACAAAACTAAGAGTCTAGAGCCATGCTAGAGGCTCCCAGGCTGACTTCAGATTCTATATAAAAGCATCCAAAGAGCACCATGTCATGGGACCTTTAAGAAATGTCCCTAGATAGGTGAAAACTTTGACCTAATGGTGACACTAGATAAAAAGGCAGGTAATTATCTAATTGAAGATAATTCAACCTTTGAGGACCAGGAGTGTGTTGCATATTCCATGGCAATCCATCTGATAGTTATGGAGCCATTTCAGATCTGAACTAAACATTTTCACTTCATGGTGGCGCTATAGAAAAAGTCTGTGCCTTGCATTGTCAGACCTTCCTCCACAGCACTGCGTTGTAGGGTACTAGTCCACACAGCATTCTGGGATGGGAGAAAGACGTGCTCCTGTTTATTGGCATTTCTTGAAACCAATTACAATTGTCCTGGGCGGCACTAAGACCCGTACAGAGCAACAACACCTCTGCAAAACAGCCTCTGGAAGGAACTTGTTTTGGTGGAATGTGTACATTCAGAAGTAGCAGAAGTAGTTTTAGTTGTCAACAGAAAACTCAGATTGGACAGATAGTCTAGCTAGCGGTCTGGATTTACCCTGCAGAGATCTGAGGACCAGGTAACCATAGTCCTCAGATTGGACAGATAGTCTAGCTAGCAGTCTGGATTTACCCCGCAGAGATCTGAGGACCAGGTAACCATAGTCCTCAGAAATCCACCAGAGTTTAGAACGGCAACACAAAGAAAGCCCAAGGCAACCGACATTAGGCCTAAATCAGGGACATCCGGCCGAATTTCCAACAGCACTGGAGCAATCCTGGAAGTGGAACGTCATGGATGTAGACTAATGGATCACCAACGTCATAGGAGTCATCTTCCTGGAACCATGAATGTTTGTTTTAAGGTTTAATAGCAGCACATCCAAAAGTTGAGATATTTTAGTCTAAACCAAAGTGTTGGACCGACCAAATGACAGACCGACATTGCCATCCCTAGATTCAGACCACTAATGGGTAAAAAGTACTTTGACATACTGTAAGAGCTCCTCGACCAGCCCATATCGTGATGAACGTTAAAAGGTGAAGTGTTTTACCATGCATTTCCACAATAATTCTCGCTACCACTCGTTCCATAAATACCATCAATCCACACACACATACCCCGCCTGGCTCCACAAGCTGTAATTACGCTCAAGTGGAGGATGTACTGCTGTATCCTGGGGCTGAAGTGCCTCTATAATAAGTTTTCATCAAAAGCCAACTCAAGAACAATGTCCCACATATCAACGAGCAGTGCTCTCCAGTAGATAGAAAGAAAGGAAGAGGTGATCCTTTCAAAAATACACAGTTTAATCTGTTTTTGTTGAAAATGGTAAGACAAATACAAAACAAAGCTCAGGAATGGGCAGACATACAATGCTCACATACAGGCTTTTTCAACCACTCTGATACTTTTTGATATAATTATACATTAGGATCATAGAAAGGAAATCCCTGTTGTTTCTATGATTAGGATTAAACGTTTTAACAACTACAACAAGATGTAACCATCTATTCTATAAAAAAAAAAGCTGATGTCATTGTCTTCCACTTTTGCATTTACTGGATATGTGTTAACATGTTTCAACACAAATCTGTTTCAAGTGATGACACACTCTCCTTCTGCAGTAAACTCTAGTCCCATACTTACTGGAACGCTGGGCAGGATATCACATTGACATATACAAACATACAGTACAAGTTAACAAAAGGTTCCTGTCTCCCCCCCCCCAGTCCTTAACACAGCGGCCCAAGGTTTGATTCCAGCCTGCGGCCCTTTGCTGCACGTCTTCCCCTTCTCTCCTCCCTTCCTGTCTATAACTGTCCTATTAATTAAAGGCAAAAATGCCCCTAAAAAAATAATCGTCCAATAAAAAAACTCTTCCTCTCAGCTGTCCCAGGTCCTTATCCAAGATC
The DNA here is from genome assembly GCA_013375575.1 of Percina caprodes. Lineage (NCBI taxonomy): Eukaryota > Metazoa > Chordata > Actinopteri > Perciformes > Percidae > Percina > Percina caprodes. The sequence goes on along the minus strand of JABXJD010000320.1, from coordinate 603,641 downwards.
GCCGAGTGGAGCATTGACCTCTTGGCACTGGACGTTTGGCCTCACAGTCTCAGGTACGCCACCTTAGAAGAGAGAAAGAAGAAACTTTTATTATTCGTCACATCCAGTCGCACAGTACATTGTAGTGAAATTCAATCTCCGAATTTAACCCATTGTAAGTACTAGGAGCGAGGAGGAGGGGAAGAAAAAGATTAAATTCTTTTTTTTATTTCTAAAATTAAAAATAGACTGACAGTTTGTACTGATCGACCGAAACACATTATCTGTAATTACTGTGTTCAAACAACAAAAACACCATAGGTGGTAGAGATTTAATCATCTTCAAACACACACACACACACACACACACACACACACACACACACACACACACACACACACACACACACACACACACACACACACACACACACACACACACACACACACACACACACACACACACACGGATAAACAAAGCACAGAAAACAAATCAGCTCAGCCCTCTGCTCCCTCTCCCTCTGGCTCGCTCTCCTTCCATCCATCTGCTATTCCTGGGTGTTTGCCTGCTGCAGACAATGGTTGCGCTCCACTGAGGGCTCTATATTGGGATGATGGATGAGGGCATTTGCCTCACTCAAGGTCCTGTCTTCTCCGTCCCCATGCCAATGTCTGCTAACCACTCAAGCGCATCAGTGGTAATTCACACAAATGATAACAAACGGCAACTAGAGGTGAACTCCTGTGAGTAGTAGAGCAAGAAAACAAAGTGGGAAAAGGAACCAGAGCAATGGGAGTCTAGATGGCAGAAAGAAGGTTTGGGATTGGAGGGCTGCTAGGTTGAAGCCGGGAAAATGAAGGGAAAGGTTTGTTTTGTTGAGTTGCCATTGAGCAAGGTACAAAACCCACAACTCCTCCTTTGGAGCTGTATACGGCACTAACACTAGAGCTGTGACTGCACTGGGGAGCCCCAAAGTGTGAATACGTAACTTGTGTAGATGGATACTGGAATGTTATGAAGACAGTTACAAAAAAAGTTGGCATTGAAAACTAAATCTGGCATTGAAAATAAAACCAGAACTGAAAAGGGAAACATTGACATTGAAACACTTGTATTGGAAAGTTATATTGGCACTAAAAAAAGTTCCACAGATAAATAAAACACAGGCAGTAAAAAAATATTTCATTCTATTTTCATAGTGTTTGCATTTTGATTTTTTTCTTTGTCTTTCTAGTGTGTGGGTTTTTTTTTTTTTACGCTGACAGTATCTTATTTTTTTTTTGCCACTGACGGTTTTTCAGTTTCAACTTCATGTCTGTCTTTCTGTTTTGGAGTTGAGGGGACAAGGATAGCATGCTTCCCTTATAATCTGAATGCTAAGGAGACATCTCCCTTCCAGACCCACAGTCTGCTCCATAACGTCCCGTGTGACCACGTTTCTCTCCGCCGTTGTTTTTTCCACATAGAAACATGCTGGGCTGAAGTTAACCTTTAACTGACGTTAAGCTGGTTTGGCAGAGGTTCTGTGACAGCTACCTAACTAGGCTCTATGTGAAAAATCATTAGCAGGGAGAAAGAATTACTTGCGATTTGAGTTTTCAGGGCCTTTAAAGTGCCCATTTTATGCTCATTTTCAGGTTCATAATTGTATTTTCAGGTTGTACCAGAATAGGTTTACATGGTTTCATTTTCAAAAGACACCATATTTTTGCTGCATATTGCTGCAGATCCTCTTTTCACCCTGTGTGTTTAGGTCTCTGTCTTAGCTCCAGAGTGAGACATCTCACTTCTAGACTATCTTTGTTGGGTAGTTGGGAGAACATGCTCAGTAGCTCGGTAAGATCCCATCAGCTAGATAACTCTTTCTCCAGCTTTGGTCAGTCCAAGGCAGGATTAGCTGGGAGACTTCTTCTAGACGAGGACCACTTGTGGAATACCTGCAGAACAGGGACAGGAAGTAGAACAGGGACAGGAAGTAGTTCTTTTGGAGATTATGGTCAACTAGTGTGAGCTAGCATGCTTGCGCTAGCATGTGCTACGGTTAGCCACCTCGTCTCCAGTGACGTAGAAAGCCGTGCAGATGTTGAACAGCTCACCCGGAGACTGAAGCCAGAGGACATTCAAAAACCGGATCTCACTCAAAACAGCATGGGTAGTTTTTTTTTCCAAGTCTGTATGGGTGAGGAAGCACCAGAGACACAAAATAACACCCCGAATCCCAGAAAAATAGATTTTTTCATAATATGGGCACTTTAAAGCGGTCTACAACTTGAAAATGTAAAGTCCAAGAAGCAGACCATCGGGTTTGAGAGCCTGATAGAAAAGACGTATGACTACTGTCCACTTGCTTGTGGTAAGTACAGTACATCTTATTTTTTAGGAATCAACTGTTTAGATTATGAGAAGCCACACGAAAAAAAGGTTCCCAGATAACAGTGTACAAATTACACGAAGGTCTTTGGACTGGTAGCGACGCCGGCAGTGGGTTTTCCCTTGATGATAATATGCTTAAGGGTGTTACACTTCTTTGATCTCATTGAAAAGCACAGCGAAATATGAAACATCACCGCAAAGCCTTAAGAGTAATACATCTAGCTGTAACAAGAGATACGCTTTGCTTTTATTTCCCATCTCTATGCAACAGCTCTTCAGTTGAAGATGGGACATGACAGAACAGGGGTTAATTTCTGGGTATTAACACATGAAGTCTCATGCTCTTTGATGCTCTATGTATCAGAACTGCTAATAACACTAAACACTTGGCAAGCAGCACAGACAATGTTTCTTCACATGAAAGGAAGAGACTGACAGAAAGAGGTGTGCTAAAAGCAGAATGTGACAAAAGAAACAAGTTGCTGCAAGTACTCCGTCCAAAAGGGACGAGCCGTATAATGATGCATTTCTATTCTCATCCTTGGGTGTGTCGAGGACATGATCCAAATTTAAAACCCCATTGTGTGACTTTTTGAGTTGATTGTTAGCAAAAACGTCTTTGCTCTTTCTCAAATATGTGCTCATTCATGTGTAATTACTTCAACCAAGTAATCAAAGTATTCTCGTACACGTAGAATCTGCCTGTCAGAATCATTTAAAATACATACGAGCATTTTCCCTGAATCGTGTTGGCCTACTCATCAGTAATGGGAATTTAATGACTAAGTGGGTAAATGTAAATAATGAGACGGCTAAAACAGTCTGGTAAATTCAGAAAATTAAATCCCTTTACTGTAATGGAGCCTTTAAAACCAGGAAAAGACAACACATATGTCATTATACGATATTACAATATCCAAAATCTTGCTCATATGCATTTTTCTCCAGAGGCGTGCGACAGCTGACATATGTAGCTCAGCGTAAATTCTTTCAAGAAGCCATAATTTAATCAGTGCACTCTTCCTAAATGGAATCAGTTGGTGGAGGCGTTCACCTTCCTGCTTAACCAATCAGAATCGTACACAAATTGCAAGGGCCAATCACAGCGTCACAACCCTGCTTTTAAAAATCTGTTTGAGCTGTCGTTGCAGTCCTCTACTCCAACTCCACCACCCCTTCCACTTCCAGTCATCTACTCCAGCTGACCGGTCTGGAGCCTCTTTGGTCTGGTATTCGGGCTACTTTGTCGCCGCCACCACCGGTGTCTAAATTCCATCGGGGGGTCTTGATGGTTCTCTACCCCTATGTATAGATATACGAAATATTTGTATAGCGATGGAGTCTAATCGCCAAAGAATTTGTACATTTTATTGACCTGTACAATAAATCTTATTTGCATATCTGCAAACATGTCTCTCCTGACTGATATATAGCAATTGTAAGTTGCTTTGGATAAAAGAGTCAGCTAAATGACATGTAATGTAATGCAAGTAGACGGCACGGGCCTGTGTCTCTTGGCTTCGACTGAATGGGGATACCGTTGATGTGTAACTGTGCTATTGTCTTGCTGCTTTCTGTAGCTCTGCATGTCATACTGAGAACAGCTTATGTGTTGCTCTAGCTGTCTGTATGGTGTCTTGTTGACTTCTGTCTGTATAGTTTAACCTGTACTGATGTCTTGTTGTCTCCTTGTACTCTGGTCTAAAATCATGCGGCCAAAGGACAAAAGTTGAAAATTAGCCGGCTGGTTTGTGTGTTGTCCTTTATAAGAAGAAAATAAAGAATAGTTAATAGTTGGGTGGAGATATCCCGATGTAAACACTGATGAAGAACGGCGTCACACAGAGCCCCTGCTCTGTTGATTAATTCCTCTTCTCTTCCATTGGTCCACGTGCAATGAATCGAGACGCGCGCGTCTTGGGGGAAGTAATTTATCTAGACAAAGTGCAGCCGCTCCTGGTGGGAAGCTGTGTGGACTGCAGAAAGACTGATGTGATGTATGATCGATTTATCTCCTCAGTTCTTCATTGTACAACACGCTGAAGCAGTTATTTTTTTTATTTTTTTTTTAGGATCAGTGTCTGTCTAACCTACATGCTGTCTCTGAGGGAGTGACTAAGAGTTTAATGAGCTGGGGGAGGAGGGAGGTGTTCCCGGGCTAGAAAAGAGTGACAGAGCTTGAGCCACTTTACAGCCCATTACACTGGCAGGCCCAGGGATGGGGGCGGAGAACACAGCGGCCCAGACAACAGTAGACATTCCACATGCAGAATAATAACAGGCTGGCTTATGATGCAGCCTTTGATCTACTCGTACGGCTGAAATAACACAAAAAACACACACACACTTCAAAATAGTTACCTGCAAACTCTGGTTTAGTGCCGTTATAGCTGGGGTGGGTGCCAACAAATTCATTTAAAAAAACCTCAACAGCAATGTCTTTCCAGAAACCTTGACCCCTACACTCAAGACAATCCACAGACCTGGTTGTGAGCAGTTAAATATTCTTTTTTTCTATCCCGGCCAACCGTTCCACTGAGAAAGAAGGAAGTGTATTCATAGAAGAGAGACTCATGCTGCATTAATGGCGCCCTCCTCAGCCGAGCTGTAGAGTTAGCTAGCACAGATGATTATCGGTTAGCTACAGTTCCAGTTGCCATCTAGTTCCATTATATTGGACAGAAGGCAGACATCTATATGGCTGATTATCTCCAACACTGGATAACTCACCCCAATACAACCTTAACTGATAAATGGCACTACAGCTAAGGAGGAAAAATATGTCCGATGTCGGTGAGCCAGCATGTACAATACCAGGAACTAGCTCACCCAAATGGAATCCAGTTGTTATTAATGTTATCAAACGTGTGCTTATTCTGCTATGATATACAGTATCAGAATGTGTGCAAAGAAAAAAGGTTTAGTGATCTCACAGAGCTCTCAGCATAGCTCCACTTTAACCTGAGCAGAGCCAGAATAAGTGAAAACGCCAATGTGGGTGTGCTGGGCCTTCGATATCCCTTCATTATCTCTTCCAAATAAGTGATTTAGAATTGTTAGGTTAAGTTAGTTATATCCTGTCTCACGCCTACCCATGCTGCTTTCTGATGGCCTTTCAAGCAACAGTATAAAACCTTTTCTTTACTTAAAATAATGTTTCCAAAAATCGTTTCAGTGGTTTATCAACTCGTAAAAGGGTGAACGAAATACATACATACAATTCATTGGGTAAACTAAAATATATAAATTTAAGATTAAAAAATAAGGAAATCAACAAGAGTATCAAACAATCAATATACATTCAAATCTCTAGTGTCAAATGTAAGAAAGAAAACGAAGACAGAAGCAAACAACAAAACGTGAAAGAACCCATGAAGTAGAGGACTAGATGAGAAGGCAGAGTAAACTCTGGGAGATGAACTCCAGATATTACGTGTTGTTGTACTGTTGCCTCTCAGGCTGTGACATGCACTCACATATCTTGCTGCTTCTACAGCGTTCACACTATTTTTTCCAAATAGAGAGTGGTCAGAGAGTGAATAAAAAAAATGGCATTCCAAAGTATTCAGCTACTGTGTACTCTCGGTTCAGGGCGAGGTAATAATCATTTTGCTTTGACGTTTAGTAGTGTATTTCCAGTAGGTCATGTATTTCTGTTTTTGTCTGGATTTTTTTTGGGGGGGGGGGGCCTGAGGTTCTAGGGGCTGTGAGGTGAGGGAGCTGAGGAGGGTGTCCTGAGGTTCTGGGGGCTGTGAGGTGGGTGTCCTGAGGCTCTGGGTTGAGGGGAGCTGAGGGACAGGACTAGCTGACTGAGGGGACTTTTCTCTATGTTTCTCTCTTGGTACTGTAGTGCTTTGTAGTGGAAACTATGAGAGGGAACAGTCTCTCTCTCTCCCTCTCACATGTTCATCTCATCTGTAGCAGATGCATCTCTTCAGATCATCATAATCTGCCATAATGCCATCCCACAACATACAGTCTTTAAAACAGAGACTCTCAGACCATCTCTGGTAACTCTAGATGGCCCTATAATCACATTACCTTCCTGTCCTCTGCCGCCTATAGCACACGCTTCTACTCTCAGGAAGTGTTCAAATGTGTCCTTTTATCACACTCTCTTTACTGCTGTAACCGCTTGCACCACCAGACAGATACTATCTGTAGCCTTCTCTATTTCAACAAAGCCCAATTTCCCCCTCCCCCAACCCACAAGGTTCTTGTCATTCACTGTTAGAATACACCACATTGCCCCTTTTCTCAGGCCTGGTAGGACTTTAGCCGAATGGTGGCATGCTAAACCGTGATCCCACTGCAGTGTGTACAGCTGCTGTGTTCAGCCATTTGGGAGATCAATACATCATTATAGACCCAACTGCAGAACTTTGGTACTATTGACTGTTCACTAACCCACGGCCCATTAAAAGGTTCAGTAGGTTGACTTTAAAAAAAAAAAAAAATCTATGTTCGGTACTGGCAGATTTGTGATATCAATTCTAAGCAAAAAAATCGTGATTCATATTTTTCCCGAATCGTATAGGCCTACTCATCAGTAAGGTGAATTTAATGACTAAGTGGGTAAATGCAAATAATGAAACGGCTAGAACAGTCTGGTAAATTCAGAAAATGATATCAATTTACTGTAATGGAGCCTTTAAAACCAGGAAAAGACAACACATGTCATTATACGATATTACAATATCCAAAATCTAAGACAATATCGATATAATATCAATACATTATCCAGCCCTAACCCACACAACGAGATGATCCATGTATAGTATGAGATATGGCAATAGAGGAGCATTATTCTTAGAGAGCACATTTCCTTTAATGTTTTGCTCCCTCTTGAACACAGAGTGGCTGTATCTTTTTTGAGCTGTTAATGTGAAATCTTTACACAAAAGATATACTTGAATGTTTTTTTTCCATTTCAAGGAAATATTTCTTCTTCAATGCAATACTCCCGTTTAGATTAAGAACGACTCAGAGTGTTGAAGTGAACCCCCAGGCTAACATCAAAACAGGCTTCACATGATGAACAGCAGCAGACGTCCTTTTCAAAGGTTTGCTCACTGCAAATTAGTCCAGCTCGAGTATTTTTTCAAGCAGATGGGAAACGTATTTAAGTGGTTGGAGTCACCTCCTAAACTTTCTGAGCGGAAAGTGGAGGATAATTGTGCTAATTACCCCCATCACTATTTTTAAAAGGACTAGGAGGATAGAGTTGTCAGCAGAGTTAACACCTATTTTCAAGTCAAAGGGTTTTCCTCTGTAACTTCGAGCTAAATATACATTACATTCCAAGTGTATAGAAGCGGAATAAGGCTGAAGAAAGTAAAACCTTACATTTTGACCAACATAATCCCTAAAGCGAAGCGGTTAACTGAAAGCTCTGAATCATGAAATTAATTAGGGTGGAATAAAAGCACTGCCGAATAATGGATAAACAAGGTTCTGTAAGTAAGAAGTAGAGATGTTCCATACTACCTAAAACGCTGGTATATACTGCCTATATATATATATATATATATATATATATATATATATATATATATATATATATATATATATATATATATATATATATATATATATATATATATGGCATCTACATAGAAGAAAGAAATGAAAAAGGATCTATTCTAATGTGAACCATTCTTTGTTAAACTTTAATGCTTTACAAACATTAAAGCTTTCTGCTTGTTTCTTTAGGCTAACTACATTAGCTTTAGCCTTGCTGGTAGCAGCATTTTGCGGGGGGAAATGGATGGGAGACTTTGTGATTATGTTGCATTAATCAGGTGATTTAGTTTGTTTTTACAGCGAACATAAAACACCGACTACTGTAGCTTCACTGACTACCCATCAAAACTATGCGCATCACTGTGTCAGCGGCACTGCTGCCTACAGTACTTTCCTACACCCGGAGAGCCTCACTTCCCATAACAATAAGCCTGTCGGACTAACAACACATACACACGCTGCCCACATGGCTACCTGTCTTAAAGGGGAAGGGTCGGACAGTAATAATCATGTAAAAGGAGAACGGTGGAAGTTTACTATTCTATCAAGCAGCAAAAAAGTTTTAGCGTCAACATCGTAACGTCCTGCGATGTGACTATCGCGCATAAGCACATCGCGATGTCGATGCTAAAACACAATATCGTTCAGCCCTAGTATATACTACCTAGAGCGCGGGTATTTACTGCCTAAAACGCTGGTATATACTACCTAAAACACTGGTATATGCTTCCTAAAACGCTGGTATGTTCTGCCTAAAACGCTGGTAACGGGAAGTACTGGAGTTTATGCCCCAATCCAATTCCACATAATGAAGAAAAAGAATGAAAATCTACGTTAAAGTAGTTTATTTATGTTCTTTTTTGGTTATAACTGACTGTCAAACTCGATAAAAAAAGTGTTTCTGTGGCGTTAATTTGTGTGTAAGTTCATGTTTCACAAAGAGTTTAACTTGAGCCAGACCGACAACAAAGATAGAAATCATATCACACCCATACAGGGATAGTAAACAGTTGTTAAAACATAATAAAATATATGACAAACTGGTATTGGATCAGTATTTGTATCGACCGATACGCAAGTTCAAGTATCAGAATCGGTATCGGGAAGCAAATAAATTGTATCGGACCATCTCTAGTAAGAAGTAAGTGAAGTAAGTAACCGCTGTCAGCAAAAAGAGCCCCTGTTGTGTCTACAGAAGATGGGGATGAATTAGAAGCCGTTCAGCATCTCTCTGCTTAGATTACACAGTATCATGGGAAGCAGTCAAAAAGATATGTGGCTATGCCGAGGATCATGCCTTAATCATCATCATAATAACTGCCTCACCTCATAGGACCTCATGCTACGCATAGAGGCAGGAAGTGCAGAGTTGCTGTCATCCATCACTTGCAGCAGCTCCTCGCACACCTTCAGCGGCAGCACCACAGGATGTCCGATGGCATTGGCCTCCCAACTGGATACAATGCTACACACACACACACACACACACACACACACACACACACACACACACACACACACACACACACACACACACACACACACACACACACACACACACACACACACACACACACACACACACACACACACACACACACACACACACACACACACACACACAGAGAAGGAGTGATTTATAGTGACTGCCGAAGCATTATACAATCACAGTGACGCCCAGAATAGCTGCTGTAAATCCCATGATGAAGCATTTGTCCCAATGTTTTAATGAAGTGCTTTTTAACTGTAAACTGAACTAGATTACCAGGGATAAATAAAAGTGGATTGATGGTGTGTGTGTGCGTGTGTGTGTGTGTGTGGCATCGCTATACTGTGTGGGAGACGGATAGAAGAGGAGACTGAAAGGAGAGGACGAAGAGTGATTGAGAGAGGAAGGATTGATGCTCTGTCAGTGTGTGGCGCAGATCCAGTTTGTTTGGGTGACATTTGCCCATCTGTGCAGTTCCTGAGAAGGAAAAGTCTTCTCAAAGTTTTTGAAGTACAATTTAAGACACTGAAGAACAACACAACTACTATTATGATTACACGCATGCAGAGCTGCACAGGTTAATCGATCAATGCATTAGTTGTCAGCTATTAAATTAACCATTTTGATAATTTATTACTTGGTTAGAGTCCTTTTTTATTAGAGAAAATACAGTAAAGATTCTCAGATTTCAGCTTCTTAAATGTGAATATGTTCTAGTGTCTTCACTCCTCTTTGACAGTAAACTGATTATCTTTGAGTTGAGGACAAAACAAGACATCTGAGGACGGCATCTTGGGCGTTTGGGAAACACTGATCGGCACTTCAACATTTTATAGACCAACAGATTAATCGACAATGAAAATAATCGTTAGTTCCAGCTCCACATGCATGGAAAATCTGCTATTAACCACTCAAAAACTAGTGTCTTCATTAGGTTAAGCTGTTTACGCAGCTAGTCTATCTGCTAATTGGCTGTATACATATTGGCCCAAACCAGTCTACATCAAGATTCTTTGTGCATGGAAATGAGTCAGATGTCACAGTTAGATTTTACATCTCAGAATGGATTTAATAGGAAAGGAGTTACCCTTACAATTTCTACTGGACTCAATTTCCACATCCATGATGCCTCATTCACATTGTACTAGACTGCTGTGGTGCCTGAGACTTTCAACTCATAATGAACTCACTGCCATTAGTGACAAGCGTAATCCACTTAGGCATTGGCTCACTGGTTCTCCAGCCAATTATTGGCAGTTTTAACAACACATACTGCAACCTCTAGCTGCAGTCGACTGTCACCCACTGTATCCTGAATAAGAGGGCCATCAACCAGGGAATTCAGCTCCTAGGGCATAACATTTAATTTAAAAATGTCAGAGATGAGTGATGAAGGATGAATGGTAAATTATGTAGGGGGAAATGGAAGTGTGAGTAACACCAGCATTTAGCTTTGCAAGACTTCAGAGAAATGCCTAAAATAAGTGAAATAAAAAACGCAGTTCAAATGTGAAAAGACTTTCAAGAAAAATAATGAATTGAGGGAGTACGATGTATTGGTCAAGCAGATAAACCGGCTGATATTAGTGTCTCGCAGATACATTGAAATCAGCATTTGTGTCGCCTGATAAAAAAAACAAGAAACTGCAGTAGTGAAATGTGATGTGTTTGGAATCATTCAGAAACAGGGTCATTTGTCCACCAGAGAACACTAACAAGTTATTTACAACTTTTCAGCAAATTTGACCAATAGGAGTCTGCCGCGACTTCAACCAATCCCAGCAGTCCCACGTGCCAGACTCTGTGTCAATATGTGACTCTGAGACCCAAGGACCGAGCGGGAGTGAGAACGGGTTGACGTCACACGTGCGTCGCCAAATTTATTTCCTTGTTTGTGCTATAAAGACGAGATGTGTGTCGCGAGTCAAACATCTCACATTTACCAACAAAACGTGCAGCAAAAAGCCATACAAAACATGTCAGACCGCCTTGTCAACCTGTATACATTTTAACATCAACGTACGCTGTAATGATTTTTTACTATGAAGTGGCTGTTTAAATCCTGTCGGCTCACTGCAGCAGGCCCTCACGCAGTCCCCCCACGACTGACGCGCACATGGATGGATGCAGAAAAATCTGAGGTGAGATATACAGGATGACCTACAGTGGCTTGCATAAGTTTACACACCCATGCTAAAGTTGATTAAAAAAGAGGAATACAAAAAACTGATATTAATGCCTTAATAAAAAAAAATTAAAAAAAGGAAAATCCAACCTTGTCTTTGTGAATAAGAAAGGTCGGCAGCTCTCCGAGCCTGTCTCCTACCTGCGTCCACCTGCAGGCTGTCAGCTGTGTGTCTGCCTGGAATACTCAGTGTGTGCAAGACGGTCGATTTAACCTGCCAGTCCTTATCGATGTAACGGCATGTGTCACGTACCCCTTCGCTGTGAGCAGAGAGCCAGGAACTCGGCAGAAAAAAAAAAGAGAGCTTAAAACGCATCAAGCTCGTGCAAAGTTTGCGCATTAACTAGCAGTTAAAAAAATAGCCTGAATAGCCTTTTTTGTACTTACATATCAAAAACCTTGCTTTGATTTTTCTAATATTGGTTTTCATAATATTGTTTTTAACCAGTGTTTCCTCTATGTTGACGGCGGCCCGCCACGGTAAAATTTCTGCCGCCATGGTATCAGAAATACGGTAGACGCAAAACTTTTCCGCTACGTACACCGCGCACCGCTCCTTCAGCTGTTTATGAAAGTCAGAAAGTCGTAAATTACATGACTCTGCAGAGGCGTCTGCTCTCTCCCTGAGCAACTGGAACAGTGACAGGACGTCATCACTCGTGAAGTCATGGCAACCACTTAAACAAAAGTGCGAGTACTACTTGTCACTCAATCTCAGACAAAGTAACAAACGGCAACAAAAGCCGCGACATGAAATCTGCGCTCAGTTTATTGGAAAATAACATTGTGGACACTTAATTTGATGAATTTACTCTTTATCAGACCCCAGATGAGATATGAGTGAGAATCAGAGGCCTCACGATACGATATCATCACAATACCATATTATTGTGATTTCAAATATATTGCAATTTATAACCTTTTTTTACCCCAACTTAAAATGTTTCCCAATTTCAAATGATGTCCTCCAAAAGGAAAACAAAAAAATTCCTCCCACACGCTGTATTAACGTTAGCTACAGTTTTAAAACTGTTTTCCAGGTTAGTGGGGGTGCATACCGCCCAAAACCAACATGAAAAACATAGCGTTTTGTTTTGTTGTTAAACTGTGTGTAAAATGAGCGGTGACGCTAAATCACCAGTTTCAGGTTACCTCCCTACGGTACCGTCTATTTGCTGGATGGTTTCATGGTAGCTAACGGTCGGTAGCAAACATTAGTAGACAAGCCCGTTGACAGCGACGTTATTGTTCATATTTTGACAAAATGTTTCTGACCGAAGTGGTCATAGTGACTGAAAGTGTAATGTGAGATGTTAACAAGAAAAATTAAAAACTACACGCTGTTTTTAGGTGACGTTAATTTTTGACGTTCAACAACCCCCCCCTCTACCGCCGCTGAAAAGAATTCTAGAGTAAACACTGTTAACTGATAGTATTAATCAGTCAACCAATAACCTCCTATCTATCCAGCTCATACAGATCATCATTTCATTTAAATGCACCCTGACTGTGAACACAAAGTGTTCTCCTTTCATACGAGTTTACCTCTAATTACCCTTTCTCCGTCAGTCACCCCGTGGGCTTGTCAAAATGGTAGAAACAACAAAACTTCTCTGTTCTGACTTCACTCTGTGGGGCCTGCCAGGGAGAAAGAGGAGGAGGGGGGCTGAGTGCTGATTCAGTTGAAAATAATGAGGGCGGAAGGCTTATCCAGTGGTGTTCTGCTGTACTGAACATGGAGAACCACATGCAGCACATCCACCTACACCTCTCTAATGCATCACAGCAAGGTACACAGAGCCTCGCTCCAGTCAAAACATCATGCTGGGTGTGCAACAAACACGAGCATGGCTTATGCAACTGACAACATGGAGATGATAAACACCTTTGATGGCAGTCTCACTCGCGAAATAATAGACAATTATGTCTGAGCAGGGACCCTTAGCGCAAAAGTGTTCTAAAACCAAAAATCAGTTCACCAACAAAGTCGTCTTTCATCCCACGCAGCGAGCCGAGGCAGTTGGTGATTGAGAGGGTACGTTAGAAAGATGAAAGGATAAGATTAAGATGAGGAAAACAAAGATTTTTTTGGGGGTGGAGGATGCGGTAAATAGTCCTGACTTACTCTCTTTGTTGGATGCCTGTGTCAGAGCGGGCCGTGTAGAGGAGTTTCAGGACTCTGGCTGGTGGACTGTGAAGAGAGCTGTCCCCCCCGACACACGTCTGTGGGACCGACGCTGTGATGGAGTCGCTGTTCAGCAGCCAGAGCTGCAGGGGGAGCACACAGGTCACTAAACACCTGGCGGACGTCACATGGCCAAAGAAATAACACTGCACCACATCAAACACATGCATCCACTCATGCACGCCCCCATTTAGAGTGTCTTATAAATTAAGTATCACTAACCCTCCTGCTCTCTCCAGTTTAATGCCTTCACCTTATTCATTTCCCTCCTCTTCTTCCTCCTGTGCACTACTCAGAATTTGAATTCAAATGTTCAGTCTCAGCGCGCACCGTGTAGTGTGTTGTAACGTAACGCCACCGAAACACATGAGGAGTGGGATACCGCTCCTCATTTGAAGGACTGTGGCCTCCCGTGTGAAAAGCCCTTTATTCCCACAATGGGGAAATTCTCACTGTTGCAGCAGTGAGGGATCGGGATAGCTTCATATTTCGCTTCCTTTACAACAACTTTTAGATAAGATAAACATGAGCTGGGGCTAAACGGCTTTTCAAATCCATGAAAAGTATTGGACAGTTAAATAACAGTTTAAACATTATTGTGGTAAATGCACATCTTAAATAATAGGCAGTTGCTGAGCACACATGGTTATTGGAGTTAGAGAAAATGACGTCCCAACTGGCGCATACTTGTGTGTACTGCTCATCTTCTCCCTTTCCATATTTTGTAAAGTGTTCTTTCTGCCATATTTTTAGGAATCATCAGAAATCATTACATTCATACTGTATATTCAAACATAAACAAACTGGTATACCATAGCAACAATAGAATCAAAGATAGATGGAATAGAATCAACCATTTGGATTTAAAACATGAGAATACATGTTGTTGTTGTCATAACAACACACTGAATACTGGGACCCAACCTTAGTTCTGACACACATTCACTCAGACAGCAGTTTGTATCAGAGAGTCATTTGACTGTGACAATCCAAAGGTGCACATTGCAACAGGAGAAAAAACACTGGAAAACATGGAATTCAACTCTAGAGAGATTCAACCAAACAATTTCTATCTCAGTTCACTAGAAGAACAAGCACGGTGTGAGCTGAAGGACAGCGAGGCAACGCTCACCCAATGTGAATCTGAGGGCAGAGTTCACCTGATCATCCGAGAGGACTTGCTGGCCAGTCTCCTCGATCAGCTCCAACTACAGAGAGAGGGCAGCAATGGCAGCCATGACACACAGCTGATGCAGAGGGAGATATGTGACTTGAAAGTTCAGCTTGCTGACCGTGTCCCCTCCCCACCCAGGGAAACAGAGCATCTGAAATCCCAGCTGGGAAAAATTAGCAACAGGCTGCGTAAAGCCCAAAAAGATCTCGACCTGCAATACTTCATTACTGAAGACCTGAAGGTTGAATTAGAGAGGATGAAGGGAGAGAAGAAGGCCCTGAAAAAGGATGTGGAGACGCAGAAGACGGAGCTTTGTAAAAAGAGACAGATGCTAGAGGTAAGTAAGACCACCAACGTGAGGTTGGAGAGTCATCTGGAGATGGAGAGGGCTCAAGCTCATGAGCTGAAGGATAAATTGAGCAAGATGGAGGAAGCTCTCCGAGAACCGGAGCAGGAGGCGAAGGAGATTCTGGAAAGATCCCAGGTTTCCCATAGAGCCCAGCTTGATGAGGCTCCGGCTCAACGTGTCCACTCCCCACCCAGGGAAACAGAGCATCTGAAATCCCAGCTGAAAAAAGTCCAAAAAGATCTGGACCTGCAGACCTTCACTACTGAAGACCTGAAAGTCGATTTAAAGCAGATGAAGGGAGAGATGCAGGCCTTTAAAAATATTATGGCAACTCAAAAGTTGAAGATTCGAAAAGAGAGACAGATGCTCACCACCAACGCGATGTTGGAGAGCCATCTGGAGATGGAGAAGGCTCAAGCTCAGGAGCTGAAGGATAAATTGAGCAAGATGGAGGAAGCTCTCCTAAAACAGGACATGGAGGCAAAGGACATTCTGGAAAGATCCCAGGCTTCCCATAGAGCCCAGCTGGAGATGCAGGACCAAAACAACAACCACCTCATGGCTGCTCTTGAGAAAAAGTTTGAACATCAGCTGGAGAGTCATCTCAACCAGTGGAAAGAGGACAAGTCATCCCTCCTTCAGGCCACAGAAAGCCTGAAGCTGACTGAGCAGGAAAGGGAGAAGGAGTGGGTGAGGACTGAGAGCACCTTGAGGTCCCAGCTGGTAGATGTTCAGAGCCAGGTAATGCAAAAGCCAAAGAAGAAGAAGTGGTACAAAAAGCTTCTGCCTGGCTGAGGAAGAGAAAATGCATTTGTTCTGGTATAGTATCTGTCTGCTACATGCTGCATGCTGCATGCTGCATGCTACATGCTACATGCTGCATGCTACATGTTGCTTCTGCTCGCCACTCTCTGCTTCCAGCTACTGCCACCGGACAGCCCTTTTTTTCAGGGGCGGAAAGAGGAGTCGAGTGTGTAAGCCTCCTCCGCCGGTACATAGCCTCTCCACTGCCAAGACCTCGTACACGCCTCCCCGTGGCACACATGGGAACTGGTCCCTTGTGGTTCCAGGCTAAGTTGTACAGGATCTCGGAGCAGCAGTGGGCCCCAGAGACGTGGCATGCAGGCCCATCGGTGAGTGGAAACGCCCTGATGCCCGTCAACCACTGTCCCAGTTATTGGTAAATAGCCCCAGCTATGGGAAAACAATGAAGACCCCAACAGCGCTGCAGGTGGAAGATGTTGGTGTGAGAACCACCACAGCGTCTGGGAAGGAGGAAGAAGGCAACCCCACAGCCATGTGGGTTAACTCGGGAGGATACAGTGTCTAAGGGGACAAACCCTGTGGCGATGTGAGAAAACAAACTATTCCTCACTATAACTATAACTATATAATAACTACTGCATACACACAAACACTACCTATAAAAATGATGTCATGTTTGTTGGTGTGCCGGCCCTGGGTCTGTCCTACATGTGTACTGTGGTTTGTCTCGTTAACTTTCAGGTGTAGCGGAGGCAATGATGAGATGACTGTGATCACCTGGCTGGTCCTCCCAGACTATTTAACCCCGCCTGCCCCGAGACCAGGCGGCCGCGTTCTCCCGACGGCGCACCAACATGTTTTCTCTCTGTTTGAGTTTTCCCATTGTTAACTACTGACAACATGCACCTCACATTCTCCATTCCATCCATCCATCCACCTTCATTCATCACTGATACTGACAATCACGCCTCATCGTGCTCTTGTTTGCATCATTATTTAATAAATGTGACTTTATTATTGTTACGTTGCTGTGCATCTCCGTCTTTTGTTGTGGCCTGTGAGCCGGTCATAACAAGTAGGGAGCTCGTTTGCGGTGAGCGTAAAACCAGGACCATGTTGGTGGTTTTCTTTAATTAATCCTAGTTAGTTGCTGTGGAGGTAATTTGGTTTAGTTGAGCTAGTCTATTGTTGTGTAAGTGTTAAGTTGCACTACAGTCATGTGTAAAATAGTTTGATGTATAAACCAGAGGGAAAACATCCTAAACCCCAAAATATAAATTGGCTCAAATTATTTTTTATGTTAATTATTATAACTTAATATAGATTTTTGTCTGGAGGTCATCCAAAGAAAATAATTAAATCAACAAAACGGGAGCATATCTTTCAGGGACATTTTGCAGTTTTACTACGAGTCTTATGTAGCTTTAGACTTTAAGACAAAACAGGTTTATTTAGGGTCATACAGCCTTTCAAACACAGCTATAATTCAAAGTTGTATGAAGAAGAAATGCTGTAGAATATACACTGGATGTTGTCAAATCTGCTACAAACTTGAATTATTTGGTAAAAATCAAATATCAGTTTACTTCTCAATTTTGTGAATAATCAACAAATGCTATGATTTACACATTACACTCTAACGTGCTGTAAATGACATGCAATGGTGTGTGTTGCTGTTGTTGTGTCACTGTTGTTGCTACAAAAAAACACTTGTATTCATCCACTTGTTGCTGATTTTAAATGAGCTAAAAGCCTGGAAGTGTGCTCAGCCAATCACAATCAACAATCAGTGTTTTGTACCACTTAAAGAACTTGCCATATTTTTCACTCAATTTTCAAGTGCTTCTCTGATTGTGCCAGCTTGTTCTTACCAATAGGAAGGTTTTTCCATCAGGAGTCTGGACAGAGAAGTGGAAGGTGCTCATTGAGGTGGACAGCCCCAACAGCCTGGTTGCTAATGTCTGCTCCAGATAGAGGGATCTGTCCACATGAGACAATGTTTCATTATTTACATATTTAGTCTTTATAGAGCATATTAACTAAACCTTCTTGGTCATGCACTCACAGTGACACACACACACACACACACACACACACACACACACACACACACACACACACACACACACACACACACAGTTTTTTTTTTAACTCATCAAAGGCCTCAAAGATTAAGTTATGGAAAATGTTACATTTTATAGTCATGTGTAGTTCTAATTCAAGTTCTGTAGTTGTAATCTGTAAAATGATAGAAGTCAAATAATGTAGTAATAGTTATTTCCATAGGTTTCAGCAAAATCCAGTCAGTAGTGTCATATGTTGGATGTGATTTGTAGTCTATTTGCTCATTTTATTGTGAGAGACAAAACTATATGTCAGTCGCAATGGTTAAGTTTCATCTTCTCTCCTATATAGCCATTTGTCATCTATTTCTATTTCTGTCTGGTCTAAATTGTTTTCTCTCCTGAGTTGATGACTTAACCCTCCTGTTGTCCTCGGGTCAAATTTTAACCATTTCTTTCCAAAGGTTTCTATATGTCTATATATATATCTTTCTATACATCATTTTAGATTTTGGCCCAGAAAAACAAAAAATTGCATGGACGACAGAAAGATAACACAAGGGTTAACAGGTGAAGAAAAAAAAGGTTTGATAAAGTTCCTTACATATTTTCCATCTGTGAAACAGATTTTTAAATATAAATAATAGAACTTTTTCCACAGATGAAAAAGAGGTTTTTGTGGTAAAACTAGGACATTTGTTTAAGGAAATTAGAACGGTTACACTGGCATTTTCTCACCTATTAATATATATAAGTTATAATTAAGTAAGAGAAAGCTATTTAGATCAGACTAAGAAAATGGATGACCAGATTATTTAAAAAAAAAAAAAAAAAAAAAAATTAGATTTTCCTCTCAGGGCTTCTGTAATTCCCCTATGAAAGAATGTACTTTAACAGCTACAGTTTTCTAATTGTCCCCACTAGAAGTTCAGATAAAAACCTGCCTGTTAAGTGAAGCCTCTGGCATTCTGTCTCCCACAGCGGGTTCCACCACCACCTGTGTGATGTACAGTTTCAGGCTCTCTGTAAGATACAAGAAAGAAAGGCTCAAACACTCTTAAAAATGATTATAATCTACAGTATAGAGTGATGGATACCTGGTGCGACGGCCTCTCCCAGCACTAACGAACAGCTCTTGCAGGAGACACTGCCAGTCGGCGGCACGTTTTCTGTACGTGACACAGGTAAACAAAAAGAAATTAAAACTGAAAATCATTCAAAAATACTTATCTTTGCTTTGGTGCTTTTAAAACCACAATCAATAGCCACTCTGACCAGGATGGAAAGCAGAAGAGGAGGGGAAACAGAGAGAGATATATGGCGTGAAGGTTGCTACAATTTTTGGTTCCCGCTCTTTCTACCTGTCTCTCGTTCTAGTTTTCTCACGTTCAGTCTTGCACTCGTGCAGAGAATGGTTAATAAAAGAGTAGGGAGATCAATCCTCATCTGCAGAGGTCTAGAATTTCACTTGGCTGATGCAGCCATCTGACGAGTTTGTGTGTAGGGCTCGGTACCAAATTCAATACTTTTTAGGCACCAACCAAATTGCCTCTAAAGTATTCGAAAATCAAAAATGCCCGGACATTCAATACCCAATTTCAATACCTAAGGAGTAAATCTCATCAGTGAGCCAATAGGCATGCTGCATTTTTGTTGTTGAAAATTTATTTATTAGGAGTAACCCCTTTATTTCTCATGAGCCAGTGTTGTAGGCTATCAAAGTCAGATTGCAGAGCTGATTCTACCTGTAAAAAATTAATAATACGAGAGACGGAGCTAACATAGTAGGAGCTGAAAAAATAAATATAAATATTTGGGTTGTAATGTACAATTTTGTTATTTATTTTTGTTTTATAAAATTGGTTTCAAAAAAGTCATTTAGGTACGACATTTCTGAATGATACCCAGCCCTGTGCGTGTGTGTGATACAAATATGAATCCAATTTGTGCCTTTTATCAAAACAAACTGAGTGCTCTCCTCAATTCCTCCCTTAGTACAGCTAGAGAAGATGTTTGTTTATTGACATAATTCTTATAATCGAATTGCCAACCATAGCAATCATTCTTTTAACTTTAACACCTCTCAAAAAATTCTTGGTTTTCCAAACTTAAAGAATGCTGGTTTAAAGGATTTGTCTGTTGTTTTCCCCTGCATATCCCTCACCTTTGATTCTTGACTGTCCTCTGAGCCAACAGAGCTCACTTCCTTAGTGAGAGTCTGTTCACAGCCGCCGTCTCTGGCTAGGAGGAGGAAGGTGTCGCCCAGTAAACAATCCTCGGCTCGGGGCAGCAGCTTCTTGTTCGCGAATGGATCGGGGTGGCAACACCAGTCGTCCACGATGGCGTTCCAGTTGCCGTTAGGGAGAGGGAGAACTCGCTTAAACACTCTGAAGAAGAAGGAAGAAACAAAACACAATTGCAGGTCGTATTTCCATCATTGACCAGTGATTTTTGGAAATCACATCCATTGGTTCCTTCTGCAGCGAAAGCCGTAATCAGTCAATCAGCACAGAGGGCCAGAGGAGATCAGAATACATAAATAAATTATTTATTTAAAAATAAGTGTATTAGTCAGGGATGCACCGAATCCAGGATTCGGCTTTGGGCTTGGCTGAATATTGGGCTTTTTGACGGGGTTAGGTTTCTGCCAAACTCCACCAAACTCTACACTTACGCTACGCTGGTCTACGTAATGATGCCGCCGTTGGGGGAAGGTGTTTACATAGGTGGACCGCTGGCTGTGAGAAAGTGAAAATGGACAACGTGAGCAGAAAAGTCAGACCGGCTCTGGTCGAGTGCAGATGTTAGTGGTGCATGCTCAGATTTAAACGGTTTACGGCATAACGTTTCATACTAAAATTTATGAAATCCATAAAATAATAAAATTTTCTCATTACAAAAATAACAGAAAATGGGAATCATTTCAAAAATGTTTTAGCTATCTACGGTTGTTTGATTGCTAAAGGTAACTCAAAACACCATTCAACTGACAGCCTTTGTTGTGTTTGATGCTAACTTGTAGCTAAGCTAGCAGTGAACCAACTTCATTAATTAGGGCCATTTTTACTGTGTTGACATTACAGAAGTCTCTCGTTAGCATCTCATATGCTACTCGTAGCAATGTGACGCTCTCTCACTCTCCTCACATTGGGCAGTGAGAACAACATTTGTGTATGAAACATTCGGAAGAATATGAGTTGTGCATGAAGGACTCTACAATCAGCAGCCAGAATGAAGCAACTTGAGGTCCGGCAAAGGAAGGACGCCGTTTACTGTGGTAATGTGTATTCAGTTTTGGATTTGGCGCATCCCTTGTATTATTTTCTTAACTGAAACAAGGTTGATGAGAGCCATGCAACTGAACTAAAATATTTTGGGCCCTAAACCCAAAACAATGAGCTGAAATATGCTAAAAAAGCTCAGCCGAACAGAGGGGAACTGCAGAGTTTAGTAATAATTGGCTGTGGAGCCATCACTATTAGCGACCACTTTCCCACTATGTGTAGTCATTTGACCCATTGTTAATATAAAACATTGATAAGTGAAGCTTTAATACAATACTTGTTTGACCTATTCCTGTAAAGCACTTAGTATGCACTAACAGAAACCATTCAGAGGATACTTTGTGATGGTTGCAGTCACAGGCAGCATAAATATCTCTGATCAGCAACATAATGGAATAAATTGCTACAAAGCATAATGAGGCATAATGTTGTTGAAATCATACCCTGCTCCGAGCACTTCACCTGACATTTTTACTTCCCCCAGCCCTCGTTGAAAGCAAGAAATGAGTTTTTTTTGGCAACTTTTAGTGGGTTATTGGTGAGAAACACCACCAGAGGCCAACAGTCTCGGTAATGCGGCTATTGCAATTTTCAGCATGTCACATTGCTGACCAGAAAAAGCTACACGCTGAGAGCTAGAAGAAGAATACCACAGTCCAACTGAACCCCCTCAAGGTAATAAACTAAATTGTTTCTGAATGGGTAGCGTAGATCTTCACACTGGCTCTATAACTCTAACCCGGTCAGGCTGACAACAGTGGACTCTGCTCCGGCCCCATCCATCAACTGTTTTCTTACACAGACTATCGCTTCAACCGCTGGGTCACACCATCAATAAAACACCTGCTCCTCTTCCTGCGGAGCAGCGTGTAAATAAAACCCTATTTCCACTGATGCTCGTCCGTCTGCTCCTCACCTGTCCTCTAGCAGCCGGGTCATGCAGCCCTGGCAGTGGAAGCAATAAGTCTCTTTAGCCCGGAGCGTCTCCACCACGCTGCCGGAGGCCTCTAAGGAGGGCAAAAAAGGCAAAGGAATAAATTAGCCTACTTTGGGTAGGGCTGCACGTGCAATTAATCTAATTTTGACCGTGATTTTTGATTGTTTTTGTGATCAAAATCGCAATGTATTCCCGACTAGTACTTTGCATATTACATTTTTCAGGTAAAAAGGTTCTAAAAGTTCAAATGCTCCAGGTGTTTTTACTGTGTTTTTTTTTTCTGAGTTCAAAAAATGCAACATAGAAGTCCAGAAGTCCATGAGTAATCGTGTTAAATAATCCATGATTAACCAAAATAATTGTCATTATGATCTTTTCCATAACCAAGCAGTACAACAACAGAGCACAGATTTGGAAAAAAACAGGGTGGTGAATGTGGCTTGGATAGGAAACAAGCAATTAATCTGATTAACATTGGATTTGTTGAGCACTGTCTTTAGCTGTAACTTCTTGCTGCGCTGGGAGTGACATAGAAAATGCCAAAAGATGGAGTTTGGGGATATTATGCAATGACTGGGGTGCACTTTTGATGAGATCAAACCAAAACTTAAAAAGGGACTATTCTCATGGCTCTGATGATCATTTGCTAGCGGGCCATTAGGGACCCTGTGAACAAAATTTGTGACTCAGTCCAATGAATACAGAATAGACAGCAAGCTCTAAATAGCTACCAAAAAAGACTTTGTTCTTGCCTCAGCAAAAAGGAGCCCAAAAAGCGGGGAGGGGGGCGGGGGTGCACGTGTCTGGATGCGTTTCCGTAGCTGTCCTGGACATTACCTTCATCTGTGCTTGGCGTGACACTGATGCGCAGCCTGAAATGCAGCTCCTCTCCACAGGACTCTCCTGCAGGCGTTGGGACACAGGATCCCTGCTCCAAGGCGACTCCTGGCGGCAGAGTCAGGCTCAGCTCGCCTCGGGGTGTCCCGATGTGGAGAGAGGAATCTCCCCCTGTCACGACCACTTCTGCCGGACTACTGGCCACGGCTTTCCTGGAGAGCAGATGCGGGAGCATGCTTTTAACACTTTAGAAGGCATTAGGTTTAGAGATATTTTGAGTGTTAAAGTATTATAAGCTCTTGACTGCGGAGGCTGGATCATTTTTTAGATTCAGGATCATTTCAAGCTGAACCACGGCGGGGTCCTCGATCACCCTGTCAGACTTCTAATTCTCAATAATGACCGGCTCCCTCGACATTATCCCTCACATGCATAATAACTGGACAAGCAATATCCCAAAAACTACCAACATCAAGGTCTCAATACAGTAATTAATAAGTCAGCCTAAAGTGCAGAACTTAGAAAAAAAAATATATATATATATATATATACACAGGTAAAAGCCAGTAAATTAGAATATTTTGAAAAACTTGATTTATTTCAGTAATTGCATTCAAAAGGTGTAACTTGTACATTATATTTATTCATTGCACACAGACTGATGCATTCAAATGTTTATTTCATTTAATTTTGATGATTTGAAGTGGCAACAAATGAAAATCCAAAATTCCGTGTGTCACAAAATTAGAATATTGTGTAAGGGTTAAATTTTGAAGACACCTGGTGCCACAAAGTAATCAGCTGATTAACTCAAAACACCTGCAAAGGGCTTTAAATGGTCTCTCAGTCCAGTTCTGAAGCCTACACAAACATGGGGAAGACTTCAGATTTGACAGCTGTCCAAAAGGCGACCATCGACACATTGCACAAGGAGGGAAAGACACAAAAGGTTATTGCTGAAGAGGCTGGCTGTTCTCAGAGCTCTGTGTCCAAACACATTAATAGAGAGGCAAAGGGAAGGAAAAACTGTGGTCAGAAAAAGTGTACAAGCGATAGGGATCACCGCGCCTAGTCAAGATTGTGAAAAAAAGATTCACAAGGAGTGGACAGCTGCTGGAGTCAGTGCTTCAAGATCCACCACCAAGAGACGCTTGAAAGACATGGGTTTCAACTGCCGCATACCTCGTGTCAAGCCACTGTTGACCAAGAAACAGCGAAAAGCGTCTCACCTGGGCTAAGGAAAATAAGAGCTGGACTGCTGCCGAGTGGTCCAAAGTCATGTTTTCTGACGAAAGCAAATTTTGCATTTCCTTTGGAAATCGAGGTCCCAGAGTCTGGAGGAAGACAGGAGAGGCACAGGATCCACGTTGCCTGAAGTCTAGTGTAAAGTTTCCACCATCAGTGATGGTTTGGGGTGCCATGTCATCTGCTGGTGTCGGTCCACTCTGTTTCCTGAGATCCAGGGTCAACGCAGCCGTCTACCAGCAAGTTTTAGAGCACTTCATGCTTCCTGCTGCTGACCTGCTCTATGGAGATGGAGATTTCAGGTTCCAACAGGACTTGGCGCCTGCACACAGCGCAAAATCTACCCGTGCCTGGTTTACGGACCATGGTATTTCTGTTCTAAATTGGCCAGCCAACTCCCTGACCTTAGCCCCATAGAAAATCTGTGGGGTATTGTGAAAAGGAAGATGCAGAATGCCAGACCCAAAAACGCAGAAGAGTTGAAGGCCACTATCAGAGCAACCTGGGCTCTCATAACACCTGAGCAGTGCCAGAAACTCATCGACTCCATGCCACGCCGCATTAATGCAGTAATTGAGGCAAAAGGAGCTCCAACCAAGTATTGAGTATTGTACATGCTCATATTTTTCATTTTCATACTTTTCAGTTGGCCAACATTTCTAAAAACTCCCTTTTTTGTATTAGCCTTAAGTAATATTCTAATTTTGTGACACACGGAATTTTGGATTTTCATTTGTTGCCACTTCAAATCATCAAAATTAAATGAAATAAACATTTGAATGCATCAGTCTGTGTGCAATGAATAAATATAATGTACAAGTTACACCTTTTGAATGCAATTACTGAAATAAATCAAGTTTTTCAAAATATTCTAATTTACTGGCTTTTACCTGTATATATCTCACCATATCTATCTACGTACAGTCTATGGTGCAGAACAGAGTATCTTGTTTTCTCTTCCAATGACTGCTCCAACGTTTTGGGCCTACTACAGTACAGAACTATTACTAATAATACTACTTATACAGTACAATCAGAAATACCACGTCCGCCTGGCTGCTGCTTTCTCAGCTAAAGGAAGAAATGAATAATGACCACAAGCTGAAAGAAGCACTGCTTCAGCGAAAAAAACAAAAACAAAGTGGATACAGACTGAGCAGTACCTCTGGTTACAGGGCTGTAATTTTTTCATTTTTTATTAAGTTTTTCTACTTTTTTATTTTTTTCTTACACCGCTGGAAACATTGACTGTGTTAAGTCCTATTTGTGGCTGCTTGGCGGCTTTCATGTCCTTTTGTGAGGAATGTTGAACTATTGCTCTCATAGTCTTGAGTACAAATTGTAGTAATATGTAGGAAGAATTAGGATTCTCCCACTTTGCAGTACTGGTGTACAGAGTCCAGTGTAAATCCAGTACTTTGGGAGAGAGATAACTGATGTCACTGCCTGTCAAATCTCAATAACTCCATGGCGCCCGGAAAGCTCATTTGGTAAAGCGGGCGCCCATATTAGAGGTTCACTCTTCGATGCAGTGGGCCTGGGTTCAACTCCGACCTGCGGCCTTTTGCTGCAGGTCGTTCTCCCCCTTTTCATGTTATCAGCTGCCCAAAAGAAATTAAAAATCTCAATAACTCCATCTAGTGATGCTGTAGGTGTACTACATCTACATTCTCTGGCTCAGATCTTTGCCACTATAGTATACTGTATAGTTCATGAATTGGCAACAATCATATGAACAAAACTGTATTCATATAGCACTGTTTAGGTTTACAAAGTGCTTTACAAACAGAAAATACGCATTATGAGTACAAACTCATAATGCTTAAAGAAGCATTTAAATCATCAGTAAGTAAAATTAGCAATAGCACACTGTAAAAATACATCTTTACGAGTAAAGGTCCTACAAACTAAATTTAACAAGTATATAAGTATCAGCAACAAAGTTTACCTGATGTATCAAAAGTACTCACATTACAGAATTGACCCTGTCATTGTTTAATTATAGGATCATTAGGTACATAGGAAGAGGTACAGAAGCCTGCGCTCCCGCACCACCAGACTCACCAACAGCTTCATACACCAGGCTGTTAGGATGCTGAACTCTCTCCCCCCTCTCCCCCCTTCACCCTCAGTCACATAACATCCTGGACTTTGGACCCACAGTGGCCACCTTGCACTACTCCACTGTACACTTGCACACTTTGACTTTTTGCACTATATTGACTGTCCACTGTATGCACAATTGCACATCTTCAAATTCAAATCCTGCTGCTCTTATTTTCTTCATTGTATGTGCCTTCTTATTTTTACTTTTTATATTGTTTACTTAAATGTTATGTTTGTCTGTGTAAAATATGTCTTGTCTCCACCGTTTGTCTGTGTAAAATGTGTCTTGTCTCCACCGTGGGATAGAGGAAACGCAATTTCGATTTCTTTGTATGTCTTGACATGTGAAGAAATTGACAATAAAGCTGACTTTGACTTTGAAAAGGTTTGTAGTTTAATCTATAACAATGCATTATATATTTTATAAATTAATAAATCTAAAGTGTAACGTTTACCAAAAGCATGTGTGTGATACAATTTAATTGGCATTAAATGCAAGTTGATAAACACTACACAAGTAACAATATGTAAAACTCTTCTAAATAATGTAGCAATGATGCAATAAGCAGAAACCATAGTACTTAGACTTATATTTCACATTTGGGACATTTCTTGAAAATATATATATATAGTGACTTTAAGGACACTAATTTTCTTTGTGAATGAATAATGTATTATAAATAAATGTTCTTCCTTAAAATGCAGGGGTTATAAGTATACACCCCCTATGTTAAATTCCCATAGAAGCAGGCAGATTCTTTTATTATTATTAAAGGCCAGTGTATTTTATTTATTTACAATATATTATTCATTCACAAAGAAAATGTATGTCCTTAAAAGGTTGGATTTTTATAAATTCCCAAAATATGTTTTTTTATTCCTCTTTTTAATCAACTTTAGCATGGGCTTGAAAACTTTCTCAAGCTACTGTACACACACACACACACGATTTTGTTGATGTTGACATTTTCAAGAAATGTCACAATGTTTTTTAATGTTGTTCCATGACATCATCCAAAGCCACTTACAATTGCTATATGTTAGAGGTCGCACGCCTCTGGAGCAGCTAATTTTTATGAAATTACTTGTGTGACTAATTTTCTAACACATTTTTGTTATTGCTAACTACTGCAGTGTTAAACAAAAGTGCCATGAAACAAGTGGCGAAATTCAAACAGTTAACTAGCTAGCTAGCTACCTGGAGTTAGCTAGATAGCTAGCTAGCTACCTGGAGTTAGCTAGCTAACTCCAGGTTTTGAAACACCATATAACGTCCACGATAACAAACGAAGGCTATTAATCTCTGCGCTTTAACGGTAGCTAACTAGCTAAGTGCTTAAGTGCAGCATTATTTCACATTTACTGGGCTAAGTTAGCTTATACTCTTAGCTTGCCTAGCTCGCATTGTAAACTTGCCAAGAAATGGAATAATGTTACCCATATAACTGTTTAGCTCGCTAGCTTTCTATCAAAAATAAATACCCGACAATAAGCAGTCCAGTCTGAAGCCTTTTCCTCAGCTCTAAGAAGACTCCAACTCCATGTGTTTTGGCTGGCATCTCCAAGTCTGCCATCAAGTCAGCTCACTATTCAAAAAGTATAGATAAAGAAAGAAATAAATCATACACTAATCAAAACTCAGTGTGGCTGGGTGACACTGGATAGCAGCATCACATCTAAAGTAAGACCAACATAAAACCACATCTATCTGAATTAACGTTAGCTAGCTGGTAGAATTCAGAGGGTGATACTTGTCTGCAGCCATGCAGCATGACGATACCGCTGAGGTCAAGTAGCCATAGTAAGAAAAGAGCATCCGCTCAGACATTTCAAAATAAAAAGAGGTTAAACATTTGTTTTTTTACATTGTATACTTACATCAATTGACTGGACTGATACAGGTTTTGTGTTCGAGCCTTTGCGCACATGACCTCCATCATATTTAAATTCTGTATAGAAGAAAGTAATGATAAAGTGACATATGCAAAAAAAATAGTATTGGAGGAGTATTTCATAAGAAGGGTATTTATGATGGACCCCACTCATGAACCATGACAATCAAACCTTTTGGTCATACATTTTTACCTCACAAATGTTCTACTAGTCTTGATTTTTGGTTAATTCCACAAGTGACCAATTATTTATCTGATTAATTGTATTACTGTGTTACATTATTATATTTATCTGGTGTAAAAATGTTTATGTTCACTTTCAGTCATAATGCTGCAGAATTATCAGAGAAACACATTGTTCCAACAATGAGTTTCTCCACGCACTATGTGAGCACAACTGAAATAGGCCTAAGAAATAATGTAATGTAAATGTAATGTAATAATGGAATGTAAATAATGTAACGTATACTTTATTAATCTCACAAGGGGAAATTACAATGTCCTATAGAGAGATTGTTTTCCACAGTCCATCTACAAAACAAAAACCCAAGATCAACGCAGGACCTGCCTAAGTTGATTATTTCACTTTAATTGTGCAAATGAACAAGTATTTCAAACAAACAACTGACATTCAGTTAACTTGAGAGTTTTGGACCTCTGGTGGGCTGACATACACTAAAATACAAAACAATAACATACACTAAAATACAAAACAGTAACATATATTAAAATATAGGGACGCAAATCATTAAAGTCAAAGTTGAATTTGATCAAAATGTGGATAATATTCGGCTTTTATTTTGGAAGAAAAGCACATCATTTCCGAGACTCATTTGTGCAACTGTGGGTGACTTGACACAGCCGAGAGGCGGAAGACGTCCATGCGGAAGACCGGAGCGGTTTGGCTTGGGTTGGACGCTGAACGTAATCTGCAGTGCAGTCTGGGAGCTGTCAATCCTTTTCGCTTTGTATCGGCACTGGAAGCTACTGATGCGCTCATCAGTATTTATTTACACACTAAGGGACAACACTCTAGGAATAATACTATGTAGAATAGAATCACCTATTATCTGCATCCAAAGCCTTCTGGTAAGGGACCTGACTTTTATGAACGGGTGACATCGGGCCCTGCATCTCTAACGTTATCATTTATTACAACCTGCTAACGTTACTAAC
Source organism: Percina caprodes (assembly GCA_013375575.1). Lineage (NCBI taxonomy): Eukaryota > Metazoa > Chordata > Actinopteri > Perciformes > Percidae > Percina > Percina caprodes. The sequence goes on along the minus strand of JABXJD010000320.1, from coordinate 574,078 downwards.
GTTAGCTAGCTGGTCACATTGACGGTGTCATCCGTTTTTACTCAACAAACCGGAGACATGATTGAATGACAGTTGCTAGCAAATATCCTACATCGGTAAGCTTCTTTTTGTACGCTATGAGTGCCATATATGTTAGCTGAAATCACCTCACCTAGCTAGGTAACGTTAGCTATAGCGTTTACTTCCCCTCTCGCACTTAAATGATAACGCTAGTAACGCGTTTAAAATGTTGCAAATATTCCATAGCTAAATGTACGTTTATATACATTTTTAATATGTGTATTTTCCACCACAGAACATTACCATAGCTCCACTGCTGTAGTTGGGACGACAGCGACGTACACACCTGCTCTACTGTAACTACAGGATGTTAACGTTACTAAGGCGGTCAGCTCTGCCAGATGCCGCTAACTAGCTAACGCTAGTCTCTTACACATAACGTTACATTTCCCCTCAACTAGCCATGTGCTAAGGCTGAATCTGCCACTCTGTTGTTGCATAAGGACACTACTTGTCAAACGTTCTGGAAAAACTTGTCAGACTCCGTTGTGTTCTCTGCCTATCACGGCAGACATTTTGCCCTGTCACAGCGAGAGAAGCACAGGTGTGACTAATAGCATGCAATAATAGCCTAGCTAATGCTCACTGATGTGGTTACCTGGGACACAAACGGTGCTGAGTCATCGTTAATGTTATTAGTTCCACCTTTACAGCCGTGACAAGTTCAAATATCCACCATGAAATGCAACATGTCTTTTCTAAATCCGTTTGAGCCCGTCTTAAATGGGATACCAATGCCTTTAAAACTCCATATAAGAGAAGTATATGTAGCGTGTCTAACAGTATTTATTAGTGGTGCACAATTCAGAAAATGTCACGATTCGATATCGATTTTTAGGCTCAAGATTCGATTCACAATCAATTTTCGACGATTCTCAATTTAAAAAAACACAATTGTATGTAAATGTAGTTACTTTTCCCATGTGATAGTATACACTAGGGGTGGGAATCACCCCTGGGCCTCACGACACAATGTCATCACGATACTTGCAATGCAAAGATGCATACAATATACAAAACATACATACAACTACATTCTGTTATTGGTATCATAAGATGGATAGTAGGGGTGGGAATCACCAGAGGCCTCACGATACAATATCATCACAATACTTGTGTCACGATACGATGTAATTGCAATTTTAAACATATTGCAATATTCTGCGATTATATTGTTATTTTATTATTTATGCCCAATATCAATTGATGTCCCAAAAGGAAACTTTGTCCACATCTGTTTCATCTAAAAAGATAAATTTCTCTGTTTGTTCATCTCACTTTAATTTTATTGCTGCAAAATGGGATTGTCAAGCATATAAAATGACCAACACGTATATAATAATAGAGCGATACTTGGCTTCTGTGTATTGATACAGTATTGCCACAGAAAATATCGCAATACGATGCTGTATTGATTTTTCCACCACCCCTAGTATACACAACATTATGAAATATCAAAATATAAAATATGAATTGATTTTGAATCTGTAGAGCTTGAATCGCGATACAAATGTGAATTTTTTTTTTTTTTTTGCACACCCCTAGTATTTATGTTTTTAATTATAGCTTATCAGCTTGTATGATACTGTAGCATGGACTTAACAACACTCTATGTACTAACAAGAGCCTGTTTAACGGTGAGGCTGTCAGGTTGTCATGTGAAATAGCAGTCGGACTCATCCCTCTCCCTGTTTACCAGCTGCAGAAATATGTCGCGTGGAGCACCATTCCTTTATAATAAATGTGTTCCTGAAAGATTGCATTGTAGGAGCGGCCACAGACGCATTGTGTGAAAGTTGATGACTCCTTTTCTTCCTCTTTTTTTGAAAGTCATTCTGTGATTTAGCACGTCGCTGGTATTTCTTCATTTCCAAAACATGTTAAACAAAGATTGTAACGGCTGCTCATGTCAGACGTTGCTCCTCTGGATGTAAAGACTCTGGTCTTTTAAATTGGCCCCAGCTACGCCATGGCATGTTTTGGACCATGTACTGATTGCTATACTCAGGCTTTTTTTTTTCTTTGTGGCCAAGTATGTAGCTGACTAAATTTGAACTCATAATCAGTTTGCATTTTGAATCTTTTTGTTATCCTCTTTTTTGTTTTGTTTTTCATTGCAGGTGTGATGTCCTTATGCATGCCTGGTGTTTTACATTAGCATAACAACCACCCAGGAGAATGAATGCAGAGGAAGTGGAGCTGCTGAGTGACTCCAAGTACAGGAACTATGTGGCAGCAGTGGACAAAGCCCTCAAGAACTTTGAGTACTCGAGTGAGTGGGCAGACCTCATCTCAGCACTGGGCAAACTCAACAAGGTAATCTCTGCTTGACATACACTGCACTAGACTACAAGTTGTAAAGAATGCAAAGACATATGCATACAATATACAAACACATGTAGAATGTACAAAACATACATGCAACTACATTAAATACTTTGTCAACATCTGTTTTATCTAAAAAGATACATTTCTCTGTTTGTTCATATCACTTTAATTTTATTGTTGCAAAATGGGATTGTCAAAATTACAGATTACAAAATGACCAACACATATATAATAAAATATTGATACGTGGCGCCTGTGTATTGATACAGATTTGCCACAGAAAATATCGCGATACAGTATTGTATCGATTTTTCCCCCAACCTTAATAGATAGGTAGGTAGGTAGGTAGGTAGGTAGGTAGGTAGGTAGATAGATCCGCTCTGATGCTTGCTGCTCTTCTCTGCAACCTACTGGAGGATATGTCTTCAAGTCTTGGGAGAGGGGCCCCACCCGCTGCAGGTCTTTTCTCTCCTCAGTGGTGCACAACAACTTTTGAACACACACGTTCCACCAAAACAAGTTTCTTCCCGAGGCTCTTCGGCAAAGGCCTTGTTGCTCCGTCTGGAGCTCAGCACCGCCCATGACGATTGTGATTGGTTTATAGAAATGCCAATAAACCAGAGCATGTTTTTCTCCTGAATGTTGTGTGGACTAGCTAGACCCTCCTTTGCAGTGCTGTGGAGGAAGGTCTGGCAATGCGAGACTAGTATTTAAGCTACTCTAACTGCATGGGTTGAAAAATAAGTATGTAAAATTTGCATTACTGCATATGCCAAAATGTTTGCTTATTCACAAAAAACAAGCATTTTGATTTAGTTAGCCACCACATCATGACAAGAGACATACAAGCGTCTGAAAACACATCTGCCCTTCTGTGAATTGGAAAGATACAGTACACATTAGTGGTTGTTACACTGTTGTCTACACGCATGACTAATATCGACTATTGTTTTTATTCTGTCTCAGGTTCTGCAGAACAATGCAAAATACCAAGTGGTTCCCAAGAAGCTGACAATAGGCAAAAGGCTGGCCCAATGCCTCCACCCCGCCCTGCCCAGCGGGGTCCACCGCAAGGCCTTGGAGACATACGAGATCATCTTCAAGATCATTGGACCCAAGAGGCTGGCCAAAGACCTCTTTCTTTACAGGTAATACTGTAGTACCACTCTCAGCGGCCAATACAGTTAGCTGGAAATCAACTTTTCAGCTAAGTCTCAGGAGCTTCACGTCACTCATATCTTTTTCATCACTGCAGCTCTGGGCTCTTCCCTTTACTCTCCAACGCCGCGATGTCTGTGAAGCCTGTGCTGCTGGGGCTCTATGAGACCTACTACCTGCCCCTGGGCAAGACTCTGAAACCAGGCCTACAGGGACTACTGACCGGGGTACTGCCTGGTCTGGAGGAGGGCTCTGAGTATTACGACAGGTGAGAGAGAAAAGCACTTTTTAATTTAGATTTAAATTTTTAATGTGGGCATTGGAACAGGCCATTAGGAGAACGCATTTCATAGCATAATGTGGAAGGGAACTGATTTCCGATTGTATGAATCATGCATTAGTTGTATGAGTCATTGCAAGATTAAAGTTTCAAATTCTCACAGCCCAAGACTTCTGTCTCTTGGACAGAACCAGTTCAAAGCATGTTCGTGGTTGGATACTAAGAAGGACCCGCAGGTGTGTGTGTCTACTATGTTTACATTTACTATCTTGAGAAATTCCATATTTACACCATTTACTTTATATCCAAAGCTTTTATTTTTAGTTGTCTTGTATTGATTAAAGCGCCCATATTCTGCTCATTTTCAGGTTCATAATTCTATTTTGAGGTTGTACCAAAATAGGTTTACATGGTTTCATTTTAAAAAAACACCATTTTTTTGTACCGCACCTTGCTGCAGATCCTGTTTTCACCCTGTGTGTTTGGGTCTCTGTTTTAGCTACAGAGTGAGATATCTCACTTCTATTCTATCTTTGTTTAGGATTAGTTGTGAGACTTCTTCTAGACGAGGGGCACTTGTGGAATACCTGCAGAACAGGGTCAGGAAGTAGTTATTTTGGAGATTATGGTCAACTAGTGTGTGTTGTAGCAGTGTTTTGCCATTGAGAACGAGCTAGCATGCTACAGTTAGCCACCTCATCTCGGCTAGTGACGTAGAAAGCCGTGCAGATGTTGAACAGCTGACCCGGGAGACTGAAGACAGAGGACATTCAGAAACCGGATCTCACTTAAACCAGCATGGGTGTTTTTTTTCCAAGTGTGTATGCGTGAGGAAGCACCAGGGACACAAAATAACCAACCAAATCCCAGAAAAAAAGGTGATTTTATTTTATTTTTTCCCATAATATGGGCACTTTCAATAGGAGAAGTTGTCAATGTTTAATTATTTTGGCTAAATCCTGGATCTTCCCAATCCTACCTACAGCAGCTTTAAGTGTCAGCAGTGCCCCATTTAACGCTATTAGGAACACCTGTACTTTTCCTGGTATGTCGTACAATGTCAGCTGTTAAAAAGGCCTTTTTTGTTGGGGTCAACATGTATACTGTCATCTTTTTTTTCATTTATATTCACACTATATTTTAGTACGTCTATATCTTCAGTAGTTTACATTCTTTATTCTTTATTGATTTTTTTACACACAGTATTTTACATTCTTGCATTGAGTTTATTTTGCTTCTGTCAAATTGCACAGTTTAACAGCAGGTTGCATTATTTTTACTACCTCCTGTTGCCATTTCCTGTTGCTGTTTCAATAATTCAGTTTCCACATTAAGGGAATTTGAGTTTCCTAATGTCTTAAAGGTCCATTGTGTAACATGTTTAATTGTTGATTATCAAAATCTGGTTTGCCAGTTCACAAACTTGTTCTTTTTCATGATTATTTACTACCAACATCAATTCCAAGTGTTCCTGTTGGCTTGAAATTTTACATTTGGAGACATTGAGAACATACTGCTCCGCCTTTCGCGTTTTCGCTATCACATGATACATTCACAAGCGCTGCTAACGGGTATTGTCGCGCCCCGGCAAATTTGAAGAAGGAAACATGGCTAACATCAACAAGACAGTGTGTTGTACTCACCAAATCTTTAGATGAAATTTTGCAATTAATAAAAATCAAGTGAACAGACCTGTTTGCCGGATGTAACACTGGATGGAGACGTGTTTTGACATCGTGGCTTTTTGAAGCTTGAAGGCTATCGGAGCTGTAATACGTACTTTGAACTGCATGGCGCGAGAGAGTTGATTGCGATATATGATCTCAACGCTAGATGGGAGAAATTCCTATACATTGGACCTTTAAAGCTGTGCTAGGAAAGCAAAAGTAATTCCCAGCTTATCAGCCTAAATCACAATAGTGCCCCATCTGTTCTGAGATTTCAAAGATGTACCTTATTTTTTCCAAATTAGATGTAGTATTATGTATAAATACTGGCACAATACCCAACTCAGTTACAGGAAAATAGCAAGTTAAAGAGAGTAGAGAGGTTAGATTCCAAATGGCCATATAAACAGCAGTGAGTGCTCTGTTAAGAGAAAGCTCACCAACATTGAGTGATGTATCTCTCCCTCTCTGACTCTGGTGCCTTTATATCGTCTGTGATTGTGCATTTACACGACCCCAACATAACCAGCATGTACAGTGGTGTGAAAAAGTGTTTGCCCCCTTCCTCATTTCCTGTTCCTTTGCATGTTTGTCACACTTAAGTGTTTCGGAACATCAAACCAATTTAAACAATAGTCAAGGACAACACAAGTAAACACAAAATGCAATTTGTAAATGAAGGTGTTTATTATTAAAGGTGAAAAAAAATCCAAACCATCATGGCCCTGTGTGAAAAAGTGATTGCCCCCCTTGTTAAAACATACTATAACTGTGGTTGTCCACACCTGAGTTCAATTTCTCTAGCCACACCCAGGCCTGAGTATTGCCACACCTGTTCACAATCAAGGCATCACTTAAATAGGAGCTGCTTGACACAGTAAGGTCCACCAGAAGATCCTTAAAAGCTACACATCATGCCGAGACCCAAAGAAATTCAGGAACAATTGAGAAAGAAAGTAATTGAGATCTATCAGTCTGGAAAGGGTTATAAAGCCATTTCCAAAGCTTTGGGAATCCAGCGAACCACAGTGAGAGCCATTATCCACAAATGGCGAAGACATGGAACAGTGGTGAACCTTCCCAGGAGTGGCCGGCCGCCCAAAATTACCCCAAGAGCGCAGCGACGACTCATCCAAGAGGTCACAAAAGACCCCACAACAACGTCCAAAGAACTGCAGGCCTCACTTGCCTCAGTTAAGGTCAGCGTTCATGCCTCCACCATCAGGAAAAGACTGGGCAAAAATGGCCTGCATGGCAGAGTTCCAAGGAGAAAACCACTGCTGAGCAAAAAGAACATCAAAGCTCGTCTCAATTTCTCCACAACACATCTTGATGATCCCCAAGACTTTTGGGACAACATTCTGTGGACCGATGAGACAAAAGTGGAACTCTTTGGAAGGTGTGTGTCCAAGTATACCTGGCGTAGAAGGAACACTGCATTTCATAAAAAGAACATTATACCAACAGTAAAATATGGTGGTGGTAGTGTGATGGTCTGGGGCTGTTTTGCTGCTTCAGGACCTGGAAGACTTGCCGTGATAAAAGGAACTATGAATTCTGCTGTCTACCAAGAGATCCTGAAGGAGAATGTCCAACCATCTGTTCGTGTACTCAAGCTGAAACGAACTTGGGTTCTGCAGCAGGACAATGATCCTAAACACACCAGCAAGTCCACCACCGAATGGCTGAAGAAAAACAAAATGAAGACTTTGGAGTGGCCTAGCCAAAGTCCTGACCTGAATCCTATTGAGATGTTGTGGTATGACCTTAAAAAGGCCGTTCATGCTCGAAAACCCTCTAATGTAACGGAATTAGGACAATTCTGCAAAGATGAGTGGGCCAAAATTCCTCCAGGACGCTGTAAAAGCCTCATTGCACATTATCGCAAACGCTTGGTTGCAGTTGTTGCTGCTAAGGGTGGCCCAACCAGTTATTAGGTTTAGGGGGCAATCACTTTTTCACACAGGGCCATGATGGTTTGGATTTTTTTTCACCTTTAATAATAAACACCTTCATTTACAAATTGCATTTTGTGTTTACTTGTGTTGTCCTTGACTATTGTTTAAATTGGTTTGATGTTCCGAAACACTTAAGTGTGACAAACATGCAAAGGAACAGTAAATGAGGAAGGGGGCAAACACTTTTTCACACCACTGTAGTTGTGCTTAATTCATTGCTCAACAATTGCCGATTAAGACCATCACATAAGGGCCTGACTGCCTCCATCTGGGCAGGGTAGAAACATGTATTTTCACTTCTGGGGGGAGAAGGGGACAGGCCTCAACATTTCTGCTGTCAGCCTCTATGCCCTTAGACTTAAGGAAAGTAATCACATCATGTTCCACCGAGAATCAGTCCTCCTCATTGTGTTCCTCTCCACATGCCGGTGCCGCGGCCTGAGCGTATGTCTTGGGTTTGGTTTCCAATCCTATGACAATGATATCATTCATCCATCTGTACTGTCCCAAATTATCCCCACGTTCCTCTTCTTGTCTTTTTCTGCATTTAGTACCCTCAAGGCTTTGACCACACCTACTAAGGCCAAGATCCTTTACTGGTGCTGTCCTACCATTGTGACTTCTCCTGACAGAAAGTTGAGGGATTTTTTCTGATTTCCTCAACTTCCTTAGAAGAGAAATATTTGTTTGGCCCCATTTCAGCTGCAAGGTTATCTGTGCAGCTAGAGCATTGGACTGGCCTGGTGTTACCCAGACTTCTACCCTGTCCCCACATTTCTGAGTACCAGCTGTGCTTTATGGACTGCATTGCTCTGCAGTGCCACTGTGGTAGGAGGTCATTGCGGGTGTGTACGTAATTAGCATGTTCACTGTGTCCTCTGTGTTGTTCATAGAACCAACACCCTGTTGGAGAAGGTGGCTGCAGCCGTGGAGCAGTCGGCCTTCTACAGTGCCTTGTGGGGCAGCATCCTGACCAGCCCAGCTGTGCGTCTCCCTGGGGTGACCTTCGTTCTGCTGCACCTCAATCGCAAGCTCTCCATGGAGGACCAGCTCTATGTCATGGGCAGTGACATCGAGCTAATGGTACAAGACAGTACACAACAATACAAACATCCCTTTTTGACGGTATTTTATGGCAGAATTGCATACCACAAAATAGAATTTGCACACCTGATGGTTTGACTGACAACATTTACTAAGCCACCTTCCAGTTCATCAGATGAAATATTTAAATGTCAACATTAGGGCTGCACAATTAATCAAATTTTAATCACCATTACGATTTTGGCTTCCCACGATCAAATTTGCGTGATCAAGCGTTTTTTTTTTATTTATTTTTTTAAATGCGTCATTTCATAAAACGCTCCGGGTTTCTTTCCAAAGCCCATCTACTGCTCCGTCTGATCATGAGCCAGTTAGAGTTGTTCCCTGCACCGCGCAGCTTAGTTTCTAGATGACAGTCACAGAGGACAGAGTAACGTGAGGAAAATTCAACAGATAGCAGTTGGTTATACCACGGTCACAAGGTATCTTGTCTGTGTTGTTTTTCAGACAACAGCAGTGACCAGTGCTAGTTAGTCTGTTAGTTCACAGGGCTCTAGGGCGTAGGTAATATTTTTCCTCTAGGTTGCACTGGTGCACCTAATGTCCTCGCATCCGCTGCAAGGTTGTTTGTATGGATATGGTTTAATTTTGCATTACATGACCCATTTCTTTTGTAAAGCCGTGCCTATGTTGGATTTCTCCTTTACTCTCTCTCCTCTTACTCTCCGCGCATCCCCGCCACACTTCTGAAATTTTTTCACAGTTTTAATTATTATTAACAAACCTGTATTTGTACCAGTGTTTCCGCTGGTAACTGTGCTTTTGCGGCGGCCACGGCGAAAAACACAGAAGAAGTTATTGAATGCAACTAACTTCAGTTGGTAGAGTAACAGCGTGTGAGACGGAGCCTGCTGGTCTTGGGCCAGAGATGTGACCCATGGCCAGAATATCATAGTTCATAAAAATGCAGCGTAGTGACGATACAGACATTTCATCCACACGACGTATGTAACTCTGCTGACCCGCCATTCGACCCGTGCTGGACCCATTCATAATGAGTCAGCCGTCTCTCTCTCCCCAGTTCTTTTAATCAGTTATTGTTGAAAACAAGTGAAGGAGCTTTCTCAGAGATACATTAAAAAAAATATATATATCCTACGCTATTTATTTCAGATAGCTAATTTTCATTTACATGTGTTGCAGCTGTATGTCTAACTTCAACATAAGAAGAATGTAGCATAATATGGATGTGAAAGCAGTTATAAATAGCATATTTGACAAAAAATATGTTTTGGTTAAAATCAACAAATCATGTGTAATTGTGATCACAATATTGATCAAAATAATCGTGATTATCATTTTGGCAATAATCGTGCAGCCCTAGTCGACATCATAAAAATGTAGTGTATGACACATCTTTTGCTTGTGTGGGCGCTTTCAGATTGATTGCAATTGCAGTTTTAATCACTGTGTCGGTTAAAACAAGTTAACAACAGTGTAATGTTGTATGATGTTCTACTTTTTTTTTATGTGCATAGGTAGGTTGAATAACGATGTGTCTCTGTTGTCACCAGGTGGAGGCGGTTAGTACCTCAGTCCAGGACTCCAGTGTGTTGGTGCAGAGGAGCACCCTGGACCTGATCCTCTTCTGCTTCCCCTTCCATATGAGCCAGGTAAGGACAGTTGTGTAACCAAACTCTGCTAAACCGACGTGAGCATCCACACTGCTGAACGGTAACGCTTTGTAAACAGTGGCATCAGACAAGCATGCACTGCACGCTCCAGCTGATGATAATACATAGTATACAGCAGACGTTGCAACGTCAGAGGGGTGTGCAAAAACATCAACTCATAGAATTCCAAAAATCAATTCATTATATTTTTTCATTTTGTAATGAAGTTTATACTATCCCATGGGAAAAGTGATTACATGTACAAAAATCAATATTAAATCATGACATTTTCTGAATCGTGCACCCCTACAACGTCAGATTACAGGGATGTTTGTAGTAACATCCGATAGCCTTTATTTGTGGATTGTCCCTGTGGCGCAGACACCGCTGCATTCTCCAGGCTACAGTGGCGCTCAGAGCTCCAGAGAGCCGGGGATCAGAGCAGGTGGTCAGATTAGTGCAGAGCAACGCAACAAAAACACAGACAGTATGCAAATAACAGCCAAAACACAACATTCACTCACAGTGACTTCTGAAGTCACAGTGGTTTCTGTGACATGAGTTTGTTTATAGTATACAGAGCTGATTGGAAAAGTCACGTCACGCCACTACCTGTGTGAAACACATCTCTCCGAAATGTTTCTCTCCACCGTGCTGTGTTGTTTTTGATTGGCTGTGAGTTATTCTGTTGTTAATTAAATCATTCTGAAAGTGATCCCAATGATATCGTTCGCCACTTCCGTTGTCTTTATAGTTGTGGTGTGGACTCTGCTATCCACTGGTGTTAAACACTTTTTTAGAACTATATACACAGTTTTACAGTTGGACCCAAGTAGTATTAGTACTAATATTGACATTGTTACCTTATGTCAGATGTGTGTCTTTTTCTCTCATTTCATTTCCTTTGCATGTGTGATCATGATGTGACCACCCAGATGGTGGTGACTCATGCTGGCTGCTTGTAAAATCTGTGTGTGTGTGTGAGAGAGAGAGAGTGTGTGTGAGAGTGAATGGGAGAAACAGTCACAATTGTTCTGTTCTGTTGTGTTCAGGCGACTCGCCCTGACATGATCCGGATCCTGTCAGCAGCATTGCATGTGGTTTTAAGAAGAGACATGTCCCTCAACCGCAGACTCTACGCATGGCTGCTGGGTGCGAAATACACACACAGAACACAGACATTCACATTAACCAGGGTTCCCTGGTAGAATTTAGAGAGATACTTTATAACATAAGGGGACCTTCATTTGGAGAAGTTCAAAAATGTTTGGTAATACTTCCAGTAGGGGTGTATCTGCTGTGCCATTGTCTTACTTTATTTTCTCTTGTTTGCAACTCACGGCGGATGAACATGCTGGTAAGTGTTCACAAGGCTTAGGATGGCCACTGACTGTATCAAGCTTACACTAAAACATTGGAACAATTGATTATGGCAGATTAGTATGTGAGGAACAAATAAAAAGTGGATGGAAGGTCAGGGTTTTGAGTTAGCATATACAGTACATTGTGACTCTAATTCCAGTTGTAAGCCATATTCCGGGCCAGTGAGAGGTTATTGAATGGGATAGAGTAAGATTTCATATAGCCAGCGCCAGCTGTATGGCTGGCACAATGATATTGATGATTGACAGGCCCAGCCACTCTGAATCTGGCTAGGGTTCTTCTTTTAGTGTGAATTGGTCCAATATGTGCTTTATTATACAATGGCTGAAATCTAAGTGATGTTGGCAACAGCCATTATTACATTACAAAGAAGAAAGGATTAACAGGAAGATACAGCCAGATTATCTCAATAAGGATAACATCTCCATTTGAAATGCTTTGCCTCTTGCTTTGTACTTGAATGCATGTACTGTATGCATCTGCGTTTTTGCGCGATTGTAACTCCATGGCTTTGTTTTTTTGAAGGCTTTGACAACAACGGGGTGGTGACAGGCCCCCGCAGCACTCGGCAGAGCAACCCAGAGGAGCACGCCAGCCACTACTTCAACACTTTCTCTAAAGATATGCTAGTCCAGGTGAGGTTCAGTGGCTAACTGCAAAAAGGTCACCAGAGAAAAATGGTTTTATATGTGTAAAATTAGCTACCAAAATCCCCAAATCAGATGTGTCCTGAGATGTAAGACGTGTAGGGTGAGAAAGAGTGTGGGGGTCTGCTTTATTTTGGCAGATGTGGCCCTCTTTCATCTGCCATACAATTTATCCATTCCCTTTAATCCTTCTCTTCCCAAACCTCCCGCATCCTCTCTGGGGTTCGCCCATGTCCCGCTCCCTTCTTTTATTCCCAGTAGCCTGTCCTTTTGAAGACAGTTCCCAGTTCTTCAAAAGACCTTTACACACACACACACACACACACACACACACACACACACTTGTGTAATCTGTCCTGTCACTGTCCAAACAGCCTGTGCCCTCCTGACATGTGATGAGCTCTGGTACTCCAGGGGTAGGAACTAAGCGACCAGGAGGTGTAGTTTTTATTTGGAAGTGTTTTTGTTTAATTTTTTTTTGTTTTCTCTCCTGCCATCTGCTCTGAGATAGTTATTGGAGCTCCCTCCATTGGGAGAAGGTTTGTACTACAGAGACCGTCTGTTCCTGGCTTCACACCATTATGTGGCAGACGAAGCGTGAAACGCACTCAAAAAAAATGGATGGGGGTTCAATGCAAATCTGAAATTGGTTCTGCCAAATATTATAGGCAATTTTTTTTAATGCAGATAAATAAACTTATACATGTGCCCTCTGCTGTGTCAAAAGTGGCTCTGGAGTTTGCAGATATCTTCTGATATTTTACTGTAATAGAGGTGTGTGTGTTTGTGTGTTTTCAGGCAATGGTGGGAATCTTGCAGGGCAAGGCCCGAGGCGGGGAAGAGGAGAGCATCCTCATGCACGACCTCAAGCCGTTTCGCATCCTCATCAGTCTGCTCGACAAACCGGAACTTGGTAACCAGTCTATCAATGTGCACCAGCCGTCTAGTTAGTGTTGTAAATGCGCAAATAATGATGAACATCACACAAGCAGCCTGTCACACACAAACTAAATGTAATTTAACCCACTGTGTATATCATCTCTCGGATCTGTATCGGTGTCTCTCCAGGTCCAGCCATCCTCGAGGATGTCCTGATCGAGGTGTTTCGAACTCTACACACACAGTGCCGAACAGAGCTGGACCTCCAAAACCAGAGTCCATTCAGTAAAGACCACACACACCTCAGCAGGTCAGTCCAGTCCACCACTTGCCCATCAGTGCTATTTAGACAATATATATACCGAAAAAAATTAAAGACGCAACACTTTTGTTTTTGCCCCCATTTTTCATGAGCTGACCTCAAAGATCTCAGACTTTTTCTACATACACAAAAGGCTTATTTCTCTCAAATATTGTTCACAAATCTGTCTAAATCAGATGCGTTAGTGAGCACTTTTCCTTTGCGGAGATAATCCATCCACCTCACAGGTGTAGCATATAAACAGCATGATTATTGCAGTTAATTGTGGCTGGCCACAGTAAAAGTTTAACTGTTTTCAAAATGTTGAAAAATGTTGGCAACAACAAAGGTGTTGGGTTTATAATTTTGTTCAATGTATAATAAAACTTAAATGAACCCCATGATGGCCAAATGCAATAGTTTAAATTTTGTGTGTCAACTATGCAGTCATAAGACAAATCAAATTGTTACATTTTACATTCAAATGTTGTAAATGTGGCCTTGTAAATTGCAAAACACTTGATATTTTTACATTATAAATAAGTTATACATGGCTTGCATTGTAACAGATGTTTTTGTTCATCCATACAAACCATGAATAGCACGATGCTAATTTACCTTCTTTCTTAGTAAACTACGAGAGAACAAGAAGACGGCAGAACTGATTAAAACAGCCAATCTCCTGTTCAACTCGTTTGAGCCGTACTACATGTGGGACTACATTGCTCGTTGGTTTGAGGAGTGCTGCAGGTTTGTATGTTAAAATCCATGTGTGCATAAACAATCGTGTCACAACTGCATAAGGATAGCTCGTATCAGACACACGGCGAGTTAGGCCTGCACGATACGGGGAAAAATATGAATCACGATTTCTTAGCTTAGATTTCATGATTCTCTGCCATAATTCTATTCTCACAAAGTGTAATGTGTATTGCACACATGAACCATGAAAAAAATAACAAATTTGCAGTACCAAACATAGATTTAATTTGGCACCTATAGCACATTGCACATCACCACAAGCCTGTAAACATAGAGGCTTCAATGAAGAGAAAGGAGAGTGTCACTCCCCGATGTGAGTTGAGTGCAGATTTGAGTGCATGCATCTCTTTGCGACAAGTAGCATACAACAAGAGACTTCTATAATGTCAACACAGTAAAAATGAACCTACTTAACGAAGTTTGTTCACTTCTGGCTACAAGTTAGCATCAAACACAACAAAGTCAATTGAATGGCGTTTTGAGCTAACGTTAGCAATCAAACAACCAGATAGCTAAAACGTTTTGAAATGACTGCTAGCTTAGCTACAAGCTAGTAATCAAAAATACCGTTTAAATCTGAGAATGCGCAAATCACATCTGCACTCGACCAGAGCGGGTCTGACTCGAGTCTCATCGGGTATGACACGTTATGCCGTAAACCGTTTACATCTGAGCATGCGCAACTCACATCTGCACTGGACTCACATGGGGGAGTGACAGAGAGCATCGCAGCGCTTGGAAGCGATTTTAAAACCTATTTTATATGTTAAATACTCACAGGAGACAGTAATAATGTTTTTGATGCAGTTGGCTGGTAAAATGAGATGAGAATCAGTCATGAAAAAAAGTTATTTAAAAATTAAATCGTGAACAGGGTGATAGGGTTATAACGATTAATCGTGCAGGCCTACGACGAGTTGAGGTTTAAATACCAGAGGGTGGAATCTGGGGGAAACTAAAGTTGCTGTCATGTTTCTGGAACCATTTTGAGATTGTGAAGCATTCTCCTGCTGAGCTTTTGTCTTGAGAAAGAGCCAAAGGAAGCTGCTGGTCTGAGACTCTTGTTACAGGATGCTGTTGTGTTCAGACATTGCTCAGCTGGTACCAGGGGCCAAATGTGTGTCCCACCATCATTACACCTAGAGTTTACTGCCAACCATCATGCCTTGCTCAAAATAATAATAAATAACAAAATTATGAAAATAATATCTGTTGCAGGACGACAGGGAACAGCAGCACACGTGCACCACGGCATGCTGGGAGCTTAGACCATCCAGGGCTCTCATTGGTGGAGTTCTGTCAGCTGGTTGATTTCCTGCTGGATATTGTTTCCCTGGTGAGACTTACTTACTTACTTACTTACTTACTTTCTTTCTTTCTTTCTTTCTTTCTTTCTTTCTTTCTTTCTTTCTGTCTCTGTCTTTTTCTGTCTGTCTGTCTCTGTCTTTTTCTGTCTGTCCTTTTTCTTTCTTTCTGTCTCTCGTCCCTGCCTTTCTTTCTTTCTTTGTCTGTCTGTTTCTTTCTCTTTTTCTGCCTTTGTCTCCCTCCTTTTACTCTGCTATCACTTTCTTTTACTATTAATGTCTTATACCTATTTATTTTGTTCATTCTTTTTTCCCTTCGCACTTTCATGCTGTAGTTTTTTTTTTGCAACATTTTTAATTTCTGTTCTTTTTTGTCTTTGTCATTATTCAGTCCTTCTCCCTATCCGGTCATGTTTTCATTGCCATTCCTATAGACTTCTCAAAATGTCCCTTTTTCTTTATATATCTCTTCGACACATTCTTTCTCTTCCCTCGTCTACAGTCCCTTGTGTCCTGCCCTTGCTTGGGCTTTCCATGTCATTCTCAGTTTCTCTCTCCCTCTTGGGTCACACACCTCCTTTAAAAATCCACTTCTGGGATGTTACGGCCACCAATAGGGTGTGTGTGTGTTCGCCCATCCTCTCTCTTCTGTGTCTTTGTGTGTATGTATGCAGTCTATACAGGTTAAAAAATGTCTGTGCTTAGTTTCCCTGCCAAAATATTGTTTGCATCCTCACAGAAATATGCTTGATCATACAGTATTTCCAATCTGAATAGTTTGGAAATCCCCCAGTATTGTATTACCCTGTGTGTGCGTGTGTGTGTGTGTGAGAAAGAGAACCTTGTGTTCTGTGAGTTTGTGAGCGAGAAAGGCAAAATATACAGGGGTGTGTGTGTTTCTGCGAACCAAGTGTTGTGTGGCCTGTGGTGTGCTTGCTCCTGTCTGTTCAAACTATCTGCTCTTTCTCCTTAAGCCTACTAGAAGCATGAGGGTAATCTGCCAGGTAAAGTACTGCTCTTTCCTGCTTTTTCACCTCATCCTGCTTCACTGAGGCTATGATAACATTTCTGCAACGTCCTGCCAACACCCCTCAGGCCATCTTTGTCCCCCCCCCTTGCTTTGAGTGATCATTTCAGAATGACTGACTGGCTGTCATATATTATTGCCAAAAATGATCCAGAGGAAGAAGTTGGATTCTAACATCATTACATGTGGTGAACAACTTACCCTGGCTGTTTGGTGTGGATCTTGTGAAAATGAAATCTCCGCCCAGTGTGTATGTGCTTTTTGTAAAGCACGCATGTTGTTATACGCTTTTGCACTGCTCACATATTTGTAAGAAATATGACTCTTCTAATATACCTCATGGTATAATTCTCGTTTTATAATTTGGTTGTTGTTGTTTTTTGCTCATCCATATTTTGTTGAGTCAAAATACTTGTTTCACACATACTGAAAAAAGAAAAATACTGATGAGAAGATCACCATTTTCACGACACAAGGCTAAGATGTAGAGAAAGGTCTGCACATTTAGGTCCATAGGTCCAATACATATAAAGTGGCTACACAGTAACTAACTTTCAGTTTGTGTTGATTCTAGCTGCCGCTTTGGACAAAAGCGGTAGTGTCTTTACCACACCTGCTGTCGTAAAGGTCTTTTCTTTAATGTATCGCTGAGGTAGCATTACGTATATATAGTTACGTTGCAATGAAAAATATAGTTGCAATGAATGTTTTGCTCAGACAGAAAATCATTAATTTGCAATTAGATAATACTTTACAGATTCCAAGTGTAGCATACTGTAACATAGCCACTTTGGATGTCTCGTGAGCAAAACCAGGTATCCCTGTCACTGTGTCACGAACCAAAGCATTAAGAGATTGTTGTAGCAACCAACATAATAATAACTTAGATTAATATAGCGCATTTCATTAAACCCATGGAA
This sequence comes from Percina caprodes, assembly GCA_013375575.1. Lineage (NCBI taxonomy): Eukaryota > Metazoa > Chordata > Actinopteri > Perciformes > Percidae > Percina > Percina caprodes. The sequence continues at coordinate 556,687 of JABXJD010000320.1, read as the reverse complement.
GCTTTACACATGTACAGGGCGACAAGGCGAAAGCAAATAGTAGGCCAACACAAACATGGACTGAAAATAAATTAAAAAAACGTTGCTTAATAGAAGACGTAATTTAATGTCTGCTACTGATGTACAACCACATCGGTCTCACACAGGCGTTTTAAATATTTATATTGTTAGACTAAAACTGAGCAGATAGTATTTTGTCCTGATAATTCAGTATCTTTGGATTTTACTACTGCCATGTCACTTGCAAAATATTCATACACTGGTTACAACCAGAGGGATAAGAAGATCTAATTTTTTAAGATTTAATCAACCAAACTGTATCACATCGATCATTTTGAAGATATCAGGTTTGCCTTCTTCCAGATACTCAGTATCGCACCCCTCTTCACCTCAAGTCTTCACTTCATTTTTTTCTCCCCCAACATTTCCAGGAGACCTACATTGAGATCCAGACAGAGCATCTTCCTCAGCTGCTGCTGCGCATGGTGGCGGCTCTGACCTGTCACCTGCAGGCCCTGGGGCTCGGGGAGCTTACCCACTGCCTCCGTCTCTGCTCCAAGATCCTCAGCAAAGTGCAGCCCCCGCTGGTGTCCCCTCTGGCCCTGCCACCGGGCCCCCAGGCTCAGGGCCGATCCAGCTCCAACGGCAATTGCTCAAACCCAGCAAGGGACAAGGAGGACAAATGGGTGAGGGAAACTGTTTGCTTTGGTGGTCCGTTAGAAATTAAAACTATTTACAAGCACCAAAACAACAATGAAGCCACTGCTCTGCAAATCTCTGGCTTTGAAACACATTGGCAGCTGCTAATTCTCTTCTGTCTCTGATCCTTTGATAGTCGTTGGATGAAAGCATAGGCCCTGTTGCTGCCCCAGTCAGAGCAAATCCCAGTTTGACCCACTTGACCCACTTCCCCTACAAGTTACTGCCCAAAAGCCCATCAGTTCAGGCTCTGATGGTGTGCCCTGTTCCCTGTACAGGGCCCCTTCCGGCTCTAATTGGCTCCTGCCATCCCCTGCCCTGTGCTGCAGTTGGCTGGGAGGTCCCACGACTGGCCCTGCCATCCCACTCTCCCCCGACACAAGGCATTTGAAGACTTGTTCAGAACAAATGCTCTGTTTGGCTGTCCTGTTCCTCCTAGTCCCTGTCCAGCAACCTGGTTGTTTAAGTGTTTGAGAGCTCAGTAATGCATGATTAAAGTTCACTCAATCAGTCCCATGCCCGAAGATAGATAGCTAGATAGACTGAGGTAGACCCACGAGGGGCAGAAGAGAGGACAAGTAGAAAGACAGAAGATGGTTAACCTACAGCTGAGCCCAGCTCGCCTTTTCTCTCTGAGGGAGAAGAGGAGTAGACTAGCCTCCAATGCCTCCTGGGTGAGCCATATTCATCAGAGTGGAAACATTCCACATACTGTACATCCACTGAATACTTAACCCCCCCCCACCACCCCACCCTGAGGGACATATAGAGAACGCGCTATCTAACGTGCCATCTGAGTCCAGGCTCCAGAATGTGCATACTGATTTGATCAAAATGCATCCCAGGAAGCCCTCAGGCTCCCAAAAGCTGACTGTTACAGTTACATCTCTCAGCCTGGTGTACAGCTCAGTCTACACACGTCCCTCAGGTCAAACCCAACAGCTGTGTAAACAGCCTCAATATATATTGACCAGTGTACAGAACTGTGCAGTGATGAGGTTAATGGGTCTGTTTAGGGACCTCCACTAGTTAGGCATTACATTTACATTACATTTGAATATATTACACAGCAACTGAATAAATTAAATACAATTTAGAATAAATTCTAAATGTGAATTTCTGTTTTTGACAGAATTGAATACCTGACAAATAAGGTACCTCATCACATTTTAAGGACGGTGGAAAACCGTGTAAATAAAGGGATAGATTTGTCGGTACAGACAGTAAGGCAAAATCTGTGGGGGTAGACAAATTTATATGTTTTCACATTAGATACTGTTTATGATTTAGTTTTTTTAAAGATTATTTTTTGTGGCATTTTAGGCCTTTGTTAGACAAGACAGATGAAGACATGACAGGGGAGAGAGGGGGAATGAAAAGCAGCAAAGGGCCGCAGGTCGGAGTCGAACCCGGGCCTGCTGTGTTGAGGAGCAAACCTCTATATATGGACACCTGCTCTACCAACTGAGCTATCTGAGCACCCACATTAGATACTGTTTGCCCAACCCATCTATACATCTATACATAGCAAATGTAAATGTTTCATCTCTAGATTAAAATTAAGCATATGTATTTCTATCTGATCATAATGGCATCAGAACACGTTAATAAATGAGATATAGTTGTTATCTAGTGCAGTTCCCACTTTAAATGGATCTGTCATCATTTGTGTGTCAGCAAGTTGCAATCCTGTGATGTAGATCCTGTTGGATAGCTGTTTGTTGGATCATTTGACCTTTTTCACAGCAGACATGTTGATTAGAGCTGTAATCAGGCCTTAAAAGTAAGGCAAGAAAAGTACATTTTGATTGGCAGCTTTTAAAAAGCCCAAACCCGTTTACAGACCAACATTATTATAAATGTGCAGAGGCACACAGCTCTTTTACATTTTGTCAAGAATGAGTAATTTATAAATTTTTTAACATCATGTATTCCGCTTATATACTGCGCAAGCCCGAGCCCGTGTAAAATGTTAGAAATTAAGACCAAACTTGTCAAAGATCTTCTGTTCTAATGTTGATATGACATTTCTGCATGCTGGCTCGCTGGAATGACTTACTGGGACACCTAATTGAACTGATATAGCCGTCATTAGGGTTATTATTTACACATGTGCTTTATGAAGTCAAAATATCTTTCTGTAAAACTGTCTTTGATTGGGCATTGAAAGTTTTATTTCCCCTACACAGAGCTGTGTGGGTGCGTACAAACTACGATTTACATCTTCCTCACACCCCTGTCCGTGTTCCTGCCTTTATCATTGTTATTAGTAAATAGAGTTTGCCGGCTTCATGTAATTCCCAGTATAGCTCCCCCACTTAAATCAGCCGGAGTAACCTGTGTGGGTGGAAGGAAACCAGACATTAAGTCATGCATAACAGGGATACATTTATCTAACATAACACTTACCTCCAGACTCCTAGAAAAGAGAGATGAGGTCACAGTCATAAAACTATTTACAAAACAAAGATCAGTAGAGTATTATGGTCACAAATGCTCTGTGGGAAAACAGGATCTGTACTTCCTATTTTGCGTTTTTTTCAGCGTACTGATCAACACACACTTTGCCTCTTTCTTCATCACGTATCCCTCTCTGTCCTCCCCGCAGGCTTTGCCTGCCACTTTGGAGGTACCTGGCCGTGGAGAGGTGTTTGAGGACGGGGAAAACCCTCCCAGCAGTCGCTCCTCAGAAAGTGGCTTTACAGACTTTGTCCAGTACCAGGGAGATGGCCTGGAGGAGCAAAGCCCTCATCCCCTTCCAGCAGTCAAAACAAGCCGCCGCTCCTCAGGCCCATCTCAGACCAAGCCTCTGGACAAATCAGTCATGCAGTGCTGCCTAGAGCATTTCCAGCAATTTCTCTCCCGACTTATCACCTTGTACATTATCCCTGGGCAAGTGGACAAAGCTGAGGGGGAAAGAGGCGAGGTTATGCACTTGGGGCCCCAGGTTTCAGAGGGCTCCCAGCACACTGATTACATGGAGTCATGCTCAGGATCAGGGCTGGTCAAGAAGGAATGTGTTGCTGCTTTCACTGCTGCCTGCCAGCTCTTTCTAGAATGCTCCAGTTTCCCTGTCTACATCGCAGAGGGCAACCTAAAGTCCTCACCCACGCAGGAAGAGCAGTTTGGTAATGGCCAAAAACACTATGTTATCAATAACTAGGAAGGCCTCTATTTTATGTCGGTTCTTACTCTTTACCTTCAAAAAGCAGTTTGGGAACAAGGGGAATAAAAACCAGTGAGTAAAAGATAAAGATCTTGCATTTAATGTGTTTTCAGGTTCAGTGGCAAGGGACATGGTTAACTGTGATAATGACTTTCATTCAAGTATCTGCCCTAATATAATAGTCGTTATTGTCATTGTACATGTACAACAGAGTTGGATATAGTCTTATCAGTGCAAACCGCTAAAGTGCAAAACAGGTGAATACATAAATATAAACGAGCCTCTAAATGTCTCTATAAAAATACATGAAAAGATAAATTATAGTTGGAAAGACACCAAAATGCATAAAATAAAAAACCTACCGCACATGCAAAACATTCACTGTACCGTTCGTCCTTAATAGCAATACCTCAATTAGCGTTAAGTTTAGTTATGGCTTTTGGATAAAAGCTGTTACTGAGTGTTTGTTTGTGTTTTAAAACTTATGCCTTAGGGCAGAAGTTCAATTAGAGAGTTGATTTTGGATTAAAACAGTAGAAACAACAGCCAGAAATAAAGGATACACAATGCTAGGGAGAGTAACAGAGTACTTAGATCTAGAGCTGATTTAACATTTAAATACATTATACCTTGTTACAGACAGTGAGCAGGTCCGTCTGCCAGTGTGGCTGCAGACCCTGATGGACGCCTGCTGCCTGGCCAGTGACTTCAGCCTGCAGGGCGTGGCCATATCCCTGCTCATGGACCTTGTGGGACTCACCCAGTCTGTTGCCATGGTGACCGCCGAGAGCGTGGCATCTAGTGACTGCTCTGAGCCCGCCCAGCCCATGAGCCCCAGCCAGGGTCGAGTGGCGGTTGTCATCAGACCACCGCTCACTCAGGGAATCCTAAAGTACATCGCTGACAAGACAAAGTTCTTCAAGGTAGAGCTCTCGTTTTAGGTTACAGTGGAACCCTTGGTGGACTTTATTTTTTTGATGGTCTTCTTGACCCTGTTTAATCTCCAACCTTTTTCCCAGAGTGTGGCTCTGATCCTATGGGACCAGTTGAGTGAAGGAACACCTCAGCACCATCAACGCAGCGTAGAGCTCTTCTACCAGCTCCACAACCTGGTGCCGTCCTCCAGCATCTGTGAAGACGTCATCAGCCAACAACTCATGCACAGAGACAAGGTTAGTACAGTAGACGCTTTACATCCCAGGAAACACACACAAAGTAACTGCAGACACTCCATCACTCAGTCTGCAGACACACACCGTATGTCGATGAAATCCATGCTGAAGCACCTTTTGCCTTTCAGAGAATTCGGCTGGAGGCCCACGTGAAGTTCTCTGTGCTGTGGCATTTAACACGAGATTTGAACATCACCAAATCCTCTCCTTTTAATCGCACATTCGACAGGTATGTGGGCTACATAGACATAGTGCTTCATTTATTTAAAGGGATTTTCCTTTGAAACATTTTTTTGCAAAAAGTGTCTTTCCTGTGATTTCCTCTTCACTTTGTCCTTCAGATCTCTTTTCATCATGCTCGACAGCCTGAGTTATTGGGATCCGTGCACTAGCGCTGTAGGTCGGGCTTGGCTCAGTCAGGTCCTTCAGAGACATGACATTGCTCGGGTTTTAGAGCCTCTCCTCCTCCTTCTGCTCCACCCCAAGACCCACCGAGTATCAATTCAGAGGGTACAAGCCCAGCGCCACTGGGCCCAGGTCTTCCCTGAACCGCCTGAACAGGGGCAATCAGAACCCATTTACACCAGGGACTCTGGCTTCTCAGACAGTAAGCAATGGCCAGTAATACTATGTCATTTTGTATCCTAATTATTTGCACACATTGTGATAGAACACCTTAAAGCTGTTGCGTCTTTATGTATAAAACAAAAAAAAAAAAAAAAATCCTTTTCTTCCCTTAGACTTCAGTCAGATCCAAGGAGAGAGGGTGGCACAAGACGAGTTCCGAGGTCTGGTGATGGGTGACATGGAGCCGTTCTGTCTGACTGTCAACCCCTTGAGTGACAGTCTGTCCTTACTGAGCCTGAGCAGTGAGAACTTGCAACTTGCTGGTGAATATCCACCTGTTGACCAACAGGGGGAGCTCCAGAGCTCTGAGTCCAGTGGTTCTCATTCATCTACAGTGGAAAATGGCAGCTTCGAGGAACCGGAGGTTGTCTGCAATCCAGTCAATGGCTCAGACCAACAGCCTGTTTCCTCATATGACGTCTCTGAGGACTCGATAGAGGAGGCTGTGTCCTTGGTTATAAAAGAGCTGATAGACAGGGTTTTGAGTTTAGTAGATGAGGGATCTTTTGAAGTCTCATCTCAGCTTGAAAACTGGCCCCAGACAGACACAGACAGCACTTCCTCAGATAATTCCACTAGTCCCCATTTTGACTCTGGCCCTCCTCCAGGCTCCAACCACCAGACTCTGCCTGAGCTGCTGGCTGGAGGCACGCTTGAGTTCCTCTCTGTCACACGGGTTAGTGATATATCTGCAGAGGAGGATCACAGAGAGGGCATCACCCGCCATAGTTCATCACCTTCTATTGTCACGTTGCCAGATAGCGCCGACCCTGCTACCCCCGACAACCTGCAGGTGGACGACACTCAGGCCCGTAAACGTAGCCATAGCAGCACCCAGCTCAGCCTTAAAGGTAAGATCATGGAAAGGCTTGCAGACAAATCTCCAGGGGCCAAGCCCAAGATCAAGAGGGCCAAGAGGAAAGAGGAGGAGAGGCAGAGAAAAATAGCCATTCAGGCTGAAAAACTGCGGCCGCCCAGTATTTTCTTCGGGGACAGCCTGGATCTAGAGAACTGGTACAGCTGTGGGGAAGGTGAGGTGTCAGAGATTGAGAGTGACACCGGCTCCCCCAGCGGTTGCTCTGGGGAGACTGGCGGGAGGTCCAGTGTCACAGGACGCAGATCGTCCTCTTCCCCGCCTCATTTTAATATCCATCCTCTCTACCAGCACGTTTTGCTCTACCTCCAGCTGTACGACTCCTCCCGGGCCCTCCACGCCCTTTCAGCCATTGCAGCCATGGTAAGAGCCGCTCCCTCAGGGTTTGTGAGTGCCATATCCACCACCAGCATCAACAACACCTACACTCCACAGCTGTCTTTGCTCCAGAACCTCCTAGCCCGTCACAGGGTCTCCGTCATGGGAAAAGATTTCTACTGTCCCATCCCCCAGGACTCACACTCACACTCTTTCCGCAGCGCCATGTACCTGGAGATCATCATCTCGCTTTGTCTCTACTTCCTGAGAAGCTATTACTCTGCCCACCTGGCAGCAGGCCCTGAGGACTTAGCAGGGAACCGGGCTATGCAGCTGACCAGCGTGGAGGTCCTAACTCTCCTTTTTAGCGAGCTAGCCAAAGCCACGGGTGGCTCAGCTAAGGGCTTTGCTAGTTTCATCAGCGACGTCCTCTCTAAGTGCAAAGTTCAGAAAGTGGTTCTCCACTGCCTGCTCTCCTCCATCTTCAGCGCCCAAAAGTGGCATGAGCAGCGGGTGGCAGGGGTGAACGTGGCCACTGTGGAGGAAGGTCTGTCCGAGGACAGTGTCATCAACCTGTCGGAGGACCAGATAGACAGCTGCAGCGCTGTCCAGTCCCAGCTGCTCAGACTGCTGCAGAGCCTAGTTGTACTTGAGCACAGAGTCCTGGTGCCGGCTGAAGAAGGAGGAGAAGGAGGACCTGTGGTAGGCGGGGCAGGAGGCGTAGGAACGGGAGGTGGTGCCGGGGCTGGGTTTGAGATCCTGGGTGGCGAAGTGGAACACGTCAACCCTCAGCAGCCGATGACATCACTGCAATACCTCCACGGACAGCCTATAACGGCGCAGGGTATGTTCCTGTGTGCGGTGATCAGGGCGCTGCATCAGCACCACGCATGCAAAATGCATCCCCAGTGGATAGGACTCATCACGGCCACCCTGCCATACATGGGGAGGGTGCTGAGGAGGGTGGTGGCCTCAGTTACTCTGCAGCTGTGCAGGAACCTGGACAATCTTCTTCAGCAGTACCGCTATGAGACCGGAATAACTGACACCAGGTATTAACATCTACAGGAATTGTGCTGATGAGCCTATCACCATACAGTTTATCTACATACACCATACAAGAAGTACAATTCATTAAAATGGCTTAGCAAGGGTTTGGTCACCAGATGGCACTCTTGACCACAAAATGCCATAGCTGTCTTATACATCATGCATTTGAGATGGAAAGGCTTGGCTTTTTAGCTTTTATGTATACCAATACATTAATTCAAAAATATGTGTTGATTAAACTGCATATTCTTCCTCTAGACCCCAGTGGATGGCTCTCTGCATCCCTCCTGACCTGATTCTGACAGTGCTGGAAGGGGTGACCGCCATCATCCATTACTGCCTGCTTGATCCCACTTCCCAGTACCACCAGGTGAAGGCGCCGAGCAACTGTGTTGTTGCAAGTTGCTCCTTCATTTCTCAGTGAATGTTTACAACCTCTGCACACACTTGTGACTATGTGACTAATTCTGAATGCAGGCCTCCTTTACTGCAGTTTATACATTCATTTGTTACATTACATTACATTTGTATTAAGATATGCTTGATATTTTCTATTTCTTTGCATAATGGTATAGCCCCATAAGAACTGACTGTCTTGTTGCATATTCTGTCTCGCAGTTGCAAGTGAGTGTTGACCAGAAGCACCTGGCCGAGGCTCGTTCAGGCATCCTATCCATCCTCCACACCATCATGTCTTCTGTCACCCTGCTGTGGAGCGTCCTCCACCAGGCTGACAACTCCGACAAGCCAGCTGCTGCCTCTGCTGCCTCTACGTCCAACATCAACCTGGGCTCCACTAAGGTACACCAGGCAACATGTATTCAGAGTGTTTCCATCAATAACTCTGTAACACATTTTAATGCAGGTTGTGGCCAGTCCAGCTAGGTGAAAACTACTCCTTGTCTTGTCAGTCTTAATTTAGTCTTGCTTTGCCAGATCTTCCTCCACCACGGCACTGCTGAGGAGGGTCTGGCGAGTTCACACAGCATTCTGGGATGGGAGAAAAACGTGCTCTGGTTTATTGGCATTTCTTTAAACCAATCAAAATCATCTTAGGCGGCGCTAAGCGCTGTACAGAGAAACGTCAAAACAGCCTCAGGAAGGAACTTGTTTTGGCGGAAAATGTGTACGTTCAAAAGTAGTTTTCGTTGTAAAAACTCCGATTGGACAGATAGTCTAGCTAGCTGTCTGGATTTACCCCGCAGAGATCTGAGGAGCAGATAACCATAGTCCTCAGATTGGACAGATAGTCTAGCTAGCTGTCTGGATTTACCCTGCAGAGATCTGAGGACCAACTAACCATAGTCCTCAGATTGGACAGATAGTCTAGCTAGCTGTCTGGATTTACCCTGCAGAGATCTGAGGACCAGGTAACCATAGTCCTTAGGAATCCACCAGAGTTTAGAACGGCATTACAAAGAAAGCCAAAGGTTCAACGGAAATGGCAACGGAGCTATCCCAGAAGTGGAACGTCGTAGATACAGACTAGTCATAATTGAACATTTCTTGACTGGAGAATATTTGACTGAACATACTAAATAATGACAGATAAAGTGCCTGACTTTATTTGTCTAAAATTAACTTTTTACACCACAATGAGAAAAATGGCAGATGTGATGAATATAGTGCCGCATGTATACTGTATAGTTCATTGTATTGTATTGTCTTAAACCTTACCCAAGTAGAAAACATACAAAGATAGCTCACATTTGTTTTTTAGATTATCTAATATTTCTCCTTCAGCACTTAACAGATAAGTGTGATGTGTGATATTGGCAGCCCTGCCCAAAATGTTCTACAGAGAAAGTGTTCTAACGCCATACATAATACTTGGGTTACTGATCTCAACAGGAAGAACTGAATCTCATTACTGCCACTGAAATACTTTTCTTTCAACAATTACAGTTCAGTGTTTTTATGCAAGTCATTACCCTTGTCTAGATGATATCAGTTTTTACCAGACGTAGGTTGGTAATGTAATTTTCACAGAGATAATACACATAACATAATTTGTAATCATTACAGGCCTGTGTCCCAGTAGGAGGAATAACAAAAAAACTGCTTACTTAAATCATTTTTGCTATTTTTATATATATATATATATATATATATACACATACATACATACATACATGCATACATGCAGCTCAACTTTGATGTAGATAATGTTGTTTGACAATTTATGTTGTGCCAGTTAACCATGTGATACATATCATTTGAGGAAATAGTACTAGTGTGTGATTTATTTATGGCGTTCATTTGTGTTTTTTGTCTAACACAATATACAGCAAGATATCAATCAATCAATCAAAATCTACAGTATTTCTATAGCACCTTACAGCAACCAGCTGGTTTCCAGAGTGCTTACCATCAGAAACCAAGAGTAAAAACACACATCATACAATAGAAAGAATAAACATATAAAACTGTAAAATCAGAAAAGGTTACAAAGAAACAGAAGATTTAAATTGTCACACCACTGCTATGTATTAAAAGCCAGACTAAACAGATGAGTTTGAGTTTGGACCTAGGACAAATATCAGGGTAGATACACAGAAAGTATGTATTGTAACTGAAATTGTTTGCATAGGGAGTAATCAGCTGTTTAGGTCCAACCTAACGTCCTTGCTTGCATCTGTTCCACAGAACCTCCGGCAGCAAATCCTGGAGCTGCTGGGTCCAATCTCCATGAACCATGGTGCTCACTTCATGGCAGCAATTGCCTACGTTTGGAATGAGAGGAAGCAGGTCAAGACTCCAGTCAGAAATAAGGTGGGTGTTCTGTAAAACAGGGGGTACAAGACGTACACATTGTATTGTCTGTATTGTCTGAAGGCCTGCTTTGGAAATCATTTACATCAGACTTAATTTACTTACTGGTGAATACAGTAAAAGTGTATTCATTTCTTTTTACATGTCAAAGTAAAATGTATTTGAATATTGAATTACCACCAAGCTAAAGAGCAGTGTTTTGCTGCCCTTTCTGGTTAAGAGCCTGTTACTCTGCCTACCTCCTGATTATAATTCTTTTTAAAGATATTTTTGGGGGGCATTTTTAGGCCTTTATTGACAGCACAGCTGAAAACATGAAAAGGAGAGAGAGAGGGGGAATGACATGTAGCAAAGGCTACAGGTCGAAGTCAAACCCGAGCCCGCTGTGTTGAGGAGTAAACCTCTATATATGGGCGCCCCTATTGATTTTTTTAAAATGTGAAACATGAAAGCAGCACATTAAAGGCCCTATCTTGCACCTGACAAGGCCCGTTGCATGTGTCTTTGCTATTTTAAGACCGTCCTGCGCCCACGTCGTTGAAATAGCAATTGCACCTGCGCCCATCTTTGCTCCTTTTGCGCCCATGGGCGTGCTGGTCTTACTGGGAGGTGTGTTCAGGGGCATTCTGGGCATATTGCTATTTTCAGGCAGCAAAAACTTGGTCTAAAGTCAATAACGCAGCATTTAATTGTTATTTAAACAGCGCATTAGTAAAATGCGCCTAGGCTTATGCACAGCATGCCCACACTATGCTTGTTAAACACACACGGGGAAGCGCAGCAGCACACACACATGCAAAAGAATAAAAAGATTACGGTGCAAATTTGCCATCATAATAGCAATGCGCCAAGGTCCAAACACGCTTGGCTGTTAAAGGGAATGGGAGATGATTCTCTGATTGGTTGATTGCATGTTACGGCCAAATGATGAATTAATAAAAACGCTAAGTACAACCCTTTTGAAGCGCACGGACACTTTTTTTCTGCAGTCAAATTAGCAAAAGTGGATTTGGACACGCCCTAAATGCACCTGCACCAGCGGCTTCATGCCGTGCGCATGAGTAATAGGTTAAAATAGGGCCCTAAATGATTTAATTTAACCCACCTCTTTTCATTGGCTTTTAACACCAGGTAGTGTTGAACGTATGTGTATACCTTTACCGTATGCTGGCAGTGCATTTTATTGTATTTATTTTATTGTACCTTATATTTTTTATTGTGCTTTTATTGTGTTATCTATTTATTCTGTATTATATTTTTGTGCAGCACTTTGAAAACCTTGTGTGTTAAAATCGTGCTATATAAATAAAGTGGATTGGATTAATCTCTCAGCATTGTTCTTAATAGAGATGCCTACACTCCAGTATGTCCCTTATTGAGTGGGCTTTTTAAATCCTTGTATTTACACCCTGTGTTTCAGGTGATTCCTTTAGCCAGCGAAGAGCAGCTGCTGCTGGTTGAGCTGGTTCGCTCAGTGAGTGCCATGCGCACTGAGACGGTGATGCAGACGGTCAAAGAGGTCTTGAAGCAGCCGCCTGCCATTGCAAAGGACAAGGTTGGTTTTTAGTCCATTAGCGTAACTGTTTTCGTCCCTGTCTTCTTTTACCTCAGCATAGAGCTGTGAGACAGTGGAGAGCTGTATGAGTTTCTGCCTGCATAACACCAAACATGTTACCGTTTAGACAACAGGCATTTAAAAAGAATTTTAAATTAGATTTATTTTAAATATATGTCAGTTTTTGGCATGCTTTTATGCAATAAATCTATTCTAATTTTTTTTTTTTTTTTTAACAAATCTTTAGATTTTCCTTTTTTCACAAGGACTTTGGCTCTGTTCATAGTCGCTCATTACATTAATATTATTTCTTCACTATTCCCCACAGAAGCACCTCTCCTTGGAGGTCTGCATGCTGCAGTTCTTCTATGCCTATGTCCAGAGGTGAGTCCACTGCTTCCCATTAGCAGTGTACAGTACATACTTTATGTAAACTACACATCTATTAGTATTTAATGTAAATGATGCCATTGTAACGCGAGGGTTTAATATGTGGATGTTAATGAGAAGAAACAGCAGGACGGAGATGGAAAACTTTCGTAAGCAGTACTTTACTCTTCTCCACACTTCATCAGCTCCACAACAACAACACCTCCTTGTTTCTCTCTCACATGTAGCTTATATAACCAATCAGATGCTAGCAGCCCTTAGACTTTCATTTTCATTCATGATTGTGGCCTGTTTGTGTCCTAGGATCCCTGTGTCCAGTTTAGTTGATAGCTGGCCATCTCTGCTGGCACTGCTGAAGGACTCTGTACCGTTAGGCCTGCCTGCCCCTGGACAGTTCCTTATACTAGGGTACGTTCCTCTTCCTCCTCTTCTTTAAAGTGTGGTACAGGTGCCCCTATTTCCTCACAACTGGGAATTAGTTGTGCAATTATAGTTAAATGTAACACTTCTTTGGATGTAGATGTTAAATATTTGCAGTATAGATCTACAAGGATCATAGTGATTAGTGATAGTCATTTAATAGTGTTGAACACATAAATTAAACATGTAAATATCATGATGTTTTTGACCAAATACCTCGATATTGATTTTGCGACGATTGTAGTGTTGACTATTGGTGTTTTCACAAAATATTTACACAATAATATTTTTGATAAATAATCATCAGTAATGTGGATATAATGAATAAGCAGGTAAAGGCAAATAATAGAACAGCTACAACAGTCTGGTATGTTCAGGAAATTACATCACTTTACTGTAATGCAGCCGTTAAAACCAGGAAAAGACAACACTTATGCCATATTACGATATCCAAAATCTAAGACAATATTTAGTCTCATATCACGATATTGATGGAATATCAATAAATTGCCCAGCTCTACGCTGTACTGTTAGATCCATCTACCCCAGGTATATAAGCAACCTGTTATATTAATACTTCGAAATGTATTCTAACACCAGTCGCACTTTTGCATTGCACTATTGTCTTACTGTTACAATCCTCATACAATTTTGTTTACATGCGTGTATGTTTTTTTTTACCTTGTTCAGCTTTGTTGTCCTGTTTTTAGACAAATGTCTATTTCTTACATTGAGAGCAACAAAAATAATTTTGAATCAGAGTTTTGAATCAGTCTGGGACTACGCCTTCTTCCACTTTCACATCAAATTCTTTAACTTGTTTTACATGGCTCTCCCTTTCTCTTTGTCTTCTCTAGAGTTCTGAATGAGTTCATTTTGAAGAATCCCAATCTGGAGAGCAAGAAGGACCAACGGGAGCTGCAGGTAATTGCTGTATCCACCTCGACTACTATTCAACTGTCAATTGTGTCCGTAATGTTTCATATTTAGATTATACTTTTTTCCTCTTACTTCAATAACATCACTGCTACTGTAGATTGTTTTTACATCATCTTAATGACAAGTTTTACTTTTTATTTCATGCTATATAGTGATGCAGGATTATATAGTGAACCGCAGTCAAAATGCCATTAAACACAAGTAACTGAATATAACCTGCGTATTCAGGATGTGACCCATAAGGTGGTGGAGGCCATTGGGACAATAGCAGGCTCGTCTCTGGAGCAAACCACATGGCTGAGGAGGAACCTGGAGGTGAAGGCCTCTCCTCAGATAGTTGTGGATGGAGCCAACCTGGAAGCTGATGTAGAAGGTGAGCTGATGCTGCTACTGCTGCCTACAACTGCTCTGGTTAAAGTGCATATGAAAACTGTCCGTCTATCTTTGTCATAAAAGAGTATATAACGGCTATACATACTGAAACTGAACAAGGCGCTTGCTTTAGGCTCTACGTCTAATGTGAATGTGAGAAAAATAGGTTGTTGTGGATGTTTACTGAAGCCTGTAATAGAAAAATTAAAAGCATTTTACATCCATTCCAAACATAAATATGTGTACAGAAATACACCTTGCTGTCTGATGACACGATTAAGTCCCAACATTTTTTTCACTTTTGTTGAAATGCCAGTCCAGAGTCTCTCTCCTGACACATGATTGATTAGTAGTAGTATTTAGTTAGGCAGGCCGCTTTGATATTTTTTTTTTCTGTTTGTATTTCTGTTCATGGCTATCTGCATTTTGGCATGGTAAAGATCATTTCTGTGTTAATTTTGGCTGGGCTATATAAAGAAAATCAAATATCGCAATGTTTTGAACCAAATAACTCGATATTGAAATTTGGACAATAATTTAGGTTTAACAATTGGTGCTTTCACAAAACGTTTACACCAAAGGATTTGAGATAAATAATCATCAGTAATGTGGATATAATGATTACGTGGGTAAAGGCAAATATTAGAATAGCTACGACATCAATATGTTGTGCCAATAGTCAGGAGTCACGACATCGATATAATATTGATATATTGCCCAGCCAGAGTTAATTCCAAAGATGTATTTTAATGTGAGGGATTCATGTAATCCAGCTAATGCGCTACTAACTGCATTTGCAATGTATATTTGGCGGATTGTCTGCAAGCTTCAGCCTGGCAGTATTAATATGTCTCCGCTATGTAGCTGCTGCTAATGTTTGGTATGTGTGTTTTGTAGATTTAATGCTCACAGTGATGGAGGCCTCCAGCTTCACTCCGTCCGTGTACAGCGTTCACGCCCTCACACTGTTGGCCGAGGTAAAAACACTCATGTCTGTCTCTGTGACTCAACTGTAACCCCCACACTGTTGTTTCAGTCAGCGGCCCGGCCAGTTATTTCCATTGTTCACCTCGATTATATCTCAAGCTGCTCTCACTCACATTTACCAGCAATAGGCCTGATGCTCTCAGGCACAACCCTACAGTAACACTAACACGCTCCACCTGAGCTCCTTAGACCCACCCCCCACCTTTACCTCAGTCGTTATTAGTGAACCAATGAATCAATCCACTGGACTTAATGTGGTGCCGTGAATTAGCTGAGCTGGACAGTTGAAATCACTGGCCACTAACCATCTTGGCTATTTTAGCTCAATGTGGAGCTAATGATTGAGATTCTGCCTGTGCTGTACTGCTGTTTGCAGCTTATAGATTAAAGAGTTTATTCAATGCAATACATCAGCTTGACGCTGCAGTGCAGTTAATCATACTGTTGGTTGGTGCGCTAGTGGTCCAGCCAATGAATCAAAGTAGCTCAATATTCTGAGATGAATGCTGCCTTTCTACTGTTTGTTTGGAAGAACGTCACTCAATGTTGCCATGCCTGCATTTAGTAAATGCTGAATTCATTTGCCAGGTGCTGGCTCATCTGTTGGACATGGTGTTCTACAGTGACGAGAAGGAGAGGGTGATCCCACTGCTGGTTAATATCATGCACTACGTAGTGCCTTACCTCCGCAACCACAGGTGGGGATCAGCTGCTGACTTCTTTTAAATGTTGTGAGACTTTGTTGTCACTGAGGTTTCCTCTGAATTTCTAGCAAAAAGTGTAGACGTTAACATCTTAAATTCACGTTTTACTAGTGATGGCCAAATTAAGCTTCGTGAGCCAGTGTCTTTATTTTCTGAGCCCACTAGATAGCGCTCTTTGTTTTAAGAGAAAGGCCTAAGGCGTTGCAATTCAGTGTATTCTCAACCCTTTCTAGTGGGCTCAGAAAATAAAGACACTGGTTCACGAAGCTTCATTTGGCGATCACTAATTTTTACTATGAAATGGCTTTAAACATTGCATTTTACATAAAATAAAACATTGAAGTACGACAGTAAAACGCATGAAATGTCAATGTTGTATGAAAGCGTACTGTTTCCTGTTTCCACTGGCAGTGCTCACAACGCCCCCAGCTACCGGGCCTGCATCCAACTGTTGAGCAGCCTAAGTGGGTACCAATACACCCGCCGTGCCTGGAAGAAGGAGGCCTTCGATCTCTTCATGGACCACACCTTCTTCCAGATGGACTCCTCCTGCGTTAGCCAGTGAGTAGGAGAGGAGACTTGACAGTGTGTGTGTCTACAAAATCCAAACCCAAAGTGTAAACGAACAAGGATATTCACCGATTTTGTTCAGAAATGTATAATTAAATCTGTGCACAGGGAAAAAAAGCATGACCAAGCATGATAGATGCAGATTTGTTTCATAGAAGACTGTCTAAGCAGCCTCCCCTTTGCTGGAAAGGTAAAAATAAGAACTCAGGGACACGAGATGCATTTTTAGGTGTTCATATTATGTTTTTTTGGCTTTTTCCCTTTCCTTTATTGTGACATGTTTTGTGCATGTTATAGGTTTACAATGTGAAAAAGCCCACAGTCCCCCCCCATACAGAAAACACTGTTCACCAACTGCTCCAAACAGCTCTATTGTAGTCCAGCCTTTACTTCAGAGACAAACGCTCGTCACTTTCTAACACACGTTATAATGCTCACCTAGCTGCTAGCATGGCATGCCCTCATACTCTGCTTCTGACTGGCTAGTAGTCCTTACCTAGGTACTGTCAGGGCACGCCCTCATAATCTGCTTCTGACTGGCTAGTAGTCCTTACCTAGGTACTGTCAGGGCCCTCATACTCTGCTTCTGACTGGCTAGTAGTCCTTACCTAGGTACTGTCAGGGCACACCCTCATACTCTGCTTCTGACTGGCTAGTAGTCCTTACCTAGGTACTGTCAGGGCACGCTCTCATACTCTGCTTCTGACTGGCTAGTATTCCTTACCTAGGTACTGTCAGGGCCCTCATATCTGCTTCTGACTGGTTAGTAGTCCTTACCTAGGTAGTGTCAGGAAACACTCTCATACTCTGCTTCTGACTGGCTAGTAGTCCTTACCTAGGTACTGTCAGGGCACGCCCTCATACTCTGCTTCTGACTGGCTACATCAACATAACTTTGCAATAGTATACGTTATTGCCAGATGTAAGGGGGAAGTGTGTGTTAATTTGTCAATGTTTCTGAAATATTGGTCTAACATCAGCATCATTTTTTCAAATTCTTCAGCTGGAGAGCCATCATTGACCACTTGATGACTCATGACAAGACCACATTCAGAGACCTCATGAGTAAGCTTTACGATTCTTTAGTAGTCTATAATTGATTACCACTGTGTGTGAGTCACAGACCATTTAGCACATCATCATCTGTTTCTTTCTGACATTTGCAGGGCAATGAATGTTTTGCCCTTTTCATGTCTCATCGCAGGCAGAATTAAACGTGCATCCTGCAAATTGTCTTGATCGAAACACACACACTTAACATTTCTACTCCTTTTAAGTCTGTAGCCTATTCTGCTGATGTGATATAGCTAAACAAGTTGATTTTATTTATAAATCACAAATCACAGTACAGCGTACACCACTCATTATCCTTAGACCCTTGAAGGAAACCTCCCCAAAAGCCCCTTTTAGTTATAGCATTTTAACATGTTAAAGACCGGCAGATAGACTAATATTGACTGTGTGTGTGTTGCCCTTTAGCCCGGGTGGCTGTAGCCCAGAGCAGCTCTCTGAGTCTGTTCACCAACAGAGATGCTGAGCTGGAGCAGAGAGCCATGCTGCTCAAACGCCTGGCTTTCACCATCTACAGCAGTGAAGTGGACCAGTACCAGAAGTACCTGCCAGACATACAGGGTAAACAAAACACACATATACTATGTACAGCATGTACTTGTGTTATATACAGATACAGTATGCAGAACCTGGTTTCCCCCCTTACTTTAAGAGATTATTTCCCACAATAAACAGAATACAAATTCATGTTAAAATGTCGGTAAATTTGGCATATTTCCTGTAAATGTGTCCTTTGTGAGATTATTAGTCATGCATGCACCTTCTTTGTAGAAATTCAGGGATTGGAGCAAACTCCCAGTACGACGGCGTATTAGGACCATTGTTGGTAAACATAAGAATTTATGGGGGGGTAATATTTCAAGAATAAATATCCCAGATTATAGTTGTACATTTCCGAGAAAAACAACTCTATATATAGTGTTTTTTGTTGTCAATGAACCCCATCAACCTTATCACACCACAGCCGCTGCTGCTTGATGAGTTTTTCTTTCTTTGCAAATGTACGACATATATATATATATATATATATATATATATATATATATATATATATATATATATATATATATATATATATATATATATATATATATATATATATATATATATATATTTACCTACATGGCCTTAATACATAGTGCGAGCCTCCAATAGATGGTAGCCCTCTGAAATGGCCATTAAGCTAACTGCTTAGGAATCTACAGTACATCTGGGTTTATTTATTTGTGTGTGTGTGTGTGTGTGTGTGTGTGTGTGTGTGTGTGTGTGTGTGTGTGTGTGTGTGTGTGTGTGTGTGTGTGTGTGTGTGTGTGTGTGTGTGTGTGTGTGTGTGTGTGTGTGTGTGTGTGTGTGTGTGTGTGTGTGTGTGTGTGTGTGTTCAGAGCGTCTGGTGGAGAGCCTGCGTCTGCCTCAGGTGCCCATCCTTCACGCTCAGGTGTTCCTATTCTTCAGAGTGCTGCTGCTGCGCATGTCACCTCAACATCTCACGTCCCTGTGGCCCACCATGATCACTGAACTGGTGAGAACTACTGGAGACACCGCTGACTGCAGGCTCTTTCTTTCTCTTTCGCTCACTCACTCACGTGTATCTTCATGTGTTTCTTTCCTTTAGCCCTCTACACATATTGAGCAACTCCCACAAAAAACTCACTCACTCACACACACACACTCATTCACACATTCTACATCTGTTTCCCTGCAGGTTCAGGTGTTTCTTCTGATGGAGCAGGAGCTAACAGCAGATGAAGACATATCAAGGTACATTATCTGTTGATAATACAAACTGGATTGTAGCAGCTAATGTACATCATAAAGGATTACTTCCTGTGTTCCTGTGATGATTCATCCTCTCCTGTCCATCTCTAGGACCTCTGGGCCGTCAGTGGCGGGGTTGGAGACCACCTATTCTGGTGGCAATGGCTTCTCCACCTCCTACAACAGCCAACGCTGGCTCAACCTCTATCTGTCTGCCTGCAAGCTCCTGGACCTGGCTTTGGCCTTGCCTCCCGAGAGCCTGCCTCAGTTCCAGATGTCAGTACAGACAAGCCTGGGTCAAAAAAAGACTTTGTAATTGGGTTGGGTTAGGGCAGTGGTTCCCAAACGGAGGGCGGCAACACTAAATATAAATATATAATGCATGGTTCTGCTGCACAGCTAGCAAACCATGGACAAGTTTGTGAAAATGTCAGGTAAATGTAAAGCAGACAGTGAAGCTAAACCAGACACCACAACTACCAAAATAAAGGCAAGAAAATCAGTAGCACATATTTAGGGCTGCACGATATTAAGGAAAATATCTTATTGTGATTTTTTTTTCAATGATATTGCAATTGTGATATGATTCACGATATTGGAGGGAATGGTCATCTTTGTATTATTCTCATTATCATTGAAAATGACTAAAAACATTTTTTTTTTAAATGATTATAGTGTGATTGTTTTGCGAGGATCTGTACCAAACAGAGGATTTGTAGGCCGGGACATCTCTGCAGGATACTTTATTCAGAATTGTTTGACACATATTTTGCCTTTAACAAATATTACGGCCCCTTGCAATTTGGGTATTGCACTAGTTCA
Source organism: Percina caprodes (assembly GCA_013375575.1). NCBI lineage: Eukaryota > Metazoa > Chordata > Actinopteri > Perciformes > Percidae > Percina > Percina caprodes. The sequence continues at coordinate 536,424 of JABXJD010000320.1, read as the reverse complement.
CATTGCGATTCCGATAAAATTGCGATTAATTGTGCAGCCCTTCACATATTGTAGGTGTCCACAATTCAGTCTAAGGAGGCGAAAATATTTGTTTCTACAAAAGGGGGGCCCTGCAGAAAAGGTTAGGGAACCACTGGGTCAGGGGATTGGTCACAGAGATAATTGGTTCTAAATGAGTATCTGTCACTGTTTGGACTGGACGAATAAGCAGGGATCATTTATGTGGACAAATAGAAGAACTGCCCAATATCAGCATGTGGATAGAAAATGAATGAACGCATGACTGAGATATTCGGATGTCGCCACTTTTAAAGCTCTGGGGACTTGTTAAATAGATGAAAAGTGTATTTTTTCTGAGTGAGTTCTGCATCATTACAGGTACCGCTGGGCTTTCATCCCAGAGGCTTCAGATGACTCAGGATTGGAAGTGAGACGCCAAGGCACTCACCAGAGAGAGTTTAAACCCTACGTGGTCCGACTGGCCAAACTGCTGAGGAAACGAGCCAAGGTTTTTACAAGTTATAGCTCATTTCATTGTCCCCTCTGCTTGCAGGATGGCACATGGATTTCTCTGCTTGAGTAATTTGTCATCCCTTACACTCTCCCATAGAAAAACCCAGAGGAGGACTGCTCCATCCGAACCCTGTCCTGGGAGCCAGGTCACCTGATGCTGACCCTCTACGTGATCCGCAGCATGGAGCAGCTGCTACCCTTCTTCAACCTGCTCAGCCAGGTCTTCAACAGCAAGGCCAGCAGCCGCACAAGTCCCGCCTACAACCACAACCCAGCAGGCGCCTGCTTCCCTGGCCACAAGGAGGGCCACAAGCTGGAGAGCCAGAAGGTGTTCTGGAGTCGAGCGCGACAGAACATCGAGGAGATGGTGGAAAAAGACTTTCTCGAGGGCCTTATCAAGACGTGAGAACACAGCAAGGGGAGGGAGGGGGATTAACACACAACTACTGATCAACACTAGTGAAAAACAACATGTACATTAAAGAACAAGGAAACACAAATGGGGGAGGGGGGAGTTTGTACTTTTTTTTGTATTTATAATGATTATTTTACTTTTCAAAAGTTATTGTATTTCATTTTAATTATTTGTATATACAAAGCTGACTTTTAACATTTTATGTGAGTGCTTTTGGAAAAAGTTAAGATGCCTTGCCATTCCATATCAATGTGACTTAATAAAAATTTCTAATGGGAGGGTTACATACGTCTGTCGCTGTCATCATGCCATATAAAATGTCCCTGGGGATTACAGGTATTGTGTGTGTGTGTGCGCATAATAGAATATCAGTCAAATAGGCCTTCTTCCACAGCAGACATTGTGACTTTTCAGTACGGCATTACATTCTACCTTCATTAAGGTTATAATGTTCCATTTTTTTCTTTTAAAAAAGAGAGTTGTTGATTCCATTTTATGATCATTTTGGTGTAAATATAATACATCACTCACAGGGGCCACTTTTCTTCAAAACTGATGCTAAGGTGAGCTGATAATACTTCTATTAGGATTAAGAGGATTTTGAATGCAGAACGTTTACCTGTAATGGAGTAGTTTTTACACTTTTACATACGCAAATGTGAGTACTACTAGCAAACCAGGGAATATTATATAATAGAATTGTAATTTACCCTTGCGGGACGAATGAAGTATACATTATTATTATTAATATGTACTCTCCAAAGCAGAGCACATCAGCACCATGGACAGCAATATGGCTGGCTGGGTGCAGCTTCACATCACATTCCATGTCAAATAGCTGAAAGCCACTCACAATTGCTATATAAACCAGAGGTGACACGCCTCTGGAGAAACTGGGGGTTAAATGTCTTGCTCAAGGACACATTGGTTGATGTATGGCAGTGGGATTTGAACCCAGGGCTCCCACACTAAAGGCATGTCTCATATGACCTTCATACGGTACAGTAGTGTGGTAGCAGCATGACAGGACTTCAGATCCTTACCCATCCACAACCTCCACGTAGCTCTCGCGATGAGAGAGGCACGAGCAGGGTTGGTAATACTGCGTCACCTGACTCAGAGAAGGGGGCGGGACGGGGGGGTGAGAAATCTAAATAAATGAATATAGAGAATTTTAAATCCACTAGGGACAACGCCATCCTACGGCCCGGGTTGAAGTGCGCATCGCCGGGATTTGCAGGCTGACGGTCGGTCACAGCAGACCGGGGAGAAGAACCAGGAAGAACCGCTGTAGATGGTGGGGGGATGATGATGATGATGATGATGATGATGATGATGATGATGCTGCCATCCAGGACCTGATGTTCCCCTGCACGCCCCGCTGAAACACAAGGACTGGTGGTGGTGAGGATTATCCAGGAGGCTGGAGGAAGGAAGACTGGGAGGGGGGGAGGCAGCGACGAGCATCATCCGGAGGGGAGCGTTTTGTTTAGGGAGGGCTGACCGACATAAGGTGAAACCGTAAGAAACTGATCGACAAAAAACCCGGAGCAGGATTTTACACTTGGATATTTCAGCCTAGAGACTTCAATGTTTAAGGATACTGGTCTCCAGGAGGGCAAGTCAGTTCCTGATTGATCCAGAAACGCATGCCGAGCCAGCACGACTGACTGGGGATCAGCCGATTCCGGTATTGTTACGCTACAAAAATCATTTACTATTCTATAGAAAGTGTCCAACATCTTTGTGTGGTGCTTTCGAGGGCGGCTGGGATTACTGAAGCGGGTCGTTTTTCGGTGTGTGAGTGTGTGTGTGTGTGTGTGTGGGGGAGGGGGTAGGACCATAGTGGACGCCTGGTATTAGAGGTTGGACTCCACGGAGAGAAGATGTCGGGTCAGACGCTGACGGATCGCATCGCCGCGGCGCAGTACAGCCTGACGGGATCCGAGGTCGCCCGGGCGGTGTGTAAGGCCACCACACATGAACAGACAGCTCCCAAGAAAAAGCACCTGGAATGTGAGTTATCTATCTATCTATCTATCTATCTATCTATCTATCTATCTATCTATCTATCTATCTATCTATCTGTCTATCTGTCTGTCTGTCTGTCTGTCCTTTTGACCCTCCATCCTCATCATGTACAACTAGGCCAAGCACAATGATGGTGGCCTCCCCCCATCCATTCCTCCAGTGTGTGTTATATGTGCTGGCAGGGCATTGGTCACAGTACTGTACATGTACACACACACACACACACTCCGCTTGAGGCAATGCACTACTTTAATTTAGACCTTAATTGAACTGTATTGTATTACCTAATTACAGCAGGGCTTCTTCCCACATTGTGTCGCCAGATGAGCACCAGGATAGAACCAGAAGGACGCCACGAAGCCTTAAACCCGGCACTCGAGCCCTACTGACTAGGGACTGTCTCCACCATGTTGCTCCAGTGCTAGTCTCACATTGCCAGCCGGAGCTGTGGAGTAACGTGTGGCTACGTCACAGATCCGTTTTAGGATAGGAGAAAAAAAAAATAAAAAATCAAATCACAATTGAGTTAGTTCCGCGGCGACGGTCGCTCCGCAAAATGGTCTCGGGAAGGAACTTGTTTTGGTGGATCATTTGCACCCCCGCGAAAGGAAACGCCACATGAAATATTAAATAAAGTTGACTGTTGACACAATGTAGTAACGAGATGTATTTAAATTGGCTGGGTACATGGTTAAACTGGCTCTTACCAGTGTGTCTCCGTGTGTACTTCGACCACAACAACCCCCCATCAGTCCCAAAACGTTGGTGTTGGAGAGTAAATGCTGTAAATTGTTACATTAATTCCCCGAAAGAACCAAGCAGGCCGCCCCCCCCCCCCCCACCGCCACCCATGTTCTTGTCACTTTTTCCGATGGTCCGACCGTTCTTTCATAAAATAAAATGATGCTATGAAATTGACATCCACATTTAAAGAAAGTAGTGGGCTGATCATTTATTTTACTTCTTATTTTTCTGAAAATTTGGTCAAAGGAAACACACTTTTCTCATATTTGACCCGAGGACAACACGAGGTTAAGCTTTTCAGCGTGTAACTTGATAGCTTGTTGTTTACCGTAGCAAAGGGCTTTAGAGAAGGGCACAGCAGAGAGCAGAAACGGAGGGGCAAAGCCTGACATCATTAGACTGGGTAAGCCCCCACACTCTGCCTGCAGCTTGGTCTGGAAACCTGCACGTTTAATCCTCCTGCTTCAGTTCAAAATTTTGCGGAACCAATCACAAACTGGCTTATCTACCTGCCTCGCTATTGGCCGGTTTAACACGATGACGATAGTGAAGCGACCAATCAGCTTCTTGTTTACATTCAACACAGCGGCGGCCACCGAAGAAACCCGTTGATGCCGCTGTCGCTTCTACGTCCCCCGGATCACTGGTCTGATTGGTTGAAGGACTATCCAATTGCGTACTGAGTCATTTGAACTATGCCCGTTGGTCCCGCCTCTTGTAGAGAAAATACAAAGCAGACCCCCAGACCAACACTCAATCTCTAATCTATTGAGCTCGGCTTGGTCTGCTGATAGCCAGACTATGACATCATGATAAAATGTACATCCGGTGCTGATAAATTCATAATATTTGACACTGCTGAACCCACGCACCTTTGCTCAGGCTCTTGTCCCCTAAGATAGCACAAAAAGGTGTGTGGCACTGCAGCCTATATCACTTGAGTTTTTTTCCTAGTGCAATTTGTTGATTTGTTGGCATATTACTCAGTACAAACAAAATAGGGAAAAGATGGATGTAGGTTTCAAACACTGAAAAGAAATGTGGAGGACTATAAAGCATTTGGAAAGGGCTCAGTGCAAACATAAAGAATAGCTATGCAGCATACTTTGAGAGCATGTATCAGCTGATAGAGGCAATGTCATTATCCCCAGTGAACGTCCACGTATAAACGTGATTCAGATGTGGAAAGAATGATGCACAAACCCACAAATTATATGACAGTGGACACAATGAAAGTGGTGTTTAAGAAGATGAATAGCACCAGGGGCCTCAACAGGGTCTGGGTGCTAGGAGGGGCTAGAGGCACATGAACGCAGCATCTCACCAAATGCTTCTGGACCTGGGATTTTGATTTTTTGAATAGCTTTTTGGTGTATGCATAGATGTATCTGGACATTTTCATTATGTTCCAGGCTTTACTGTACATTGGCCCCATTCACTCAGTGAGACCCCACCTCCCTTATCACTTTATTCAACGTTGATTTATGTCTTGTAGGATTATACTGCGGATCTTTGGCAATCAATGCGTGAAAATCCGGCTAAAATCGGCAAATGAGCAGCCCTCGACCTTAAAAAAAACAGGAGCGTTAGCTTGGTTTAACGTAACTTTAAGCTAGCAGCATTTAGTCCCCTAGAAACAGTGGGATGGGTTTGGATAATACGTAGGAGACTAGTGATAAAGGGGGCAAAATGAATTTAGGATGAAGAAATGAAGATGGAGAAACTCTGAAACGTGAACCTTACAGACACACAGTGCACACATAGTGAGTTAGGAGGTCTTTCCAGTCAAGTAATAATATATATGACAGATTTTGTATACTTATATACAGTATGTATATAGTTTACTGTCGGTGACTCCGTTACACCAGACATGCATTGTTCCACTGCATGATAAGAGCCATCCTAGTGCCATAACGCCATCCTTTCTTCAGTCTATGGCAGCAATGTTCAAGTGGGCAAACAAATCAATCCGCCCGTCTGTGCGTGCCCAGACTAAAAACTAAAAGTGAATGATGAACGGTGTTAAATCATCGCAAGACAAAGTGGAAAGCTCGCCCACCTGCCAAAAGTGTGTCAGCACTTTGTTGTGGTGCAGAGGAGGCACTGTGAGAATGTGTAACTTTCAAATGAATAAACCCAAACTTCATGTTACCGAGGAAAATGGTGCATTCATGAGCTAAAAGACACTGCGTCCGTAATTGCCACTTGTTTTAGCAAACGTTTTCGCAGTCTTGCCTTGAACACTCCAAAGTAAAACTATGAATTTTACACGACCATCTGAGTCCTTACCCCCAAGTGAAGGAGTTCAAATACCTTGGGGTCTTGTTTCGCGAGTGAGGGGATAACGGAGCAGCAGCTGTGGTTTTTACGTTCAAGTTATCGCACCGTTGTGACAAAAAGGGAGCTGAGCCAGAAGGCAAAGCTCTCGATCTACCAATCAGTGTGGGTTCCTACCCTCACCGATGGTCATGGAGGCTGGGTCATCTTCCCCACGCCTGTACCATCCTGTTACACATAGAGGAGATTCACATCCACCATTCGCCCTGTATCAGGGGCGTCTGACTCAACGTCACAAAGGGACACACTGGAAAATGAGAATCACATCCAGGGCCAGATGTAAAGTGCATAGACATGCTTTTATTTAAGAGAAAAGTCAAATATCTTTGACTGTATTATTGTCTTATAATGTCTTCTCACTCACAGTTTTGGTCGACATGGAGTCCTAAAAAAAAGCACCATAATGTACCACAGAGCACCACAGGAAGTCATTCCTGCCTGTGGCCATTAAACTTTAGAACTCCTCCCTCTAAGTGTCTGACACACACACACACACACACACACACACACACACACTTAGTGAGTTTGATACTGGACAATATGATCTGTTTTGTGCAATAACACCAGCTTAAAATGTGTGCAGTACTCTGCTGCTACTATTGATTCAATATTACTGTTCACCATTACAACTCTTTAATTATGTAAATACTGTATCATAAAAATTCCTTTAACTATGTAAATATTGTGCATATCCACACTCCTTGTATTTCTTTATTTAGATTTCTTCTCTGATATTGATATACTCTTGCAACTCTAACAGAGAATTTCCTTTCGGGGATCAATAAAGTTTTTCTGATTCTGATTCTGAAAACAGAAAAAGGTAGCAAAAACGGCAAAAACATTGGAAAGAAAATGTCAGAAAAAGCCCCAAAAAGAGTCGGAAAAGCACAAAAAAAATATATAATTTTTTAGAAAGCGACAAAATCTTGGTGGGCCCAAATTTATTGTGGACCTAAATTAATATGCGAGGGGCCCGATTTGGCCCTCGGGCCTTGAGTTTGACACGTGAGCGATGTTATTCATTATAACCATCGTGCTAACCATAAATGGTTTCCTTTTCCTGACGTTTCCTGTTACACAGTATCCATAATGAGAAAACCTGCATTTACAAATCATAATTTTTCTTTAGTCATCTTTATAATTAGCCTCTTATTCCACTTCAAGGATCTTCCCATCACGCTTATGAATATCTCTGCTATTTGCACATAAACGTTATTCAACCACACTGTTGCATTATTCTGGTATATTTGGTGCTGCTGGACATTCTGACTTCTATTACAGTTATTTACATATATGTAATTATATTCAGATGTTGGAAAGACGTTATCGATTCCCCTCGTACTTATTCAGTTCTTGTTTTATTCCATATTTTTTTCTGGCTATAATCGAAACGTGTGACAGTAGCAGATCAATTAAGATGGCTGAAAGATATATCTTATCTTCTTTTTTTCTGTTATTCCCCAAGGGAGCCCCACTGATCACTCTAGACATCCATAAAATGATATCATGCATAAGATGTCCATGAACCTAACCACAACATTTCCAAACACTACAACAATTAAGAGGATTATTTGGTTCCATAATATTAATTCCTCAATCCAGGCAGGTCTCGACAGATATGTGTCCATGGTCTAAAAATAATCTCTTATATGGATTGTTCCACTGACAGTCAAATGTGCATTGGTCTGTTTCTCAGTGACATCCAGAGAGCAGCAGGGCAGATAGCTCATCATGCTGTGACCCCCAAAGCCCCAGACAGAGAAAGAGAGAAAATCAACGAGCTTTTAAGACTGATTTAGGTCCTTCAGCTTCCAAAGGCACCATAAATAGATATGAGAACAATCTGGAGCAGGCATAAACACATTGTTTTTAACGTGTGCGCTATGTCTCAAGGCTTGTCTTTATTATTTCACTTAGAGACGGTTTCCTTACGGTTCAAGACAGTGGACTGTGACCAAATGGTTTGTGTCTTCGGGCCGCCAACAGCTGACTTGAAAAGAAAAAAGAAAGTAATCTGAATGAAAGCACAATTGTAGCTATGTGTATCTAGAACACACACATTTGCCATTTGGTTTAAGAGTGTGACAGATGCCTGCATCACAGAGTGGAAGTCCTCTAAACTCTGAGATTGGAGCTCAGGCAGCAGCTCAGATTGCCTGACACCCCCACATGGTCTGAGTGGGTCTTACAGAAGGCTCTTGATAGCCTACTGGCTGCATGTGTTGGTGTGTGCGTGTGTGTGTGTGTGTGCATGTGCATGTACGACTGCACATACACAGAGTTGCACGTGTGTGCCACATGCTGCTGGCGGCTTTCCAGAATAAGAGGGACTTGAATGAGGATGCAATTGAGTATCTTTTATTTTGGGATGGGTGCAGCTGGGAGGCAGTGGGCTCAGGTTTTGAAGGCGTTTGGATCATTACTGTGCACAAAGAAGACTGTTTTTATCAGTGACACAAAATCTGAAAGCTTAAAAAGGGTAACTTCAGTCTTTATGTCTAAATGACTAATGGGAACAACATTTTTTGGCATGACGATTTCACTTTATGAGGTTTTTTAACATTAATATGAGTTCCCCCAGCCTGCCTATGGCCCCCCAGTGGCTAGAAATCCTCAAAAGCTTCAGACTCAGAAATGGCACATACTAAGGAAAGCTTATTGTGGGACTGGCTCTAGTGGCTGGACTTCTGCACCAAGGCTGAATTTTGGGAAAGAGACTTCAGATCCAGTATTATGGGACCACTAAGGTCTATATAAAAGAGACTTCAGATACAGTATTAGGGGACCACTAAGGTCTATATAAAGAGACTTCAGATACAGTATTAGGGGACCACTAAGGTCTATATAAAAGAGACTTCAGATACAGTATTAGGGACCACTAAGGTCTATATAAAAGAGACTTCAGATACAGTATTAGGGGACCACTAAGGTCTATATAAAGAGACTTCAGATACAGTATTAGGGACCACTAAGGTCTATATAAAAGAGACTTCAGATACAGTATTAGGGGACCACTAAGGTCTATATAAAAGAGACTTCAGATACAGTATTAGGGGACCACTAAGGTCTATATAAAAGAGACTTCAGATACAGTATTAGGGACCACTAAGGTCTATATAAAGAGACTTCAGAAACAGTATTAGGGGACCACTAAGGTCTATATGAAGACATTTCAGAAACAGTATTAGGGACCACTAAGGTCTATATAAAAGAGACTGCGGATACAGTATTAGGGGACCACTAAGGTCTATATAAAAGAGACTGCGGATACAGTATTAGGGGACCACTAAGGTCTATATAAAAGAGACTTCTGATACAGTAATAGGGGACCACTGAGGTCTATATAAAGAGTCTTCAGATACAGTATTAGGGACCACTAAGGTCTATATAAAAGAGACTTCAGATACAGTATTAGGGGACCACTAAGGTCTATATAAAGAGTCTTCAGATACAGTATTAGGGACCACTAAGGTCTATATAAAAGAGACTTCAGATACAGTATTAGGGGCCATGTAAGTCTATTGGAAAAAGTATTTTTGGGCCAGACAGCATCGCGTCAAGGGACACTATGTTCACTCTGCTTCAAAGCTGGTCCACTTCCTTGGGTCCTGGTCAGTGGGACCAAAAGACGAGTTGGTCCTCAACTGATTTCTTTGTGTGTGTGTGTGTGTGTGGTGATGGGGGAGGTAAGCAGGAGGGTAAGCAGTGAGAAACAAACAGCGTGTAGCATAACAGTCCCTGCTGTGCTGCTGCCCCAACATGAGACGCCATCAATGTGTTAGCACATTTGAGAGGCAGGCTGTCTCACCCCTGAAATGGGGTGAGGGGATGAGAGGGTGAGGGGGTCTGCAAAGTCCCATGTTAAGTGTAATAAGTCATTTTCCACAAGTCTCTATCTGACATTTGTATTGTTTTGCATACTCCATAGTCTACACCTGCACAGATTGCATATCCAGTACGTTGAAATCAGTAAAGCCAATCCAGTCCAAAGCAAGATGCGCTTGACAGTTATATAGCTCAACACCTTTCTATAGTTTTTAATGAAATAGTGGCATAATTTGGTCTTATTTGCTCTCTTAGATGAGAAGATTGGTACCAATATAGCTTAGCTTCGCTTAGCATAAAGACAGGAAACGGGAGGAACCAGCAAGCCTGTCTCTGTCCTCAGTAACAAAATCTGACTACCAGGACCTCTGAAAGCTCACCCTAGTACGTGTCCGTCCTATTTGTTTGATCTTGTATTAATAATAATAATAATTTATACTGTATTTATAGATGCACAGGCCTGAAATACACACACAGCTCAGGACCTATTCATGCAAAGATGGTAGATGTCAGAGTGAGTGGACCAGCGCACTGGGGGACTTGAACCGGCAACCTCCGGTTCCCGACCCAACGGACTGAGCTGCTGCCTCCCCCCAATTATAAATCTTCTCAGGAAATAGTAACCTAGCTGAACAGTGTAACCCCTTGCACGCACTTGGCTGCAAGTTGCAATAGCTGTTGCCATTTAAAATATCCACTATTCTTAGCATCTCTTTTGTCATAAATTTGCTTTGAGATTGTGTTTTTGTATCAGGTATTAAACAGTCAGATGTGTAGATGTGTCTCCTGGCAACAGTAGCTGAAGCCGGCGTGTCCATTGACTGTCAGTGTGGAAAAATACTGTGGCAGGAAGCCATAATAGCATTTAGACAGCCGGTCTTCACTCCTAGCATGAACAGAATATTAAAGTTAAAATACAGTTTTCACTTCTTTTTTTCTTTTCTTTTTTTTGCATGCCTGAAATATGTCAGTCAAAGGTGTTAAAAAAAAACAAAAGAAATGCATGCACTTGCTGACCTTACACTGTCAGTGTGAATATATTCACTGAAACCGCTGCTAGTTATTTCCCTGCTGCTTCACAGTTACATTCCTGTGGGTTAGAACTCGTTTCAACTGTTTTAACAGGCAGCGCTTCAACACCTAAATGACAGCTCGCTGCTGGATTAAACACTGATCTTGTATTTTGACTCTGAGCATATCTCTATTTATTACCATTTGTCTTGTGTAAGAACATATCGTGTGTGGTGCACATTGTAGCATGTAGCATCAAATCCTGTCCCTCCAGATTGTTGGTTAGAGAACCTAGTTAAGTCGGAAATGAGAAGCAATGTGTGTTTTCTGCAGCACTGAGTCATCCCTGAATTTGAAAGAATTCACAAAAATCTTGCAAATCTGTCAGGCTAAGGGGGAAAAAAAGAATAACGATGCATGTAGCACAGTTTAATATGAGTCAATATCCTCTCTCTTCCTCACTACTTTATAATGATTCCGGGCTGTGCTTGCCAAATGGTGAGTTGCAGTCAACAGAGGAATGTGAGAGGCGGCTGGTAAGGGGGCTCAGCATGGACTGCAGCGCTGCTCTCACAGCGGGTATCCGTGAAAAGTCCCAGAATGCCTCTCTAATGTCAAACGCTGTGTGAGAGCTGGACGGTCCTACTGACAGTGTGTGTCCCGATTAATGAGCTGGGAACTGGATACCCCCCACACAGCTGCTCTCAGACCTATCTAAGTAGATGTTTGAAATGGATTTGCTTCTCTTTTCTTCGTACCTCCCAACTCTGCCAAAGATATTACAGTTCAGGTGTATCTGCGGGGGGGGAGTGTACACGCTGAGGCTTCCCATATAGTCCCAGAATAAAATGTAGGTATAAAGTACTTTGTCTTGGGAAGCTCAACCATTAAAGGGCCATGTCTGCACCCAAGCTGCAAATCAATAATGCAGAGAGGCTCGGGTGTCAAGTGTCACAAAATAGGGTTCCCCCACTGACTGAATCACCAGAGGCAAGGAACCCTGTGGGAACATTTCGATAGAATGGTTTGGAATAGTTTTGAAAGTTATGCGGTAGCCTCTTTGAGAAGGACTAACTTATTTGTGTGCTATTCAATGACTTGTTTAAAATTCCATTGGGGAGCCTTGGCAGTGGGTGCCCCCCATCCTATGGAACAACCTCTCCATGCATATTAAAGCCGCACAGACCCTACAAAACGGATCAATCGCTGCTTAAGACGCACCTTTTCGCAGTAGCTTTTAACCTTCGTTAACCTGGTTTCTGATGTTTTAAAGTGTTGCTTTGTCTCCCTGTGATTCACTTTGGTTGGAGTCATTTTTACACTCATTATTTATGTATTTGACTTCGACCCTGTTCAGCAAATTGGTCAACTGTTGTTGTTTTGAAATGTGCTATATTAATAAAATTGACATTGACCTGTATAAAGGTATAATGCAGGTGACAAACTTCAGCTACTTATCCATGGGTTTCCCACACTGCACTGGTTCTGTGGTAGGCTACCCATGTCTTACAGTGTTACCTCTGTGGACACTTTTTTTTTGGCTTTCTCTTGGGGCGGACTGACAGTGAAGTGCTTTTTTGACCTCCTGGATTACTTGATTACTCACTCATGCATACACTAGACGCCCCTGGGAATATCTCAGCTCAGCCTTTCTTCATCTGTGTACCTGACTCTGCAGCTCTAAGAATTTATTTTGGATTTCTTTCCCTTGTTTTTTTTTAACCTTTTCAGTAGGTTCTCTGGAGTTTTTTTCCAATTTAGTCTATATACGCAACGTTCCTCTTACAGGGTTGTTCAGGTGCCGCGGAAATTCTGCCGGATGTCTTTGGGCTTCCTTTGTGTTGGCATTTTAAACTCGGGAGGATTTCTGAGGACTATGGCTCCTCAGATCCCAGAACAGCTAGCTAGACTATCTGTCCAATCGGAGTTTTCCACCACTGAATGTCCCACCGAAACAAGTTCCTTCTTGGGACTATTTTGCAAAGGCACCGTGGCTCCGTCCGTGGCATAGAGCTGCCCTAGACGATTGTGATTGGTCTGTAGAAATGCCAATAAACCAGAGCACGTTTTTCTCTCATCCAGGAATGCTGCGTGGACTAGCCAGACCATCCTCCGCGGCGCTGTGGAGGAAGGTCTTGCAATGCAAGACTTGTCCAATAACACTGTCAGATCCTACGTGCTTGTTGCTTGGCTTAGATGCTTTGAGTCAACGTCGACCAAGTTTCTGTTGGAGAGCTTGTCCAGATCATGCTTGGGTTACCCAGAGTGACAGCTCCAATTTGCCTTTTAATGGGATGAGTTAAATAGAGGAGAAATGACACACACCCTCCCATTCTGTGCTTCTTTTCAGCCCAGAAATGACCAATTTTAGCACCAACACATACAGATTTTCTCCTGTCAGAAAAAAGAAGCCTAACAATCCATAAGAAGAAATTGTCTTGGCTGAATTATTTGGTTGCGCATACAGGGTGGATGTGTGTATCTGTCGCCTACCTTGGAGTAGAACCTGCACCCAACAGAAATATACAAGCCCCAAGGTAGGGACGGGAGTAGCTAACAGGAGAGGAAGGGGAGATAGAGAGGTCAAAATGAGAGTATAAAGAGAAATATGTTTGACTGTTGACTCTCAGGAAGAATATTGTCTTCAATTTGGTTATTGGTTATATTTTTTGGGTCTGAGCATCGCTAGTACTGAAAGCACAACTTAGAGCTTTGGGCAAAAGAGAAGTACAGTTAGAGGAATTAACCCTTGTTAATGTTGTCTTCTGTCAAAATTGAAAATGAACACTTTTGTTGATGCTTATGCTTATGATGTTATTGCTTTTTTTTTTTACTTGTTCTTACATTTTTTCCCTTTTTTTAACACTTTTGCTGCTTTTTTTCAATGCTCAACACTACGTAACACTAACTTATTAACTTTAGTTTTACCGTTATTGTTGGAATTTATGGTCAATAAACCTCATTTCTAGGAAATTATACCTAATATTAGTAATGTAAGTAATGTAAGTAAGTTAGAAAAGCAGAAATTAGAAATAATTTTGTCTATAATTAAAGGAATGTATGTTGATGGATAATCACAGACTGGAATATGTCAACTTTTACTCAATACTATTTCCAAACAACATCAATTTTTTTCTTCAAATGCTATAAAATTATCGAATGTTGAAGATATCCCAGCATTGCAAACACTATTTTTTTAATACACTTTTGTTTCATGAATGTCAGCAAGACTAAAGAGATCATAGCGGATTTTGGGAGGATGCCAGGAAGGAACCACGCCCCCTTTAATATCAACAAGTCAAATATGACCTAACTCCGCTCTGCAAAGTACCATTTTTGTCAAAAGAGTTTGGTGCTTTGAAGAGAGCATAGATGGATGTAGAGCTTCAGTTCCCCGTCAGACAGGGCTGCCTGACGGCAACGTATAGCAGCGCAAATATTCTAAATATGTGCATGGGTCCTTTTTTTAGGCTACAATAGGAGTTTTGCTGCTGCCAGTGCCGCCCCCGTCCCCTGTACCTTCAATTGTACTCACGCACTTTGATACCAGTTACATTTATTAATGTGTTAGTCACAAAAAAACAAAAGAATGTCCCCGATATCTACGATATATGTTATGAACTCTGCCAAATCTCCTCACGTTGGACACAATGCACTTTTCCCATCTTATATATAAACTGAGTGAACGTGGGATTTTCTACCCATGAGCTGCATAGTGTGTCTATAAGCGTCTATAAGAAGACAGTGCTGCTATCTGTGTCCGCCAGCAGTAGCAGCAGCATTGTGTGGGATGCCAGCTCCTTCCTCAGATGTCACTTCTAGCCTCCACAGTCTGGATTCTAATGGAGCTATGCTATGCTGGGACACGGTGCATTCTGGGTATTTATTTCCCTCCCCCTGTATGTTGCTTGAGGGTGAGGGGAGCTATAAATAAACGCTGGGCCTTCATGGTCCGTTCATGTGTAGCTCAACAAGGCATCACTCGCGCAGCGTGGCTTGTACTGCACTCTGCACTCACAAAGCGCTTACTGAACACAGCAATCGTCATGTTGACGAGTCACCCACTCGACAGTCCGTAGGAAGTATGAGAATAGATGTAGAAAATATTGTAGAAAATAACATAAATGCTCAGTATGGCATGTTGAAGGTATTACTTAGTATTGATATGAATTCAGTGTTGATTCTCTCAGCTGTGTTAAAGATCCCATGACATGGTGCTCTTTGGATGCTTTTATATAGACCTTAGTGGTCCCCTAATACTGTATCTGAAGTCTCTTTTATATAGACCTTAGTGATCCCCTAATACTGTATCTGAAGTCTCTTTTATATAGACCTTAGTGGTCCCCTAATACTGTATCTGAAGTCTCTTTTATATAGACCTTAGTGGTCCCCTAATACTGTATCTGAAGTCTCTTTATATAGACCTTAGTGGTCCCCTAACACTGTATCTGAAGTCTCTTTTATATAGACCTTAGTGCTCCCCTAATACTGTATCTGAAGTCTCTTTATATAGACCTTAGTGGTCCCTAATACTGTATCTGAAGTCTCTTTTATATAGACCTTAGTGGTCCCCTAATACTGTATCTGAAGTCTCTTTTATATAGACCTTAGTGGTCCCCTAATACTGTATCTGAAGTCTCTTTTATATAGACCTTAGTGGTCCCCTAATACTGTTTCTGAAGTGTCTTTATATAGACCTTAGTGGTCCCCTAATACTGTATCTGAAGTCTCTTTATATAGACCTTAGTGGTCCCCTAATACTGTATCTGAAGTCTCTTTTATATAGACCTTAGTGGTCCCCTAATACTGTATCTGAAGTCTCTTTTATATAGACCTTAGTGGTCCCCTAATACTGTATCTGAAGTCTCTTTTATATAGACCTTAGTGGTCCCCTAATACTGTATCTGAAGTCTCTTTTATATAGACCTTAGTGGTCCCCTAATACTGTATCTGAAGTCTCTTTTATATAGACCTTAGTGGTCCCCTAATACTGTATCTGAAGTGCAAGGTGGAGGCTGGGGGTGTGGCCTGATTTTGATGCCACTGCATATATGAGAAATTGTTGCCTAGGAAACCACCTTGGCATACCCCCTGTTGTAATAATCCATCCAGCATGAAAAGTATAAGGAGGATGTTGCACGGGTGTCGTGCAGGCTGGCGTAGATGCGTGCGTGTGTGCGTGCTTGGCAGTTTGCCTTCACTCGCACACAGTAGCTTTGATATCACTTGGAGTTATTGATATGTTAAAGGCAGCTATATGAAATCTGAGGCCGGTCAGTTGTGTGTTGGGGTTTTGGCAGATGCCGCAGGGCATCCTGATGTGGTATTAAGTGACAGTAATCTGACACTTTGTGGGTTAATGGAGCATGTGGGTCCAAAGTGTGAGAGTAGAACAGGGTCGGCCAGCCAGTTTAGCATAAAGAGCAAAAAAAAAGCACCATAGGAAAGAGTCACACAACACATGCAGGTCCACACTTTAACAGCAACAGACTTCCAGATCTAAGGACAGGCCTAATACAATAATTTTCATAGTTTTGTTATTTTTTTGTACAATCAGATCAACGATCCGGGTGACGTAGAAGCGACAGCGGCATCAACAGGTTGCTGCACTTCAATGGCGTTTTGGTGGAACTTCTGTAGGTTTAAAAGTAGTTTTAGTCGTTAACAGAAAACTCAGATTGGACAGATAGTCTAGCTAGCTGTCTGGATTTACCCTGCAGAGATCTGAGGACCAGGTAACCATAGTCCTCAGATTAGACAGATAGTCTAGCTAGCTGTCTGGATTTACCCTGCAGAGACCTGAGGACCAGGAAACCATAGTCCTCAGATTGGACAGATGGTCTAGCTAGCTGTCTGGATTTACCCTGCAGAGATCTGAGGACCAGGTAACCATAGTCCTCAGAAATCCACCGGGGGTTAGAACACCAACACTAAGGAAGCCCAAGGCAGCGGATATCCAGCCTAAATGAATGAAATCCCGGAGAAATCTCCGAAGTGGAACGCAGTGGATATAGACTACAATGAACATAACCAATATATTTAATTTCATGCAACAAGGAACCACATCCCTGAGCATGCTAAGTGGCATCTGCCGACACCGAAATGGGAGAAGAAGAGCCCCACTAGCCATTTGTATTGTTTTGAATGAATATTCCACTTTGACGTGTTTTCAATAGTAATAGTAGACAACAATAGCGTTCGGGTATGGAAAAAAAATCTATAACAAGCTGAAGCTGCACAGGAAATATTTTCAATGATGAATTCATTGTTGCTTGTTTTTGAGACGGTGATTCTCCCCATCAGCTCGTAGCATGGTACAATTTCAGTTTGTGAAGATTTCATGCAACACATGAGGCTGCATACATTGCGTACGTTTTGCACGTGTCAAACTCCAGAGTCAGAGTCAAACAGTGTCAAACAGAGTGTTGTTTTGTGTAGATGTGCGCTACATGTCTGCATGTACGCCTGTTACAGAGTGCCTTACACCCAGACAGGTGTGTCTTTCTTTTGTGTTTCCTCCCTCTCATTTTACAACCACACACAAAACACACTGTGGAGGATGTGGACATGTCAGACCAATGGTTCTCCTCTCTTTGCTCGCTGCGCTGCACAATGACGGGTCAGGTGCTGTGCTTGTAAATTAGAGCAGGGGAGGATGGGTGCGTGCACATGTGTGTGTACGCTTGCCAGAGTGAGCCTGTGTGTCTGTGTACACTATAATACTGTAATATTAAAATATGTGTAGAGGCTCTTGTAATCTTCATGTCACGAATAAGCTTGTGGTACAGCTAAAACTCCCCAGGCTTTAAATAAAGGACATGCTTTCACTGAGGGACTGAAATTTCATACAAGATCTCATGTGTGTCATGTTTGGCTGCTACATTATGTTTCACTCTGAATAGCTTTTGTAATATTACATCTCTTGTAAACGGTGCGATAGGTCAGTCTTTCTCAAACTTTTTCACGTCGAGGACCCCTAAACTGAAAAAATAAATTAAAAAAATGAGTTTGGAAACTCACAAAAGTGTTTGTCCCGACTAAATAAAAGTGATAAAATGTGTGCTTTTCTATTTGTGGTTGCTCACGTTAAAGCAGCAATACTAGATTTGTTGTCCACTTGAGGGCAACAAGCTGCAGACACAAACTTGACATCATCTATTCACCTTATAAGATGGACATTGCAGTCTTGTAAGAAAAGACTTCCTTATTTACACATCTGGCAGACGCAGAGCTTATTAGTATTACTTCAGAGTGATGTTTCCAGCCTGGTCAAACACTCAGTCTATTAGCTCTGTTTTGGTCTCCACCTTGGGGAATCTAAGGAGTTAGCTAAACCATGGCTGCTAAAAGCTCCACTGTGTTCACCACCTAGTTGCTAACTTTGTTAGCCGTTTGATGCCGGGCATAGTGTTTTTTTTCCCCCAGCTATATGAAAATTCAATATTAAAATCACTGGAGAGTGACAGGATGGGGGGAGGGGGAAGATAGGAGACAACACAAAGCCAAAGCATGTTTGTCACAATTGAATCTTTGCAGCTTTTATGATTGCCTTAGAAATGCTTCGTTTTAAAGTCTTTGAGAATGCTGGAAATGTTTGCTATAAATGTGTGTGTTAGTCTGACAGGAAGGCGATAACATATTCGTGATTCATATGAGGATAGGATATGGAATATGGATCCAAGCATGCAGTTAATTGTTAGTCAGCGTGACTGTCTGTGTGCTAGCTCTTGAGAAGGGCCACATACACTACCGGCCTGCCTCTCTACTCACACTTATGAATAATTGAGAAGGAAGGTGGAGGGAGACAGTGAGTCAGGAGTTCCTGCAGACTTGTTGTTCAGCATCTCAATCAGAACAAAGACTCTGGGCCTGTTTCTCTGTCCCTCTTTCTACAGGATTCAGCTTCTGTTCTACTGCAGGTGCAAATATTTCCAAAGACTTTATCCGGCACATTTTCTTATCTCAGATTACTGTAAGGAACATTAGTGATTCATTTGATAGAACGTCCATTAAGGTTCATAAAACTCCAAAGATCCCCATGGATCAGGAAAGCAACGTCTTAGAGTGAAATCACAGTTTTTTGACATCATTTCCCCATGAATTACATGCCATGACTTCTTGTCAATTTGTTATTGTGCGCTTATTAGGACATGAGTTACAGGAGATCAGAGGCAACTATTTATGTAGATGTTAAATGGTAGTGGCTGTGCGGTCTGACCCTCACTGTGGGAAAAAAGGAGAGAGAGAGACAGGCAGAGAGTGAGACAGACGGGCCGACACACTGGGATAGAGACAGACGGAGAGATGACAAGCGTATGATGATGCAGGCTGCTGACTCATCAGCCCTGTAGGGATTATCCCTCTCAGTGTGTGTGTGTGTGTGCGTGTGTGTGTGTGTGTGTGTGTGTGTGTGTGTGTGTGTGTGTGTGTGGCTGGGTGGAGTGTGTGTGCGTGTGTTTTTATCTGCTGCCTTACTACCGAAGGGGACACGCACACAGCAATCATAACTGCGTGATGAAAGCCTGATGGAGGAAGCAAAAGCGCCAGCAGACTTGTTGCAAAGTGACCTTGAATGCATTTTTTTTTGCATTATTATTCATTCAGTCCCTTTTCAAATGCATCTATTATGGGCTATTGGACATGATTTATTCATGGAAAAGGGAAAAATGAATGTATTATCTGTGTTCAAAACCCTTCCCTATTACGGAAACAGTGCACTATATAGTGAGTTTGCCGTTTTGTAGTGGTGTTCCAATTCTCCGCGGTTAATTTCATTCACTATATAGCCCGCTATAACATAAAAATTAAAACCCACAATGCTACTTTGAGTGTACATAGGCCGTGTTTTCCCAGAGGAAAAGAAGAAACAGAAGTCACCGCAAAAACTGAAAAGGAAATATGGAGCGGGCCTTCGTTTATAATCAGTGGAAATGTAACATGCAACAAATAATATGGGGGAATAAAATCATATAGTATAAGCATAGTATTGCGATATGTTCAGTGGCAATACTGTATCGATATACAGTTGCCAAGTATGGATCTTTTATTATATGTACAGTACAGGCCAAAAGTTTGGACCCACCTTCTCATTCAATGCGTTTTATGCGTTTATTTTCATGACTATTTACATTGTAGATTATCACTGAAGGCATCAAAACTATGAAAGAACACATGTGGAATTACAGTGTATATATATGTATATATATATATATATATATATATATATATATATATATATATATATATATATATATATATATATATATATAAATATGTATATATAAATATGTATATTATATGTGTTGGTCAGTTTGTCTGCTTGACATTTTGCAGCAATAACATTGAAGTGATATGAACAGAGAAATGTTTGAAATTAGGTGAAAATTAGAAGTTGGAAAAAAGGTTATAAATTGCAATATATTGCAGAATATTGCAATATGTTTAAAATCGCAATAATATCGTATCGTGACATAAGTATCGTGATTCCCACCCCTAGTCTATAAAATACAACCTGTTGTTATCCACCTGAGTGTTTGGTTTGTTTCAGGGACGTAATAGAATAACTAATAACATAGACCAAAGCACTATGGGGAGGGGGGTAGACTTCCAGGCCAGCTGGGAGAAAAAAAAATCAAAATTAATACACCAAATATACCTATTATTGTACAGAACCTTCATTATTAAGGAGTTTGATGGCCTGTGGAACAAAGGAGAGCTTGGATCTGGTTTTTGTAAACATAGGAGCAAAGTATCGTCATCCTGAGGGTAGCAGTTCAAATGAGGAGGCAAGAGGGGGCTTATGATTACCCACAATGCTATTTGCCTTTCTTAGTATTCTGTTTTTATATATACTTTCCATACGTTTGTTTTCATGATGCTGGCCGTGCTCGCCTCCGTCACACAAACAACGGGCACGCGATGATGTGTTTTCAGGAGTGTCCGAAATCTCATTAGATTGTTCCCTGTATAGTTCTCTATTCAATAAACACTATTAAGGGAATAGTGAGGGAGCAGTTTCCACCGCAGCTATTGTTTAGTCACACACTCTACACCCCTTGGGATTTGACACAGACCACTTAAGGTGGTTGTTTCAAAATGGAGACATTTTAGATTGAAAATCATCGGTAAGTATTTGATGTTCCACGTCAAGGATGCTAAATAAATTCCAAGGTACATACACACAGAAGCATACCCAAAAAAGGATGTATTGCTAAGTAAGTAACATCTACAAGGAATTTGCCTTGGTGGTTGGAAGAAGTACTAAGTGCTTCTTTATATAAAGGTACTCATACCACACTGTATGAATACTCCGTTTCACGTAAAAGTCCTGCATTGAAAATGTTACGTAAGTAAAAGTATCATCGGGAATTGTACTTAAAGTATTAAAAGTAAAGCTCAATGCAGAAAAATCCTGGAACTGGAAACAATTCAAAGTGTTCTGTTAATTTAAATAAGTGTTTCTTGGCTAATCATTCCAGCAGTACTTCTATGTACTGTATAGTTTAATTTATAATTACACATTATATTGTATAAACTGTTGTGTGCAAAAATCTTAATATGTGAAGTAACTAGTAACTAAAGTAACTAGTAACTAAAGTAACTAGTAACTAAAGCTGTCATATTAATGTAGTGGAGTAACTAAAGTAACTAGTAACTAAAGTAACCAGCAACTAAAGCTGTCAGAAGAATGTAGTGGAGTAACTAAAGTAACTAGTAACTAAAGTAACTAGTAAATACAGCTGTCAGATGAATGTGGTGGAGTAACTAAAGTAACTGGTAACTAAAGTAACTAGTAACTAAAGCTGTCAGATGAATGTAGAGGAGTAACTAAAATAACTAGTAACTAAAGTAACTAGTAACTAAAGCTGCCAGATGAATATAGAGGAGTAACTAAAGTAACTAGTAACTAAAGTAACTAGTAACTAAAGCTGTCAGATGAATATAGTGGAGTAACTAAAGTAACTAGTAACTAAAGTAAATAGTAACTAAAGCTGTCAGATGAATGTAGTGGAGTAACTAAAGTAACTAGTAACTAAAGGAACTGGTAACTAAAGCTGTCAGATGAATGTAGTGGAGTAACTAAAGTAACTAGTAACTAAAGGAACTGGTAACTAAAGCTGTCTTTGCTTGTTGACTCCGGGAAGTCTCCCAGGCCAAGAAATAGTGTGAAAACAACATAACTTCCCATGTTTTTTTCCCACTTAAGAGTTTAAGCATGTTTTGTATCTTTTCGTAATATAACGTCTTTTATAAAAGTTGTCACAATCAGTTAGTTCCATGTCTTATTTCAAAGTAAAACTGTTTCGCTCCCAAGCCCCCTAGTGCTCATGCTACCTAGTGACAGATTGTGAGATGTACTGCCGTTTAGTCTATATTAAGCAAATATTAAGTCAACGTGGACAAATCAATAAACACCTCTCAGCTACCTGAGTGTCTGCTGGCAGTAAATGTGCAGGATGGATATGCCACTATTAATGAATCACATGAGAAAATGGAGATTGCTCTGCGTCTGCCCGAATCAGGGCTTTTAAAATGACGTGGGTCATATTTTCTGTCCCTCTCTGTCCATCACTGTCTACTTATCTAATTCCTCATACTGTCTCTGAAGATATGCCCTGAGGTTTGCCATGGAGCACAGCTCACACATCTGCCAGTGAATGGATATTCCTCACATACGCTTTACTGTTATAGCTGACAGATGCTGCTACACAGAAGGAAAGAAACTACAGATTAGATTTAGTAGGTATCACTGTGGCAAAGTATGCTGAACTTTGGTACTTGGTCAATTTTCCACTTAAAAGTGGTAAGCTTTTAGCTTACGTTTTGGTCTCCACCAACTCCCGGGGGAAATATCTGGCTCTTTAGTTGAAAAATGTTCCACTATGTTTACCAGCTAGTTGCTAACTTTGTCTGTCTGTTTAGTGAGTTTATTCAACGTTTGGTGCTGAAAATGAAGCCAACGCAGAAGTGTAGTTCCTTAAATGGCCACTTGAAGCTGACTAAAAAGCGAGTGAATTCCTATTGACCCCACGTTAAAATGGCCAACTTTACAGCAGACACAACATGCTTACAGCCTATTACAAAACCAAAAAATGGGTTTGGGACGTTGCTCAGTTGGTAGAGCAGGCGCCCAGGTTCGACCCCGACCTGCAGCCATTTGCTGCATGAAATTCCCCCCTTTCTCTCCCCTTTCATGTTGTCAGCTGTCCTATCAAAATAAATGCCGAAAATGCATAAAAAACTATCTTTAAAAAAAATGTAAACGGTTTTGGTCATTGGTAATTTCACCCTTTATGACAACTGTACATTTTTATTATGGCTTAAAGTTATGCATATTAAAAGAGTGTGAAAGGAGGCGAGTATAGAGTGCTTCGTTTTGCCTGCCTCAGCTCCATCCACGCTCATTTTTGGAATAGCCGGGAGATTATTATGTCCAAATTTGATACGGTCTATGGGTTTATCCAAGGGGGGTAAGCCAGCCTTTGCAACACATAGCTCCTATGTGGCCATTTTGTTGCTAACAAGCCATCACCCACCATTAGCATACCATTGACTCCCATTCATTTTGGCGCCACTTTGACAGCGAATAACTTTACATCTGAAGCATTTAAAGACTCTATTTGCCCGTTGTTTATTTCTAAAGAAACACGACAATGTATAAAAGGCTCCGTTACCTTGTAGCTCACGTTATGGCTCCATAGCCGACGTTTTTATAAAAATAGGCAAACAATTGTGTCATAACCACGCGATTTACTGTCGCACAGTAGAGGAATCATCGTATTGTCAGGAGAAGCTTGCAGGTAGTTTCGACTTACATTTAATTACTAATGTTAACTAGCATTTTAGTTAACAATAATTAGCCTGTGCCTATGTTATCTCCTAACATATACCTACCTCTCCGTCTCTGCTGATTGGGAATGATTGAGATTTCTCTTGCACAGCTACCAGAAGACTTACAGCTTTCAGACAGGTTGCTCACGTCACATCTACGTCTTCAAGCTCAGTTGGAGGCTGCGCAGTAAAGCTCAGCATCACCGGAAAAGAGCTTCTAATAGACTTCACTCGCCTCTGTGAAAATCTTCGGCGTCACATTGTCAATTTCTTTTACTACTTTTAATTTTCCTCTGAAAACAGCTGCCTGCTGTGGTTGGAATGACACTGATGAGAGAAATAGAAACAGTAAAGTTACAGCTGTAAAACCAATACAATGAGCTAACAGATGCTGAGCTACAAAGAGCTGAGGGTTATTGCAGAGTCAAGTGAAAAGTCTCTGTAGGGTCATGACTATAGACTGTATAAAACCATGACCTGTTTACATTACACACAGAAATATTGATTAGTGCAGCTTTAAATAAAATGTAACTTAAAATGCTTAACTCACTTTTTTGTTTTAAAGATTATTCAACACAACTCTGATGTTATTACAACCTTGAACGTGTAACTTTTAGCAGTGCAGATTGGTTAATGAGCAATATAACCTTTATTTCCCAAAGAAAGTGATCATTTTAACTTCATCATCATAGAGTGGCATGGATTTATAGTCAATAATCAACAGATTTTGCTGTATTTCATCAAGTCTCATCTCTGAACCACTACATCGACAATGTCTCTCAGAACCTTTGTGTTCCTATACTGTGACACTGTCTGCCTGCCTGTCTGTCTGTCTGCCTGCCTGCCTGTCTCTCTGTCTCTCTGTCTCTCTGTCTGTCTCTCTGTCTCTCTGTCTGTCTGTCTGATTCTGATCCGTAGAAAGTCTGATTCGCATTGCAATCCCTTCTTGCCTTCTGGTCCCTCTCTATCTCGCTGCTGTGGAATATTCCACTCTCCCTCTGTCTGTGCTGGCATTAATGGCTGGCTGCAGAAAGACACAAAGCAGTAGCTACTAGCTATCTAGTGTGACTCACACCAGGCAATAGAGGCATAATGGTAAGCACTTATCTAGATACATTTCATTAAGATGGAAAATGGCAGCATCCTGAGTCAATTCTGTTGATAAAAACTAGCTCCTTGAGCTTGCAAAAAGACTGCTAAATAGGTATCCGATGTCATAATAGGAGGAATTAACATATTTTGACTGACACTGCACCCTGCAAACCTGTCTGATTGAAATAACGATCTAGTCTTAGACTGGCATACAGTATAACCTCCGGTTTTTAGTTAAATGGCCCTGTGCTTTTGACTCACCCAAGTGGGATTCAAAATGCTAATGGGGTTTGTTGTTAAAGATAATGTTCTTTACACAAGTGACAAATCTTGATTTTAAAATGAAGACCTTTCTACTACTGTAAAAGTGGCTATGTAGCACTTAAAACAAGGTATAATATCTTCTTTGCAGAGGTTTTGCCTATTTGAGGAAAAACTGCTCTGGGAAATACAGATGGTGAATTAAAATTAGGATGCGAAAGGGTGCGGCTGTGAAATGCAGCAGAGCCCAGACCCAGTTGCAGTGCATTAACTCTAGCACACTCTTGTTTGTCATTTCTCACCCATCTTATATCATTATAAAGGCCTTTAGAACATGCGGTAGCTGCGCTGGGTCTCTCCACAGCTAATAAGCACCATCTGACCTCATGTTCCTCCTCTGCTTTGTGCTTCTCAGACCTGATCCAGGCCACCCAGGAGACCAATGTGAACGTCCCCCAGATGGCCGACACGCTGATCGAGAGGGCCGGCAACGCCAGCTGGGTGGTGGTTTTCAAAGCCCTGATCGCCACACACCACCTCATGGTGCATGGCAACGAGGTGAGCTTTTCACGTACTGTTTATACACCTGAGTACATACTTGGTGGCTGGTTTTAATGTCTGGTAACATGCACTCAGATGAAGTGAGTAAGGGACTTTACCCCAGCTGATCCACTGACCACTTAAATGGCTTAAATGGCTTTAATTGACCAATTCATTCATTTTTATTTCCACCAATCCAGACAATCCATATTTTGACCTCATCAGACTTTTTTCAAACCCACAGGACTATATTTTAGATCTGGGGGGGGCTCCCAAAATTTCAAAAGACACCAATATGTCTGGCTGAATTTTGGGTAATTGTGAATAAAAAGGATACACTAGGCAGCTAGAATATATTTCCATTTGATGGGATGCCTGCAGCCATAAAAAAGTCAATAGCTACAATGAAGAGCTGTATCAAGTTGGTATAGAATAAGTGATGGCGTCAGATGGTTTGGAATAAGTAGTTTTATTTTTATTTTTTATCTTTAAAGCTGCACTGTTCTAACATACACGGTCTGGTGCTACTTGGACACGTCATCCGCGATGAACCGGAGGTCAACGGGTGTTTTGGGTCTTTAATCAACAGAAACTCTCGCTGGGGCGACCCTGCCGGGGGTGATCAGTGCCCAGCCTGTGTCCAAGTGGCGTGCTACTCCGAGGATCCCCCCCTTCCGCATCCACAGCCATTGTGAGGCTTTTTCGGCAGCCTCGGAGATGTTCTTTATGGCACTAAATCAGTATTTTTATATGGACTTGTTAAAAGTCTGTGAAATGGGAAAGGTGGCGCTTGTGGTAAATGACCCACAGAGAATTACATTCATATATGTCTTTATTTGGCGTCATTTTGGTTTTATGGACCAAGACTTTACTGTATTAGTTCTTTCTCAGGTCTCTTATCTGTGTCATTTCCAGATAGAGTAGGCAGCTGTTTTTAGCTAAAGGTTTTAATACACCATCTGTACATTTCCTGCCTGGCACCAAGCAGCAGATGCAAGTTAGCGACCATAGCCATGAAGCATGAAGCAGCTAAAGATGCAGATAACTCCCTTAGGAGTTGGAAGAGACCAAAACAGAGCTAAAAGTGGACAAAATATAGGACTTTAATTCATCGGGTGGATAGAAACTCGACTCCAAATGAATTATAATGTATCAACATGTCTGCTAGATGTGTAAACAGGCAACTCTTGCTAACACCCAACAACTATATTATCATATAGTTATGTGTATAGTAATATTATATTAAATGAAAATATGTCAGTGTTGTGTTTACAGCTTGTCACGCTGCCCTTTAGTGGCCAAATATCAATTCATGCAGGTTTAAAGCTACGATTATTGAGTAACTGGCATGACTTCACCCCAAGGTCTTCTCTATACAATACCCTTTACATTTATTTACTTATGTTGCACATTTTGGCCTCAACAGCAGTAATGGAAGCATCAAAGGGACTGGCCGTCTGCTTCCTGGCCCCCTGACTCTATTAATGTCCCTTACAGAAAAGAAAATGCTCTGAATAGGCAACGACGGATAACTCAGAGAGATAAACAGATACTCCTTTACCCCACCAAAATGCAGATGACACAAAAGATAGATAGAGAGTAATTGGTACAGCAATACCTGAGAAAGGCGAACATATTCTAAAATATTCAATCGGAGAGAGCAAGAGAAAACAAACTGTAGTTGATAGATACTCAGAAGACAATAAGAAATAATGTGAGATCAAGCCATACGCTCATTTAATCATTCACTTACATTTCCCTTTTCAAAATCATGGAGTGGGGGTTGCCTTCCCAGCATGCATTGGGTGAAAAGAGACTTAGAGATATGAAGATAACAGCTTTAACCTCTCTAGAAGACACAGCTGGTGTCAGGGGAAAGGGTAAATGGTGGTGCCACAACGGGATACTGTGTCCCTTTACATAGCGCGCACACACACACATTTCACAAATTGGCTCAGTTTGTGTGTGAATGATGTGATGAAGTGATCTCTTTTCTGTATAACCACTCAAAGTGATGTTGGGGGTGTCATAAATGCGTGAGAACAATGCAGTTATGATTAACAAGGCAATATACTGCATTTATACAGAACTGTGTGTGTCCTCTGTCTCTTGAGACGTGTCTGTTTCAGCCAGGGCTTTGCTGTTGTATTGTCCATAATGATGCTATGACTGAAGAGAGAGAATGAGAGTGAGAAAAACGGGAGGAGGGAGGTAATGTTAAGCTCACCATTTCTTCAGGGAGGGGTTTTCCTTCCTAACCTCACCTTATGTTAGTAGGCTCTGTATTGCGTAAATGCAGCCACTTAATAAGCATCAACAGTGTGTGTGTGTGTGGGGGCGCATGCTTTTATGTCTATGTGTCACTGTAGTAAGCTTTTTCTTGCAAGGCTGAAGAGCCTATTTGTCTTTATAGTCCCTGGTCCCTTCATGTCTCTAATTCCTATTCACACCCTCCCACTCATGAAGGCTGCAGCATTGCTCCTTTATTGCTCTTTCATCATTTAAGGAAGTATAGAATCACACCTCTTATATCAATTCCACTTCTTCTACTACAGGCACTTTCACAGGTTTGTAGTAGAATGCCGAAAGCCCTGAGATAGCTGTGAACATCAATCAAACCATTTCTTATATTTAAGAAGGAGCCATCTGTTTGAAAATTATCATGCACATATACCACGCCATGACTACTAGGATATAACATGTTCATTCATAACTGTGAAGTGTAATCATTGGTTATTTGTCAATTAATGAAAATATTTCTTTCTGTGTGTGTGTGTGTGTGTGTGTGTGTGTGTGTGTGTGTGTGTGTGTGTGTGTGTGTGTGTGTGTGTGTGTGTGTGTGTGTGTGTGTGTGTGTGTGTGTGCTGCAGAAATTCTTGCAGTTCCTGTCATCTAGAAACACCTTGTTCAACCTTGCCAACTTCCTGGACAAAACCGGCTCCCACGGTGGGTGGTGTAACTTTTCTTCCCATCTTTGACTTAAAGTGCTCATATTATACTCATTTTCAGGATCATAATGGTATTTAGAGGTTGTATCAGAATATGTTTGCATGGTTTAATTTTCAAAAAACACCATATTTTTGTCGAACTGCACATTGCTGCAGCTCCTCTTGTTACCC
Organism: Percina caprodes; assembly: GCA_013375575.1. Taxonomy (NCBI): domain Eukaryota; kingdom Metazoa; phylum Chordata; class Actinopteri; order Perciformes; family Percidae; genus Percina; species Percina caprodes. Next base: position 507,705 of record JABXJD010000320.1, on the reverse strand, counting down.
TGTGTGTTAAGCTCTCTGTTTTAGCTACAGAGTGAGGTCTCCCACCTCTTTTCCATCTTTGATGGGAGTCGCACATGCGCAGTACCTAGGTAAGGACTACTAGCCAGTCAGAAGCAGAGTATGAGGGCGTGCCCTGACTGTACCTAGGTAAGGACTACTAGCCAGTCAGAAGCAGAGTATGAGAGCGTGCCACGCTAGCAGCTAAGTGAGCATTATAACATGTGTTACAAAGCGATGAGCGTTTGTCTCTGAAGTAAAGGCTGGACTACAACAGAGCTGTTTGGAGCAGGTTGTGAACAGTGTTTTCTTTTGGATATGGTAAGTCCCTTGGGGGGGGGGCATTGGGCTTTTTTCAATTTGTAAACCTATAATATGTACCAAAAAAGATATATAACACAATAAAGGAAAGGGAAAAAGCCAAAAGGCATAATATGAGCACTTTAAGCACCCTTCCTCATTTCAACCTTGATTAATCCCTTTATTCTGGCCTTTTCATTGCCAATTCCTTCACCCCTTCATGCTGTTCCATTCTCCTTCTAACACCTACATTTCACACCTTTTTTTAAGCAGCCAACACGTGCAAACAGCAAACTTTCAACCACCCCAATTATTCCTCTATCCATCCTTCAGCTCCTGCTCCGTAATCCCTCGCTCCCCTCATTTTAACTCATCTCCATGGTGATAAACACCGGCTTCACAGTCTGTTGTCATGGATATTTCATCTTCTGGTGATTGGAGTAACTGCTGAGTTTAGAAAGCGAAATTGTGCTAAAAACGTGTGATTCCACAAAGAAAATAAAACTCAGTAGTTGTTAATTGTTTCACTTCTTGGAGAATAAAGCTTATTCACTTCTTTGCCAAAAGTTAGTTAGTTAGATAAGAAGCAACCACTTACTACAGTACCAGTTACTATTTAGCTTTAGATAAGTTGAGCTTTCAACGGAGCCTTGCTAGCCGTCTCAGTCTTTCAGCTAAGCTAATCCCTTTTAGCATACAGACAAGAGAGTAAAATAAAGACCACTCTCATTTCTGTCTGTTAATATAAAGCTACAGCTAGCGATTAGCTTAGCTAAGCATGAAGACTTGAAGCAGGGGAAAACAGCTAGTGGGGTTTTGTAACTCATTTTTTCATGTTGGTTTTGGTACGGCTGATGCAAATGATATAGCATATTAATTAGTGAGTTGTAGAGACGCTAGCAGATGCATTTTTTCTTTTTACCTCAGGCTATCCCCCCTGTTCCCCCCTGATTCTAGTCTTTAAGCTAAGCTAGCTCAATGCTTAGCATACAGACAACGGAGTGGTATTAATCTTCTCCCGTTTTCTAAAAATGAATTATTCTTTTAAAGACTGAGATTCATCCACCATTTTATCACCCATACATTCATCACGGGTGTAAAGTGCAACTGTTCTTTACACTTGCATTCAAGGCATTTTGAAACGTTGTAAGCCTTGTAAGAGCCTCCTCGTACCCTGCACTGAGTCGACATTGACACGTGTGTTTACCTGTGAGTGTGTCTTCCTCAGGATACGACATGTCCACGTTCATTAGACGCTACAGCCGCTATCTCAACGAGAAGTCCTTCGCCTACAGGCAGATGTCTTTTGACTTTGTCCGTGTCAAGAAAGGGTAACGTTTCTCATTTCTCATCACACCGCCCTGCATGACTCAGCATTATTATTGATTTTTTTTTTTTTTAAGCTTTGTTAGTTTATCCGGGGATCAGAACTTGCCCCTTTCTTACTTGCCCTTCCATATCCATTAAAATAACACACATCCCACTGGGGTGCCGTTGTGTGGGATGGACTCCAGCCCAACGTTGGGCCAAGTGCATGGTTTACTGCATGTACTGAGTGCAGAGATGAATACAGAGTGGGCTATTACTCATTTTCACAGAGCGGACAGCTCTGTTTAGCTGGCAGACACAAGGTCCTTCCGGCTACATATCTGGCACTGAAAAATACAAATGCAGACTAAAGAATAGAGATCAGACATATTTGGTGGATACTATACTGTACCGACAGGTATTATACTATTGTATGTGTCGAGAGACAGACGTGGATGGGAGTCTTTTGTCTGCGAGCTGTTGCTTAATTCTAACATTTTCTATTTCTTTCTGTCGCCCTTCCATCTCAGAGCGGAGGGAGTGATGAGGACCATGTCAGTAGAGAAGCTGTTGAAAGGAATGCCCACCCTGCAGAGCCAGATTGACTCACTGCTGGATTTTGAAGTGAGTGACACTCGCTAATAAGGAACAAATTCATTTATTTTTTTTAACCAAGCTCAGTGCTATAAGCAGCAAAAAGCAGTCTATGAAGACGTGTCAATTACAGCCCTTAACAAGGTTGGATTTAATGAGGTCTTCTGTAATTGTAATTGTATGGATGTCAGTCATGGGCATGCAGGGCATATGTCACCCCACCGTAATATTTAGAAGAGGTACATTTTTTCCCCTCAGAAAATATGAAAGACAACCCACTCCCCAAAAGAGGTAAAAATAAACATTCACAGGGCTCAAAACACGTACATACCCAATCTTAACCTTAACGTTTCTTTTCTGACCCCTCGGGTGTGCCTCCCCCAATGTTGAAATGAAACCTACGCCCTTGTCAGTGGTGTTGATTTCAAACAACTTATTACTGTGTGATAAAAAATTCTCTATTTGGTATGCCTCCAATATAGCGGGGACATCAATATTAGCCTGTGACAATATCCACCTTTGTTGAAATTGTGTGTGTTTTCATTAAATACCGTTTGGATATTTGTCATTTTTAAACTATTTTGTGCTTCATCTGTTCATCTTCAAAATGCTAACCACACCGTTCCTCCTGGCTTGTATTTCTGTCGGCAGGTGCATGCACAGGACCTGAACAACGGGTGATAAATGCCTGCTTCCTCCTGCTCTTCAAAGATCTGATCAAGTTATATGCCTGCTACAATGACGGCATCATTAACCTGCTAGGTAAAGAGTCACTCCCTTCAGTTTATCACTGGAGTCATTAAAGGTCCAATGTGTAGGAATGTCTCCCATCTAGCGTTGAGATCCTATATCGCAATCAACTCTCCCGGCGCCATGCAGTTCAAAGTACGTTTTACAGCTACGGTAGCCTTCATGCTTCAAAAAGCCAAGATGTCAAAACACTGTACATGTCTTTGTTAAAGACTGTACAACACTGACACTACAAACTGCCATGTTTCCATCTTCAAACTTGCTGGGGCCAGGTAGCGACAATACCCGTTAGCAGCGTTAGCAGCGTTAGCAGCGTTAGCAGCGTTAGCAGCGTTAGCAGCGTTAGCAGCATTAGCAGCATTAGCAGCGTTAGCAGCACCTGTGAGTGTATCATGTGACAGTGAAAACGCGAATGTCCTGTATGTCCCTCACCAGCTAATGTATTTCAAGATGGTGCATACATATGGGGCATCTGCCCCAGTTCATACAAATGCAAATATAAGCCTATTGGAATACTTTGAATTGATGGTGGTGGTAAATATTCATGAAAAAGAACAATAACTAAACACGTTACACACTGGACATTTAAATAATCAATGCACAAAAGCTATCTACCCTTAAAATATAAGATTATTATATACATTATAGCTGAAACAGCTGAGCACTGTACTTTTTAGCGAACGTTACTCAAACAGGGGTAAATGATTGCATTTGTTGGGGACTATTTTTATCCGCAGATCTGGTGCTTTAGTGATTATTTACCGCGGCAGAACACTGGATGTGAGATAAACTTTAAATAAACCACAGCTCCTAGGTTGATGGTAATGAAACCCAGTGCAGTGGTTAAGCGCTGTGAGATAACTGTTTTGGGGATTTGGCGATATATATAAATAAAATTGAATTGAATTGGTTTGGCTCATTGATCATTTTCACATTTCACATTGTACACCGTATATTCCTCCATATATCCTGACAACCAGGACAAGTGCCAAGACTTTCTTTTGGTTCAAAGACAGAAACATCTTCACTACCAAATCGCTACTGGAATCGCTGTGTGGCCTACACGATGTCGCATGTACTACACGTCTGATGTAAACACCGGACGCAGACGTGACGTGCATTCAAATATTGGCGCATGTATGTATGACGTAAATCTAGAAAGTCCTGCATATGTTGCGCTGAGCCCGGCGGCAAGCACAACAAATATATTTTGGGAATAGGTCGCGACCTAGCAGCGGGTGCAGCGCATGCCGCGTACAATGTGAATGGCACCTTATGGCACCACAGAGGAATAAGATGTCAGGCTCTGGTTACACAGACAATGCATGTCAGATAGATTCATCGTTGGTTTTGGTCTTTTCATGGGATTTGTTGGCAAAAAAAAAAAACATGATTAAATTTCACCAGAGCTTTACCTTAACAGGAATAATAATTCACATTTCACTAATCTCTGTTATCCAGAAAAGTTTTTCCAGATGAAGAGAAGCCAGTGTAAAGACGGGCTGGAGATCTACAAAAGATTCCTGACACGAATGACTCGGGTTTCTGAATTCTTCAAAATCGCTGAGGTAGCCTGCAGAGCACATTATATATATCACTGAATCAGGCTTGGTAACAGTTGTATTGAGATGTCACTGTCTTCTTTTACAGCAAGTGGGAATAGACAAAAATGACATACCTGAACTCACCCAGGTAAGATTAACAACGGCGTTTCCTTACCTATGTTTATTTTCAAAAAAATATTACTGGAGCTTTTTCAGTTTTTCCGGCTACATACTAACAGAGCATGTCAGTGTTGTTTCTAACTACTGCATGTCGTCTGAATGTCTAAAGCTACTCTCTGTTTTTTCTCCTGCTGTGTTCAGCATTATTGCTCCTCTTTGATAAGACAGCTACACTACGCTGTAAAAAGTAGACATATCGCTCTGTGCGCCATGTGCACTTACAGTACGTTCTCCACGCAACCAATGGGCTGTGGTTGTAGTTGATTGATGGCCCCTATGCCCTCCTTCTCTTTTCACTTCCAGAGATGCAGATTGATCATTCAGGCTGAGAGTGTGAGTAGTGAGCGCAGAGCTAGCTTTGGGAAGCATACAGCTTAGTAAACATTTGAACTCTCTCTAAGTGCGCTGAATTGAAGCCCACTGCACAGCGAGTGCACACCCAGCAGACAGACATCAGGCGCTCTGATGAAGAGGGATGATGTGACTGAAAGAGCTGATCGGATACGCTGTGATACGCTGAGCAATGCTGCTGTTTTCCGCCGCTACAACTCTGAGCTAAACATGGTTTTAGTTCAACGACTGTATAAATGCACTACAGATTGCTATCTTCAAATTCTGCTAAAGAGTTTCCATAACAGACTCTATTTTGGCCTTTTTCAATCTCTAGTTGTTGGGTCACTGACTAGAAGTGATTCACAGGATGATAAACCTACATGCAATTTCTCCTGTTGGCTCCCGAAGAATATAGAAACTCTATAGCTGAAGTTATTCTATCTGTGTGTGTGTGTGTGTGTGTGTGTGTGTGTGTGAGTTATTCTTTCAGACATGGCAGTGTGAATGACTTGCATGAAAAGCATGTTGTCTGATTCAGTTGAACATACTGTAACTGTATTGTAGAGCATTTGAAATTAATATGGGGTGTTGGAAATCCAGAACATTTAAAATTCATAAACTCAGGGATCTTCAACAGGGGGTCCGTGACCCATAGGGGGTCCTCAGAGTCAATGCAGATGGGCCTTCAAATTAAGTTTTTTCAAAATTTCATTTTTTAGGCAAAAAATGTATCCAACATATTATTAGCAAACTAGCTAATAATAAGGTGGTCGCTAAGGCCATCAACAGATACAGTTATTCCTAAGGATTCACAGTGCCATATGAATGATTAACATTAAAACAAGACTTATAAAAGCATTCCAACAACTATTTTAATAGCTTAGTATTCTATGCAAATAGGTATGTACAGTATATAAAGGTTTTAGGCCGCCCTTTACATTTTGTATTGCTTTTTGTGGAATATATGTAGTAGGTAGACCCTCTCTTCCAGTTAAGGGGTCCTTGATGTCTTATTTTGATGACATTATTCTTCCTTGCTCAGCAGTTTCCAAACTATGTCTATATGTCCATATGCAACTGTTGTCATTAAAATGCAAGAAAAGCATGTGAATCCTATTGGCATGCTGGTTGGATTTTAGCATGAAGCTGAGCTCTGTTTTTGGTGTTTTGGTTAACATCAGTGTGACAAATTGTAGAACATTGTGCAAAAATGTCTCAGTGCTAACCTTATAAATATTCGGGCAGTGACACTTTTTCAATGATGCCACCATTTTTCTAATGTGAACCACTGTTTCAAGTAATACTCTTCCATAGATTCAGAGAATAATATCATTAATCTTCCCAGCCCAACCAACATATCTTAATGGCCTGTCTTTAAAAATAAGATACTGTATGGGTGATGGAGTTCTATTAATGTGCAGAGAGCAAAACTATAGCCATCTCCCAGATCCCTCAAATTATTGTGGATTAATGTCAGTCTCCCCTTCCAGGAAGCATTACATCAGCACAAAAAAAGACAGTCTATGGCGCCTGGGTAGCTCAGTTGGTAGAGCGGGCGCCCATATATAGAGGTGTACCCTCGATGCAACGGGCCAGTGTTCGATGCCGACCTGGGGCCTTAGCTGTCCTGTCCAAAATAAAAACACCCAAAAAAATGTTCTTTAAAAAGAAATAGACAGAATATTATTACCATCCAACTGGCTGTGGAGTGGAGAGGTGTTATGTCATCACTCATATCCACTTGCATGTTGTTTTTTAGAGCTGTGAGTAGATGGCAGAGTCCGTCATATCAAATTATATTCCAAACATATGCCGGAAGGCCTGTTGCTGTCACGTCCACAGGAAATTGCTCAGCAACTTTAATATTGGAATCTACAGACGAGAACGTCACCTGTTCATGTCTCAGAGTTTTGCTAATAGAACTGTTATTCTGGTATCTGTCCTTTGTATCTGCAGAACAGCCTTCTTTGCTCTTGGTGGTGAGGACAACCCCTTTAAAATCTGGATGATAATTGGTCTACCCAGCTCTCTCAATGCCAAGACAATAAATAATCAGCCTCTTTGCCTTGTTGGTCTCTCAAAGTTTTAAGGATGATAAATGAGACAGCCTTTAAATGGATGGATCCAGAAAATGAAGCAGGGAATTAAGGAAAGTGAATTAGTTTGTTTTTTGGCTGAATTAGCTTGGATCGCTAAGACTATTCTTTTAAATGCATGTCAGGAGGTGATAATGTCCCATTTAGCCTGGTTGAGCATGCTGCTTTGCATTGTGGGGGCTGGAACATTGTTCTCTCTATTTTTGTTTTATGGTTGTTATTTTTTTTTTTTTGTCCCGTGTCTGATACCCCAACTTGAATTTTGGAAACTCAATGCTACGGACACATTTGGTCGGTTTTTGAAAAATATTGATACCCAGTAGCCCTGTTTTGGGTGAGTGAAGGTTTATTTATGTTGCCGTTCATCACAGAAACATATAAGAATGATGTCACAGCAACTATCAGGATATTAGGCACCCACTGGTCATGCCACCTACTGTATAAAGCCAGACAAAAATAATACACCCACCTCTGTCATCTTTCAGGATGCTATGTACATCGTCCAGTAATATTTTGAAGGAGATGTACCACTGTGACATCTCCCATCCCGCTAAGAAACTGCAGTAGTAACACTCCTAGAAACACCGGATGGATGAGATGTTCTTTGAACCAAATGGTCACAGATAGGAATGCTTGTTGTAAATGATGACCAATAGCATCTTCACACATGCATATATGATTTAATGTAAATACACCTTCAGGAAGACAAGAACTTTGGAGTTTGGGGTGACCCTACATTGTGGTGAAACTGCACTGCCTATTTCTGATTCTCCGCCTACGCCTCTGCATAAGTCATCAAAATGTCCTGAACTTTCTTCATGTATTCAGAGTCGAGCTGCTCCTGAGTTTTTCCATGACAAATCTGAGCACACAAGATGTCCGTTTAGGTAAAAGGGGCAGCATAGGTTGCATGTGGTTAATATGCAAACTCTTAAAACTTGTATTCGAGGAGCCATCATCACTCAACTCCAATGTGATGGAAAGGAATAGCCCAGTTGTTCTTCTGATGTAGAGTATCATCAGTATTGTCTACCCACTCTGACCATACCCATGTGTTCCTGTTGTATCACCTTCTCTTTATTATTCAACAGGCCCCAGAAAGTCTTCTGGAGTCCCTGGAGACCCACCTCAACACGCTGGAGGGGAAGAAGCCGTGAGTAGTTCAATATATATTTGCAAGCTGTTCTCTGTTTTTTTATTTTTTATTTTACCAGGAGCAACACAGAGCTGACGCATCAGTTATCCTTTAATTGTTATACAGCTGAATGCTGATAGCCATGTCTGTAGTGATTTGGCCTCAGGATAGGCTGGTAGTCCAACATGCACCTGGGTGTGTTTGGTGCTGGGACAGTGATTTACCTCTTTCTGTGTGGCTTGTTTTTGATCTTAAATCAGTGTTACATGAGTGTCTACTCTGCATTATTTTGGGGTTTCTGTAAATAACATCACAGAGTACGGTCTAGACCTGCTGTTAAATATCTGTTGTTGTGATTTGGCGCTATATAAATAAAATTGAATTTAATTGAATTATTTCCCTACTATTCCTTTACTAACTTGTCATTTCCTCTGTTTAAACTCAACTCAGAGAGGATAAGTAAGTAAAGGACTCAAATATTATTTTATCATCATATGTATCAATGGATGAACCTTTTTGTTCTGTTTGGGTTTTCAGTGATTCTATAGAAATGACATCTGAGCTAGCAACTGCTATTTGTATTGTTGTGTGCTGTAATTTTGTTCAAGATGCAGTTCTATAGAAAACACACTTCTTAATTTTACGTTATGCTCACATTTGTGAACATAATTTGCATCCTTTTTGTCATCGACACAGTACAATGGTACGTTGATGCCATTGCTAACACATTATTCATCCTTGTTATCCTCTTACTGTACAATCGGCTCTAACTCTTACAAAGCTTTAGAAGCATGCTGTTCAGAAACATTCAGCTCTTCCTTTCTCTGTCTGTAATGTCGAAAAGCAAAGCTTTGTTAAAGATGAGCAAGGGCCAAGATGCTACTACTCAGCTGTGCGGCGTGGGTCCATTAATTGTAGATGTGTACTAAACGCAATCGCTTTAAAATGCTGCCTGCCTGAAAACGCCAACGTGATACTTAAGCTGTCACTTTGCGTCCAATCTCAGTATCAGCCATTATGCTTTAGCATGTACATCATTAAACTCTTGAACTCAATGTGCTGTTATTGTTTTTGCAGGTCGCCCACTAAGGTAAGCTATGTTTCATGATAATCATAATGTAATGGTAATGGAAGTCTTTACTTATATATAACACAAAGTACAGTTATTGAGATCTTCACAAAGCAGCGTGTAAAGTCAAAGTAAAAACTGCAGATGCTTAATTAGACTTTTAACATTGCCCTTACCAGTTGCTATAGACAATTAGTGGTTTATGCTGCATTCATGTGTTAAATCGCTGTTGAATCACATCAGCTTACATAACCGCGTTGGGCACCATGTTAACGGGGGTCTTCCTCTTCGGCAGGACGCGACAGCCAACAACAGCGCGCCTGCTGCTGCTGCTGCTGTTGTTGCACCGGCCAGGCATGCGCCTGCCGTTCCTGCCGGTGGGCCCCCTGCTCGCCCCGGGCCACCTGCCAAACCTCCTCCGCCCTCTATCACCCCCACCGCACCAGCCCCCATCACCACCACTACAAGCAAGTAAGAATCACTCAACAATGGTACACAGTGTTTGCAGTGAGCTGCATCAATATTCCATTAGAAATGGATTGCCTCTGTCAACACGCCCTCTGTCTTTCTTTCTTTGTGGTTAGTGCTCTTGATGATGGGTTCTTGTTGGATCTAGACCCCATGTCCTCCTCAAGGGGCGCTACAGCCACTTCCACCATTACTGGATGGGGAGGTGAGAACTTTCTGCTCTGTCAGTAACTGATTAGTTTAGCATCGCCAGACCTTCCTACACAGCGCTGTAGAGAAGGGTCTGGCCAGTCCACACAGCATTTCAGGAAGGGAGAAAAATGTGCTTTGGTTTATTTGCATTTCTTTAAACCAATCACAATCATCTTGGGCGGTGCTAAGCGCTGGATGGAACCATGGTGCCACTGCAAAATAGTCTCGGGAAGGAACTTGTTTTGGTGTACACCAAAAGTAGTTTTAGTCGTGCAACAGAAAACTCAGATTGGACAGATAGTCTAGCTAGCTGTTTGGATTCACCCTGCAGAGATCTGAGGACCAGGTAACCATAGTCCTCAGAAATCCACCAGAGCTTAAAATGCCAACTCAAAGAAAGCTCCAGGTAATGGACATCAAGCCAAAAAGAGTGTCATCTGGCGGAATTTCCGGAGCAATCCTGGAAGTGGAACGTCATGGACATAGACTATGATAATGTCAGTGGTACAGTTCATGATTTCAGACACAGGCAGACAAAAGTAGCTTCTCATTTCTAGCCGGCCACTGGCGATTGTGCCTCTGAAATGACAACTGTAGCTAGCAGATTTGATTCGCTATAGGTAGCTAGCTAATTATGCAAACGTTAACTCCGTAAATTGGTTGAAAACATTGTATCCAGATGACTGTGTGATGTTCCTTTAACATACTTGTATGTATTTTTCAAACAGTATGTTTTTTCGCTTTTAACTTTTAAAGAAAATGCGTCTAGCATCTAGCTAGGACTAGCTTCCACACAGTACGTTGGCGAATACACGGTGTGCTTTGTTGTGACCAGGGATTATTTTGGCTAACGTAACCTACACCCTACATAATGTATTAAGGTCAAAAGTGTGCTGCTTAGCTTCAGAAGTAACGCTTGGTTACTAGTTAGCCAGACATGCTAACAATTGCAGCTTATATTAGAGCTGATAAACAAGTTAAATACAGTCTAGCGGGGGGTTTTTTTGTACTGAAAATAGATATTGATTGGTCTAAACCTTTATGTATTTACAGAAAGAAATCTGTAAATGATGAGCATATTAAATAAGACCTACATTTCATCAAATGCAAATGGACGTTCGTGATGCTGATGTTTTGGATGTTTCATCCCATTTCTTACACTCTTTTTTTCCTTTACATGACCATTTTTCAAAGCATACAGCAAGTTGAGGTCCCTGTTAAGTGATTGTAATATCAATAACATTTATGGAAACTAATTGCTGCTTAGAAGAGCCAGGATGGAGGAAATCAAGTTAAAAACCAATGGTAGGCTTTGGAAAATGGTTGGCAGTAATGGATATGCAATTTGTATAAAATGAGCTGAAACAAACTAAGTGTGGTCTTTTAGAATGACTGTAGGCTAGAATAAAGAAGTGGTACCCTCATTGATGCTTTTTATTGGACAATGTGGTTTAAATTACAGAGCATTTCTATTGTAAAGCTAATGCACTTTGGCCAGCCCTCTGTTTATCCCTACATCTACACTGATACCCTGATGATGGCCACAGTCCAACTGTACTCTAAACTACATTACGGAGCTTTTAGCTCTATTGGGCTTTACCATCGCCATGTCTGCTTTTTTCTGGCTTGTCCTTTATGAAGTTGCCAGCTTGCAAATAAAATATTTCTGAATTTTATCAGGTCATCGCCATAACTAAAGATAATGAATTCTCTCTCACCTGTGTGTCTCTCTGTCTGTCTGCTGGGCAGATCTGTTGGCTGAGGGTGAGTACTCTGTTGACAGCACATTGTTACGGACTGAATATGACAAATGAAAATTTGATTTTTCACCACTTGGCTTTTTACCTGAAGTTCTCATTGTCTTTGAGTAAAGCGATTTTCACCATCTGCTAAGCCTGTCTTTTTTTCATTTTTCAGTCTCTCTGACACTGCCGTCTTCCTTCCATCTCCTTTTCTCTCCTATTTCTCTCTATTTGGGGTTGTGACTGGGTCGTGGCGTTTGGATTATGTGGTTTATCCACATAGCAACTCCGGCTGCCACGGATGAAGCCTCTGAAGCTCTCCTAGCAGAGGGAGAGTCAGCTGATGCTGCTGATGCAGCGGCTGCTGCTCCTGCAACTCCCGCGCCCACTGCCGCTGCCGCTACCACTGCCGCAGCCGCACCAGCACCCGCACCCGCACCCGCACCCGCCTCTCTGCCCATCTCGGCTCCCGCCTCATCTGCAGACATAGACCTTTTCGGAGGTCAGTCTGGTCTGAGGATAGAATGTAGCCTGCTTGTCTGCAACGAGCCACTTCCTCGTTTACTGATAGGTTTCCTATGTACAGTGAGGAAAATAAGTATTTGAACACACCGCTATTTGGCAAGTTCTCCCACTTAGAAATCATGGAGGGTCTGAAATTGTCATCGTAGGTGCATATCCACTGTGAGAGACATAATCAAATCAATCATCATCAATCATCAATTTATTTGTATGATACAGCTGCAAATAAGTATTTGAACACCTGAGAAAATCAATGTTAATATTTGGTACAGTAGCCTTTGTTTGGTCAAACGTTTCCTGTAGTTTTTCACCAGCTTTGCACACACTGCAGAAGAGATTTCGGTCCACTCCTCCACACAGATCTTCTCTAGATCAGTCAGGTTTCTGGGCTGTCGCTGAGAAACACGGAGTTTGAGCTCCTTCCAAAGATTCTCTATTGGGTTTAGGTCTGGAGACTGGCTAGGCCACGCCAGAACCTTGATCTGCTTCTTCCAGAGCCCCTCCTTGGTTCTCCTGGCTGTGTGCTTCGGGTCATTGTCATGTTGGAAGACCCAGCCTCGACCCATCTTCAGTGCTCTAACTGAGGGAAGGAGGTTGTTCCCCAAAATCTCGCAATACATGGCCCCGGTCATCCTCTCCTTAATACAGTGCAGTCGCCCTGTCCCATGTGCAGAAAAACACCCCCAAAGCATGATGCTACCCCCCCATGCTTCACAGTAGGGATGGTGTTCTTGGGATGGTACTCATCATTCTTCTTCCTCCAAACACGGTTAGTGGAATTATGACCAAAAAGTTCTATTTTGGTCTCATCTGACCACATGACTTCCTCCCATGACTCCTCTGGATCATCCAAATGGTCATTGGCCAACTTTAGACGGGCCGTGACATGTGCTGGTTTAAGCAGGGGAACCTTCCGGGCCATGCATGATTTCAAACCATGACGTCTTAGTGTATTACCAACAGTAACCTTGGAAACGGTGGTCCCAGCTCTTTTCAGGTCATTGACCAGCTCCTCTCGTGTAGTTCTGGGCTGATTTCTCACCTTTCTTAGGATCATTGAGAACCCCCGAGGTGAGATCTTGCATGGATCCCCAGTCTGAGGGAGATTGACAGTCATGTTTAGCTTCTTCCATTTTCTAATGATTGCTCCAACACTGGACCTTTTTTCACCAAGCTGCTTGGCAATTTCCCCGTAGCCCTTTCCAGCCTTGTGGAGGTCTACAATTTTGTCTCTAGTGTCTTTGGACAGCTCTTTGGTCTTGGCCATGTTAGTAGTTGGATTCTTACTGATTGTATGGGGGGGGGACAGGTGTCTTTATGCAGCTAACGACCTCAAACTAATCTAATTTATTTTAGGATAATAAATGGAGTGGAGGTGGACATTTTGAAAGCAGACTAACAGGTCTTTGAGGGTCAGAATTCTAGCTGATAGACAGGTGTTCAAATACTTAATACTGGATTTTTTTTTTTAGATTATGTCTCTCACAGTGGACATGCACCTACGATGACAATTTCAGACCCTCCATGATTTCTAAGTAGGAGTGTTCAAATACTTATTTTCCTCACTGTATGAAGTTGGTACCTAGAGGATTGGAAATTTGGTTTTTACTCCCTTAACTTTTTTGTATATATTCCTACATCATAAAACCAAAAAAGGTCTACAGGCTTGTGTCCCATTAGATTACCCAGGTATGTAATGTAAGCATTTTGATTTGATAACTAAAGATTGAGGAGAATCTTGAAAAAATGCTAGAACAAGTATCTAAATGTACATTATGACATTTTAGTAAGTAGATGGCACCATAGCCCTAGTTTGTGCCTCTCGTGTATTAACATTACATTTGATTTTTAAAGTAATAATTACAATCTTTGAATGACTCAGCTGTGTTTGAAGGGATTTCCAGAAACCTTAAAGACTCTTCTTACTGTAAAGTGTTGGGCAAGTTACTTCCAAAATGTAATACATTATAGATTATAAGTTACTTTTGCTAGTTACTACTCCTTTTACTAGGATTTACTTTACTTTACTAGGAGTTTGGAGCAGTAAACATTTTTAAATGACATTCTGGTCATTTCAAACATTGTTGGATATACAGTTTATTCTTCAGAAAATCAAATGCAAGGGCTGTTCCCTAAAATGTAATGGTTTTCTATCCTCACCGTTGGTGGTTTTTTTTACTGTTTTTTTTTTACATCCTGCTTTGTTGCAACCGTGTACACTAACGTGCTGACATGACGTCAAGTTTTCACACGCTCTCTTTTGCACTGAGCAGAGAGCGAACCGTTCCATTTGTGGCACATCCCAAATATATGAGCCAGTATCGTGGACTACTTGCTTTTCTCTGGGTTTATTCAAGGCTGCTGAAATTGCAGCAAAACACTAATGAGTGTTGACATTAATGTTTTCTATCATAATCACGTGCGCCTTATAAACCCACTGCAATGTAATTCATATACTATTTTGACTCGTATAATGGGTTTTATCATCACCCTTCAATGATTTCCCCCTTAATGTCTAACAGTTTCATAAATATGTCAAGAAGATGAGTAGGTGGATTTCATTGAATGATATTTTGGCTTTATAATAGGATATAATATTTAACCCTAACATCTGAAAAGCAGCAATCTGCTGAAAAGAGCCAAGTGAGTTTCTTGATCAAAGAGAGACTTTGCGTAATCCATCACTGAACTTGACATTTTCCCTCTTGTCACAGAGTACAAATAACTTGTGACAACTTGCCTCATTTCACCATCCTGCACAGGTGGTGCACTCACTGAATGAAGCATTATGCAGCCCTTTAAAACCCATCATGTGACTGATGCTACGATCAGATCCTTCTCTGCAGTTACCGGGCTGGGCTGCATATTTCTTGTATTCTCTGCTTTTTCCTGATGCTGACCTCTCATTTTTGTTCCCTGTCCATTCCATCTGTTGACTCATCTTTTGTCCTTTACATCCATGTGTCTGTCGGGTGTTATGTTTTGCGCTCCGGCTGTTTTCGTCTGCAATACCCTAGATGCGTTTGCACCCTCCCCAGGAGACGGTCCTGCTGCCGTGGCCGCGGGCCCCGCTTCTGATGCTTTTGGTGGATCTGGTGGGTGACAATACAGCTTTTTGTGTGTGTTAGTGTGTGTGTGTGTGTGTGTGTGTGTGTGTAAATGTGAAAGCTGTTGCTTTTATTATATCAAAGCTGCTTTTGCTTTCATAGGGGACAGTAGAACAAACATGTGCCCTCAGGGCCTACTGTCTCATCCCAAATCCTGCTCTAATGCCCCAGTCATGAACCCTCTCCTCCCCTCATCTCGGCTACTCTTCTCCTCCTAATATTCACCGAGTGAATACTGCAGTAAAAAGCACAATGCAGCTATTACCTATACTTCAGTCTGAGAATGAGTACTATTTATGTACCCTAACCCTGGTTTTACCTATTGATGCGGATGATGAGGATTATTTTAATTATTGTTGAGCCTTTTTCATTAAAAGAACCTCTCTATTTGGCCTTGTGTGTATCACAACACAATGACTGGTGAAATCTATGTAATGTCCATGTCATTTTTCTCACAAATAGCTTTATAAAAAAAAAAAAAAATGTACTCCTTTTTACATCTAGCGTGTGCATATCACACTAACATAGCAGTAACACACAGCTGCAGTTTATTCAACATCCTTCGCCATTAACTTTATTCTGTACACTTGACCTACTGTCATAGACTGTTTATAATTATTAATATTTACAGTCTATGCCTACTGTATTATTTGATGGAGAAAGGAACTGTTTTCTATTGGTTGGATTAACTTTTTCAGGGATGAGAATATACATAGTAATTATCCATGTGGCCCCCATCTCCAATGCGTCTGTCTGGTAAACTATTGATACAAAAATCCACAGTTACCAGAGGATGAATGACTTTGGTGAGTCCCAGACTTTGTAACTGTGTCATCAAGTCACAATACTAGGACCAATACTTTATGCTGGGACCAAATACCTGCAAAACTAATGACATTCCCATCAGCCTTAGCCGTACTTTGTGTTTTGCGATCGTCAATGTTAGCATGCT
The DNA here is from genome assembly GCA_013375575.1 of Percina caprodes. Taxonomy (NCBI): domain Eukaryota; kingdom Metazoa; phylum Chordata; class Actinopteri; order Perciformes; family Percidae; genus Percina; species Percina caprodes. Next base: position 491,416 of record JABXJD010000320.1, on the reverse strand, counting down.
AACAGGCCAAACTAAGATGGTCATCAGCATGCTAGCATAGTAATTGTTGATCACTTTAGCATTTAGCTCAAAGCACAGTCATTACAGTACAGTACATGTACAGTCATTTTCTATTGTTCACTAAAGAATTATGCAGGGAAACATTTTCCTTTTAGTGGACTGAATAAAAGATAGAGATTTAATACATTGTCAAATATTTTGGTTTTGATTAGATTTTTTAGCCAACATGATTAAATTGATGCCTGGGTGAGTATCTGGCTAAAACGGGTCTCGTTCTGTGGGTTGTTGAGCCAAGTCGATGTCATTTTACAGTGTTTGCGGCCCAATATCGCTAAACCTCTTGTGCCAACATGTTGGTAGTGTCACATAGCCAGCAATGTACAGTATAAGGGACGTTTGGATGATTTGGGTGTTCTCATAACTAAAAAAAAAAGAAAAATTGGCCAATGGGCCAGTCAACTAAAAGTTGTCCTGCTGTAGTCAGTCATTAGTAACTGAAGAATTGTTCCCCATGATGTGTTGTAGCTTGTGGATGCAGTTCTGAAGTTAACTAGTGATGGCCAAATGAAGCTTTGTGAAGCAGTGTCTTTATTTTCTGAGCCCACTAGATGGCGCTCTTGCTTTTAACCCTCGTGTTGTCTTCCCATCAAAATTGAAAATCAACACTTTTGTTGACGCTTTTTTAACTTTTTCTTACATTTTTGTCCCTTTTTTAAACTTTTTTTTAATGTTTGTCACTTTTTTTGACGTTTTCAACACTATGCAACACTAACTTGTTAACTTTAGTTTTGCAGTTATTTTTGGAATTTAAGATCAATAAACCTCATTGATAGGAAATTATACCTAATGTTTGAGTTTAGAAATTAATTAGACTAAAATTAAAGGAATGGATGTTGATGTATAATCACAGACTGGAATATGTCAACTTTTCCTCTTTTTTTTAAACTGCTATAAAATTGAATTAATGGTAATTGAAATAGAAAATTAATGAAAGTAGAGATTTTACTTGCCAAGTGTGGAATCAATCATGTTATTTTGGGTAGTTAAAAAGAACACTGATATAGGTTATTTTGACCCAAGGACAACATGAGGGTTAAGAGAAAGGTCTAAGGCATTGCAATTATGTGTATTCTCACTAAAGTTAAGGAGTAGTGATGACCAAATGAAGCTTTGTGAGCCAGTGTCTTTATTTTCTGAGCCCACTAGATGGCGCTCTTGGTTTTAAGAGAAAGGCCTAAGGCATTGCAATTCAGTGTATTCTCAACCCTTTGTTGAACAGAGAGCGCCATCTAGTGGGCTCAGAAAATAAAGACACTGGTTCACGAAGCTTCATTTGGCCATCACTATTAATGAGTGACTGTATGCTTGGGATATTTTCTTTGTACCTAACCCATATTTGGAGCTTCAGAGGCATCTTGCCTCACAAAAATATGCTTTTTACAGTGTTTGTTGCTTTAACAAACCCTCAATTCCCCCCCCCCTCCCTTCCCCTTCTTCATCAACCCACCATCCCCTTCCCTTCTTCTCTAATCGTACCTCCCCCTAACCCATCAACACCACCCGCCTGCTGCTCTTTGTGAAGACCCCTTCGCTACGACGGAGGGGAGTGGGGACATTGCTCCAGAGCTGGACCTGTTCGCTATGAGGCCCACCGACACGGGGGCCACCGCCACAACCCCTCCCACCTCTAGTGAGGCGCCGACCATCGTTGTCCCCATCGCTGCCCCCGCTGCCCTCACCCCTTCTTCCACCACCACCACAGAGTCTGCAGCCGCTCCGACTCTAGATATCTTTGGTGGTAAAGTCCTGTCACTCTCATTATGCCTCTCAGTGCATTATCCTGCATTATGATGACCATGATATAGATTTTGATAATGACTGTGTTGCTCTTGCTAATGATGATGATGATGATGATGATGATGACAGTAGTGGCTATGATGATAACCTGCACAGTCCCTACATTTCAGATTTGTTTTGTTTTTTCTATTTTCCATAATGCCTTTCCTTTTAGCTACAGATCATTTAATCAAGTTAATCAAGCATCTTGACCTCCTCTGCAGAAATTAATTGGATAAAAAATATAAAATGGAGTTAATTGTTTAAGCCATTTTAAAAGTCCATCCATTAATTAGTTATTGTTTGGGGACCAAAATCTTAGTTTTAATTTGATCTCTAGGGGCAAAATGTGTATTAGCAGAGGTTGCTCAACTTGTTTTGATTATTAACGTAATACTAACAAACTAAGAAAATAGTTTTCTTTTCCTGCTTGTGACCAATATTTTTGAAACTGACAGCTGAGAATGCTTTATTAAAGCTCATGCACTTTAGACAAAAGGGAATATTGCTCAATGTCAGAAATTGAAATTTGCTATGGGTTTTATTCGAGTGCTCTGGCTAATGACTCCACATGGATGGATGGATGGATGGGTGGAAGGATTGGTGGATGAATGGAGGATGGATGGATGGATGGTTGGATGGGTTGGTGGAAGGAAGGATGGATGATGGATGGGTTGGTGGGTGGATGGACGGATGGATGGATGGATTGATGGATGGATGGATGGATGACATATGCTATTCTTATGAAACGATAAAGAACTATGCATAACTTATGAAGTTTGGCACAGCTCTTCAGATAGACTTAAATCACCTATTGGATTGATTCCCATTACATTTGCCCAAATATTCATGTTCCCCAGAGGATGAATCATCTACCTATTGATTTAGCACCATCATCAGGTCAAATTTGTATTTGTCCAAATTAAGATATTCCCATCCGCCTCATCTATAGCAGCTTGGCTGTAGACTCTCACCCTTGTTAACTATATATATTGGAGATTGGAAAAAGGAGCATTCTCTCAGAGCAAAAGCACATCAAAATGTCTTCATGCTGACATTTGGCAATATACCCTTTTAACTTTTGCACTGTTTCATTTTGCATTACACTGAAAAGATACACAGAAACGTACCGGTTTAAAAATCAAACTATATGCTGCTCTCTATGCTTTCCCTCATCTCTCTTTCCCTCTCTCTATCTCAACTCATCATTCTGTATGCACTGGACTTGCACTGGAATCTGAACGTACATATGATTGTGTGTCCTTGTTCTTAGATATGTTTGATTCTGAGCAAAGCCCTACCACAGAATCCAAAGCTGCTACCACTCCTAGCGTAGACCTTTTTGGTTCAGGTACAAGAGTTGATATCCATTTCTCTGTGTGTGGAACCCCTTCATTTCTTCGGGTTTCCATACGTCCACTCCTCTGTCAACTGTTTCCCCCACCCCACACGTCTTGGTTTGTCCCCCATAGTGGTATGAGAACTGTGCATGTAACCCACTCGTCTTGGAATGTCCTTGTGGCTGCTTTTATATCTACGCTGTGTCTTTTCAACTGCCACGCTAATACTTTTCTTTGCTTCCGGACCTCTATGGTTTCTTCTTTCTCGCATTCTGCATCTCGCTTGCGCTGGTAAATTAGACCTCCCTGCTGTTTCACGCGGGCCCTCTCCTTTGCCCGAGCCGGCTCCGGTTGGAGACATCGTGACCGGTGAGTTAGCTGCTTTATCTTCACTGCATCACTGTTTTCCCTTCCTTCTTTCACGAAGAGTGCAGCCAGCCTCAACTTATCGTGAGGTGTTTTGAATGGTGCTGGTGTCTGCATCAATGTGCAGTTATACCAGTTCAGTACTTCCAAATCTTCAGGGATGTGGATGCACAGTGAAGCTGCAGGGGTGCCTGCTTCTTCTCTGCATGTCTGCTAGCCTTTTAGAACAGGCATAATAGTTCATGAGCGATGCATTCTCCCCTAAAAAATACAGCTGTTGCTGACAAATAGTAGTCATTTAGATTAGTAATTTAGTACTGCTTCTGTCTCTGCCCATTAGAGTCATTTACATCTCCTGCTGCTGCTGCTGCAGCTCCCAGCCCAGAGGCCCATTCTCCCCCCAAAGCAGAGCTGGAACCGGTCATTGACCTGCTGGGTACTGTACCTCAGAACACACATACACATCTCTTTACAACATGTGCTGTATGTAAATAGTTGAATGCTGTTTGTGCATGTGATAATGATAATTTTACAATATGTAGTTTTAATTTTCAAGTCAACTATATGTAGTGCTTAAAATGTAGTGTTCTGGAGTAAAAAACCTGTAGAGTTAATCTTTTTCTTGAGGACTTTTGCACGGTATGGCTCTAGGTACGACAATGTTGGTCAGGGTGTCGTTCACCACTTTGTTCCAGACTGAAATGGACTGGCACAACATTTTGTACAGCCATTCAAAGTTCCCAGGGATGAACCCCTGAATCCATCTTGCGGTTGGCATCTTTGGTTTTTGGTGAAATATCTTGACAACCATGGGATCAAGAAGAAATCTTGTTGCACAGTCATCTGACTCTGTTTTTTTTTTGCATTCTTGATTCATTAAAAATGATGGGAATCTATTGAAATATTGTCTATATATTGGATGGAATCCGTGAGTTCAGACTCTGGTCCACTAGCCTGGTCCTACCAGACTCTGGTCCATTAACCTGGTCCTACCAGACTCTGGTACATTAGCCTGGTCCTACCAGACTCTGGTCCACTAGCCTGGTCCTACCAGACTCTGGTCCATTAACCTGGTCCTACCAGACTCTGGTCCATTAGCCTGGTCCTACCAGACTCTGGTCCATTAACCCAGTCCTACCAGACTCTGGTTCAGTAGCCTGGTCCTACCAGACTCTGGTCCATTAGCCCGGTCCTACCAGACTCTGGTCCATTAGCCCGGTCCTACCAGACTCTGATCCATTAACATGGTCCTACCAGACTCTGGTCCATTAGCCTGGTCCTACCAGACTCTGGTACAGTAGCCTGGTCCTACCAGACTCTGGTCCATTAGCCCAGTCCTACCAGACTCTGGTCCATTAGCCTGGTCCTACCAGAGTCTGGTCCATTAACCTGGTCCTACCAGACTCTGGTCCATTAGCCCAATCCTACCAGACTCCGGTACAGTAGCCTGGTCCTACCAGACTCTGGTCCATTTCATTAGTCCAGAGATTCTGTACTCTCTCCATTGGCAAGTGTTAACTTCCTTGAAGGCAGGTACTCTGTTGAAGTTTAAAACTATTGGATCTGCCCAGAGCCACTCTGGATCTGCCATAACCAATCGCTAACGTTTGGTCGTGACGTTGGCTTAGCATTGCTAGCGTTAGCCTTAGCTAACTCCTTCACCACTAACGGAGCGAGCTGGAAAATCAAGCTTTTCCCGAACCCCGTGGGTTCATGGCCGCCAACAAAACTCAGCAAAGACTGTTCTTGGGCAGCGTTGCCACAACGGATGAAATGGCTTCGCTCTCATCTTTCTCCGCCGCCATTAACGTCATTGTTCTCAGCCACTCCCTCTGTTTGTTGATTGGACCGCAAACCCAGACGGAGTACTGAAGGAAAATTAAAATTGAGCAGAAGTACGTAGGAGGGTGGAGCCAGGCTAAAATAATGCAAGATGTAGACATGAAATGGTCTCAAGTTATTATACTATGTTGTGTTGTGTCATAATCTTTCTCTATCCACGCTAACTTTCATCATCATTAGATGCTTTGTTCACCTTCTATTTTTGTTTCAGTTATAGTTTTGCGTTATGAAGATAATCACTTGTCTCCGGCTCCGCATTGTGTCCCAGTGTGTAGTCTGGGGCTGACCTCTCACCTCTTTCTGCCCTCCATGCTGCGTTGTTAATTACTGGATGGATGGCCGTGCAGACTCCTTCGGCGGTTCTGTGGAGGAGACGCAGAGCTCTGCTCCTGGAGGGCCTGGCGACGATCTGCTGGGAGGTGGGTCTCCTCTCACTGTCGCTTTTTGGTGTTGTATCAAAGTATTTTATGGAAAATATGGTTGAGTTTGTAGAAAGGCTTACTAGGACAGCACTCCAATTTAATATCTTATGTCCACACAATGGACATGTCAGACAGTGCCCTTCTTTAGCGTTTGCATTGTTTGTAATTGCCTTTGCAAACGCTGTGGAAATGCCGTCTACCATCAAAAGATCAATATTGGACAAGTTATAATAGTGTAGACAGAGAGGAAATACTGGCGGAAATTGATTAAAACTTCTTCTTCTTTGTTTTGTGGCGGGTTGCAACCTTGTAATTACCTAAAACTTACTCTCAATTCATAATTTATTCAGCAAATAACTTTTCCATCAGTGTTTATCTCATTAGACGTGTTGTATATCGATCAAGATAAATTCTGATGAGACCGAACGTATTTCCTTTGAGTCGATATTCATGAAATTCCATTGAATTTTACTGTTTCCATAAGGCATTTTTCATTCGATATCACATAATTCAGATAAAAACGTGTGGATGGAAACAGAGCTATGGACTATTCACTTTTAAGATCCAGCATTGAGCCTTCAAAGCTTTACGTGTGAGATGAGCGCATCCAGTCCTATTTCTTCTTAATTAGAAGAGCTAAAACGTGCAGCAAACGTTGCTTGATGTCCGCAGTCTTGAAAAAAGTTTTTATGCTGGCGAACGGTTGATGGAAATGCTTTATGTTGATTAAGAAATTATGCAGGAAGTAATGATGGAGACGCATTTGTCAAATGTCCCACACTTGGCAGAAATGTTTTATACAGCAGATCCAAAGTGGATTTGGACTCATTTGGAAATATCTGTAAAATGTCTGCCCCCCTACGACCTCCTAGTGATGTCATAGCCAATATCCCGCCCATCTCATTTCTGTCTCTGCTGTATGGCCAATAGTTCATGGATAAGAGAATCACAAAAGTGTCTTTGCTCTTATCTTTTTGTGTTTCCATCTTCGTACGTTAAAGAATATGACATTCCCATCACACACAACATAATCAGTAGGATGGTGGCCCAGTGGATGGCACTGTGACCTCCCAGCAAGAAGGTTGCGGGTTTGAATCTGGGTCATCCTGGGCCTTACTGTGTGGAGTTTGCATGTTCTTTCCACTGCGTGGGTTTCCTCCCGGTGCTCCGCCATCCAAAACACATAGATTAGGTTCTACCTGAAGGATGGGTTAAATGCAGAGAATGAATTCTGCTGTGCCGCGCCATCGGAGCGTAAATGTGTGTGAGTCTGATGAGCCGGTTCAATTCAATTTTATTTGTATCAAATCATAACAAGAGCTATCTCAGGCCATTTTACAGATTTGAGTAGGTCTAGATCACACTCTCCAATTTACAAAGACCCAACAATTCCAGTAATTCCCCAAAGAGCAAGCATTTAGTGCAGTGGAGAGGTAAAACTCCCTGTTAGGGAGAAACCTCGGACTGACCCAGGTTCTTGGTAGGCGGTGTCTGTGCGGTGCCGGTTGGGTGGCACCTTGTACTATAATAATAATATTCTATGTCTTTGTGCGGTGTACACTTGCTATTTTCCGCTTCACTGATGGACTTTCCCCACAGGGATAACCAAAATTTAATTTAATTTAACGTGTGTTCCACATGGAATTAGAGTGAGTCAGAAACAAATGATATGCCAAACAGTTACAAGTGTAACCCCCTCCCCCCAGGCCTGATGTCCCCCACCCTGGCTCCCACTGTTGCCCCAGCTCTAGCTCCTGCCCTTGCTCCGGTGCAAAACAACCTCCTGGAGTCGGGCTTTGACGCTCTGGGCTCCCTTTCCTCTCCGGCACCGCCTGCACCTGCTTCAATACCGATAGTACCATCTGTACCAGAACCTGCAACCACCACACCGGCGCCCTCTGGTGGCTTTGATGCTTCAAGTAAGTGGATTCAATAATATGTCAAAGATTTGTTTTCCTTTTTTTTATGTTACATTTTAGTAATCTGTCTCATTGTCATGCCTTCTGAAATATTAGAGAATTTCAAATAGGGCTGGGCAATATATTGATAGTATATTGACATTGATATATGATGCTAGATACCGTCAATTTGGGATATCGTAATATTGTGATATCAGAATCAGAAAAGGTTTTATTGTCACAATAAGTACACTTATGTGCCTTGGTGAAAGGTGCATGCATAAACAAACATATTAAACATTAATATGAAAAAACAGTAAACACAGAAAAACAAATATATACATAGAAAGTAATATTATGACACAAGTGTTGTCTTTTCTTGGTTTGAAAGGCTGCTTTACAGTACAGTGATGTAATTTTCTGAACTTACCAAACTGTTCTAGCTGTTCTATTATTTTCCTTTACCCACTTGGTCATTGCATCCACAGTGATTATTTATCAAAACTCATTGTGTTAACATTTTGTGAAAGCACCAATTGTCAACCTTATTTAATGTATTTGGTCAAAAATATCGCAATATTTGTTTTTTTTCTATATTGCCCAGCTCTAATTCCAAAGAGTATTTGGTTCTTTTTTGCACAGGTCATCTGCTTAATGCACATTAATCTGCTCTTGTTCAATTACTACTGCCTCTTTAGCAATCATTTTTTTCTCACAAGTTCCTCTCTTGTGCTTCTCACACTTTTCCAAATGCTGCTTACCCAACCCCTATCGGCAATCTTTCTTTCTTTTTCTGTCTGTCTGTCTTAATCTTTCTGTCTTTATTTCTTTCTTTCTTTCTGCAACACACATTTTTATCTTCTGCCTCATTTAATTTCTCTCTTCACCCCTTATTCACACCCTTCTCACCCTGCTGGGTCATTGCTTGCTTCTTCTAATCTGTAATTGGTGAGTTCCACCCGGCAGTGCGTTGCTGCATGCATGTGCAGTTTGGACAAGTCTTCCCTTTTGCGTCTTTGCATGTTGCAATATGAGTTGTGATTGTCTCCTGCATGAGACAAGACTTACTGTATTGTTGTATATTTCCTCTTGGTCTTTTAGAGCAGTGGCTATCAAGGCCAAAATCTTCAGTAGAGTCTGCAGGTTTTATATATTTTATATTTTGATATTTTTACAAGGGGCCCATTAAACAGCATCACATTGCAGTGAAAAGCCTTAGTCTTTGGGTACTTCAAAGGTCAGAAACATACAAGATTTACTTTAAATGTGTTGATTAAATGTATTAAATATTAATGGATAGTTGAAATACTTAGCTAAATGAATAATGATACATGGTTTAAATAATTAAAAGTAATGGATACATTATTGAAACCGTTTAATGTCATTGATAAATAGTTGAAATAGTTAGCTTAATGTAACGGATAAATAGTTGAAATAGGTTGGTTAGCTAAACGTAATTGATGAATAGTTGAAATAGTTAGCTTAATGTAATGAATAAATAAATAGTAATGGAAATAAAGTAATGAATAAAACGTTGAAATAGGCTAGCTAGCTAAAAGTAATGGATAAATTGTTGAAATAGGCAAGTTAGCTAAAAGTAATGGATACATCGTTGAAATAGGCTAGCTTGCTAAGTAATGGATAAATCGTTGAAATAGGCTAGCTAGCTAAGTAATGGATAAATCGTTGAAATAGGCTAGTTAGCTAAAAGTAATGGATAAATCATTGAAACAGGCCAGCTAGCTAAAAGTAATGGATAAATTGTTGAAATAGGCTAGCTAGCTAAAAGTAATGGATAAATCATTGAAATAGGCCAGCTAGCTAAAAGTAATGGATAAATCGTTGAAATAGGCTAGCTAGCTAAGTAATGGATAAATCGTTGAAATAGGCTAGTTAGCTAAAAGTAATGGATTAATCATTGAAATAGGCTAGCTAGCTTAAAGTAATGGATAAATCGTTGAAATAGGCTAGCTAGCTAAAAGTAATGGATAAATCGTTGAAATAGTTAGCTAAAAGTAGTGCATATATTGATTAAATAGTTAGACGTTGTGGATAAATAGTTACAATATAGTTGTAAAAAATCAATGGTAAAATAGTTATCTAAATGTCATATGTAAATAGTTAGCTAGTTGCATTGTATAAATGGTTGGATTTGTTAGCTTAAAGTATCAAACAGTGTTAGGTGTATGGGGATTAAATGGCTACATGTTTGAATTGTTAAGCTTCTTCCTAAGTTGGGAGCCACTACTTTAGTGAAGACACTCTCAACCAACTTTCAACAACACAATAGCTAAGTTTCCATCCACTTGTCAATCGATTTATCTGAAGTTCGGTAAAAAAAAAACTCATGCGAATAAATCTGGTGGAAGTGTGTTTCCATCCAACGGCTTTAAAGAGAATAAAAACCTGTGGTGATGATGTCACATGACGCTGTTTTGCGATCAAATTGGCATATCAAATTGATTTCAGACATTTAAGGTGTTTCAATTCATTTTCGCGCTGAATTCAAGCAACAAAAAGTTTTTCTAGACAAAATGGATCGGGCCGTCTAGCAACAAATGACTGGACAAGTTGTAATAGTGCTCATGTGCCAGCTGATAGCGACATATCAAGCTATAATAAGAAAACAACGACACTATCAACACATCGCTATGACAATGCAGATGCAACTTGCCTTTTATTTTCCGCTGCGAATCTCTTTTTTTGAGACATTTGAGCCGATATTCATGAAATTCCATCAAATGTTACTGTTTCCATAAGGCGTTTTTTTTTCAATATCACTTAATTCGGATAAAAACGTGTGGATGGAAACATAGCTAATGCTTCTGTAGAGGTTAGTTAGAATGAAAACCTGTAAACTCTTTGGTCTTGATGACACCTGGTTTAAAACAAGTGCTTTGTTCCAAAATCAGTCCGTGTTTAAGGTCCTGAGACGTGGCTATGTAAAGTGGCTAGCAACTAGCCAAGTGAGTGCAGTTGCTGTAATGATGTCCCTTTGAATGCCCACATATATTTACAGTACAGTCCTACATTGTGCATGTGATGCACAGCTGACTACTGATGCTGTCCCCTTCACCGTGCTGCCTGGTCTCATATCTGCCCTGGCCTGTGTTTTAGATAGATTAGGGATCTGCAGCATTGTAATCCTGGGTGTTTTTCTGATTTCTGCCATTCCCACCTTCTCCCCAAGTGTTTGATGGATTAGGCGACTTGCTGATGCCCGCCATAACGCCCCAGAGTACCGGGGGCAGCACCGCTGGAAGCACAGCAGGAAGCATGGGAACTCCCGTCGCAGCGGGAGGCATTGCAGCCGCCACCCCACCTCCGACCAAAACCGTAGGGGGAGACCTGGACTCGTCACTGGCCAACCTGATTGGAGGTAGACTGCAGCCTGGCTGGAGCGCAATCATTTCTGTTTCTAATAAATAGTTAAACAGACATGTAACTTGTTCTTTTGTCTTTCTTCTGTTCAGACCTTGGAGTAAAGAAAAAGTAAGTGTGTGTTTAAAGATGTAAATGTGAAGTGAAGTCAGTGCATGAGGAAGTTCAGAGTGGTTATGGCTTTTGGGAAGAAACTGTTCTTGAGCCTGTTTGTCCGTGAAAATGAAGTCTTCAAAGCCTTTAAGTGTTTTAATCATATGATATAAAGCCTCAAACCTCAAGGCTGATCAAGGTCTCCGGGTTTGAACATCATGCCTTCAAGTCTTTACACATTTTTGGGCTTGTTGCACCATCTAATTTGAGCTGTTGGTTTTGTTAAATCACAGCCACAAAATTGTTAAGTTTTCCTCTTGATCAGAACATAACATGAACATGCAGTAGTAGTACAGAAGTAGTTGGATTTTTATTGGGAAAATAGCAAATATTTTCATATGATAATATGGCAAATGTCAGCAAAAGTCAGAGTGACGAGTGTGGTGAACCAGTGTCTGTCAACCTACAACAGATTTTCTGCTGTCACCACTCCAAGCATTAGCAGTAGAATGGGACAAATGGCGAAGTAGAGCCTGAAGTGTATCCCGTGTTTGATCTCCTTTAGGGACCCACAGAGTGAGAAGAAGCTGACAGGAGGCGCCAACTGGATGCCACATGTAGCTCCCACAAGCTGGGCTACACCAGGAGCCCCCATGGTAGGAGCAGCATGGACACCCCAAACATCACCATGAGATCACACTTCTTCCAAAAAGCAGTTTTTTCTGCTAACTGAGTCTAGAGCCACAGACTCATATGATGCAGCTATCAACATACATTTTCATTTCTCTAGACATCTCAAACAAATAAGTAAAGACATGGCCAAAGAAAAAAAAAAAAAGGAAAAGTTCATTTTAGCTAATGTACCCACTTCATCCTGTCTTTCTAGGCTGGAGCAGCCCCCGGAGCTCCGGGGGCACCCGGAGCAGCCATGGGCCCACCAATGAGCGCACAGCCTGGCTTTGGCATGGTGAGCTTTATTTCATGCATGGAGCATTCTCTAAATTTGAACTGTGAACGTCCATCAGCTGTTGAAGCAGCAGCGTTACCCATTGCACAGTTCACAAATATATACTCTCCAGATCATTGTGATTCATCTGCATAGCCCCTTAAAATCTCTGTCTACTGTGTAATTCCCGTTTTACCAGCCTCCTGCAGGAGGGCCTGGAGCTCCCTTGATGCAGCCCCTAATGGGGCAGCCTATGATGGGACAGCCCATGATGAGACCTCCCTTCGCTGGGGTGGCTGGAGCCGCTGCACCAGGAGCACCGGTAACACCTTACACCCTAAAACCCTAAAGCCCTCATTACATTTAATGATTCACTATGTCAAGATGATTAATGTTGGCCTGAAAAGATGCAGCACTTTTCTCTTTTTCCTACTTTCCCAGATTCCTCCGGGACTTGCAAGCCAGAGCCCCAAAAAGCCCAAGGACCCTTTGGCAGAACTCGACCTCAAAGATTTCTTATAACGCCCCAGGTGGGAGGTCACAACGGTATCTATAGTATATACAGTACAGTATGTAGCAACCACAGAAGGCGAGACTCGCCGTTATCTCGTGATACCTAGATAAAGATCTCTAAAAGATTATATTATTTATCAGAGATAAAGACTCCGCAGTGAAACCAACCGTCACGCTCATCTCAGGAACGATCCACTTTACTCTGCCTCTGATTGGCTAGTACTCGTTGGATTGGTAAGGTTTAAGCATGAGGAGTGAGATTGGTTAGGCTTAAGGTAAGAATACAAGGGTGATCCAATCAGAGGCAGAGTAAGACCGGACACTTCTTCCTGACCTATGCAACGCAAATTCGTTTGAGAGATGATCGATGTGAAACAAAGTTCACAGGGGCAGAGCAACATACTTCTTGCAGCTTGCGTGTTAGCGCCATCCTGTGGGGTTAAGATGCCGATGCACTGAAGGACTACACTCAGTGCTAAAAAACATTTTCAGATTATCTTCTTTATTTAATGTTAAAACGGTAAACAGTCAGTTTCACCAGAACATATTTGTAGGTGTCCTATCACTTTTGAATGGACATCCTGCAGCCAATCAGAATTGAGTATTCACGCAGACTATGGGTTAAACTGACCCATTTTCCTATATCAATGTTCTTTTTAATTCCCCAAAATAACATGATTGATTGAACCAAGAGCATTGTGTGGAATCAATCGTGTTATTTGGGGTAATTACAATTGGGTAATTAAAAAGAACATTAATATAGGAAAAACTCAATTTGACCCGAGGACAACATGAGGGTTAAGGGAACATTCTGAGTGTGCATGGAGTGCTTGAGCCCCTCTTTCATACACCACAGTATGAAAGAGGGGCTCAAACACATGGGAGACAAGGTCTGTCAGCTTTGCACTGTTTAAGCTTAGAACCACATGACGTGTTCTCTATTTCTTGTCTTCTAGCTGCTTTCTTCTCTGGAGCAGGGCCCTCGCACCTTTTACTTGGTGTCTGTCAACATCTCAGGATGTTCAGCTCATTCAACCCTCTAAGAGCTTCTTAGCTCCACCCGCCCATCAACACCCCACCCGTCTCCTGTGTGATGTCGTAGCACAACCTGTGAAAGTGAACCATAGCGGATTTTATATATATATATATATATATATATATATATATATATATATATATATATATATATATATATATATGAGAATAAAAATACAAGTGTGTACTTATGTAGATGTACTAACTTTTTGTCTAAACAAAATGACTCAAAACCCAACAGTAAAGTGAAAGAAAGTGAAAGCATATGTGTTTGGATTTATTTCTAATGATGGATGTGCTTTGGTGTCCTAAGCCCCCCGTATTTGTCCCCCGCCTCCTTATAAAGGGGGAGGAGCTCTTCTTTGTCCCACTCTGATTGGGTGAGAGTGGTAAACGAAGCCCCAGAAGATTTTTGGAGAAACATGTTGTGTGTTGGTTTCCAGAAAGGTCCTCGCTGATGTATATAGATTTCTGTGGCGAGGATTACGTCTCTATTCTGTATGTCTGTTGAAGAGAAATATAAATGTGAATCTGACATGAAATTGTAAGAAGTCGTGTGAGTATCCTTCTATTTCCCGTCGTCTTTTGAAAGTATTTGGAAACAAATATGAATACCGTTACATGATTAATATACTGCATATTAAGAAACTTCCATGAGCTTCTGAATCGTACGAGACCACCAAGTGATCCTTTTTTCTTTGTTTCATTTTTTTTTATTTTTTTTTTTTTTACTTGTGGCTTTATCTCTGTTTCTTTATTTGTCTTTCTGTCCAATGTTATTCACATGTTCCGTTTCTGTTAATAATCCTCCAGAATGCTGTCGATATTTGCTGGCATTGTTATTAAAAAAAAAAAACATATCTTACGACGGATGGATTCTAGAGAAAACGCTTTAGATATTCGTCAGAGAGGTCAACTGAAACTGTTCCTTTGAAAATAACTGTACCTGTTTCTACCTGCGGTTTGTCTGTTGCCTGTGCTGTCATTGTAATTATGACCAGGTCGGTGGGATTATTTTTGTATTTAGAGGAAGATATTCCATTGCCATACCAAACCAGTGAACCAAAATGTTCAGACGGATCAAATCAATATAAAAGATTTCAAAGAATATAACCAACATGGTGATCCAGCAGAAAGGTGGTTTTGCTCACTTTTCACATAAGTCAGATACAGGCACATATTAAAGGTACCCTATCGAGTTTTTTTTTTTTTTTTTCTTCCCAACGCTCATTGTTTCTCAGCAAAAAAACACATTAGGTGTCAAATTGACGCCTTACAATGCAAATTAATTTACTTCCAAATAAAAAAAAATCACATTCCCGCACACAGAAATGGATCCTTGGGGGAATAAAGTCCCTGCACAATGAAGGAGACAAAGCAAGGGGTGTGCGTGTTGCTTTGTACTCATTTCAAATGAATTGAATTCCTCATAAAACATTTGAAAAGTGGATGAAACCTACGTTGTTTGCATACAATACGGGGCACTGCTCATCAATACATTCTTTCATAGTGCTGCTGTTGTTGTAGTACTGGTACTGGTAGTAGTACTAGTGGTCAAAAACTCCACAGGGTGCCTTAAGTTCCATGTTACTGACCTGTTCTACACACTGCTGTTAGACAAAATGGGCCAAGTGACAGTGTGTACAGTGTGTATGTCTGCACTGCTGCTTTGATAATATTATAATTACAATGCTATTTGAGAAAAGGAAAATCACATTTGATTGCTGTCTGAACATAACTTGTTTATTTGATCAGTGCTGGATGCCGCTGTCCGTCTAGCCACGATCTGGTTCCCAAAAGCATGTTAACACAAAACTCCTCCAGATTTACAATGGTATGAACATGGTGATAATAAGCATTTGGACACCTGTGGAGCACCAGAGGCCCCCCCAGTCCTGTACTGTAAAATCAGACTAATGTAAAGCTTATTGTGTGTGTTGTCTTTTTCAGTGGATTGAATAAGCAATTGGTTGTGAGAATCGGATATGATTCTGACAAAAATAATGGGAGATTATTAACTTTTTTTTTCATTACTGAATAATTGAAATTGTATTTTTGTTTAGTTTGAAATTTATTTTTATTTACGATGGCCCTCCCCAGTGCATGTAAGCCCTTTGAGGTGCAATAAATTCAATGACGGATTGAACTGCCCATGAAGGATTTCTTTTCTTCCATATCACAGAGATTAGATAAAATGTCAGCATGAAGGCGTATTTCATTAATCTACATTTCCATATCACACCACATCAAAAGTATGCTCATGTCCAAGGCCAGATTACAAACTTGGTAAACACCCCCTATAGGCCCTAGACCCTCAGGGGCCCCAAAAGCCACAGGTGCATTGTGTGTAATTTGGTTTTTGGTCATGGCATTAATCACACATTTGTAAGGGAATTTACATCACTAAAGTGCAATACAGACTAATGCTATATTAGTTTATTGATGTCATTTTAGTTCTTGCTAAATATTCCTTATGCAGTTATGTTAAAGCTGCAGTAGGAAGAAAGGAAAGAAGCGCCTCAATATTTTGGACAAATCCCTGCAGCTCGCCCTCTCCCCTCGATGTCGGCATGTGCAGGACAGCCAATAGGAACGCTCTCTCTCTAAAATGACCTGGCCAAAGTCTCCCGTCATGGCGAGATTTTCTAAAACCTGAAAACCGAGCCCAGAAGACCACTTAATTACAAAATCTGTCAATCCGGACAGAGACTTAGCAAAGCATATCCATGGCAGTGTGTGCATTAAAATAGCCGTAAACTTGGTTTTGGTAGCGGTCCATGTCTTCGTCTTTAACCTTTGACCCCCTCACGGTGTATTTTTACTACGTCAACGTACGTCAACACATTGGGTTGGCTAAAAATGTCTTGCTCTAGCCAGCTACTGCTAGCGTTAGCTGGTAATTTAGGGGAAAGTCTGCAGATTTTCTGTGTACGGCTGTACATGCAGATGAATGTCGCCAGTACCTGGCGGCACGTGTTTAACCGCCAGTTTTTAGCTCAAAACACCATTCAGGTGACAGCCTTTGTTGTGTTAGATTGCTAGCTTGTAGCTAAGCTAGACGTCATTTCAAAAACGTTTTAGCTATCTATATCTGATTGCTAACGTTAGCTCAAAACGCCATTCAAGTGACAGCCTTTGTTGTGTTAGATTGCTAGCTTGTAGCTAAGCTGGCAGTCATTTCAGAAACGTTTTTGCTATCTATGGTTGTTTGGTTGCTAACGTTAGCTCAAAACACCATTTAACTGACAGCCTTTGTTGTGTTTGATGCTAACTTGTAGCCAGCAGTGAACCAACTTGGTTAAGTAGGTCCATTTTTTGCTGTATGGACATTACAGAAGTCTCTCGTTAGCATCTTATATGCTACTTGTCGCAAAGTGACGCACGCGCGACTCAAATCTGCACTCTCCTCACATCGGGCAGTGACAGTCATGTCCGGTTTCAAAAAAACAAAGATGGCGACGGCCATATTGCCAAACTCCAGGATTCAAAGGGGTAGTCTACAAACCAATGGGTAACCTCAGGCCAGAGGTTGGGGGTGTCAAAAGGGGCCAAACAACAAACAATAGCCCTGGTGGCCCCTAACAAAATCATCCGGCCATGGTGACGTTAGTTATTGTTGAGTTAGTATGTTTTTTTTTACATAGTACACTAACTGTTATTGGTAGTGGTTTTGTTACAGTTGTTATCCACAACCTAGTGTTAAATAGTAGAGATGCTTTTTTTTGTAATCAGGATCATCACAAACACACACACACACACACACAAGTAGTAATCTTGGTTTAATGGTTGGTAGTCTTCAATCTGCATCATTAATTTCAGGTATTTGGTATTCAAAATGATGCTCAGAAGAATTTTTGGAACAACATGAAAAGTAAAAAATATCACATCCCACATTTAAATTTGTTATTATATAACAATATTGCCTTTGTAATCGGATTTAACTCTTAGAATTAGAAATCTTAATAGTTTAAGTAAATCATTAAATGGTTCAGTCCTGTCTTAACACAACACAAATATGTAGCCTCACATAAAATACATAGTTACAGTACTAGGCTATCACAATATATTCTGAGAATATATATATATTTTTTTTTTTACAATTACATAAATTAGCACCACGTGTTCTGGGTAAGCACCGATATAGTTATGTGCACAACAATGTTGCAAGAACAGAGAAAATATGGTGTGACTCAAATCAGAAAAAAATCAATTCAGGATCCATAAGGACCCTTTCTCTATGTAAGCAGAAGAACAGTCTTAACAAAACTCAAAGTTCTAGATATACACAATGCAAAACACCAGCTCGTTCAATTAAAGTTATCTCAATATCTCTGTATAGGTCATTTGTAAAACAAAAGTTACATTAATTTATTCTGGGTCTTTTGTCAAAGCCAATGCACGGCTCTCCTTTACAGTGGCGCAGAACACTTGAAAATGCATCTCTCTCCATACAAAGCCTAGTGAATATTAGACCAATGTCTAATATTCACAAACATCTGAATATACACGCTTTCCATCATTGTATCAAAAATGGTCAAATCTTTATAAAAAAAAAAGAGTCAAAATAGAAAGGAAAACTGCAGATCTGTATGATCTGTAAATACATACAATACATATTTTGTTCTTAGTTGTTTTTTCAACAAATAAATTAGAAAAACTGAAGAACCACAATTCTCTTGATACGCTGACGACTTCCTGTTGTCAACACTGAGTCTGTATGGCTACATGTGGGTTGTGTGTGTGTGTGTGTGTGTGTGTGTGTGTGGTTTGTGTGTCAATCAGTTTAGCAGGAGTCACTGGGAGGCACAGGAGGTAACTGGGAGGCAGGAAGAGGAGAGGCAGTCGTCGGGCCCCTGGTTGGTAATGAGAGGTGTGTGGGGGTCGAGGTGAGAGAAGGTAGGGTGTCCCGTGTAAAAAGGTTGGTCTGAGGGACCGGAGAGGGGTTGTGGATAATGGGGGATCCTGTGTTGTCTTAGGCTACCTGGCACTCACTCGAGTCCCCGTGGACCCAGTAGCAGATCTGGGCATATTTGAGAGGTGTTATCCTCACCGCCACGTTGTAATCCTGCTGCATCCCGTTCCCGTTTACATCCACCCACTGGTGACCGGAGAAAACCCCAATGATCTTCCTCTTCCACTTCTTCTTGCCAGGCTCTTTGAGGCGGATGTAGATCCCAGAGCCACTGGAGCCAGGTTTGGCATCGCAGTATTGGTACAACAAATCATTGGACTCCTCCGAGACAGAGCAGAACCGGTACACCAGGTTTCCAGGACGGTCATCATCAAAGCCGGAGAAGTGGATCCTCCCAGCAGGGAGCTTCTTGACAGAGGGGACAACACCTAGATCCATGTGCTGGACTTTGGGGGCTTTCTTCAGCTCCAAAACAGCATAGTCATAATCCGCAGTCAGTCCGTCAGACACACCTTTGAACCAGCCCTTAGGCACTTGGGTCTTCTTGACCCCGGTCCACCTAAACGAAGGTTTCCCTGATTCTGCACTTCTCCGACTCCGGCTCTTTCTACCTTTCCCTTTTCCTTTACGGTCCCCTTTTTCCTCTTCATTCTCTTCCTTCTCCTGCACTTCCTCTTTATCTGTGTCTCCCTTCCTCCTTTTGCCCTTTCCTCTCCCTCCTCTCCCTTTGCCTCCTTTCCCTCGTCTGGACTTCTCCTTCAGAATACCAACGCGTAGCTTCTGCACCCCGTCTAGATAATCCTTCCCATCATGGATGCAGTGGGCAGCGGTCAGAACATGTTTAGGTGACACGAGAACCCCAGAGCATCCTGTGGAGATCTTCACAGAGGTGGAGAAGGGATACTTGGTGGAGAACTGCTTATCAGAGATGGTGAAGCGGGTATCTGTGCCGTACACCTCTCGTTTTCGGCGCGAGCTAGACGAGATGTTTTTGGACAAGGCAGTCACCTCATTGAGACCCTGCACAGAAACTGAGGTATACGTGCGCGTTCCATTCTCATAAACCGTCTCGTAGGAGAGGAACTGCTCCAGGTCGTCCAGAGACGTGGCAGGGAGGCGACGCTGGCACTCAATCCCGCAGGTCCCACTCAGCTCTGGCTGAGGATGGGCAGAAAAGTTTGGGCTGCTTAGAGGCACAGTGCGTCTTTTCCTTACCAGAGGCACCTTCCACTGCGGCCAGGTATACTCGTCGTCGACTGCATTCTCCTCAGCAGCTACAGCCACCACCAAAGCCAGCACCGTCACCGGGAGCAGCACACACAGGGTTATTGGGCCCATTGTTAAGTTGGGCCTGGCTCTGAAACATGAAAAGTAGAGAGGAAGACTTAGGGACACTTTGTTATAGAGGTAAAAAGATGTTCATAGCAGGGCAGCAGTACTCAAGTCTGTTCTTGGACTCGAGTCTGGACTCAAGACCGTTTTTCTATGGTCTCGGACTTGTCTCGGACTCGCTGGTATTTGGACTCGGACTTGTCTTGGTCTCGGCCACTGGTCTTGCCAAATGTGGCTTTTGGTCTTGACCGAGTCTAGGCAAGGCAAGGCAAGGCAGCTTTTTTTTTGTATAGCACATTTCAGCAACAGGGCAATTCATAGTGCATTACACAAAAACAGTTAAAAAATAAAAACAGATAAAACACAGAAGAAACAGTTAAAAATTCTAGGTGTCTTTATTATGTTGATAATAATATTGGAGGGAAAGTAAAACCCAAAATGAGTGTCTTGAAAATGTCATGCATAAGACCTTTTATTCTGTCCTGGACTCGGTCTTGACTCGGACTTGAACCTTTTTGGACACGGTCTTGTCTTGGACTCGACTAGTCCTAGTCTTGGACTCGACAAATGTAGTCTTGACTACAGCCCTGGTTCGTGGTTATTAACTTATTAGCTATGTGTGGTTCTGGGAAAGGAAATGTTCGTTGGTTGGTCGGTCCACCTCTTTGCTCCAGGATGAAATATCTCAACAACTTTTGGATGGATTGCCATGAAGTATTGTACATTTATGTTCCCCAGATGACGAATCCTTCTAACTTAACTGATCCCTTGACATTTCCTCTTGCACCTACATGATCGATTTACGTTTTCGTTTTTTTTAGTGAGATCTCTGGTCAACTATCGGATGGATTGGAACATTTAGGGCCGGCATCCATGGTGCCCAGAGAATGATTCTCACTGACTTCTCATCTTGCACCACCAGCAAGTCAACGTTTTATAAATATCACCCTACCTACATGGATTGCCAGTACATTACGTACAGAGATTCATGGTTCCCAGACGATAAACCCTAATAGCTTTCTTTGGTTATCCTCTGACATTTCCTCAAGCGCCACCATTAAAAATTGTAGTTTTGAGTGAACTGTCTCAACAACTGTTGGGTGCACTGCCATGAAATGGCACCCATTATGTACACTGGTACACACATGTGTGTGTCCCTCAGGATGAATTGTCATCCCTTTGGTCATTACCTGCTTTTCCTCTTGCACCACCATAAGACTCGTTGCCTTGTTTGACATCACTATTCAGATCAGCACATTAATTGCCCCACCTTTCATAATTCTTCTTTTCTTTTCATTGATTCTTCTCCCTTCTTAACCTTCGGTTTGGTTATGTTGCTTCAGTTTATCTGTATTCTTTGTCTGCCCTTTACACTCACACAAACACACCTCACCTCACTCATGTACACTTACACCACTGACTATACTGACAACCCCACCTCACGCCTTTACCCTCGTGTTGTCCTCCCGTCAAAATTGAAATCTTTTGTTGACGCTTTTTATCGATGTTTTTATCTTTTTCTTATGTTTTTGTCCCTTTTTTCACATTTTTTGACGTTTTCAACACTATGTAACACTAGCTTATTAACTTTAGTTTTACAGTTATTTTTGGAATTTATGGTCAATAATCCTCATTGTTATGAAATTATACCTAATGTTTGAGGTAGAAAAGCAGAAATTAGGAATTATTTAGACTAAAATTAAAGGAATGGATGTTGATGGATAATCACAGACTGGAATATGTCAACTTTTACTCAATACTATTTCAAAACCACTTCAATTTTTTTTCAAATGCTATAAAATTTAATAAGACGCCCCAAAATTAATGAAAGTAGAGATTTGTACTTGCCAAAGAGCGTTGTGTGGAATCAATCATGTTATTTTGGGGAATTAAAAAGGACTTTGATATAGGACAACGGGTCAATTTGACCCGAGGACAACATGAGGGTTAATAATCCTTTAATTTGGCTTAATAAAGTATACTGCTGTTCAAGTTTATCATGGTGTGTCTCCTATTTGTTGTGACCTACAAGCTGTTTGGAATCTTAAATCAGCTTTACACAAATTCAACAAACTCAGTTTGTATATCCAATGTTGAGGCCTCCACGTCTAGAAGATACTAACACAGATCCATGTCTGGCCACAGGGAGGCAGGGTAGCCCAGAATATTGGAGACATCCAGTGGTTCCAGAGCTCTATTCTAGACTATCAGGCAGGCAGTTAAGCAGTGTGTGGCAACACACTCAGTACAGTCCACTTTACTCAAAATGCCCAAGCTTGCAGAAACAGATTGGTGCCATTATGTTAAGATATAGCACTCTGTGTAAAGTATACAAAACTTTTCTCTGGAGTTGATACATTAGCTGTGCGGTTGAGAGGAGATTTATGGCTTCTGAGTCTTGCTGGAGGCTGCGGGCAGCGAGAAGAGGAGGATGAACCCTGCTCCTCTGAATGGGCTGAGACAGTGGCTTGGAGGTTTGCCACAATGGTTAACCTTCTCCTTCAGTAATGACCATATCTGGTTTCCTCCACTCCTTATATGCTTAACATTAAACATGGAGACTACGTGGGCTGCAGACAGCCTGCTGCTTCATGCTTCTACTGTATGAGCGTAATGTTGCCAACAATCCTGATAACCCTGTAAAGAAAATTTTTAATACATTCAGCAGACCATCACTTAACGACAGAGTAGGAGAGCTGTATTCCGTCAGCAGCATCACTGCGGTGATGAAGTCACACAGGCGATTCCAAACACAGAGAGAGAAAATCATTTGGATGGCGTTCATCGTGGAGCAATGCAGGATCCAGCAGTTGATTTAATTTGAGCAGAAGCCCAGAGTAAAAAAAGCCAGAGGGATTGTATTCGTTCTAGCAGTTTGACGGGGCTAAATGGTGTGTGACAGTCAATCTGACACCTGGGGAATCTAACTGGAGGACACTTTGGCCAGGGTGTCCACAGACACATACTCTCTTTCAATAAGATCTTAGTGCAGCGTGAAAATCAGACTGTGTCTGCTTTGGAAAAGCTCCCAGGACACTTCCTGCTGAGAATGTACAGCATCGCCTGTGGACCGTAGCGGTGCATCATCATCCACTGCAGAGATACTGGCCAAGAAAGCCCGTACGTGCATTGTCATCCAACTGAGTCTGCAAAAAAGAGACTTTTTTGGCTTGAGTTTACCACAGTGTCCAATAAAACATGCCCAATGGTCAACATCTAACCAGCCCCAAACAGACGGTAATAAAATACAAGCCCACAAAGAGCTGTAAAACAGTCTCAATGAATAAGAATACAAATATGACCCGCTGTTTCTGTTCAACTTCACACTCCCACCTCCAGACTCAGACATAACACAAATCTAGCAGAAAAGGCCTGCAATTATTCAGCGTGGAGTGGAAACTGATACGCTGCCATGATGGCTCTTGGTCACAAAAAGGCGCTCATTTCAACAATTTTCCACTGCAGTCAGCTGATCAAGAAGCTGTGCCCTCTCCATCCCTCAGTGGAGGGAGTCGCAAGAACAGCTGGGAGGCACCCAGGAGACCAAGTGACCAAAGGGTGGCGCTATGGCGCAATTATCCATCTCAGTTGTCCACCTTAGCAAGCAAGGGTCACCAACTATTGTCTCTTTGTCAAATCCACGTTTAATAAAACAAATATTGTTTCATTCGTTTTGACTTATTTTCACAATGTCTACATCTTAGGGGACAACCACGAAAACCGACCATGTCAGTGCTTTAATTACAACAAGAAAATGTTCCCAAAAAAACAAAAAAACTAACAAATTTAAAGACAATTCAAAACAATTTGGTAAAAATCTAAGACAAGTATTTCTTTATTTCCATATAGCTTTCACTATAATGCATTATAATGCAAATAATAGCCCATTAAATTAGATCTCCGATGTAATTCCACATCTGTTGCAGCATATATCGTAGTTATATACGTATCTGTAGGTGGAAAGCAGAGGGACAAGGTGTCTATTCATTCTTAAGCAAATATGCAAACTGCCTATAAAATATTTTATGAAAATGTCCCTGGCTTAAAATAATAATATGCCTACTAACAACACTCAAAATGGAAATAGGGAATAGTGTGCATCACTTTACAAAATCCGATTAAATCCGATGAAGGAAAAAAAAAAAAGCTAATAAAGCAACAATCCAAACGGGGGAAAAATCGATTAAAACGTAAAACATTAAGATATCACGCAAACTATTAAGAAAACAAACAAATAAAGAACATTGTCCCCCCCCCCCCATGGTTCCATCATGGTCGTAATAATTGCAACAACAAAAAAAAAGACAAAGGCTTCCATACCTGCTTGCATCCGTTTGATGGATATGCCAAATCCGCAAAGTGTTTGTTTTTCCTAGAAATATACAAATATGATCCGAGTAGACAACAAATGGCTGTTAGTGCATCCCAGTCGTGGTATCAGCAGGGCGACGGCACCCTTCTCCTCATTGCTTCTTCTGAGAGAGAGTCGCAGCCAGGACGCTGCGCGCAGGCTGCACTTGATGCTCAGAAGGGGAGGGAGGGACAGGGGGAAGGCAAAAAGAAAAAAAAAAATCTGGAAAGGACTTTTTTTTCACTTGTGACAAAAGCTGTTCACATATGGGTGGGACCAGACCGGGCTGAATTGGGTGAAGTCAGTGCATGGTGTGCATGGTGTATTCAGGGGCAGCAGCAGGAGGAGAGAGAAACCAAGCGCGCCTCAGTCAATGGGACCCTCAGCGCACTGTGAAGGAATTAGTTCTAGCTACTGCTCTCTACAAAAGACTCCTAGGCGTTTCAATTGTGAGCCATGGGAGCCTCAACATCTGCCTCTCTTTTCTTCTACAAGTCTCTCTTCTACTACATGTAGCTGTGCTTTAGTATATGAACCCACATTCAGCCAGGCTGTGTTGCCTGACAGAAATGATGGTGACCCTTCGCATTAAGAAAATAGCCTACGTCTGACTTTAAACTCAAATAAAAAAATTTCACAGAGACTGTAGGCTTCCACTTCTACCTGTTGAGACTTCTAACACGTATTCAGATTGAAGATGAGGAAAATGGTATGGTAAAAAATATGCTTATTGCATATTGCATCCTTATCCCCTATGTAAAGGTCCCATGACATGGTGCTCTTTGGATGCTTTTATATAGACCTTAGTGGTCCCCTAATACTGTATCTGAAGTCTCTTTTATATAGACCTTAGTGGTCCCCTAATACTGTATCTGAAGTCTCTTTATATAGACCTTAGTGGTCCCCTAATACTGTATCTGAAGTCTTTTATATAGACCTTAGTGGTCCCCTAATACTGTATCTGAAGTCTCTTTATATAGACCTTAGTGGTCCCCTAATACTGTATCTGAAGTCTCTTTATATAGACCTTAGTGGTCCCCTAATACTGTATCTGAAGTCTCTTTATATAGACCTTAGTGGTCCCCTAATACTGTATCTGAAGTCTCTTTTATATAGACCTTAGTGGTCCCTAATACTGTATCTGAAGTCTCTTTTATATAGACCTTAGTGGTCCCTAATACTGTATCTGAAGTCTTTTATATAGACCTTAGTGGTCCCCTAATACTGTATCTGAAGTCTCTTTCCCAAAATTCAGCCTTGGTGCAGAATTCCAGCCACTAGAGCCAGTCCCACAATGAGTCTGTGTCTTTTGAGGAGGAGAGAGGGGGGGGCAAGGTGGAGGCTGGGGGTGTGGCCTTGACTAACTGCCACTTTGCTCGTTTGAAAGCCATGATGTCTCTTTCTCAGGGTGGGCCAAATTCTCTGGGCGGGCAAAGCAGAGAAAGGGGAGCTAACCTTGCTCCTTATGACCTCATAAGGAGCAGATTTTGTGATAATTTGCAAATATGTGATGTAAAAACAGTGATGTTACCCTTCAACTGAATGTACTATCGGCAGAATAGGCTTCAAGTATTCAAAGTTGAAGTACCCGTGTGCAGAAAGACCCTTTCAGAGTCTTAAATGATTATACATATTATATACTGTTATATCTTAATCTATTACGCTGCATCAGGTGGTCATGTGTCTGTATGCAGCATATAAATCTGCAAAATAACAACTAACCCCAGCTGTTAAATAAATGTAATTTATATAAGTACAATATTCCCCCAATGAAATGAAATAGAAGTACTTAATACAGTAGCAGAAAATTGAAATAGGAAAGTATAGGTACCTCAAAAATGTCCTGTATTTAGTTACATTTTTTCATACTCAACGCGTGATACAGGATTGCATGTAGGCATTACGTATCAGTGAAAGTCTCATCATCATCAAAGAGTTTCCTCAAGGGAACTGTGGCTCATGTTATCTCATCTTTAAGTATTGAAAAGTTTTTTTTAAGAGCTGAAAAATGCATGTCGATGACAAGTATGCATGGCAGAATGAAATCTGACTCCCTAGCAACTTTTTATCGTAGCTTTAAGTCGCGCTCAGGGGTCACATCAGCAGATTTGGGATTTTTTGGATCATTTTGGGTGTTCCCTGAGTCTGACAACCTCAGCCCTGTGGTTGAAGTGTCTCCGAGCACTTGGCCGCTTGCTGTCTCCCGAATGTAACACAAACTCACTCCCACTCAAGAGCCTTTATGTGTTTGGTCTTTGCATTATACAAGGTCAGGGGAAGAAACCATGCAGGGCCTCTGGCCAACAGAGGAAGAAGTCAAAGTCTCAATGAGCCAAGAAAACGCACGGAAAATATGTATGTAATGAAGGAGCGAAAGATAGATGGGGTGGAGGGGAGGGGGTGGTGAAACACATCTGGCTCAGAAAGGATGAGGAGTACAGGATGTCATTTGGACACTATGATTTAAAGCAGACTTCACACCCGTGCTGATTTCAACAGACGGGTTATAACATTACACCTGTTCCTGAAACTGTGTGTGTGTGCATGTGTGTGTGTGTGTGTGTGTGTGTGTGTATGTGTGTGTGTGTGTGTGTGTGTGCGAGAGAGAAAATACTTGGGTGGCCTGAACACCTGACCAGCACGGCATGTTTAGGATCATGATAGATGCTCGTCCACGTGGGTGGTTATCACATTGTGGACATTGCAAATAGAACTACAAAGCTTGATGTTTCCTAAGCATTATGGGTCAGAAGAGGTACATTTATTTTCTCTCCTGCTCTCTCCGGTCTTGGTCCCGATTCCTCCTTCAGGCTTACCATGGTAATGAAACATACCTACATTTTGGGAGATTAACCCGTTGGTCAATGAAAACACACTGTAGGGACATACAGGGGTCCATTGAGTTCAAAATGCTAACACTTTTGCATAGTCATACTCATGCTCAGCTTATTAAGTTATACAGAGGGCCACACAGAGTGTGGAAAAGCATTGTGCATGTGGCATCACCCCTAGCTTTCCAAAAGGGACTTTTCACCACCAACTGTCATCTTTGTCAAATTACTGAAGCCACAATATCTAAATTATTTAGGCACCGAGCCGGGAGGAGCAGAGGCGGGATTATTTTTTTGGGCATTTTAGGCCTTTGTTTGAGAGGACAGCTGAAGACATGAAAAGGGAGAGAGAGGGGGAATGACATGCAGCAAAGGGCCGAGGTCGGAGTCGAACCCACGGCCGCTGCGTTGAGGAGCAAACCTCTACATGTGGCCGCCCGCTCCATCAGCTGAGCCATCAACGCCCAGCCTGAAACCATTTTGAATCGATACCGATAATGGAAAATACTACTTCAATAATATAAAAACAAGCTCACCCCAACTAAGAATGGACCTTTTGACGGCAGCTCTAAGAGAAATCAGACTGCTCAAACTGTCCGCCTTGCCGAAAATCCAACCAATCGTCCAATAGCCAGAGCGTTGATCCTTCAGGCGACATATCAGGCGTCGTGGCCACCCTCAAGAAATTCGGCCTGATTCTTAAATTAGTCGAGGTGACCAATGCCCGGTTACAATCTTAAACGTGTCTGTCTTGCTTTATGATTCACTTACAGAGTCGGTCATGGTGGTGTTGGACTCTATAGTGGGATACCTGAAAGACCATCAGCGTTTTCTAACAGTGAGAAAGTGAGCACTTTTAACAGTTCTGTCAGGTCCATTAAGTCAAGAACAACGCAGACAATACAATAACTTTAAGAGGAGTCCCCTGAATGCAGCAGCAGCGTTATGGGACAACATAGAAGCGACAAGGATGACATAGAAGCATATGTCACGTTAGGGCTGGGCAATATATCGATATTATATCGATATCAATCTATGAGGCTAGATATCGTCTTAAATCACAGATTTACAAAGTGTTGACTTTTCCTGGTTATAACCCTCATGTTGTCCTCGGGTCAAACTGACCCGTTTTCCTATATCAATGTTCTTTTTAATTCCCCAAAATAACATGATTGATTCCACACAACGCTCTTTGGCAAGCACAAATCTCTACTTTCATTAATTTTGGGGCGTCTTATTCAATTTTATAGCATTTTGAAAAAAAAGAATTGAAGTGCTTTTGAAATAGTATTGAGTAAAAGTTGACATATTCTAGTTTGTGATTATCCATCAACATCCATTCCTTTAATTTTAGTCTCAATAATTCCTAATTTCTGCTTTTCTAACTCAAACATTAGGTTGAATTTCCTATAAATGAGGTTTATTGAACATAAATTTCCAAAATAACTGTAAAACTAAAGTTAATAAGTTAGTGTTAGTGGTAAAAAACGTCCAAAAAAAGTGACAAACCGGAAAAAAGCATCAAAGTGTTGAAAAATGGGGACAAAAACATAAGAAAAATTTATTAAAAAAAAGCCTCGACACAAGTGTTGAGGTCGAGCTTACTAATAATAATACAGATTGTACAAAAAAACAAAAATTATGTCAGAGATCTTCAACAGGGGGTCCGAGACCCCTAGGGGGGGTCCTCAGAGTTGCTGCAGGGGTGCACCAAGTCATTGTTAATTCTTTTTTACATAAAATGTCTTAACATTCAACGTATTTTTAGCAAATATATTGATATTCATGAATTCCCCATGAATTCCATTGAATATGTTCAAGATTAAAACACCATTTGCAAAACCATGCCAAGAATTATTATTTTAATAGCTTAGTATTCTATGCACACACAAAAAAAAGGTATGTAGAAAGGCGTTGGACCCCCCCCCCCCTGCATGTTATTGTGGGACACAATATATGCAGGAGGTCCCTGATCCGTCTCTCTTTCAGATAAGGGGTCCTTATTATTTTATATATGTATGAAGTTGCTCTCAGGAACTGTGCACCACATTCCCCCCTCTCTTTTTTTTGTTTTTCTTCTTCTGCACTACATTTTATATTTTTTATATTTCGTGTTGACACTGTAAAGGGGTCGCTTCAATCTCGTTGCACAGGTACTGCACTTGTGTATAATGACAATAAAGGATTTCTATTCTATTCTGTTCTATTCTATATCTCCCCCCTTCCAGTCTATGCACTATCACTATAATAAAGGGAAAAAGCCCCAAAAAGTAATCTTTAAAAAAGAAAAGGAGTCAAAAAAGGGGTCCTTGGACTCATGCGTTTATTATTGTGTCCGTGGCAACCTGTTCCCCTCCTTTCAGAGGCCGGTCAGCATCCCAGCACCATAACAAACTGTGACCACTGTTATCACAACGCTCACAGACGCAGACAAGGAAACACAGTAAATGCTCCTGTTTTCAGTTAAGTTTGAGGCCAAAGGTCACAGAAGTGGAGTGAAACAAGAAAGAGAAAGAGAGAGAGAGGTGCCTATGCCCTCAGCCCTGTGGCTTCCAAATAGAAAAGCAGTGAGTGATATTTCTGGTCGGGGTCGGGGCTGTGAACTGTGGATAGAGGAGCTTTTGTGCCGGCCGTCACACCCTCACGGGAAGTGCTCCCTTTGCGCTCCGCTGTGGTAGATGGATGCTTATTGGTGGGAGCTACGTTTCAGGAATTTCATTAGATGTGTTTGGGTGTAGTGGATGAGACCTTCACAGCAGTGAACCAGTTAATGGGTGTGGCTCTGGAAGAAGTTTTGGGGGAGACCTAGCCTTCGGGTTATCCTTGAGCTGCCATCTGCCCTGAATCACAGCATCTCAAAATGCTACCGCTGAGTTGTTATTCCAGTGTCGGCCATGTGATTTATTGTTTTTTAAGAGATGGTGAGCTCCCTGATTGGTGTCAGGCCAAATTTAACACAACGCAAAACTCTATCTTACCTGGACCTCATTGCCCTTTTAGCTCTATGTAGCAGTCTACATTAAATGATGGCCAGTCCTCTGCACAGACCACACTAATAAACCAACTCAGAGGGCTGCAGTGACCCACAGTTCACTTCCAAAGGCTTTATTTTGACAACTGAATGGTCTTTTAGCCCTGCTCCACGCTCAACAGACCACCATTGATGTGATAGGGCTCTCTACCTTACTGCGTCTCTCTCTCACGTACACAAACATTAATACAGTATATTTAGTAAATATATATAAACAGTAATGGGACAGTTTGTTAAAGGTCCCACTTAGAGCCACATACAGTTTATAACCTTTTTTTTGACAGTAAATATTTGGGTTAATGATTAGCTTGCCAGCTTTCAGAGACGAGACTGTGTGTGATGAAAGGCTGACTGAAGTCCCCCCCGTGCTGCTTTGAATCGCATGTGCAAATTAACAGGCAACCGCAGTCCCGCTGCAAAGATGGACTTGTGAAGGCAGGTCATAGCACTGCCGTGCTGTACTTCCAAGGCCTTTCAGGAAAGTTATGCACGAAAAAATTGAAATTGTGCCGGATTGCCATCCAAATTTGGAGTCACTGCCCCAAGTGACGCAGTCCAAGTACTTTGGGCTCTTTGTTATGAGTGAAGGTAAGATGGAGCATGAGATTGACAGGCAGATTGGTGCAGCATCAGCAGTAATGTGAATGTTGTACCATACTTCCATGGGGAAAGGGAGCAGAGCCTGAAGGCAAAGGTCTACCTGTTGATCTACAAGCTTTGGTTAATGTGCCGAAAAGATTGAGGCCCCCGTTATAAACCAAGTGCATAACAACTTGAAGTCTTGACCCGATGATGGCAGTAGATAAAAAGTCGGGGAATTGTCCAAAGTTCACAAAGAGCATGAATGTTTTGTGCCAAATGGAACAGTTGTCAAGATATTTAACGCACGAATGTCAACCTGCTGGTGGTGCTAGAGGAAAAGTCAGGGCATTCACCCTACGGGGACCGCATGTATCTGTGTCGAGTTTCATGTCAATCCATATAATAGTTAGATAGTTAGACATCCATTATTTGAGTCTGTACCAAAGCGACGGACCAACTGACCAACAGGCTGACAGCATCCCTGAAGCCACCCCTATAGCATGGCTACCAATCGCAAACAACAGTTGTCTAAAGCTGACATCCAGCAGCAACAAAAACAACGGCACCTAATGTGTATCTTCGCACTAAATTTCATTGAAATCTTGATTCATGAGATTTCCTGCTTTCAAAACAAGCATGAAAATAAGGTGGCTTAGGTATGCAGCACTTTGATATGCAGATCAGCACGCTAGACTGAGCCTTTCCTTTACAGCAGATCAGCATGTATGCCTTTTATTAACTGCATCTGACTCTCTTTCTCTCTGTGTGTGGCCTTGTGTTTACAGAGGCTGGCCATAATCTCCCCTGCAATAAAAAATAGCATTCCACATCACACGCCTGCATGCACCTGAAACATCCACCATAGATGCTGCTCTCCACTGGAACCCTACAGGTAAGAAACAGAGTGCTTGTTGCTTTTATCATGGCTATTTTGGACACTTGAGGTTTCAAGCCATGATTGATGATCTTGTAATGTGTATCACTGACCTATCTGTCACATACAGACAGATCATATGCTGCTGCTGTACATCATAATAATAATAATTATAATGTATACTTTATTAATCCCGCAAGGGGAAATTACAATGTTTTCACTCTGTTGTGATTACACACAGGCCTGAATTACACTATGTATGCTAATGCATAAATGGAGAGATGTCAGCAAGGGGGTTGCCCATGGAAAGGCACCCCAAGCAGTTGGGGTGGGGGGGTTCAGTGCCTTGCTCAAGAGCACCTTGGCAGTGCCCTCTGCGGCTACCAGTCCACCCTACTTTGGTCCTTATGGGGACTTGAACCAATTCCCAACCCAACTCCCTACGGACTGAGCTATAGCCCCCCAACGGCACATACATGCCAGTGTTTTACTTGCCTATGCGCCTCCGCATACTGAAGCAGAGACTCACGCTTGAAGCAGCTCTTTGAATTCATTCGCGGTTAGAGAAACAGGTCTGTAGAAGCGTCTCCTCTCCTCATCCATCCCACTAGTGTCAAAACATTTAGCACAGATGAAGAATCTGGGTTTGGCCTAAAGGAAGCGAAACAAACATCACAAAGCCTGTCTCTTAACATGAGCATGATGTGTACACACCACATTTTTTTTGCACAAGAAGTTGGCTGACATGAAATCAGTTCCTCCACTTTGCAATAACTTTAACATCAAACATATATTTTGCAGATTATACAGTATATGCATCATCAGTGGGGCTCATTTGGCAACACAGAGGTAAGTGGAAGCAACAATTCAGGCTTGTTATTGAGCTGAGTGTAACAGAGCTGCAGTGTGTCCGCTCTGCGATGAAACTGTTTAGACACGCTGAGACAAACACGGTGAAATGTGAAATTTATGCCTGACGGAGCTCTTGTTTATAGGGAGGATTTGGACAGAGGAGGTGTTTTCATTTCACAACGGGCTGCCAGGACTTTTCACAAAAGAAGGGAGGATCCAGAGACAGAAGGTGTTTGTTGAGCCCTGAGGTTGCAGATATTATTCAGATAGACAGATGTGATCAAAGACAAGCCATAGCACATGTTAGAATGTAAATGCTGTATTAGAAAAAAAAAAGAGCCAAAATTCCCATATAAACATGTGGGCTTTGGACGTTTGACATGAGTCACATGATAAATTTGAGTCATTTCTGATGTAAAAACATCAATATCACATGTGCTTTTTTTATGGAAGGGAACACACACACACACACACACACACACACAGTTTGGAATGATTTCATACAATACGTATGAAGCAAGGGAAGTAGAAAAGCCTCTATGTCTTTGCATGTTAAAAGACAGAGAGGCTCACATATTCTGCAGGGTCAAAAAGGTTACATAAACACACAGTGGGACTAGGTTAACACACTAATCCCTGTCCTCTATCCCAGGAGAAGAAAGAGGGTTTTGTTGAAGTGCAACATTGACTCATCCTGCCAAATATTGTTAATAGTAGTTTGACTGGAGAAGCTCCACTGTCCTTCACGCAGAATGTTCGATGTCTCCTTCATTGTGTTTGGCAACTGTTGAGCTGGCTGCTGCACACCTTCTTTTTTTCCATTCTGAAGTCATTCTGAGTTGAGTGGCACACCTTGTCTGGTTGGTACAGTCATTATATATATATATAAAAACAATACCCACACGGTGCATGCACATGCATGCATGTAGAAACCCACATAGCCAGACTCTGTGTCAGAAAAGACAACTTTTTTTATGATTAATCAGAAATCAGAAGTACTTTATTGATCCCCGAAGGGAAATTCTGTGTTACAGTTGCACACATTGCACTGTAATTAGCATTTTAATTTGACTTATTTCAACAAAACACGGGAAAGTCACTTTTAAAATTACTTCATTAACTACTTTAAAGTTGATCTGACATTTGAATTCCCCTCACGCTCTCTGGGTGAGCGTTTCCCATCGTAGTGTCATTTGAGAGCGAGCGATGGCCAATAGGAGACATCCAGGTCCGTGGAGTGCTACAGGTTGTAGCTACAAAAGGAAAAGAAAGAAAAGAAAGAAAACCATTTGCCAAAAAACTCTGAAAGTGATGCCATCACTACACATTCATATGCTCAGCAGTACCTTCCTCAGGATATGTTCAGGGCTTCCTTGACTCAGACTGGCCTATTTTGATCGAACTCCTTCTCATGTTAACTCAGTGTTCTCTAATAATACAAGACAGAAAAGCTGCAGCTTAAAGCTCTCTCTTTTTCCACCTCTTTAAATATCCGTGGGCTCAAACAGAAGGTTATTATGAAGAGTGATCAGTGAAAGGGCCCATTGATTTGGGCGGCTGGGGGAAGGTCATGTATGGACTCGTAGAGAGAGAGAGAGAGAGAGAGAGAGAGAGAATGCAAATGAGCAAGGGCAGTCATGTATGTATGAATGTATGTATATATGTATGTATGCATGGCTGCAGACTTGGAAGTACAGCGTCCCACAGGAGCCCCTCCCATAGCATCCACCCATTTCCTCCACTGGTACTAAAGGTGCTCAGCAGGCCTGACGCTTCTCTGCTCTTTTGTGTGTGTGTGTGTGTGTTCTATTCAGGGTCCAAATACCAAACAACAGCTTCATAAAAGTACCAACGTGGAGGAAATGTGGCTCTTGTTCAGATTTCCCTCTGCCAA
Organism: Percina caprodes; assembly: GCA_013375575.1. Lineage (NCBI taxonomy): Eukaryota > Metazoa > Chordata > Actinopteri > Perciformes > Percidae > Percina > Percina caprodes. The sequence continues at coordinate 457,085 of JABXJD010000320.1, read as the reverse complement.
GCTTGAATCTATGTGCTGCCAGGTCTTGGCTTTTGAAAACCTCCGGGAAATGTGGAATGGTTAACTATGGGAATGGTTGTTCTGTAAGGCTGTGAAGCCGCTGCGGAAACAAGCCCCAGTTTATTGGTCCAAGGTAGCGATGATGAAAGAGGCTGAAAGGTCAAAATGGCCCCGGGGCCGAGGCAGGTGAGCACCTTCGAACACGTGAGAGCGACTGTTTCACGTCAGGCTCTCGTGTTGCATTGCACTTTGAACTTTGTGTCATTTCACCCGCTTTCTCTTTTCCCTTATGTTCAATATCCACAGATCTCAAAGTCTCATTTTCATATCTCACAACGCCTGGAGCTTTTCCTTCAACGGGTGAAACAAATTCCACATTTCCTTTCTTACAGTGATACCCCTTTCCCCACTGTCCAAGAACCCTCTAACACCCATTAACATCTGGCTTCTTTCTTTAGTGGGGAATATTACCACCTCTCTCTCTTCCTATAACTGATCAGCTGTTTTGAGGCGTTCACTTTTCAGTTAAACCAGCCGGAATTGGCCATGAATTTCACGAGCCAATCCCAGCATGGCGTCCCTGCTGCAATTCTTTCATCTCTCTGCTGCGATCAGTTGCCATTTCAGGCCAAAGCGTGGAACCCTCTTCCTCCACTTCCACCTCCAGTCATCGTCACCCACGGCACCCTGGGTCCTCCTCCGGCACACCGCTCCCCGGGTATCCTGCTCTGCCTTTGACAAAATGAAAGCTCACATGGGCTGATCTGGAATTTTGCCCCTTATGAGGTCATAAGGGGAAATGTTACCTCCCCTTTCTCTGCTTTGCACTCCCATAGAATTCCCCATTCCCCCATGAGAGAGAGACATCATGGCTTTCAAATGAGCAAAGTGGCAGTTGGTCAAGGCCACACCCCCAGCCTCCACCTTGCCCCCTACAGTTCTTAAAGGAACACACACGCATGTGGAACAAACTATTTACAATATCTGGGTAATAGTAATATAATGTGTTATGATCTCTCCATTCTATCCGCTTCAATCTTCGACGTTACATGCCTTTCTTAGCATTCTCAGTATGTGAAATAGATGCTGACATACTTTTCTGATAGCTCTGTTAGTTATTGTCAGAAAGTTTGATGTGCAATATGTATATTTTTGATGATGATTGATAGCTCATATTAGACTGACGGTATGCTCCAGTCGGCTAGTTTGCCACTTTTATCTTGGGTTGTGCCACATGTAAGTATATTTGAGTTTATTTAGATAAATATAGGTTATACTATGTACACTGTCTATAATACATTACGTGTTTCCTTTATTTCATGTTAGCTAGCCTACTGTATATACTACCACATTACAATGCGGTAGTTATGTTGTTTTTACAATTATCATTGTATTATGTCTGTGACTCAAGCTGCTGGTCAGATTACACATGCAGGACAAGACCCATTTTATGGTAATTTTAGAATAACAGAGGTGAAGAGATTACCAGGCAGGTGACAAGAGGGTTGGGAACCAGGCGGATAACATCAGGTAATCACAGGAGCGGGAAAACACAGGAAGGAAAACTAAAGACCAGACTTCAAAATAAAACAGGAAACAGAACATATCCAAGACAAGACCAAAAATATCATACAATAATTACAAGACATGACAGAACCAGGCTGAGAAATAAACACAGGAAAACAGACGACCATAATCAGAATGCACTGAAAAAAAAGCCAAAAACACCAAACCATAACATATATATTACTTTTTATCACACTGTTACCCCACTATTACCGTCTTATTACCATGGTGGAATGTAAAATGCTACTGCAATCTTACCAAAGTGCTTGGTTGTTCTAAGTGTTGATGTACAGAATGAATACATTTATACTCACAATATATATAATCCTTTAAAAAACCTTCATATGCACTCTCTTCCCGATGGTTTATACAGACAGATGCCGATGCAATCAGAAGGTATGGTTTCCCCTCTCCGTCGAGTCTGGCTATAATTACATTTAACGAGCACATTTGTGAATCCTTTGCCATCAGCTACGGCGCAGGAAGTACGGCCAGGTGTTGCTGTCAGTATGCAGCACAATAAATGGAGGTAAGCGAGAAAACCATGTGTTTGTGGGTGATTTGATTCGCAGTAATTGTATTTGTCTTTGTCTGCTGCCTCCTCCTCTTCCTGACCAGAAAAGCCCTACAGGGATAAACAAAACAGATCAAAACACAGACAAGAGAAAAAAAGAGAGAGACAGCTGTGCATGATGCAGACTGCATGGATCCAGATCATGCATTAAGGCAGTTCCTCTACACTTATGTGTGTGTATGTGTGTGTGCATTAGAAATCTGGTTTAAAACCGCCAAACTTCTACCTGTAACTGCTTTACATAATTGTATTTTCTTTTGCATTCATATTATCCTAATGTATTTATCAAATCAGTGTGTGTGTGTGTGTGTTTTATTGTCTTTCTATATTTCTTATGATTGTACTTTCTATGTTGTATTTGTCCTTTTAACCTGACTCAATGACATTGAAAATGAAGGTAGCCACCCAATGATATCTCTCGGAGAAATAAAGGTTGTGTGTGCGTGTGTGTGTGTGAGTCAGGACAGAGCCTCACAAAGAAGAGATCAGGACCATTCTTTTTATTGAGATTCAATAACAGGAGATTGCGTCTATAAAATGTGTCAACAGGGTCATAAGCCGTTGATTAGGACGGGTGATGACAGGAAATCAAAGGCAGTCTTTATGTGTGTAATAGTTAGCACATTTATTCCACGCTGACTAATCATTCTGTTAATAATCCAACTAGCAATGGCTGGAGGGCCTTTTATTTCATGGCATTGCATCAGCAGTACAGGCTACTGTAGGTTGTATGCTCTATACCATTATCTCAGATCATGGCCTTGACTGTTTGCCTTTTTGCAAACTGTTGCGCTGAATACCAAGAAAGCATCCAGGAGGAGACACACACACACACACACACACACTCAAAACCTTTATGTTATTATTCATACTTTATGGATTATGTAATGTAAATGGACTGTTCTTATATAGCGCTTTTCTGAACTCAGGGTTCACTTCGACATGGGAACTCCCAACCTTCCGATTTGCATGCAACCGCTCTACCAAGCCACGGCCGTCCTATATATAAAGATAAGTGTCACTTTTAGGGGTTAGAGTGAGCCAGAACGATCCAGAACCTTCGATTCATACGTCATTCAATTGAATTGGGTGGGTGGTCATGGCGCAGTGGATATGACACATGCCTTCAGTGTGGGAGACATGGGTTCGATTCCACTGTGACACATTAACCAATGTGTCCCTGAGCAAGACACTTAACCCCTCGTTGCCCCACTAGTTGTGGCCTCTGACATCTCTAGCAATAGTAAGTCGCTTTGGATAATATTGTCATGTAATGTAATAAATTGGGAGTTTCATACATCAACGTTTCCAGTTCGTTAACGGGAACCAAAATAATAACGCCAAATAATTCACTTGGTCATGAACTGACAGCAGTGCCCCGCTGTCAGTCCATGACCAAGCTAAATGTCTGTGTAATAAAAGCAGGACAGGTGAAGTCAGTCCAACAGGTGAAGATCATGTTCGCTTCCTGTTGTTTCAATGACAACTTAGCTCCTGCATGGTGGTCTTCACCACCGTTTGAAAGGAACAAGGAGAGTAACAGGAGGACTAGCTTTGAAGAGGGAGTTTTCTCCAAGTGCTGTGTAGTGGATTGAGCCTTTAAAGTAGTAAGAAACTTTGAAGTGTTCAATTAGAGAATTTGGTGTTGTGTTTGGGGGTAGATATGGTCATTCAAAGGCTTATGCTGGCATATTTCCTGGAGGGGGGATTTTTTTTCTTTTGATAATGCTGTATTTCTCAAAATGGGGCCTATACCTGATTTATGAAAGCCTTTAATATACACTTGGCTTTCTAAACACCTGTTGTATGGTAGACCTGGCCTGGGGCACAGGAAGTCAGGCTTTTACATGTCCAACAGCAGCAGTGGCAGCGTGTTGACTGAAACAGCAGAAGAGGAAAAGCATGTGCACAAACTACAAAACCTACCATGTACTTACAGATTTTGAATTGCGCTTTTAAACACATCGCAAATTGGGACCCACTGTTTTATTAAAGTGCCTATATTATGAAAAAACAAACATTTTTTGGGTGATATTTTGTGTCTCTGGTGCTTCCACACACACAAATTTGGAAAAAAAACTATCCATGCGGTTTTGAGTGAGATCCGGTTTCTGAATGTCCTCTGTCTTCAGTCTCCCGGGTGAGCTGTTCAACATCTGCACGGCTTTCTACCTCACTAACCGAGACGAGGTGGCTAACCGTAGCATGCTAGCTCGTTCTCAATGGCAAAACACTGCTACAACAGCCACTAGTTCACCATAATCTGAACTACAGTTTACATACACATGCTTAAGTTGACTCATGTTTTGGAAATTTATTTTAATACCTAAATTAAAAATGAGGTAAAATCCAACCTTTAAGGGAATAACTGTAAATAAATAAATGTTCTTATTTAAAATACAGGTCTATGTTAAATTCCCGGGTGCCAGCTGATTCAGGATATTATGCATCCTGATAAAGTTCCCTTGGCCTTTAGAATTAAAATAGCCCCACATCATCATACTCTTCACCATGCTTAGAGATAGGCATGGTTTTATTTCAGTTAGACTAATACCTGGTTTGATTTGCATTGAGAGATGATTTTATAGAAAGTATCCCATGCCTATCTCTAAGCATGGTGAAGAGTATGTGATGATGTGGGGCTATTTTAAGCATAATATCCTGAATCTAACTGGCCTCATTTTAAATAAGAACATTTATTTATTTACACGTTATTCATTCACATTGGTGTCCACCTCATTTAGGTATTAAAATAAATTTCAACATAAGTCAACTTCATGTGTATGTAAAAGCACCACTACTTCCTGTCCCTGTTCTGCAGGTATTCCACAAGTGGCCCTGGTCTAGAAGAAGTCTCCCAGCTAATCCTGAATGAACCTGAAAATGAGCATAATATGGGCGCTTTATAACAAAACAAACTGTATAACAAACTGACATTATCACTAGGTGGACAAGCTGCAGAGCTGATTGATTGCCTCCAATGGGTGGGCTGATGGTGCTTCCCAAACTCTCCCAGCATTCCTCATGCCCTCCTACTGCCAACTGGCGTTCTGCCTGAACCCTCAAAACTAACGTCCTGCTCCTGGCTTACAAACAGAAGATGTGTGTCATCCAGATTAGTCATTCACATACGGAATATAAGCCTGATAAAGGAGGAAGGGTTTGGTTTTGGTTCACTAGGAAGCACTTTGGCTAAAAACCCTGATCAATATCAACCATCAACATCCACAATGCAGCTGCTTTCAACATTCCCACATCTGCGCTTGAACCTTCATTATTCAGCCAGTTGAGTGAGTGTTTTCAGGCTTGGCTATGTTGATAACGTCGACGATTATTGACACAGCCACAGGGTGCCATGGAGGATTTATAGGAGGACATGATGTCTGAATGCAGCAAGTTCAGACATAGGCTATCCTTCACAGTGTAAGAAAGCAGGCGGACGCTAGGGGATTAGGTGACGGAGAAAGACACAAAAAGGTAATTTGATCCGCATGCAAGTCTTGAAAACCTTGAACATGTAATATACCATACGACTGAGGGGTTCAACAGCATAAAATACGAAAAGAAAAGTTAGATTGCAGTATAAGAAACGGAACATTAAAGAGCAGTTAAAACAGTTAAAAAAACAGATAAAATAGCAGATTTCAGGCTGCTAGTATGGGAAAATATAACACACACGTTATCGGAGCGCAGTAACCATTTTGTGGAGACCCAAACTTTGTTGACCAATTAGCATTCCAGTAGCATTCTATACCATCTCATCCATCCATCCAAATAAATACCGTGCATACCCACACTCCTTATATTTCTTTATTTATATTTCTACTCTGATATTTATATACTTTGTGCAACTGTAACACAGAAAAGGTTTTCTGATTTCGGATTCTGATACAGCACTTTTTCCAGCTTAGGTTGGTTTTAAATGTGCTCTACAAATAAATTGACTTAAACACACATCAGTGACACACACTGGCAGGGAATCCGGATAATAAAGACAAATATATAGTAATGTAAATAATCAGAAAAATGGAAAGTAGTATGCGCCTGTAGATGCCTGTGATTCTGCAGGGACAATCATTTGCAAATCGGCTGGCTTCGAGACAAGACTGTAGTCAATCAACATGAGGTTTACGGACTGAGTGTTGAGTAACCTTTCTCCCACTTCCAGCATGCCAGGCTATTTATGACTGCCAAACTGTCTATTGCTTAATGCTGCATAACTCAGTGATTTTAACAGTGTCTGGGGAGAACTATGTTCTCAGGTTTGGCTATTGTTACGATAATCTTAGGAGGGAGTCTTCCCCCAGGAACTTGTGATCGTTAAACACTTCATTTCCTGCAATTTGTTGCACTTTTTTGCACCAATGTGTGTTTTTCTAAGAAAAAAACCCACAAAATTCAGTCGCCATGTAATAATTCGAAATAGAAATCCTTACTATTGTGACCTATTACTGTTTGTCTGCCTCTCCCTCTTTCTGCCTCAATGATTGCTAGTTCCTGCATGAAGTTCACATGTTAGCTTGCAGCAAGCTTGTTAGCAAGATTGATAGCCTAAAATGCACCAACATGCCTCATGTTAATATTGAAAACATCTATTAGTTAAAGATCCCATGACCTGGTGCTCTTTGGATGCTTTTATATAGACCTTAGTGGTCCCCTAATACTGTATCTGAAGTCTCTTTTATATAGACCTTAGTGGTCCCCTAATACTGTATCTGAAGTTCTTTTATATAGACCTTAGTGGTCCTCTAATACTGTATCTGAAGTCTCTTTTATATAGACCTTAGTGGTCCCCTAATACTGTATCTGAAGTCTCTTTATATAGACCTTAGTGGTCCCCTAATACTGTATCTGAAGTCTCTTTTATATAGACCTTAGTTACTGTATCTGAAGTCTGTTTTATATAGACCTTAGTGGTCCGCTAATACTGTATCTGAAGTCTCTTTTATAGAGACCTTAGTGGTCCCCTAATACTGTATCTGAAGTCTCTTTATATAGACCTTAGTCGGCCCCTAATACTGTATCTGAAGTCTCTTTTTACAGACCTTAGTGGCCTAATACTGTATCTGAAGTCTCTTTTATATAGACCTTAATGGTCCCCAATACTGTATCTGAAGTCTCTTTTATATAGACCTTAGTGGTCCCTAATACTGTATCTGAAGTCTGTTTTATATAGGCCTTAGTGGTCCCCTAATACTGTATCTGAAGTCTGTTTTATATAGGCCTTAGTGGTCCAGTATCTGAAGTCTCTTTATATAGACCTTAGTGGCCCTAATACTGTATCTGAAGTCTCTTTTATATAGGCAGTGGTCCCCTAATACTGTATCTGAAGTCTCTTTCAGGGGGTTGTGGCCTTGACCAACTGCCACTTTGCTTGTTTGAAAGCCATGATTCTCTCTCTCATGGGTGGGCCATGGGCGGGCAAAGCAGAGAAAGGGGAGGACCTTGCCCCTTATGACCTCATAACGGTCAAGATTCCAGAATCTGAGCTTTCATTTTCTCAAAGGCAGAGCAGGATACCCAGGGCTCGGTTTATACCTATAAGCATTTCTATCCACTGGGGTGCCATAGGCAGGCTGGGACTCTTTAACAATATTGTTCCACCTTGGCACACAATAGCAAAGCCTGTTAGAGGACTATGCACGAACTCTTAGAACAGACAGACAGACAGACAGACAGACAGAGCTCAGTCAGGCCTGTGCATCCAGCAGCAGTAGCAGTCTTATGTTGACTCTGAGCCTTGAGGAGAGAGTAGCCTGTCACTGAGGCTGTTGCCGGAGGGAGCCAACACAAACCCCATGTGACCCCATGTGACCCTCAAAAGCCTGTTGATACTGTTTTGGTGGCCTGTGTTTCTTACTCCTGCAGACCTGTGCCCAAATGTACTGGAGACAATGTTGCATTTTCAGTGCAGCTGAAATTGAATTTAATAGCAGAAAAGTTTTCAAAACATCTGAGGAAACATCACAGCGTTAAACCCAAGTCTTCTGTACTTTGTTATCTGATCTGCTCAACAGTGCATGGATAAGTCAGAGATATCAATCTTGACACTAGTAGTGTGAATGCACCAAATTGACATACAGCCACAGTGTGCACATGATTTATGGGAGGACATGGTGTCTGAATGCAAGTTGAGACATAGGCTTTTCTCCAGTTTCAGAAAGTGGTCGAACTTAAAGGAGAATTCCGGTCGATTTCACCATGTCGCTGTTTTTAAAATTTGTAGCACTGTTGGTGCTGTCTACACCGAGTTCTCCTCCCTCCACATCTCCAGCAGTCAGATTCACTGTGTTCCCTCAGAAGGAATCACTGCACATGGGGAGGCACTTTTAATGTCATTTTGAACATGTTAAGAGGCTAAAAACAAGTTTAAAACTTGCCCTCTTTAAGCCTGTTGGGTGCTAACTCTAGCAGGAGGATAACACGGTGTAGGCAGCACCGATTGTTTTCATTTTTCTCTCTACTGACAGACCTCCAAATTAAAAAATAAAACAGAGCTACATGTTGAAATCGACTGGAATTCTCCTTTAAGGGGTAAAAAGGAGGTCAAAGACACAGAAGGTAACTTAAAAACTTGCAAATCCTAAAATCCGAGAAAATTGGATATACTATACCTCTGAGGGTTCAACAGGGTCAAAAGGCCTCGCAGACACACTCGAGATTACTGTATCAGGCCGAGCAACTTTACACACTTGGCACAAGCTCAACGTTGACATCAGAATCAGTCTTCAGATGTGTTTCTTTAGGGTTTAAAGTCACTCGTCAGTCACGCACGCTGACAGGGAATCCTAAAGACAAATACATAACAAAGTAAAGAATTAGAAAAATGCAAAGCATGCGCCTGTTGATGTCTGATTCTGCAGGGACAATCACTTGCAAATCAGCTGGCTTCGAGGCAAGACCGTAGCGAATTTGGTGCAGTCACCTCATCAACACGAGGTTCACGGACTAAGGGGTTAAATAACCTTTCTCCCACTCCCAGCAGGGTATTTGTGACTGTCAAAGTCTCAGTTGCATAATGCCGCAAACAGAAACAGGGTGAAAGCTGACCTTGGCTTTGAATATCTTCACTCCTGTCACAGCCCTCAGACACACCATGTCGTAAAACCATCTCATGTTACGTGTGTCTAACACATGGCATGACTTATCAAAAACGTGTGTGTGTGTGTGGGGGTAACTGGGGCACAGGATGATCTAAATCATACATGGTCCAATATGTGAACTTGTTTTAGACCTAACAAATGTACTCTTATATCTGGGGGTGGTGCTGGCTCAGCGCTGCACACTTACTGTAATATAAGAAAGACACTCAGGAACACTTTTAGACTTATTAGACAGCACAACAAGCACTTTAAACGTACATTTTTATAAGTTATTATTTTATTTTTTTCATTGTATTTATGTATAGTATTATGTCGTAGTGTATTTGTTGTATTGTATTTAGTCTCTAGTTTTTATGGGTATAATGGCGGGTGTGAGCACTGTCATTTCCATTTTTATGGCTGAAATAAACTTGACTTTTTCACTTTCATTTGATAGTTTTTCCTTCATATTGCACATTTTTAATAAATTTTATTCTCTATAATGTTTGGCTTTGCCTCACTTTTGCTCTATTTTTCGGAAGTTATGTATTGGATACTGTATTTTGTACTTATGTACAGTTTGTATTTCTGTTTCCGCTGTACGTTTGGCACTTATTTCAGAGAACTGACGATAAAATTAACTTGATTGTTCTGCTATGGCTATAACTCGTAAAAGTAACATCCTAACTTCCTCTTACGGCTATCAGTATACAATTTAGATTGGCTTAAATGTGGCTTAGACTCTCCATTAAGACAATAATAGAACAATAAATGAACTCCAGTTGAAGGAGTTGGTCTCATTTTATTCTTTTAAGGGATTTTTAAAGGCAGTCTGTTTTGGAATTGATTTAGGACCCAGGTTTTTTTTTTTATGATGACATTGTTGTTTGAATATGATGAGTGAAAGTGTGTCTATGTATTTACCTGGAAGTGTCTCTGTGTCGCTGCTGATTTTTAATCTCAAGGAGTTTTTTTTATTTTTTATATCCTGGTTAAATAAAGGTTTGAATGAATGAATGAAATAACAATCAATATGAAGTTAAACTAACTCGTTTGTAAAGATAGTAGTATGAATAGTCGTTTCAATCATATCTATGCCAAACCACCTTAAAATACCAATTAAAGGATTGATTTTGAAGTTCTGTTCTGGTTTCATGGATCATAATGAATAATTTTTCTAATTAATAGCCTGGTAGTACCTCTTAGCACAGCACAGCTGTCATGAAATAACCCAGTAAAACCCATACTACAATACTGTTTGAAACTATAACACTAATGTATTTAATCCTCAAAGGAAAAATGAATACATACAAGGAGGGGGGGGGAGGTGTTTTGGTTCCTAGCAACCTCACCTCGCCTGTTGCCAGGTGATAGGTCACGGAGGGACATATCGATAGAAACGATGGAAACAAGCGTGTTGATAAGCAGACTCCGCTTCTGCTTCCATTGACTACACAGGCAGACGAGCGACCAGAGCGCAGCGGTTCCAGACCATAGTCTGTTTCAGCCGGTTCCAGACCATAGTCCGTTTCAGCCGGGTCAGACCTGCGCACCCACTTGTTGAGTTCACACAACAGTCCACCGTCGCTCTATTTAAAGAGGCTATACGCTATGGCACGCGCTCTGGTCAGACGGGAATCAGTGGAAACGGAGATGCACAAGTCCGGGGACAAAGCAAAAACCTTCGTCTACACCAAGAAGCGAGGCTACGATGTTACTAGAAGCCCCCCTTTGAACAAGGTCAGTGTGGTGACACAGTTGTGTGAGTTTTCAGCTTGTTTCTGGGGTTGAGAAGCTAGCTGCTGCCTTCAATGGCTGTAGGAATTATTACAAATCCGAATGGAGCGTCAACGACCAACCTGACTAACAAGTGTCAGTGTATGACCAAGGAAAGATGAGAAGGTCTGTCTGTAATATCATAATTCACGACGTTCTGTTAACTTTTAGGGGACGGATGACTAACTTAACTAGCTTAACAAGTGATGGGTAATTATAGGCCTACAACAACGTTTTGCTAATAAGTTAGGATACTAGCTAATAATGTTAGATTGACACCTAGCTGGCTTAAGGTGTTACACTTAGCTAGGTGTTACATTCTGCTGCATATTTAGTGGCGTTTCTCTTCTACTTACTACCAAATCAGCAATCATCGGTCTTATTTAAGACATGAGGTATGAGTTTAATATTTTAATACGTGCACAAGTCTTGTTATTGACATCTGGACTAACGGACGGAGCCATCGAGAAGCAAGTGAACGCAACATTAGCCAAGCGGTTAAGGAATCAGCTTTGCGCGGTTATATTTAGATTTAAAGAGACCAACGGTGTTGTATACAGTATATTTCCCATGTCATGTATTACTTTACTAAGACTGTATAGGCCTGTATAGGTGTGGTAGTAATGCATTATGGATGGCGTCTCGGGTCTATCCCCCCAGTATTGTGACAAGCTGCTGTGAACTCACTGTGGAAGCTTATCTCTTGTTGAGTAATGTTATTGCTGCCCCTATAAATGTTTTAGGATTATTTTGCCTATCTCTTCTTAACCCTCCTGTTGTCCTCGGGTCAAATTTGACCCCTTTAAAAAAATGTCTATATCTGAAATATTGGTTTCTTTTTAACCAAATTACCACAAAAAAAAAATGGATTGGATTCCATACAACGCTCTTTGCAAATACAATTGATCGCTTTCATAATCGCAATTCATAATTTGTGCTTTTTTTTAACTCATATTAGGCATAATTCTATACAAATGAGGGCTATTGACCATGAATTCCAAAAAGTAGTGTAAAACTAGTAAGGTGTTGTGGGTGAAAACTAAAAAAAAGTCTGAAAAAAGGACAAAAATGTCAAATTTTTGTCCGTTTTTGAAGAGGACAACGCAAGGGTTAAAGTAAAATGAGGAACAAAAGTTGAAAGTTGCTTAATCATGCAAAAAAATAATGCTGAGCAACATCCTTGTTGATTGTGAAATAAGGGGAAGACTGCATGTTTCTATTGTGGGTTTTAATGCCTGTCAGTGTAGTCTTGTAAGATTTTGAATATAATATGTATTTGACTAGCTGTTGCTGTTGAACTGGACTGATACCCCCCCCCGCTCCACACTTTAGACAATTACTTCGCAAAAGCGCCTATGGCAACCTTTGGGCCTTTCCAGTGTTTTCTGTTGGCTTGTGTTAGTGGCTTGGGGCCCCAGAGGTCAAGCTGTGGTGACGTGATCTCTGTCCATGGTGCTGACTGATCATCAAAACAACTGGCTGAATTCAGGGCCACTCTTATGTAAAGTGTGCCCTGCAAACAGAGTAAGTCGGACTCATTGTGGGACACTTGAAGAGTCTATTTCTTCCCTCGGAGCTGTTTTCTGCACTAGCTGTTAAGAACATGTTTCTCTTTCAAAACTGTAGGCTTGTCGATATCTAATGTTAAAGCTTTTCTGGTGTATTTCACTATATTGCCAGACCTACATACATAGATACATTTCTGGGTTGTTTGCATTTCTTTAAACCAACCATAATCGCCTTGGCCGGCGGCGCTAAGCTCCGGACGCAACGACAATAGATAGATAGATAGATAGATAGATAGATAGATAGATAGATAGATATTTATTGATCACAAAAAAAGGGAAATTATGGTAGCCGAAATATTCTAAAATAGCCAAAATACTTTAAAATATATATATTAGGCATTTACCGAATTTTAAGCATTTATAACTGCAGATAAAAAAATATTCATTCCTCAGAATCATTTATAATGACAAATAAATGATTCTGATCAATGATTATTTAAAAAATAAAATAAAACGGACGGTCAACCATGTTACGAGTGTTGGCGTTGCATAGTTTGTCCACCAGAGGGCGCTCTACAGCGTCGCTGTTGGCTACTCCTCTGATTATTTTCTTTGTTGTCGTGTTTTTGGTCAAAGGAATAGCAGTAAACCATATTCCTCGTTAACTGACCCGAGTTTAGAACGCCAACATAAAGAAAGTGGAAGGTGACGGACAGGTGGCCTAAAATCAGGTCACATCTGGCAGAATTTCTGGCGGCACCTCAACAATCCCGGAAATGAAACGTCATTGATATAGACTATGTGGAGACAGATTATTACACAGGTGATATAATACTGAGAGTATTACATAACATGCTGGATATTACCCATGAACTAAAATCGAGGCAGAGTGGTCTGTTCAGCTGCTGCAACATCCTCGGCCTATGTGATTGTTGTTGTGACAGCGGACTGTTTGTCGACTGCTCGGTGGGTTGTCGGGGGATGACGGAGGGGACTAGGATAGGTTGTTGTGGAGAGTAATGGCCTAAGGGAAAACCTTTCTGGGGAAAAAGTGAGCCGGGTGTTATTGAAAAACTCAGATGCAGCCCAACTCACTTCACATACAGTGGCATGCATAAGCTTACACACCCATGCTTGATTAAAAAGAGGGGAAAAAAAAAAAAATCCTCTTTTGGGAATTGATCTTAATGCCTTAATTCAAAAAATTTAGGAAAATCCAACCTTTTAAGGACACCAATTTTCTTTGTGAATGAATAATGTATCATAAATAAATAAATGTTCTTCCTTAAAATACAGGGGCATAAGCATACACACCCCTATGTTAAATTCCCATAGAGTCAGGCAGATTTTTATTATTAAAGGCCAGTTATTACATGGATTAGGATACTATGCATCCTGATAATGTTCCCTTGGCCTTTGGAATTAAACCCCCAGCCCCCACATCACATATCCTTCACTATAAATAAAGATTGGCATGGTGTTATTTCAGTTAGCTTAACAGCTGGTTTGATTTGCATTGAGAGATGATTTTATGGAAAGTTCCCCATATAGATAGATAGATAGATAGATAGATAGATAGATAGATAGATAGATATATCTATAGTGGTAGTGAACCATCAGGACCCCCACCCAATGGAATCTAGACACCGGTGAGTGCATCAATTAATAGTTAGGTCTTCCTGAAAGAATTTACGCTGAGCTACATTAGAGGTCAGTCTGGGACCTTTAGCTTCAGCGCTTAAACCTGGCCCATATAAACTGTTTATTTACATCTCAATTAACACCTTGTGGCCCTGAATGGACCCAGTGTACAAGAGGGGTAAGGTTGACCTAAATGCTTGTGAAAGCACGACCAGTCTAGCACTCAGGATTTTACACTATATTTTGTCTGTTTTAATAAAGCTCTGGTGAGAACTAGGCCTCAGATATTCAAATCTAAAGCCTTTTAATGAAAGATTGAAGATCCACAGAGACACAGAAATGTCATTTTAACTCACGGTTTTAATACTCACACTCCCTCATACATTGTATTTGCTCTTTCTCCATTTCCTTTGTTTTTCTTCTGAGTAATACTAGGAGTGGATGTTACGAGAGCCACAGTTCTTTGTTCCCCTGTTTACTAGAAGGCTTTTCTTCACCCTTTTTTTTGTTTTTAAAAGTTGGCCATCCTAAATGAGCTCACAGTTTGTGTTGTTGCAAAAGAAAATGCAGTTTAATAAGATTTATTACACGTGTGTAAAAACTGGGCTTGAAACAATCAGAAAAAAAATGATCTGAGAAACTAGCTTTGGCAGTTTGTACACAGCACAGTAGTTTGTTCAATTAGAGCCACAGAGGAAAAAGAAGGGGAATTTTGAAAAACCGTGGTCTCTGGTTTTCCCCGAAAAGAATATGAACACTGTATATATAATAAGCTATCACAGTTTTACATAAGAATTGCCCTAGTTTTTATTTTTATACTGAATTATGGTCTGTGGTTGTAGCTGATCAACCTAAGTGATCTCATCACTTGGCTAAAATTACCCAAAACACACACACACACACACACGCACACACACACACACACACACACAGGTTTGTGGTACTATCTTTGTGGGGACCTGTCATTGACATAATGCATTCCCTAGCCCCTTACTCTAACCTTAACCATCACATCTAAATGCCTAACCTTAACCCTTACCCTCGCCCTAACTTAATAACTAACCCTGATCCTAAAACCAAGTCTTAACCCTCAAACAGCCCTTAAAAGTTGTGGGGTCCTGCATTTTGGTCCCACAAAGCTGTCGGGACCCCACAAGTATACTGGATTCTCCACGCATATAGTTGTTTTTTTTTGTGATCAAATAAAAAAAAATAATAATAATAATTTGCATACATTTACAAACTATGAACAGTGACAGGACCCCACAAATATAGTTAAACAAGTACACACACACACACACACACACAGAGGTTGGAGTCATGGCAGAAAAAAAAGGTTTCTTATGCAGCCAGGTGAAACGTCCACTGTCACCCCCCGTACGTGAACCGGGCCGAGGAAATTGGAGGAGAAGGTAGGAAATGGCTGCTAAAGAGTGTTAGTGGCCAGGCACAGGCAGGCTTCTGTGGCTCAGGCAGTGGCACATTGTTGCCCTCCTTCTGATTTCAGCGAGCCCTGGGGAGAGGTATGTTTACCTCCCTCAGCTGGCCCACTTCACCTCTAACAGGAGCCAGTCACAGCACAACCTGCTAATTGATGCTTAGGGACGCAGCGCTGAAAGCAGCCTGTCCGCACATCGACGGGCTACCATTTCCTTTTTAATCTCTCGGCTCTCACACGTACACATGCGTGTGTTTGTGTGCATGCATACACATTATATATATATACACACACACACACACAGCTTCACCTTAATCTCTGGCAACACTCCCTCCTCCCTCTCCAGAGGTGGAACCGGATATTATAGGTGTGTTTTGTGTGTGTTCACTGTGCAATAAAGAGAAGAAGTGGGGTGCGAGGTGTAGAAAGGGTTCTCTGTGGTGAGGAAGAGAGTGCTGGCCCCACTCCACAGACCTCTCTGTCTCTCTGCTTGATCACGCATTAATGAGGCATCTGTGTGAATCCCGGCCCTCCGTGCGTCTCCGTGACGCTGGTTCCGCCTGCCGCGGCCTTTCAGAAACAACAACAACAACAACAACCTCCTTTTAAAAAGGCTCTTAGCACCCGATCGGGGATGCTGGTTCTCTGAGGTGTCGGTGTGTCGGCAGCCAACTGATGCCCATTCACTGGCTGGGTCCTGATGGCGAAGGGGGCTGGAAGAGCAGTCAGTCATATAGGATGGAGAGAATGGAGAGAAAGGAGAGAATGGGAACTGTTGTATTCTTATTCTTACATCATCTTCTTATTCTTATTCAGTCAGTCGGCTTATAGGTTATGATGTTTATATTTTATAGTCCTAGACAATATTGTATCATGATCTACTGCACTGTTCATATTTTCACTTGTTAACTTTTTCACATTTTGGATATGAGAAGTGGGCAACTTGAAAGTCACCGCTGCGCTACCAGAATGCATTGCATGGCTGCTCACATTAGAGCCTTATTATTATTATTATTATTATTATTATTATTAGGTATTTCCCAAACTATCAGTTAAAAAAAATATATATATATATATATATATATATATATATATATATAAAATGGCAGATAAATTATTTTGATGAATGAATATTTAAAATATGAAATAAAAACGGACGGTCAACCATGTTGAGTGTTGACATTGCAAAGTTTGTCCACCAGAGGACGCTCTACAACGTTCCTGTTGGCAACACACTATTTTTTTTTTTTGTACAAAGGACTTCAAGTTTCATATCTTAAGTTTACATTTTTATACATTTTATTTATCAGACCTAATATATTTTGTTCCTCTGTTATGGTGTGACAAAACAAATTCTTATCATATTACTTAAGTGAGAACTCATAAATAACTACAAATAACTAATGTGAGGGAAATCTCTTTATGTTTTGTTAACGCGTTTCTGGATACATTTTTTTTTTTTTTTTAAATCTGCAGATATATCAGATTTTTTTATTAACAAAATATTTGTATTGGTATCACATAGACAGTGAATGGGAAGTGTGGACATGACGCTTGCCTGTGGACACGGACCATTAATACGGTAGGCCCCTGAGAGAGTAATAGTGCTGTCATTCATGCTTTTAATGCTAAATCCTAAGAACTAATGTTGATCCCCTTGATTAAACAGATGTTTTATGTATTGAGGTTTTTAAAAAAAACACTAACATTAAGCATCATTTGAGGCAAAAATCGCTGAAGAAAATTGACCCATTCCCACACAGCACTGCAATTGGATGCCCCATTTGCAAGCACAGGCTCCACATATGACATTTCAAGATGGCCGTCCAGATGAAAGACTGAAAGTCATTTCTTGGCGAGCGCTGAGCAACAGTGTATCTGATTGGACATTGAGGATGTGCTGGTGAGCCAATTGGCGACGGCCCTGATAACCGACTCTGGCAGCTGGAGGTAATTAGCCCCTCATGTTAGATGTACTTTGGTTTGGCTCCTCCACTTGTTGACATTTGCTTCAAGAATTTTAATTTTTTTTCCCCCTCACCAGGTTTGCCTTTTCTTAACATGAGGCCAACATAAATACATTTAGCAACAAACAAACATGTTGAAATTTTGACTTCTGAAATGGAAATATTTCTGTAGCCTTGCGGCTCTCCGGATCCATTCCTTTGGGTATGTGTCATGCTTTGTTGGTAGCCGCACAGCGGCCGATCTGCTAAGTTTTTCCATGAGAAACATACTGTGCTCCAGTCGCCTGTGTTTCTGGCAAGGCCTGATAAGGTTGTTGTTTTTTTAACAGTGCATGCGCTCTAATAGTATTATGTCATAGTTGGTAAAAGGTGCCAGTGAGAAACAGCTGGATGACCGCTTTGATTCCCACTGAGTCATGGTGTCACCATGGCACAAGGATCAAGTCTGTTTTCTGCACAGTAGAGCCCGACCGACATATCGGCAGGCCGATATTATCGGTGGATATTAGGCATTTCCCGAATTATCAGCATTTAAAATGGCTGATCATTTTAGTTTTTTTAAAATATTTCATTCATCAGAATAATTTATAATGACAAATAAATGAATATTAAAAAAAGAAAAAATTAAAAACGGACTGTCAACCGTGTTATGTGCGTTGGTGTTGCATAGTCTGTCCACCAGAGGACGCTCTACAACGTCCCTGTTAGTGATGGCGTTGCATAGTCTGTCCACCAGAGGACGCTCTACAACGTCCCTGTTAGTGATGGCGTTGCATAGTCTGTCCACCAGAGGACGCTCTACAACGTCCCTGTTAGTGATGGCGTTGCATAGTCTGTCCACCAGAGGACGCTCTACAACGTCCCTGTTAGTGATGGCGTTGCATAGTCTGTCCACCAGAGGACGCTCTACAACGTCCCCGTTAGTGATGGCGTTGCATAGTCTGTCCAGAAATTATGAATTATTTGGACTAACAGTTAAAATCAGAGGAGCGTATGTTGAGTCAGGATGCTAATTTAATACCATTTCAATTTTCAATGAAAGTGATTAATTGTATTTGCAAAGAGCGTTGCATGGAATCCATCCTTTCTTGTGGTTATTTGGTTAAAAATGCCATATTTCTGATATAGACATTTCTAAAAGGGGTCAAATTTGACCCACGGACAACAGGAGGGTTAAATTAATTTTGACAAATTGAACGTTGAAGACCCATGAGCCCTTAATTAAATAGTTGGACATTTTGGGAAACAAATATTCATTTTCTTGCTGCGAGTTAGGCCTAAGCGAGAGGACCACGTCACGTCTCCAAATTCAAGTCTTACCATAGCGCAGGGTATTCTGACATCACTGCCCTGGCTCTGGGTGGGGCAGACATGATGTGAAAATGTGTGTGTGTGTGTGTGTATATTACAGGCTTTTTGGAAGTGGATGACCATGATTGGGTGACGTTGAACTCGATGATGTTGGCAGAGAGATTACAAGCCTTCGTTTAACTGAGTGGTGAAAATGGAACAAACCCTTTCTCTGTTCAGACTTCATGCAGAGCAGCTGCGCTTGTCAATCTCCCTCACTTGGTGGACCTCAGGTGTGTGTGTGTGTGTGTGTGGGGGGGGTGCGCGTTGTCCCAGGTGTGGCCAGGTTGACCGCACACATTGCTGGTGACCAGACATTCCTCCGATGGACTGGAGTGGATCGGCCGGCCAGACAGACAGAAAGTGCACCCTCGTTCCCCTTCAGTAACCGACGACAACTTGAGCTTTACACACACACACACACACACACACACACACACACACACACACGTAAACACAAACACATTCTCTGTAATGTTCATATAGTTGTTTTAAAGAGCTTTTTATCAGTGTTTTCTTCAGGGCTGGCTCAAATAAACTGAGTGTAATAGGATCAGACTGTCAATTCTACGGCCTCTACACACACACACACACACACACACACACAATTGTGATGCTGTGTTTATTCAGCAGCATAGCCCTACCTCCTCAGCCCACTTTTGTGTTTTTTGTAAGGTGGCCCTCATTCATGCGAGGACAACGGAGAAGCTGTTAGCTTGTCCCAGACAGAGAGATGGAGACAGTCTGAGGCTCATCACCTTCCTATGAAGCTCATCTTAAGCATCCCACCTCTTTCAGCCCCCCGTCTTTTCCCCATCCACTTCTCGTCAATGCTGCTTTTGTCTGTTATTTTAGAGTGGCGGAGGTCTTGCCATGTCTTAACAGCGGCAAGAATTTAAAGGGAGTATTTAGTTTCAGCAGTCTGCAACAAAGTGGACAACATATGAACATGATGTACAAATGGTTTTCCCGAAGATGGCTATCTTTACGACCGATGATTTGTGGATTGACAGGTTCTGCGTGGTGGCTGCCCCTTAAAACCAATGAGGAAGTTTATATTAATGGCCTCGGTGCAAGAAAGAGCTGCAAATAAAAAAAGAAAAATTGTTGGCATTTTTCTAGGTCTTTATTATATAGGACAGCTGAAGATGTGAAAGGGGAGAGAGAGTGAGGGGGGGTGACATGCAGCAAAGGGCCACAGGTCGGAGTCAAACATGTTGCTGCTGCGACAAGGACTGAGTTTTCCAGTTGAGTCCACCAGGTGAGCTATGCAGGCGCCCCAACGCATAATTTTTTAAGCCAACTTTTGAGAACTGTATCACACTAATTTGTGCCATTCTGTGCTGACTTTTTTTAGTAAGATTAGTTTTGGGGTATTTTTAGGCCTTTGACAGGACAGTTGAAGACATGGGGGGGATGACATGCAGCAAGGGGCCACAGGTCAGAGTCAAACCCTGGCTCGCTGTGTCAACTGAGCTATCCGGGCGCCCATGCTGTGCTGACCTTTGAGGGAACTTAAAGCTGTGGAGCAGAAAATGGAGGAAGCTATTGTAGCTTATTGGCTAATATTTACTTTTATTGAAGTCTAAGCCGCTTCATAAAAAAGGAGTGGTTTGTAGACCGCTATGAGGCACAAATCTATATTTTAATAGATATAACTGAGAACTTCCATCTTGTTGCAAACTGTCACATTACAAACTAGCCCTGCAACGTGGCCCTATATGTCACCAAGCTTCCGAGCCAAATATTTGGTAAAGACACGTGGATACATTTTTTTCATCTTCTATGTGGTTAAACCTCCCCCACCCCCCCGAATCCACATGCTCACCACTAAAAGATCAAACACAAGCAAGGACGTTTAAAAAGGCAAATGCCAAGTAAAGCTGTTTCTCTCTGAAGGAGAGCGCTGTTCCGTCACCGTTAACCATGAGCTACAGCCTGGCTGGTGACAGTCTTATGGGCTTTTAACAGCAACGCTGTTTGCTTAGTGAAGAGTTCTTTTCTTCTTTTACATTTTTTCCTGTAAAGTGCATTTAAAGAAACAGCTGCCAAGTTGGAGGTCATTTGGTAAAAAAAAAAAAAAAAAAAAGTTAAGGTAAAAAAGTTTTTGTTGTCCCAGAAACTAGCACTTAGACTAGATAAGCCCCGCCCACTCTGCCGGCGATTTGCTTTCTCCCTGCAGCTCGGTCTAAAATCCTGCACGTTTAAGTCTAATTTTATTTAATTATTTGTATTTCTGTAAAAGCGCAAGTGTTAACAATTGGCTAATTTTCAACTGTAGTCCTAACCTAGCACGCTGGTCTTTATGGTGAGAAGAACACACACAAACTCCACACACAAGGGCCTGGAATGACCTGGATTTGAACCGAGAACCTTCTTGCTGTGAGGTAGAAGCGCCTTCTCCTGCTTCAGTACAATTTTGCGGCAACCAATCACAAACCGGCTTACCTACCTGCCACGCTATTGGCGGCTTTAACGCGATGACGATAGAGAAGTGAACAAGCAGCAAACCCGTTGATGCCGCTGTAATACATTTAGGACATTTAGAATAGATACAAATGTGCAATTCATTGCGAGTTACCTATGACGTTAATGCGATTGATCGCGATTAAATATTTGAATCGTTTGTCAGCACTCATTTTTTATTTACTTTTTTTTTAAATATAAGTGTTGTTCTACACAATCAGACCGTTATTTTGAGACAGCCTCTGAATGGCATTGTCTCTAATTGGAGTTTAACCGTGCTAATAAGCTAGTTCAGCCGGTGGACACTTCACCGATAGAGACATCTTCAGGATTTCGCCTCATGTTGATCATTGTTGGTTTAGCTAATGAGCAATCTCTTGGTTGTTTATCCAGAAAAAAGGACAGTTTGTTGTTTTTATTGTCCTGTTTATGAAGACTTAAAGGATATAATTCATAGTATAATGACCTTTTTATTTATGATGATTTTCTTGGGCTGGATGACTATTGAAAAATTGTGTTGTGCTTCGAGAAATGATTTCGTGGTGGCAGATTTTATTTGCCAAGACAAACTATTTTCTTTAATAAGGAGCTGTAAAAATAAAAAATTTAAAAAAAAATGTTTGAACACTGCAACTGACCTTTTGGTGCCGGATGCACCCGTGAGGGTTAGGCACCATATGTGCAAGACACAGAAATGAAGACAAATCAATTTGTACACGTGTTCTCATTAGGAGGGAGTTGCAAACACCTGTAAAGTTAGACACAGCTGTCGAGGCTCATTCTCTCACCTGGACATGGCCAGTTAATGCTGAAACACCACTATAGCCAAAAGTCAATTGGCTTGGAAGGGTTGGACATTTTCCCGGCAGCACTCAGGCTCCTAAGGGACCTGGACGGTGGAGCATGAAAAGGCTGCCTCAATGGGATTGGCTGCGTTTGAAGAGCCCTACATGTCCGCTACCTCCACCCACTCAAGGCTGCCCTCCCTAAGTCAACAGCGGCTTGGTTTCCAAGGCTGTTTGACCAACAAGCTGTCTGTACATTTACAAGTCGACACCTGATTTAAGGAGCCCTGCACTTTCGTATTTGCTCAGCAGGAGGAATTTAAGACGCTCTTTTTGGTCATGTCTTGCCAGGTGGGGATCAGGACTCATGAAAGTGAGAAGGAATCTAGAGGTCCGGTCGCTGTCTAATGGCAGATTACAGACAAGAGATGTGCTGTTTGTAGTCCATCTAGAAAGCTTTAGAATAGATGCTCGTGAAACCGGAGTCGACAACTTCAGACACTATTTCTGGGGTTTTTAGTTCTCGTCGTGCCAAGATTGCTTCCATAATTATTTCCACTGGTATGCTCTGCCTTGTTAATTGAAAGCAAAATAAAATAAAACCATGTCTCAAAAAAATCACGCAAATAAATCCATGTAAAATACGATGGTTCAGTACAAATATGGCAAAAATAGATGTATTCATTGATTTCTGTTATCTGTATTTTTCCCCAGAGTAACTGCTAATAGCTGCTACAGCTATTATATTGAGTCCTAGGCTACATTAGCCAAAAAGCTAACCTTGTTTACACGTAGGTAACAGCACTTAGCGGATATAATTTCAAGCAAACTCAGGTCATTGTAATAATATAATAATGCCATAAAATTACGTCATTCACTTAGGAATTAAGTGTAAGTTGTTGAATTAAGTGTGTGTATATACACTTAATTATATATACACTTAATTATACATGTAGCGCTGTGTTTCTGCCTTGGTTGCTCCTCATTTTGTTGTCCACATGCTTTTTCTCAGTCCATCCATCCATCCATCCATCCATCTTCATCCGCTTATCCGGTATCGGGTCGCGGGGGCAGCAGCTCCAGTAGGGGACCCCAAACTTCCCTTTCCCGAGCCACATTAACCAGCTCCGACTGGGGGATCCCGAAGCGTTCCCAGGCCAGGTTGGAGATATAATCCCTCCACCTAGTCCTGGGTCTTCCCCGAGGCCTCCTCCCAGCTGGACATGCCTGGACCACCTCCCTAGGGAGGCGCCCAGGAGGCATCCTTACCAGATGCCCGAACCACTTTGCTTTTTCTCAGTGCTCCTCTCAAACAGCATTATTAGCACAGTGCAGAAATGTTGACTGAGAAAACGCTAGTTAACGTTCTGATTAATGTGTTTGGCCCTCTGCTGTACTCCTCGGCCTGCTAATGATGACTGAGGTTGTTGAGGAATAAGCGTGCACGTGCAGGCCTTGCACCGCACATTTGTTGTGAGGCATTCATTGGGAAAAGCTTAGTCAGGCAGTAAGATCCTGCGAAGAGACGGATCGGAGCTGATGTGTGCTCTTTCTCTTCCTCCTGAGAGGAAGGGATGGAACTAAATGGCTTTATTCTCAGGGAAATCCTCTTGAATCCTGCTACGACTGCCATTTTAGCAGGAAACAGATGGGGGGCATCTGGCCTTTTGCTGAGGCCAGATTTTCTGAGAAAATATATAATATTTGGACACAAAGGGCAACCTGGTACTTTATGGATCACACTGAATAGGAAAATATTCAGAAGTGGAGGCTTACATGGGCAAATAAATGACACTGACTAAACATTTAGCTTCATATTCAGTCTCAGGGTTTCCACCAGAAAAGTTGTTTAGCCCTAGCATGGTACTACCAGACTCTGGTCCGTTAGCCCGGTCCTACCAGACTCTGGTCCGTTAGCCCGGTCCTACCAGACTCTGGTCCGTTAGCCCGGTCCTACCAGACTCTGGTCCGTTAGCCCGGTCCTACCAGACTCTGGTCCGTTAGCCCGGTCCTACCAGACTCTGGTCCGTTAGCCCGGTCCTACCAGCCTCTGGTCCTTTAGCCCGGTCCTACCAGACTCTGGTCCATTAGCCCGGTCCTACTAGACTCTGGTCCATTAGCCCGGTCCTACCAGACTCTGGTCCATTAGCCCGGTCCTACCAGACTCTGGTCCATTAGCCCGGTCCTACCAGACTCTGGTCCATTAGCCCGGTCCTACCAGACTCTGGTCCATCAGCCTGCTTCTACCAGACTCTGGGACATTACCCAGAAAATTTGGCCCCCCCATGAGAGAGAGACATCATGGCTTTCAAACAAGCAAAGTGGCAGTTGGTCAAGGCCACATCCCCAGCCTCCACCTGTAGCAGGACCACGGCGACAGCTGCAACCAGGATTTTGGAGCCTCCCTGATCCAAGGAAACATGCTGGGGGAGAAAGAACATAAGGACTCCCCAGAGCTACAGTAGGTTAGTAACAGGCATTTCTGGGACGTGGATGCACACAAATGGAAATATAAAGGAGAGAGGAGCTCAGTGTGTCTCACTGTCTCTGGCGCAAACACACACACGCACAAGCACACGCACACGCACACATACAAACTAATGTGCACCAGGCTGGGCAGGGTTTTCCATTCAACAGTGCTACACCTGCAGGCAGAAGGCTATACATAAACCTCCCATTCACTCTCTGTGCACAACTGGGATCATTTAAGAAAACTTCACCTTACTTTTCAATTATAGAAAACACTTCAAGGCCGTTAAGATGGCTCTTATGAGATGGTTGGACTCGTTAACCGAGCTTCTTACTGTGTAGTTTGCTAGTTTTAGGCAAGCTTCAATTTATTACCTCAATAAACATTTTCCTAAAAGGTTTATGGCGTTACCTGGTAACTTAAGAGAAAGTCTGCTGATTTGCAACCAGCTGTGTGTACATGCTATCAAATGGCACGAGTTCCGGAGGGCAGGAAGTGAGATGGCGAGAGTGTCCAGTCAGTTTACCAACCCCTAAAAACATCTCCAAAAACAACAGGCCACAAACTAATGGGTGACATCGCCAATGCTTCATCCAATATTTTTACACTATATGGTTTTAGGTCAGGTGTTGCATCGTCTTGATCGCAAATTGAAAAGAGTGAAGTGTCAGAGGAGAGGTTTTTAAGGAAGCATCTGTCGTGTTGAACAGAAAAAGAAGAGTCCCAGGCATCAGAGGTCAAAGGTCAGCTACCGTATGGTGGGTCCGGAAAAGGGTTGTTTAAAGTGTGTGTGTGTGTGTGTGTGTGTGTGTGTGTGTGTGTGTCTTAATTTTTACATTGCAGCTTCAAAATCTCTCTCTCTCTCTCTCTCTCTCTCTCTCTCTCTCTCTCTCTCTCTCTCTCTCTCTCTATATATATATATATATATATATATTCTATTTTATATATTCTATTTTCTATTGATGTTTTTAACACGCTTTTACTGTATGGTCTTAACTGTAGCACGTTGAGATTTGCTTCAAATGTAAAGTGCATTACAATTAAAATCTATTATTATGATTATTTTTAGGCCTGATCAGATTGACAGAAAGATCTATAGAATAGAAATATAGAATAATGTCATCCTTATCCTTCAAACATGAATGACATCTTTGAGAATGAAATGGTTTATTACATACTCTATTGTACATGAACTGGGATGATGAACAAATCACATAGAGCTATTTTGTAAATGCGCTATATATTCAAAGTCTGGTTAGGAGTGTCTGTGGTTTGGTTAGGTCACATTTCTGTGAGCTCATGTGTGAGCTGCTGTGAAGGTGGCCTTCTTATGCTGCTTCTGTTTCCACTTGATTGCTGATGTCTATAGAATTCATATAGTGTAGGATGATATGATATGATGATGAGGATGTAGATTCACATAGATCCCTTTTGTCTGGTCAATGGAACATTTGGCAACTTTAAAAAAGAAACTTTCCATCCAGAATCTTATCGGCGTCTGGCGCTCGCCATCCACTCAAAGCCTAACGTTCCCACTCTTTGGCCGGCTCACAAGCCCAAACGGCGTGCGTGCGGCGTGCCTGTTGTTGTGTTTCTGGTCTAGCTAGAACCGGTGGGTGTTGTAGTTTTTCTAACGTTACTAGTTCTTGCAACAGTATGTGTGTGTGAAAAAAAAAAAAAAAGTCTTCTAAGCCAAAAAGAACGTTAATCTTGCGATAAAAACATTGACGCCGTTAAAATGGGTTTGCGTTTAACTGACGGCACTACTTGTAAGTTGACCATGGCCCCCCCAAAATTTGCCTTCTGTGGACCGACTCCATATGGGTGTATAGTTTGAATGATTGACACAAATCCCAAGACCCCCATTGTATGAGAGATATCCCATGGAGATATCTCCCCTGGAGATTATTTATAAAAGTGAGGAGGACACAAATCTCCGGGGTACTGTAGAGGTAAAGGGGGGGGGTCAACAGTTTGAGCATGAGAGGCCAGTATTGGTGTTTGGAGTATTGACTCCATTCAGAGTCTTGGCTGCTGTATGTTTTGCAGATCAAGCGCAGAGAGTGAGCATGAACACACACATGCATGCACAGCCGGGCATGAATGAATGCTTTAATTTGGCCCTTCACTCCCTCTTTCTCTCTTTTTTTTCCCCCTTTTTATCACTCCTCCAACACATACTCAACATCTTACTCTGATGTAAAAATGAAAGCGAGCTCATGAGAACACATCATACGTCACTGAACTGGGTGCGTGGACTGCCTCCAGGGTGCCTTGGAAACCATTAAAGATCGCACTATTGAGGTTTAACACCTGCTGTCTTACTCTCTTTCCATCTCCTTAAAAGTTTGGCCCCGAAGTGGTTTTCAAAGTCCAACACCAATATTTGGGATTGGAGCTGCTAATAATATATTTAGTTCCAAGTCCTCCAAACCATACAGTGATATACTGTAGGTCTTTTATTTTTACACTGAACAAAGAATTCAAATATTTCATGAGCTGAGATCTCTTTAGTCCCTATAAACGTCAACATTGTCATGCAAGACCTTTCTAAACTCATTGATCGCAAGATCAGCCAGAAAATCAAACAAAAACCAAACAGATATGTTGCATTCATAGTAGAGGTATACGTAGGTCACCTCCTGGGCACTGCCAAGGTGCTCTTGAGCAAGGCACTGAACTGCTCGGGCGCCCCTCACTCCGACATCTCTCCATTAGTGCATGTATAGGTGCTGAGCATGTGTGTGTAGTTCAGGCCTGTGTGTAATAACAACAGAGTGTTGGACTTGCGGGACTAATAAAGCATACATTATTATTATTATGACACAGTCTTCATAGAAGTTTGTCTCCCCATTTAAACCCTGTTCTCTTCCCCTCTCCGTCCTATTTAGTCGTCCTCTCGTCAACCTTCCCTCCATCTCTCTTCCATCCCCTCTTAAGCCTTTTCTCTCACATCACTCTCTCACCTCCCAACCATGTCCTAGTCATGTTTTATGGTGATCTGAGGGAGAGTCCAAACCCCGCCTGCTGTGGCTGGGTGAAAGCAGCCATCCAGCAGCCCTGAGCTGGCCGTTGTGGTAGAATCTTAACTTCTGAGGAGGTGGTGAGAATCGGTTCATCTTGGACGTCACTCCCACAGCCAGAGAAGCAGGGAGTGGGATCTGGTTTGTGTCATGTCTCCAGCAAAACACTCCTTGACCTTTTTTTCAATTCACAGTTGTCGATCAAGTCTGTGGGAATCTCTGGACATCAGTGGCCTTCAGTGCTGACACAAACCAGACGCTTTGAAAACTTTGAAAACTGCATTTTGCATGAAATGAGAGGCGCCCTCGTCTTGTTTAGTACCATAAATCAGACTTCATTTGTGCTGTAAATCAATTCAATCTCCCTCCTTCTGTCCCTGTGGCACTGGTGGGGAACATTTTACATTATACAACAGCAAGGACTAAATGCACGTGGGACAAGTGACTTAGTTGTCATCCATTTGTATACAGTGCAGTACAGTACATAGATGCATATTATCAACACAGGTTCTCTCCAGCCTGGTGTTGTGTTTAGGTGTTTAGGTGTGAATGTGTCTCTCTCCGTCCTCCCTTTGCTGTTCCATAAGGATCAGTTCAGGGCCATCTCATTCACTCTGTCCCTGGGGTCTCATTCTGGAAATAAACTCTTCCCTGTCACACAAACACTGCCATGGCCATTCGCTTTCAGTTTACTCATCTCATTGTGCCAATTTCCTTTATTGTGTATCTGTAATCAGTCCTTCCAGAAAAATGTCCTTTTTTTTGTGACTGTTGCGGGCAAAAATCCTTGATTATGCAGCATGTTTTCTCAAAAGATGCGATGGAATATGCAATGAAATTGCGCTAACTTCCAAAAACTGTGTTTTGATGATAAAGAGACCTAAAGTGGACACTGGAATTTGTGTTGTTAGGGTTAGTCCAATGTGAATAGTATAGCCGTTATAGCCCTGGGCTAAGACTACGCAGTGGTAAAACACCTATTGTAGACTAGGCTATGTGCAAAATCATGTTCATAGTATTCAATGAGGTTCAACGTGGGTTAAACACATGTTCAGTAGACCTGCATCTGCTGTATGAAAGGCCCATAAATCTGTTGTGAAGTAGCCGGTACGGAAGATGTTCAACCATCATTGGTGAGCTTACCTTTCTGTGGATAGAGTGCTCATAGTACTTCTATTAGTTAATTGCTTCCTGCATTCTGGGGAGATTCCCTGCTAGTGACCTCACTCTGTGGCAGATATTTGGAAAGCTCTTTTTCTGTGACTCCTTACCCTGGACAACTAAAACAAGTGTACTTGTGCCAAGTTGCCAACCAATCTTGCCTAGTGCAGCTTCAAATGATTCCTTTGCTTACAGCTCAAAGCATATCACAGCACCTCTCTCTCTCTCTCTCTCTCTCTCTCTCTACGTGGCAGCACCAGAGAGAGGCTGAGCTGAGTGTGGCGGTGAGTGGTCTGGTAGTTTTGCTGTTATATAACCAGCCTGGTTGGCTGGCCCATCACACCCTAAAAGGCTGTCTGTGTGGCCCGTTCCATCCAATCACGCGACCAGCTAGACGCTGGCGGCCTGATCACTTTTTCTTTGGCCTTCATAAAAAAAAAAAAAAAAAAAGCGCCCCCGCCTTCTTTCTTTCCCGCTCTCTTCTTTGTTTTTGTCACTCTTCACCCTGCTGTTTCTCTCATCTTTGGGTTCTATCCTCTAATCCCAACTATGATAACTATGGGATGAATCTGTCATTCCACTGGGCTATCCACTCTCTTACCCCGACCAGCTGTTTTTACAGTGTCTAGACACACCGATATTGATTAAACAAGAGGACGCCACGGTGTGCTGCTGGACAATGAGGACGTCGTGGAGTGTAGGTCAGGATTAAAAAGACTCGCCGCTCATCTGTGTTGTATCCTGAATCAGGGTTTAGGGAGGCTTTACGTGTGTGTGTGTGTGTGTGTGTGTGTGTGTGTGTGTGTGTGTGTGTGTGAATTATCAGAGAGTGTACCTACCTGTTTTGTACATACTTTGTCTGGTTGCAAAAGCATAAGGCGGTGTATTAATGTCACCATTTTTGCATTGTGTATACATGTGTGAATGCTTTTACATGTATGTGTGTGTATTTATAAATACTGCAGCAAGAAGGGAGATTGAGGCGGGGGGGGCAAATGACTCAGTCTTTCCTCCAGCTGTTGGCCAGAGACTCCACCAGTGCGAGTCACCGTCGGCCAAACCAGTGAACTCATCAGACGATTGTCTGATTGCCAATCATTCGATTTAGTTGTTTGTTCCATAAAATGTCAAACAATTGCGAAAAATGTTGATCGGTGTGTTTTCCCAAAGTCCAAGACGACGTCCTCAAATGTCTCCGCTTGTCGACAACTCAAAATATTCAGTTTACTGTCACAGTGGAGTGAAGAAACTAGAAAACATTCGCATTTAAGAAGCTGGAATCAAAAAAATTGTTGATTAATCGATTATCCAAATAGTTGCAGATTCATTTGATAGTTGACTAATTGATTCATTAATGAATCTTTGAACTCAGATCCTCTTGTATGTGTTTTGCTGGAGTCCTGGAGCAGCGTGGGGAGGACACGTGGCGGTAATACTGGGGTAGAGGAGATGGTGCGGATGGACGTGTTTATGGGAGCAACCCCAGCAGTCCTCCGTTTCCTGTTTGGTCAGCTGCAGTTCGGTCTCTAACGAAGGTCTGAGGCGCTCTGACATCAAGCAAATGTTACCCCCCTCCCCCCAACAGTTTCATTTCAATACCCACTTTTATATTGGCAACCGCCGAAGAGGATCTACACTTTCCTGCCAAAGGTTTTCCACTCTCTACCTTCTAAGCGGTGAAAATATAGTACCGTCACACTTTGCCTCACTGTAATGTAGGCCTGTAGCAGGTTAGTCTCGCATTGCCAGACCTCTCTAGGGTCAGGTCTTCTGCTTTTTATTCTGTGTTTTCATTTGTGTCATCATTACTTCTTTGTAGTAATCATCCGCTCTCATTTCAGGTCTCTTGTCTTCCTTCCTTTGTCTGCTTTCCCGCCCGTATGATTACCATCCCCGCCCCTAGTTTGTTTTCAGCTTCCCCAGTCCCCGGGCTTAAATACTCCCCATTCCCCATTACCTGTAGTAATAATAATAATAATAATAATACATTTTATTTGTAATGCACTTTACATTTAAGACACACCTCAAAGTGTTACAGGTAAGATCATAAAAGCAAGATAAAAACATCAGTTTAAAATACATATAAATAGTGCAACGACATTATTGTGCAAGGTTAAAAGTCATAGGTTCTGCTAAAAAGAGATGTTTTTAGTCCCTTTTTAAAGGTCTCAATAGTTTGTGGTGCCCTCAGATGGTCAGGGTGGGCATTCCAAGTCCGAGGAGCGGCAGAGCAGAAGGCTCGACCCCCCCATGGTGCTGAGATTTGTTCTGTGCCAGATTGAGGTTCGGATGTCACTCTCTCCAGCGTTATTCATAGTTTTTGTTTTCCCAGTCTTATTCGACTATTGCTTGAATCCTGACAACCATTTCTTTGCCCGTGCCGTTTGTACCTTTGCCTGCATAGTTCTTGCCTGTGATTCGCTGCCTGAGTCGTGCATTTGAGTCCGCCGTACCGTGATATCTCGGTTGTTTTTGATATGAAGGCAATACAGGCACATGAGTCCGTTGATCCAGACTAGTAGCAGGTACACTAACTCACATGGGGTGAATCCACCCTTTTAGATTCAGGTCAACAATGCATAGTACATGCAAAGAGTTATGTAAAGCCAACAAGATAAGTCAATGAAGTGGATCAGTTAATTTGGTTTGTTCAACCTATAACTGCAATCGCTGCCATTTACGTGGATGCTTAATATTCCACTAGTCCCAGTAACGTGCGTGAAGCAGCACTCCGTCCCGCTTCGCTAAAGATGCACGCTGCCAGGGGTCTCATTTGAAAAACTGTGCGTATAGGATCCTTACTAAAAGCGCACGTACACTGTAAATAACTGCTGTGAAATCTCCAGTTATTTACTTTATGTCACAGTAACACTACTGTATATGATTTTTACAGTAGAATGCTGTAAAGTTACATTATAACCTTGTCGACTTGACTAAATCACAGTAGTCTAAGTATTACAGTTATAGTATAAAGCATTACTTTCAAAAAAATCACAATATAGCCACTATAGTAATAGTAAATAGTAAAGTAAACTACTGTATTTTTACTTTATCTTATGTTGTGTTTAATTGTTTTGTATTTTACAGTGAATACATAAAATACTGTAAATGGAAGTACGGTACCTTTACTGTAAAAAGAATTCACAGTAACTTGCTGGCCAATTGTTGCCAGTAAGATACTTTAAATTTTCCGTTAAATTTGTTACAATGTATGCCCAAAAGCCCAAAATGGCGTACGCCAAAAAAAAAAAGTCTGATTTATAAAACCGTGTTTACCCACACCTGTAAACAATGTTCCCTTTATAAATCACAGATTACCTTCAAGTGTGCATACGGGAATCGGCCTCTTATCCTGCCCTGTACACGCCCATTTCTAACCATAAACGGTCAATGCAAAGACCCTCGTGAATGCTGATCAGTATGTTAATGACCCTTCAGTGACAAATCATGACAACTGGCGGAGAAAGCAAAAACCTCTCAGACCTCTAAATCGTCATATTAGGTCATTGGCTAGTAGTAGGTCACTAGCATATGCTACGGTTAGCCACCGTCTCGGCTAGTGACGAAAGCCGTGCAGATGTTGACCAGCTGACCCGAGACTGAAGGCAGAGGACATTCAGAAAACCGGATCTCACTCAAAACAGAATGGATGTTTTTTTCCAAGTTTGTATGCATTTGAAAGCACCAGAGACACAAAATAACACCCCAAATCCAAGAAAAAGTGATGGGCACTTTAAAGAACCAATTTTGATTCAAGTTGTTGAGTTGGATTTTAAGGTTTTTCATGGAACAATAATCACTCAGTACAAGTGCAAATTTGGATTTAATCACGATAACGTGGATGTTATAGAGAGGAAAAAAAACCTGTGTGAGCCATCAATACTTACATTATATTACGAATAATAATTATTCCCACTTTTACTTTCTGCAGTCTGCCATCAGTTCCCCTCCTCCCCATATGTGTGGCCAATTCCCATTGTCTCCAAATGTGCGTACGCATGGGTCATGCGTGGGGGGCCGCACATTCGCCCGACAAGTTAATTTTTTATATATCAGAACCTTTGCGTGGGAAGTGGCGTCCGCACATTTTCAGCCCTGTTTTGTGCATATGCCACGTATATAAATGAGACCCCAGGTCTATTGACAGCCGGGCAGGAAGTGAAACAGCGAGACTATTCAGTTAATTCACCAAAAGGACCCCCCCCCCCCCACCCAATATGGTTTATGTCTCCTTTACAACACCACGGACGACGAGAGATTCATCTTGGAGGTTGAAAAACCTAATGGAACTTTGCAGATCTTTTTTTATTTTTTTAAACCTCCTGTTGTCCTCGGGTCAAATTTGACCCCTTTAAGAATAAAAATTAAAATTTAAAAAAATATATGAAATATGAGTTTGTTTTTAACCAAATTACCACAACAATTGTATTGGATTCCTTACGACGCTCTTTGCAAATACAATTGATCACTTTCATTCCTCTGATCTTAACTATTAGTCAAAATAATTCATAATTTCTGCTTTTACAACTCAAATATTAGGTGTAATTCTATATAAATGAGGGTTATTGACCATGGATTCCAAAAAGTACTGTAAAACTAGTAAGGAGGTGTTAGTGAAAACTAAAAAAAAGTCTGAAAAAGGGACAAAAATGTCAAATTGTTGTCTGTTTTTGACCCGGGAGGACAACCCAAGGGTTAAGGACATTGCCTCCTGCACTATTTAATTTACTTTACTTGGACCCTACTTATTTGGGACCCAAAAATGTCAGCCAAATTCATTTCCTGTGTTCAAAATGTTGATTAACAACCTGCGTTAAGACCTTTTTAAACCTCTATACTGCTTTTCTGTGGGACTGATGTGGTTTACCTGCTGTTACTGTAATGGGCTTTTCCATTGCTTTGCTCACCTCATGAAACACTGGATCATGTTGCATCAAGAGGTCTCATAAATTACCTTGACTTGACCCGAATTGTTAAGTTCAACATCCAGAAAGACATTTAAAAAAAAAAAAGCTGCGGGAGCACTAATGCAACATGAATGCGAGACAGATAAATGAGGGGAAGTGGGGTTAAGATGGCTATCACTATACATCACTTTCAGCAAGTAGTACTGATAAACAAGTCATACAAGAAGGCCAAGGCTCTTGTGAAAAGAAAGCCCTCCCTCTCCCACACAGCATTGAATAGAGAAGTGCTCTGTGGCCACACACACATCTCTGCCAGGCCGTATCTCCGTGCCAAACATTTGAGCCCTGTCCCTGTTGAAGGCCTGTGGGCTTTTGTCTCCGTGTCTGATCTGCTGTGGTTGAGAGACGCTCAATGGGGAAAGGCCTCCCTATCGTGTTAGGCTCAGGTCTCACTCAATGGGGCTTGTTTCTCCCGGAGCAGAGGGCTTTACCATTGAAGCTGGAGCTCAGGCAACACACAGGCAAAAGAAAAGGAGCGGAGCGGGGTATTTTTATTTGGAAGTGGGATTTGTGTGTTGGGGGGGGGTAGAGGACTGTGAGCAGGAAGGTCCCCTCCTCTGTTCTTATCTGGGAATCTCACAAGCTGAATCAATCATGGCTTTGTGTGGAATTACGTCATTTTTAAAGTTTTCCCAGAAAGTGGAAAGTCTTTTGAGGGTTAACAATTTTTGGTCTTGAGTTTTTCTTTGTCAGAACATTGACAAAATTGTTGATCTAAACCCGTTATTTAGTCTCATAGGGAGTCACAAAACCATACATTAGTTGAAAAAAGAAGTTACCGCTAAAGGAAGAGATGATTTCATTTTCTTCCACTGTGTAAAAACATGTTTAGTAATGGAAAATTGTAGAATTATGAATTGGGCTTACTTGAAACAAGAACACATGATCACTGTTGAACTGAAAAAGGTTGCTAAGAGCAGGGGGGGAAACTATTTCCGTGTTATCTTGTCTTGCCAGACACTGCATGTATTGTGGTCTGACCTAAGGGCACGAAGACGATACTTTCTACTACTACTGTAGGGGCAGGAGGACAACGAGACATTAGCACACCTAGACACAAGCACGCTTAGACGTTAAATGTGCTTAAAGTTTCAACTTATCAGTGACCGTTTCGGGTGTGTTTTTAAGAGCTCTTTTGCTGCTATCTGTAGTGGTGTGGTGAAACCAGCTGGCCGCTTATATTTGTAACTCTTCCACATTGCACCTTTAAGTCATGTGACAGTGTTGTTTCCGCTTGAAAGATTATAAAACAAACAAAGACAGTTTGATTTCCCCATAGACCGTTAAAGAAATGGATCAAAAGATCCCATTGTTTTGGACGGAGACAAGTGAAGTCTATTAGAAGCTCTTTCCCGGTGATGCTGAGCGTTACTGCGCAGCCTCCAACTGAGCTTGAAGCCGTAGATGTGACGTGAGCCACCTGTCTGAAAGTTGTAAGTCTTCAGGACGAATACTGAACGGGTCTCTGGGACCAACGAGGATGAGATGAGGCTAGTGGGATACGCGTTCGAGTGCAGGATGAGTTTCTGGGATCCTGGAGGCAGCAGCAGAAAAATACGATTGAATACAAGATGGGTCTCTGGGACCCCGAAGGACGAGATGAGGGTAGTGGGATATGCGTTTGAGTGCAGGATGGGTCTCGGGACCCGAAGACTGAGGCCACAGTAGCAGAAAAATACAATTGAATACAGGACGGGTCTCGAGATGAGGCTAGAAGGATATGCGTTCGATTGCAAGATGGGTTTCTGGGACCCGGAGGCAGCAGCAGAAAAATACGATCGAACACAGGACGTGTCTCTGGGACCCCAGAGGACAACACAAGGGTTAATGCTTTTTACACAGACAATGAAATGTAAGAAAACATTCCAAGGGAGAAAGGTTTGAGAACAGTGTTAGTGTTGTGATAAGGAGCCTTCTCTTGTGGGTGAACTAAACCAAGCAGTGGCATTATGGGATTGAACTCTCTCCAGATTAAGGACAAGTCCTACTGTAATGAAGGGAGTGGCTGTGCTGCGAGCCGTCAGCCCTGTCTGTGTGGTTGTGGCAAATGGAAATGAAAAGGTTGAGGTAGCAGAATGTTTAACTTTCTAAACCCTGACGCTGGAAAGTTGCAACTCTTTGATCGCCCTGGGGAGCACAGCATTGCATTTTATCATGTTCAAAGAACTTGCACTTTTATCTTTCTTGTTTGGGCATCTGGTGAACTAATGAGCTGTTTCCTCTCCACTGACTGTTTGGGGGATGGGCATGGCAGCAGTCCGAGGTTAAGGGGTGGCAATGGCCAGTGGGGAGATTACAGGTTTGGGTTGTTACCACGGCTTCTAGAACATGGAGCTGCGGGCATCACATGTGTTGGCACAGGGTGCGGGCACTTCAGATGTGGTCAGGGACATGTGGAAGCTTTCTAGGGTTTATCCTGCCCAGCCCAGTTCAGGGCTCTGAGGGGAGAGAGAGCAGGCATTACTGCAGTCACACATCCCAAACTTTTATTCGGACAAAAACGTGTGTGTGTGTGTGTGTGTCACTGTACTTTGGTTTTGAAGAATGTGAACCAAAAAAAAATACATTCAAGGAAAATTGACATTTGTTCTATTTCTGATTGTTACATCCCTGAATCGTCTGTTTGCATGTTTGACTCGTAAAGTGCACACTTCCTAAATACAAGCCAACCAGAGACTGTTGACAGAAGACAGAAGCGTGTACGTGTATTAGTGGCAGGTATACAGATACTTGCTTCCATGGGAGCAGAACTGCCAAATTGAATTTTAGGGTCATTTTCTGCTAAACTAAATGTAAAAACATGTCAGAGTTTAAGTGCAGTACCATGCATGTTTCAGCTGTCTTAACATCTCAACAGTAAGATGGAAGCCCACCCATTTTGGCTCACCATTCCTGCGGTGTATTTACCCTTGCCTATGTTGAGACAATGTCCTTTCTCAAAGCCTTGAAGGCCACCTGATGGACACGTTGTCCAACAGTCAGGACCTTGGGATTGAAGAGTTTGACAGCTTTATTTACATGCTTAAGACAGGGCGTTGCAAAGCCAACATTCAAGTCAAACATCAAAGACGTGTCAAAAGCTGGCGTCAAAGGTTCCCACACTTCCCCAGGCAAAGTCTGAGAACCATGCACTCTTTCTTGCCATGTAACAACCCCCTCCCCCGCCCCTGCTCTTTTCTCCCTCCGTCACCAGTCCCCAGCCCTGACCCAACCAGCCATATCTTCAATCACAAAGTCACTCTAGAGATCAGGGTTTCCCTCTGGACGGCCAAGCTGCCTGCTCCTTTGTGGGGATGTTAATTGGTCATTGTGGGCCCAACTCCATGGATGGTATCTATTCCCCATGCGACACTGGCAGCCTTTGAGGTCTGATAGAGCTGTGAGGGTAATTATTCTTAATGAGGCATAGTTTGCTTTCATGGGTCTATTCAGCCATAACTGCCTGTGATATACAATAAATCTATTTGAAATGTTTTCTTCTTTAGACCACCTGACGTAAAGTAAAGTGATTGGTCAATTGATACAGACCATTTCTGACGAAACAAAAATTGTCTGGCTAACATGTCGCTATACCTAATAGACACATAGGTTGACTCCAAAAACAACAGGTATGACCGTTCTATTTGATGTTGTGGTTTATGGTTCGGGTTAACATGGGTCAGTAAGTCCGTTACACAGTAATGTCTGTGAAGTGGATACATACTAACCTAGTTACGTTGGTTAACGGTGCAGTAGGTAAGCCTTATAAAACTAACTTTCTGTCACGTTTTCTGAAACTGACCCTATGTTTGAGTAGAACTACACGAAGCAGGTCATTTAAAAAAAAACAAAAAAAAAAACGGGCTCCTCTGGCTCCACTTACAGCCTGTAATGCAATTTCACCGCTCCCTGTTCAGATGGACCAATCAGGGCCGGGGGTAGGGAGTGTTGTCTAACTGCGTGTCAATCCCTGCTCAGGCACACGCATTTCATAGTGTCCTCCCCTCCCGCTCCCCCTTCCACGCGCATGAGCTGCAGATAGGTTTCCTGGATCTTCCCAATCCTTTAACTCAACAACGTCAACACTGACTTTTGGTTTCACACAGGATAGGGACATCGGCCTCCTGGGTCAAAGTCCTGTGTATGTTTGACTCATCCGCCCGACCCCTTCCTTATGCAGACTTTGGCGCTCTTTGTACTGTCACCTGATTTTCTCGCACCATTACTACGGCCACTAAACGTCACCACCTAACATCAAATAAAAACATGGCTCGTAATATGTTGCATGCACAATTGACCAGTACGACTGTTTTTTGTTTTTTTGAAGACGGTCTTTGGTATGACTTAATTACCTGAACATAAACACAGCGAAGTTGCAGAATTGGGAGAAGAAAGCTGTGTGTTGTGGAACTTGCATGTACGACAATAAATGAAGAGAAAAAGACTTGGACTTGAAATGGATTTCAGGACTTTACAGCATGTGAAAGTCTTCAATATGACAATGTCACTTAAAGGTCCCATGGCATGAAAATTTCACTTTATGAGGTTTTTAACATTAATATGAGTTCCCCCAGCCTGCCTATGGCCCCCCAGTGGCTAGAAAGGCTGATAGGTGTAAACCAAGCCCTGGTATCCTGCTCTGCCTTTGAGAAAATGAAAGGTCAGATGGGCCGATCTGGAATCTTGCTACTTATGAGGTCATAAGGGGAAGGCTCATTATGGGACTGACTCTAGTGGTTGTAATTCTGCTCCAAGGTTGAATTTTGGGAAAGAGACTTCAGATACAGTATTAGGGGACCACAAACGTCTCTATAAAGAGACTTCAGTTACAGTATTAGGGGACCACTAAGGTCTATATAAAAGAGACTTCAGATACAGTATTAGGGGACCACTAAGGTCTATATAAAGAGACTTCAGATACAGTATTAGGGGACCACAAACGTCTCTATAAAGAGACTTCAGATACAGTATTAGGGGACCACAAACGTCTCTATAAAGAGACTTCAGATACAGTATTAGGGGACCACAAACGTCTCTATAAAGAGACTTCAGATACAGTATTAGGGGTCCACTAAGGTCTATATAAAATCATCCAAAGAGCAACATGTTATAGGACCTTTAAAAGAAGAGTGAAAATTAATGTTGTAGTCTGGGGGGTTGTAAAACAGAAAGTAGTAATGTATCTGCTAATTATAGCGCTCCATGTGTTCCTGTGTGTAAATCTAGATCTAAAGTAGCTTTTTGTTAGAGTGCTGTATGTAGTAGTATGTGTAGTATGTAGTACTGTATTTAAGTAATGTTTTTGGGGTACATGTGTACCCCTATTTCAGAGTAAACTATTATACTTAGTTTTAACCATATAATAACACCACAGGGCTGACAAGGAGCACATTGACACTGTCTGTGTCTAATAATAATAGACTATTGCAGGCCTGCTTGTTTGATTGGTGTTTTTTTAGGGCTTCTTTTTTGCGTTTCAGTGCAAGTTGTGTAAGTTGTGTGATGAACAGCCAATTCTCAGAAAGAATAAAAAAAAGTATTTTAGCTAATGAAAGAGCAGCGTGAGCCTGTGTGAGAAATATATCTCATTTTATAACCTCATATTAAATTCTGTTTGCCTCATGTATTTTAAGACTCCTTTCTCCCATGTGTCCCTCATGGTCAGCTGTGGCAGAGAGGGGGGGCCAGC
Source organism: Percina caprodes (assembly GCA_013375575.1). Classification (NCBI taxonomy): domain Eukaryota; kingdom Metazoa; phylum Chordata; class Actinopteri; order Perciformes; family Percidae; genus Percina; species Percina caprodes. The sequence continues at coordinate 417,643 of JABXJD010000320.1, read as the reverse complement.
TGCTCTACCAAACACACACAGAGTCTGAAGTGAGCAGCTGGCTCTCTGAAAAATAGAAAATCCTTCTTTTTCTTTTCTTTTATAATTGGGGAAGGTTGTAATTCAGAGCTTCTTCTGTCTATCTGAGGTCCGTTAAGTACAGACTGCATCGCGCCTCTGCGAACGGCAAACGGATCTTCACTCGTAGGCTACTTTAGTGTCAGCAATAACCATTGCCCTCTGTCATTGCCTTTTTTTTTCATGCTCAGATGATTTCACATCGAGGAAGATTGATTGTGTGAATTGAGTTTTACATTTTCTGTGTTATCTTACGTAATGACAAGCAATTCCTTATAACTTGTAGACAGTATAGGGGTCAATGACGTGTCCGGAATATATTTATAACGTTTAAACAGAAGCATATACTCAAATGTATCCTTTTTATTGACTAACAGTGGTATTTATTATGAGTAATGGGAATTTAAAGAGCTATTGAGCTTAAAAGTGCCAAAATGTAATTTAGGGTTACTGTCCAGACCTAAAATCAAAGTGCAAAAAAAGAGGTTTTTAACATATGGACCACAGTATGTCTGAGGAATCAGGTCCTGACATAGTCCAGAGTTTCCATTTTTATGCAAGTTCCCAAAGTTCCACGTCTATAGACACTTCCAACTTCTAATTAGGCTCACATTTGGTCAAAGTGCAAAAAAATTCGACTTGTATAGATGTTTTTTACATATGGACTATGTCTGAGGAATCAGGTCCTGACATAGTCCAGAGTTTCCCTTTTTTATGCAAGTTCCCGAAGTTCCTCGTTGTCTCTTCAGTTTGACATTTTTGTTGCTGTCGTTGTATCAGCGTACTTCCTCATCCTCAGGTGTTTGTTTCCTTCCCGTTTTGGTGCAGGCGGCATGAAACGTGATCAACAAGCCGACTCGCTTGCTGTAGAGATCACACAGATTTTGTGCTAGGAAGGGGAAAGACCTATTCTGGCTATCACTAGGGGGGGCCGGCTCTGTATTTTCTCTGCACAAGAGGCGTGATCAACGGGCATAGTTCAAATGACTCTGTACGCAATTGGATAGTCCTTCGACCAATCAGAACAACGGTCCGGGGTGACGAAGAAGCGACAGCAACGGGTTGCTGCCTCTGTGGCGTTCAGTGGCGACTATGTTGAATGTAAACATGAAGCTGATTGGTCTCTTCTCTATCGTCATCACGTTAAACCCGCCAATAGCACGCCAGGTAAATAAGCCAGTTGTGATTGGTTCCTGCAAAATTGTGAACTGAAGCAAGAAAATGAAAGCTTGTACCATATTATAAAAGAAAATAAAAACTACCCATGCTGTTTTGAGTGAGATCTGGTTTCTGGATGTCCTCTGTCTTCAGTCTCCGGGTGAGCTGTTCATCATCTACACGGCTTTTTACGGCTAACCGTAGCATGCTAGCTCGTTCTCAATGGCAAAACACTGCTACAACACACACTAGTTGACCATAATTGCCAAAAGAACTACTGTTCTACTTCCTGTCCCTGTTCTGCAGGTATTCCACAAGAAGAAGTCTCCCAGCTAATCCTGCCTTGGACTGACCAAAGCAGGAGAAAGAGTTATCTAGCTGATGCGATCTTACCTAGCTACTGAGCATGTGCAGCTCCCAACAAAGATAGTCTAGAAGTGAGATGTCTCACTCTGTATTTAATCAGAGACCTGAACACACAGGGTGAAAAGAGAATCTGCAGCAATGTGCAGTACAACAAAAATATGGTGTTTTTTGAAAATGAAACCATGTAAACCTATTCTGGTAAACCTCAAAATACAATTATGAACCTGAAAATGAGCAGAATCTGGGCACTTTAAAACATGCTGATGTCTGATCCAACTTATTTGGACATTTGTGTTCTATCACACAACTCTGCTGGGTAGTGTCTAGAGAATGTCTTTTTTTTCATTGCATGTTTGAAAGCGGCTTAAATTGACACAAAATCTTTTTCTTTAGATGTTCAGCCAAAGAGGAAATGCTCTGTTTTTGCTTGTTTCCGCCCCCTTATTCCCTCAAGAATCACTAAGATTGGATCTAAAACCAACAGCTAGACAAAATGTGAGACTAATAAGAACTTGGAGGTGTGTCTGTGCGGTTCTTTGACGTCAAGACCACCACATTCTATTCCAAATCCTTATTCTGCATCGTATGCTTTTCTTCTTCCCTCTAACAGTGCGTCTCGTATTGTTGAGCATTCTTTTTTTGGTTTTTTACAACCTCCAGAAGTGTTTTAACATAACCAGATACACAGACAGTGCCGGAACGGGCTTGTAAACCGCGGTGGCCGGGCTAAGTAACCGGGGATGTGATCCAAATCAGAGACCTTTTGCAGCACAGCTTTGCTTCTGTCTGAGCGGTCAGCAACAGTAGCTGGCATGTTGAGGCTGGGGTTTCACCGGTCGCTGGTCTTTTATAGACTGAGAGAAAATTGAAAATGCCTTCCACATCATGCCTCACTTGCAGAGAATAGTAGAGAATGCTAGACTGGGTAAGCCCCCCCCTCTGCCGGCGATTTGATTTGGTCTGGAAACCTGCACGTTTAATTCTCCTGCTTCAGTTGACAATTTTAGGGAACCAATCAGAAACTGGCTTATCCACCTGGCCGCTATTGTTTAACACAATGACGATGGAGAAGCGAGCAAGCAGCTTCTTGTACACATTCAACATAGCGGTGGCCACTGAACGCCACCCGGGGCAGCAAACCCATTGATACTGCTGTATCCTGTTGTCTGTCCGTGAATAAGTCTACTGTCTGGGGTTAGATCACATGATGTCCGTAATAAATGCAGGACAGTCGCGGACTATCTGGTAAAGTCAGGTGAACAGGTGAAGATCACATGTCTGGTGCCTACCAGTTACAAACAGGCTCAGCCGTGATCAACACGGCAGCGTTCTGCAGATTCGGTGTCTTTAGCTGAGCTAGACAGAGATTATTAAAACAGATCACTGATGTTTTACGTGAAGGTAGCTGGAACCGAAGAATGTGAAGTGGAAGTGAAGAAATCCCAAAAAGTCGAAATGTTCCTTTAATTTCCATTACAATATAGTTGAGAGGAACGTGGAACACAAGAAAGCTCAGGACATAGAGGACATAACAAGCGGTAAAGGCGGTAAATTCAATAACAACAGCAAAACCTGAAAGGTTTGTCATCCATTACTATGGAACTGGATACCAAAAACTCGTGTCATTGAGCTTGCTTGAAACCTCTCTCTTCTGTAGCTTCATGATCCGTGGCAATAACTGATCCAAAGTCACCACAACCTTCCTGAGATCCAGCACCCTACAAAAATGTGATCTTGTTAAAGACTCCACAGTATGGAAGTTGTTCATCATCTTTACTGAAATAACAATGGATTTTGCAATTGTCAATTCAATTTGCAATGCTGTCATGTACAATTTGAATATGCATTTTGAAATTGACAATGTAATATGCAAGGTGGCAATGCAATCCTCAATTCACTTTAAATAATTTGAATTGAAATTTTGAATGAAAGCTCAATCAATTGCATTTCATATTGTCGTGTTTTTTTGTTGGTCTCTTTGAGGATTTTTTGCATATTACATTTTCAATTGTAAAATGTGGATTCAAATTGCATGATGAAATTGCTGAATAAATTTCCATTTGAATAAAGAGGACCAGAACAGCGTCCGTGGTTGCCCTCTCAGGTTGTCGCTGTATACAGTGTGTCAGGAGGATAATGGGGGTGGTTTGGTGTGTTCGCAGGGCATGGCTTTCTCCCTGGAGGAGCGCCTCCAGCTGGGGATCCACGGCCTGCTGCCTCCCTGCTTCAACAGCCAGGACGTCCAGCTGCTGCGGGTGCTCAAGAACTACGACATGAAGAGGGACGACCTGGACAGGTGGGGCTTACACACAGACAGAAACCTCTACTTACTACCATGACGTACTATCTTTTTATCATCTTCAAATAGAGCCCGACCGATATATCGGCGGGCCGACATTATCGGCCGATATTAGGCATTTCTCGATCTATCGGTATCTGCATTTATAATGGCGGGTTAAAAAATGAAAATTCTATAAAAAAATAATTTTTAAAATTCGTTTATCATGACAAATATTTTAGTGAGAACTCATAAATAACTACAACTAACTAATGGTAGTGTAATCTGTTCTAAAGGCAATAATACAGCATTTCATTATTATTTGCCTAGGCTTATGCACAGCTCCCACACAATATGCAACCTCACCTGGCTTTTGGGAATGGGAGAGGACACTCTGATTGGTTGATTGCATGTTACGCCCAAAACACACCTATGATTAATGAAGTCACTAAGTACAACCCTTTTGAACCATGCGCCCAGCGCACGGACCCTTTTTTTTCGCTAGACAAGCCAAAGTGGATTTGGACACGGCCTAAACGCACCTGTGCCAGGCGCTTCACGCCGTGCGCTAAGATCATTCAAATAGGGCCCACTGTCTTTTTATCATCTTCAAATCAGTGGAGTTGAATTGTTGCGGATTCCTCAGAGGATTCCCCCGCCTCTGTGCACACATCTGGAAGCCTTCGAAACACTAGCAGCAGATTAGCGATTAGCCCTCACAGATCTGCATCTCCTAACAGCAAATCTCCACACTCTTCCTGCCCCTCCCCCCATTTCTCCGTCTCCTCCCTGCTCTCCTTCATGAGTGTTTTTATAACCTCCCCAGTGACCAAAAGAAAACTGCAGTTCAGTTTTGCATGCTCCATTTAGACACTAGTCGTAGCTGTTAGCATTATGTAATAAATCCCGTTTCAGTCAGTCTGGGCTCTTTGATCAAGTTCAGGCCTCAAACTGAAGTCAGAGCCTGTTTTGAATTATGTGCAGAGTGCTGAATGTTATCTCTGTGTGAAATTGCCTCCTATTCCAGTCTCCAGCTCTCAGTCAAGCGTTCCATCAGCTGTCACTCGTAATGTCAAGGATGAGTGAGTTGCTTGTGAGACCGGATTTAGAGTCAACAGGCACTAGAGAGCTTCTTAAATGCCGCCTCATTTTCCACCATGACAGCACCAACATCTAAAAACGGTCATTGTGAGCTCGTCCCTGCCATTCCCATGCCCTATCAGTGTCACTGACAATCTGTCTCTGGGTCTCCAGTGCGCTCCAGCTTTGGGCTTCGGTCCCGCGGGTTAAGGACTGCTATTAGCTTTCCATTGCTCAAGCCTGCTGTGTTTACTTACAGTCTGTTCCCCCACTCGGAGTCCTTCTTTGGTATTTATTTATTACAACCATAACCCATTCTATTTTTTATGGAAGAGAAATAGGGGCACATGTAAAAACTTTATTTGACTTCTGAGTGTAAAGGCAGAATTTGGAAGCTTCAGCTCCAGTTCAGACCAAAGATTCGCAACCAGACAAAAGCCGCTTTAGAACGCATTGGAAGAAATTGCAGTGGTCTGAACCGGCCCCCCTCAGCTCGACTCAAACCAGCTGATGGTGTGGCTGCGACTCAGCTGGTCGAGCTCCAGAGGCTGGTTATAGAACGTAAGAGACGTTTCCTGTTTCAACAGCCAACAGAGAAGTCATCTTGTAAAGTCAGCTACAATAAAATGATCCACAATCCATTTTATATCTGTTACAAACTGTTAACGGAGGCTCATTGTGCACCCGCGAGCACGTACGCTGGAGCGAGCTAGAGTGTGACTGAAGAGAGGGATTTCTCTATACAGGTGTCTCTATAGAGCCCTCCCCCCTTACAGGTTTCTCTATAGAGCTCTCCCTACAGGTTTCTCTATAGAGCCCCCCTACAGGTTTCTCTATAGAGCCCCCCTACAGGTTTCTCTATAGAGCTCCCCCTACATGTTTCTCTATAGAGCTCCCCCTACCGGTTTCTCTATAGAGTTCCCCCTACCGGTTTCTCTATAGAGTTCCCCCTACAGGTTTCTCTATAGAGCTCCCCCTACAGGTTTCTCTATAGAGCTCCCCCTACATGTTTCTCTATAGAGCTCCCCCTACCGGTTTCTCTATAGAGTTCCCCCTACAGGTTTCTCTATAGAGCTCCCCCTACAGGTTTCTCTATAGAGCCCCCCTACAGGTTTATCTATAGAGCTCCCCCTACAGGTTTGGTTGGGCGTATGTGTGCAGTGCCATGAAGCAAGTCGTTACATCTCGAGATATCACGCAATACCTCCTGACGCTAAGGCCGGCGGCTCGCCGCCCCATAGTTGCAAGGCTGGTTTTTCCACTCACAGGCGCTGGGGGGCAACAAGACGACCACCATCCAACCCGAAAAAAAGTCATATACCCATTCCAATGACTCCGAAGCGATTCAGTTAAGGTAAATTAAGCTAAAAAAAACTGCATAGTTCCCCTTTTAAAGTCAGAATTTTGAACTCCAATCCTTATTTTCACGTGGCCCTTTATACTCTCGCATATATAGTGATCAGATACAGAGACTCTAGACATTTTTTCTCTCTCAGTGGAATTTGTCGTGTTTTTGGCAAAAATGATGGCAAAGAGTAATGCTTCAAGCTTAAGCGCTTTTGATTTGTGATGATGGAGTCCCTTAAGTACCTACTGTGGCTGTTTAGTCAACAGAGGAAATGGATGTTCAAAGGCTAAAAACGCTGCTGTATAAAAGTGCTACACCTAAGGGGAAACCTCATATCTAGTGAGGTTGAAAGTATAACAAGCTTGAAATTGGTTGGTCACTCATGCTAAAATATTTTAAGATAGAGATAGATTATGTCCTGGCTGCTTCAGTAGGTGGACTTTAAAGGAAACACTGCAGTAAGTCAACATAGATCCTGCTGTATAAAGCAGTGTGTACTGTAAATATTCCTGTTTCCTGGGTGGGGGTAGTGCTCACGCCTTTTAAGGTTAAGAATGGAGAAAGAGCCAGCATCAAATCAAACAATGGCACGCTGCAGTAATATGTTAGGATTTGATGTGGGGATTTGATTTTAGCTTTGTCAGAGCTGCTGATTGACAGCGAGGAGCGAAGTAATCACCATGGTGCAATTTAAGCTACTTGTGCATACAATTCTGCCTTTGGGATGTTGTTACTTTACATTCTTAAAGAGCCACCTTGGCTATTTTACAAGATCAGTTTCCTTGTCACAACGTGCTTCCACTACGCCAACAAAGCAGTGGATAAATGCTATTATTATTTTTCTGAAGTCTATGGCTTTAAAGGGAGATTTCTAAAGTCGCCTCAATGTATACTAGGAACTGTAAGTCAAGATATCACACCTAGGGCCGCAACTAACAAATAGTTGTCAATTATTTGCGTAGTAGGGAGGACATGTTTATTTACAGTGTGTTCTGGAGACAGGCAGCTAGCAGATAGTGAGAAGATGTTTTTTACAGTGTGTTCTGGAGACAGGCAGCTAGCAGATAGTGAGGAGATGTTTTTTACAGTGTGTTCAGGGGACAGGCAGCTAGCAGATAGTGAGGAGATGTTTTTTACAGTGTGTTCAGGGGACAGGCAGCTAGCAGATAGTGAGGAGATGTTTTTTACAGTGTGTTCAGGGGACAGGCAGCTAGCAGATAGTGAGGAGATGTTTTTTACAGTGTGTTCAGGGGACAGGCAGCTAGCAGATAGTGAGAAGATGTTTTTTAAAGTGTGTTCAGGGGACAGGCAGCTAGCAGATAGTGAGGAGATGTTTTTTACAGTGTGTTCAGGGGACAGGCAGCTAGCAGATAGTGAGGAGATGTTTTTTACAGTGTGTTCTGGGGACAGGCAGCTAGCAGATAGTGAGGAGATGTTTTTTACAGTGTGTTCAGGTGACAGGCAGCTAGCAGATAGTGAGGAGATGTTTTTTACAGTGTGTTCTGGGGACAGGCAGCTAGCAGATAGAGAGGAGATGTTTTATACAGTGTGTTCTGGGGACAGGCAGCTAGCAGATAGTGAGGAGATGTTTTTTACAGTGTGTTCTGGGGACAGGCAGCTAGCAGATAGTGAGGAGATGTTTTTTACAGTGTGTTCAGGGGACAGGCAGCTAGCAGATAGTGAGGAGATGTTTTTACAGTATGTTCAGGGGACAGGCAGCTAGCAGATAGTGAGGAGATGTTTTTTACAGTGTGTTCAGGGGACAGGCAGCTAGCAGATAGTGAGGAGATGTTTTTTACAGTGTGTTGTGGGGACAGGCAGCTAGTAGATAGTGAGGAGATGTTTTTTACAGTGTGTTCTGGGGACAGGCAGCTAGCAGATAGTGAGGAGATGTTTTTTACAGTGTGTTCTGGGCACAGGCAGCTAGCACATAGTGAGGAGATGTTTTTTACAGTGTGTTCTGGGGACAGGCAGCTAGTAGATAGTGAAGAGATGTTTTTTACAGTGTGTTCAGGGGACAGGCAGCTAGCAGATAGTGAGGAGATGTTTTTTACAGTGTGTTCAGGGGACAGGCAGCTAGCAGATAGTGAGAAGATGTTTTTTACAGTGTGTTCAGGGGACAGGCAGCTAGCAGATAGTGAGGAGATGTTTTTTACAGTGTGTTCAGGGGACAGGCAGCTAGCAGATAGTGAGGAGATGTTTTTTACAGTGTGTTCTGGGGACAGGCAGCTAGCAGATAGTGAGGAGATGTTTTTTACAGTGTGTTCAGGTGACAGGCAGCTAGCAGATAGTGAGGAGATGTTTTTTACAGTGTGTTCTGGGGACAGGCAGCTAGCAGATAGAGAGGAGATGTTTTATACACTGTGTTCTGGGGACAGGCAGCTAGCAGATAGTGAGGAGATGTTTTTTACAGTGTGTTCTGGGGACAGGCAGCTAGCAGATAGTGAGATGTTTTTTACAGTGTGTTCAGGGGACAGGCAGCTAGCAGATAGTGAGGAGATGTTTTTACAGTATGTTCAGGGGACAGGCAGCTAGCAGATAGTGAGGAGATGTTTTTTACAGTGTGTTCAGGGGACAGGCAGCTAGCAGATAGTGAGGAGATGTTTTTTACAGTGTGTTGTGGGGACAGGCAGCTAGTAGATAGTGAGGAGATGTTTTTTACAGTGTGTTCTGGGGACAGGCAGCTAGCAGATAGTGAGGAGATGTTTTTTACAGTGTGTTCTGGAGACAGGCAGCTAGCAGATAGTGAAGAGATGTTTTTTACAGTGTGTTCTGGGGACAGGCAGCTAGCAGATAGTGAGGAGATGTTTTTTACAGTGTGTTCAGGGGACAGGCAGCTAGCAGATAGTGAGGAGATGTTTTTTACAGTGTGTTGTGGGGACAGGCAGCTAGCAGATAGTGAGGAGATGTTTTTTACGGTTACAGTTTTACATTAAAATAGTTCTTGACCAATTGATAAATTAATTCATCTTTCTGTTAGTGGACTAATTGTTAAAGCTCTAATCTCAGCCGTTGTTGCATCAATGTTTACCATTCTAATTTGTTGGAAAGGGTTGATGCTGTCCACATGTTGATTTAAATGAACGAGGGAAGTAGTCACCCCCCCCATCCAACGTTGCAAATGGTTAATCATTAGTATGAGCTAATATGCAGTAGGACTATGAACTGTTTTGAAATGATATTTTTCTTATCCCTAAAAAGAGCCATGCTGTACTGACTGTTTGGCCTCGTCATGTCCACCACTGATACGGGCTGACGTCATAACCTTTCTTTTGCTTTGCTTTCAGCCACATTTCACGGTCTTTCTTAGCGGATGGTGCTGTCATCACATGGCCTATCGCCATGACAACTCATATCAAATCAGCAGTTGAAAGCTCTGGAAAAAAAGCTTCTAAGTAGACCTTGAGTTAAGACTTTCTCTCCAAAGTAAAAAAAAAAAAAGTTTGTATGAAAAAAACAAAAACAAGCATTTGTTCTACATTTACAGTTAGGAACAGGAATGTGTGTATATATATATATATATATATATATATATATATATATATATATATATATATATATATATATATATATATATATACATATACATAAATGCATACAGAAATTTGATTTAATCTCCGTACTGTGAGACATACAGAAATGTGATGAATTACATGTGACAGAAGCTAATTTGGTTCACCAATATGAAAACAGCACTCCTCAAGAGCGACTGTCACCACCATGTATTGTGCAGCTGCTGTGGCCTAACCTATAGCAGCTTTTTACCCCCTTAACAAGAGGCACCTTGTGCTCTTGGCTCTATGGAAACTCCTCTGATTAGGAATAGAGCCCTTTCTGGCGTGCTCTGCTTAATTGTGGTTCAATGCAAACCCTTTAGTTCCTGTTCAATCTACAGAACAAAGAGCTGGTGTAGGCTATCTGAAGGGCTGACTGTTATTCTATGTATTTTTTCCAACTATTTGGAACAAAACCAACACATATCTTTAAGTAATTACTGAGTCCCTATCTTCTCTTTCCTTTTTTCTCTGTTTTGTAACTACTCACTGCTTCTGTCTTTTGCTGGGTTTTACAGTGTTGCCATGTCATCCTATTTCTCTGACACATTCTCTTTAAAGTGTTGCCTTGCAGGTCCTCCAATCTTGCTTGGCTCACCCAAACACAAAGGATTTAACATGTGACTTTAATAAACCCCTCCCCAGTTCAGCAGGTATAGTACGAGTCCTTAAAGATAAAGAGTAACGTGCTGTGCTCTCCTCTCTGTCACTCCCAGATATGTGTTTCTGATGGGGCTCCAGGACCGCAACGAGAAACTGTTCTATCGGGTGCTAGCGTCAGACATCGAAAGGTTCATGCCCATCATTTACACCCCCACCGTGGGCCTGGCCTGCCAGCAGTATGGCCTGATATTCAGAAGGCCCAGGTGAGACACACTTATCTTAAATTGTGAATGTACATTTCCAAGCTGAAGTGCAAAATAAATCATCTTATTTCCTCCTACTGTGAACTAGGACACTGGAATTCTGTGCCATTTAATTACAGTGCAATATTTAATACTCAATCACTTAATCTCATTACTGTGCAATATTTAAGTACTCAGGACTTTTGATACACCAAACTATATTTTTGCATAATGTGTATACAAACCCTCTATCTTTCTACAATTTTATATATGTATATAGTCTCAGCTCTCAGGACTGTGCACCACATTCCCCCCTCTTTTTCTGCACTACTCACATTTTATATTTTATAATTTTTATATTTTGTGTTGACACTGTAAAGGTTGCTTAAATCTCATTGCACAGGTACTGCACTTGTGTATGATGACAATAAAGCTATTATATTCTATTCTAGTAGCCTGGCTCTGCCCTCCTACGTACTTTTGCTCAGTTTTCATTTTCCTTCAGTACTCTGCCTGGGTTTGTTGTATATTTGTGGGTATTCTCCGGCCAAATATTTGGCGGTCCAATCAGAGAACAGAGGGAATGGCTGAGAACGATGCCGTTGAGTTTTGGTAACCTTCGGTGAGTTCCGTACTTACGGTAGTGGAGAAAGATACGAGCGATGCCCTTCGGTCTGAATTTCCAGACGTTAAAGCCTGAGCAAGAATCTTTCCTGAGTTTTGTTGGGGGGCCATGAGGTTGTGGCCCTCCTCCCCACGGGGTTCGGGAAAACTTTGATTTTCCAGCTCGTTCTGTTAGTCGTGAAAGAGTTAGCCAAGGCTAACGGTGCTTAGCCATCGTCACGACCAAACGGTAGCGGTTGGTTATGGCAGATCGGGGTCCAGTGTCTTGCCCTAGAACACTTTGACATGGGAATGCAGGGCCAGGGATCGAACTACCAACCTTCCAATTGGCAGGCGACAGCTCTTCCACTGATCCACAGCCACCTCTTTTTTTTACAGGCAGGAATTTTGTTAATCTTTTGAGGCAATATTTTGGCTGAGGCTCCATTAAATTGGCAAACTGTAAGAGCTTGCAGGTCTACAAGCATATCTACCAAAACACATTGTCACATGAGTTGGTGTACTGCAATGAAACCAAAGCTCAAGGACTCTTAAAGCATGTGCAAAAAATCTGAACCAAGCTTGGAGGTTGCGGTAGCTCTTTCAGCTGGAGTTTGGTTAGACAGCTCAGCTCGAGGCGAACCGCTCTAAAGCTGTAGAAATCAGTTTCACCTTGAGTGGATCCGGCTGTGCTCCTAGCAGACAGGCGTTCATTGGCTTCCTCTCCTCTTCTACTGTAAACACACTTTCACTGTCTTTCTCTCTCACACACACACACACACCCTTTCTGCTAGTATCTGTTTCCCTAGGTTCAACAGGTCCAAGTCTCTCACTATCTGACAGCAACACTCCCTAAGCAGTTACTAATATATTGAGTTGATAGGGCTTTAATTCTCAGTTCTGCATTCGGCGCCGCACTCTGTTTTCCTTGGCCCTGCCTAACCTACATTTCATCGTACTGAGGTGGTTTACTCTAAAAAGACTGATTGCAGAAAGTCCTTAACATGCTCTTATACTCACTTACCACTGTTATCTGCAATCACTCCCTCCTTTAAGGACCTAAAAGGATGCATACAGGCCAACTTACAGTGGTTAGCTATAGCTAGCAGGCATTTCACGAGAGCTAATGGCCATTGGCCGAAATTTTAACAAACAGGCTACATTTTGACAATTGGCATGATTTAGCTAAAGTGATATACCAGATTAGCCTGACAAGCCAGACCTACATCCAGATGTCGGGTCTGGGAACTCACCATTGGCAGGGCTCAATCCGCAATAGGATAGCGCTACAACCAATCAGAGCAATGCTAGTTGATAGGTTGAACTTAAAACTCCGAACACATCTTCCTTTTTTAAGAATGACTTCAGAGCTTAACTCCAAGTCTTCCAGAGTCACGGCCAAAGCAGATTCCAAAGACCGCTGTTCGCCAGCAGCAGTCATCTTCTTTGTTTTCAAGTAGCAGGGAATTCACGCCAACCGTCGCAACTCTGCCGTCCTTACGTAAAGCCCGCCCACCGACTCTACACACGATGTGATTGGCCTGACCAGAATTGAACCATCTGAGAAGCCGGCATTGGAAACAAAACCTGGCTGGCGACTGGATGAACCATCACTCTATCAGTTATTACGGGTCCCAATTGGTTTCTTAAAACCCGCCCTACAAAGCAGCCCGATTTGGTGGGGTTAGGCATTGACCTCGGGTAGTTAAGGTCAGAATAGCCGATTGGTCAAGGGATAGGACCAGACGCCTGGCCAATCGTAGCAGGAGGATGCTATTGAAGAGCTGGTGTTGCTTAGGACTGCAGTGGGTTCCATAATAACGCATCTATCACATCCACCATTGTAGTTTTAAACAAACAGCCGCGGCTGTCACACACACCTAAACTACGTAGCTGGTAGATGCTAGTAGCTCCTCAAAAGAGGCTGATGGGTTCGGCTTGCTTCTGTTCGGACACAGGATGGATTTTTGTGTGATATGTAATCAGGTGATCTCACGTGATCTTGTGATATCGGGGGAGAATCCATCTGCCGTGCAAGGTAATGATTTAGCATGATAAAAACAACCTCAACACAGAGGTAACTACCTTGGAATGGTATCCGAAAGATTTCTGATTCTCATCATTTCACCCTATTGTGCAATTACTGTACTCTTTAGCAATGCCAAACACTACTATTCACTAATGGCTTAACATAAGCTGTGAAACCCCAATTTTCCTCATGTTGTCCAAGCAGTTTTATTACAGAAGCCTACCTTGGGTATTGAAAAATACTTGGGAGCAAGTTTTCCCATGGACATAACTATGTTTTCTAACACCTCTTTCTCTGCAGAACTATGTGGAAAATATTCCTAGCATGCTTCTTTTCCTCTCACACTGAGCTGGCTGGAGGAATCATTTTATATACTCCCTCAATCTCCCAGCACAGGACCTGCTGCCAGAGGCTCCGGGGTTTGGAGTTTGCTGATTACACAGATTTAAGTATTTTAGCAAAGCTGTTTCTCTCCACTTACCATGCCCGAGAAAAGGAAATGTGCATTTTTTTGCATCTGTATGTTGTCTCTAACTTTTCAGCCATGCTAGTGAGTTGGCTCTAAGGAAGGCAGTATGAGTCGATCTGCCCACCTTTTGGGTCTGAAGACTGAAATAAATATCTCAACCATTTTCAGTGTTAAGTGTTTCCCGATGCGAAGGGATTCTGCACACAGAAAGCGGAAGGTGAGGGACGTGACAGGCAATTATCCTGATCCATCCCAGACATGGACTCTTGGTTTTATATGATCTTGACGGATCAGCTAATTTCTCTAATTTTGGCCATGCTGTGTCTGAATGTAAGATAGTCTCCTCGTATCTAAATCGTATACACCAGCATGCCCTAGAAATGGCTGTAATTGTGTGTCTGTGTGTGTGTGTGTGTCTTCCAGTCAGACCACCTTAGCAGCAGATTAGGTCTCTAAACCACTGGCTCCCAGGTATAAAGACTTTCTGTGTGGAGGTAGCAGCCTCTCCTTGTCTTGCCCGACTTTGCCAGCTAATCTGCTTCATGGAGACTTAACACTCCGACACCAGGCTCTGTTCCACAGGCCAAAGGTCAAGCCCCATTAAGTGTCAAAACACGGCCGATTCACTGATCTTTAGATGGGGCCGAGGCAGGAAAGAGAGCTGGAAAAAGGAACACATTCACATCGTCAGAAGATTAGTGGACATGCGTACCTTTTATTGGTGTGTGTGTGTGTGTGTGTGCTTATGAGCGGACCCAGTGTTTAGCAGAGAAAGTGTGTCTGTCTTCATCACCACACAAAGTTTGTTTTTGTTTGCACAATAAATGTGGGTTTTGTACTTTGTTTGACAGCTAAAAGGACTCCGTTGTGATAAATGATAATGCTTTGTATCAGAAACATGATCGCAAGTACTGCATGACAGTATTTAGGCTTACTTCAGTCATTTCCATTTCCCTCTGTGGTGCACTGCTACGGAGTGTTTAAATAAACTTGGAATAGGCTCTTTTTAGAGTAAGAGTACTCTAGTTCAAGGAGCTCTTGAGGTAAGTGACACAAACCCATCCATCATGCTGATGAAGATTAATGATCATTGGTTGCCCATTAGCGGATTCCTGGTTAAAGGAGAATTCCGGTCGATTTCAACATGTAGCTCTGTTTTACGTAGAGCTGTTAGTAGCGAGACAAATGAAAACAATCGGTCCAGTATACAGTTATCGAGTTATCCTCCTGCTAGATTTCACACCCAACAGGCTTAAACAGGGCAAGTTTTAAATGTGTTTTTAGCCTCTTAACATGTTCAAAATGTCATTACAAGTGCCTACTCATGTGCAGTGATTCCTTTTTGAGGAAATCTGGCTGCTGTGACAGAAAGGCATAAAAGTTGTGACAATAGACTAGTGAAGACTTCACTGGAAAACAGGAAATGAACAGAGGTATGGATTAACAGAAATTTGATGCCTTTCTGTCACATCTCCAGCAGTCAGATTCTCTGTGTTCCCTCAGACGGAATCACTGCACATGGCTAGGCACTTTTAATGACATTTTGAACATGTTTAGAGGCTAAAAACACGTTTAAAACTTGCCCTGTTTAAGCCTGTTTGGTGCTAACGCTAGCAGGAAGATAACTCGGTGTAGACAGCACCGATTTGTTTCATTTGTTTTGCTACTGACAGCACTACACATTTAAAAAAAAACAGAGCTACGTGTTGAAATCGACCGTAATTCTCCTTTAAGACTCAAGGGTCAGCGACTCTGCTTCTACAGCTGTCTGTCAGTAAGACAGGCATACTTAAACTCTCAGGAGATGATTTCTATTTCTACCTTTTCTATACTGTATTACTGCCTGTTTAACTAGAAATAAAGAAAAACATCTATTTGATATTGGTCTGGATCCAAAGAAGTACATTTCCAGTATAAAGCCTGGTGTCTGCTCTGTGTGTGTTGCTGTTCATGAAATCATTTCGCTACGATAAAACAACGTTCGAGCTAGCAAGCTACATGCTGAAAATGGGACCAATATGAGAGGAGTACACACAGCGATACACTGGTAAGAACAAATTACGTACAACCATGTATCCATCTAATTCAAATAGCTTGTTTTACTGTATTGTGTAAACCGGTAACATCATTTGATTTTGCATGTGGCGTGTTCTTTTGCAGTATGCAAAAATGTTCCAAAACAAGTTCCTTTCCAAGACCGTTTTGCAGAGCCACTGTCGTTGCATTTGTTACTTAGCCCAAGATGATTGTGATTGGTTTAAAGAAAAGCAACCCAGATCATTTTTCTCCTATCATAGAATGTAGCCAGACCTTTCTCAGCAGTCTGCCAATGGATGACTAATTTGATATGACCTGAATTTCTTGTTACTGACAGTAAATTTAAATATACATTATACTGAATACAAAGTACAATATTGTCATCCTCATTCTAACTCAAAATTGTATGTCTGAAATGAGATATGTGCCAAAAGATTTTTTTTTCTTTAGTCTGTAGGATACAGACTGCACATACACTATACGTAGGCTCAGTGGTAGAGCTGTTGGCGGCCAATAGGAAGGTTGGTGGTTCGATCCCTGGTCCTGCAGTCCCATGTCTTGGGACCAAGTGTCCCTTGGCAAAACCCTGAACCCTGTTGAGCAGGTGGCACCTTGTACAGCAGCCTCGGCCACAGTGTATGAATGTGTGTGAATGGTGAATGGTTCCTGTGCTCTGAGTAGACATTAAGATCAGAAAAACATTATATAAATACAGTTCATTTACATACAGTCCTTAATATAGCCATGATTGGGTCTTGAGGGAACGCTGCGGGGTGGGGGTAATGAAGGCCTAATGAAAGGCGTCAGCTACTGAAGTTGCCTCAGTCACCTCTGAAGTGGCACTTGCTGGATGGGGAAGTGTTCCAAACAGCAGATTAGGGGCTTCTGAGCTGAGCTCCTCGCCCCGTTCAGGCCCACACACAGTGTTCCACTGCGAGTGTGTGGGAGAAGCCATTGCATTTGGATTGATAAGCATCCACGGCAAGTAGAAAATCGGCTTGCCTTGTGGATCATTAATCCACGCACGATTATTGAACTGTGACGACTTGCTTGAAACCATGAATAAGAAACAACCACTCATTCCACATAGACCAAGTCCCAAAGGGAATGTGTTGTCTGATTTCATGCCTTTTTGCTGATGAATTTGTTAACCACATTTTTGCCCTTTGGTGGACCATGAGAGCAACTCAGAATAGGCTGTGTTTAATGGGAGAAGCATTGGAGAAGTAGGGAGGAGAGACATGGTTTGGAATTACACTGACCTCATGAGAAACGTGGCAAACATTTGGGATTAATTCCACCCTGGACTTTGAGGACCTTGTATAATAATACAGAGCTTGTGTCCGAGGAACTTTTTAGAGTCAGTCAAAGCAAAGAAACTTCAGGCCACAGTGGACTGCAAAAAGGTTTCCTAACTGTATCACTTAGTATAATAAATAAATGTATCCGCAACTACCCAACATAAATCCACAGCAGTCTTGTCACATACTGTGTAAACATGGAAAGCAATCAAACAAAATAATAACTGAGTGCCTGGCTGAATTGTGTGTGACCTGCAGTACCGAGGACTATTGCTAATTCAAACTAACTTTTCCATGACTTACAGTAGAGTGGTGTAGCATGGCTGGAGAGCAAGGTGGTTGGATTTGGCTCTAATTTTGTTGAAGCCAGTTGGTTCCATTGTGTCTCCAAGAAACAACAGTGAAATCATTGCAAATGGTGTAGGTTGGTTCTAGGTTGGGCTCACGGCTGTCAGGCTGTCTCGCTGGAACAGGGAGACGCTGGCTGGTCAGGATCCAGGATGGTTGTCAGGTCCCTGCTTCATCAACGCAAGTGCTGTCGTTCAAGTTCAAGTTTTTGATTCGACAACGTTGCTGTACGCAACATCACATAAACCCTGAGAATGGGCCAGCGAAAAACATCCAGGCAGCTGCTTGTGTGGGGTGTGAATGCAGAGCTTTATTGAAACGGCATAAAGAAAAATGAATGTCATCATTTTCACAACTGGGTTTCACTTTCTGACCAATTGCTTTTGAATCCAACATATGACTATAAACTGTGTGTGTGTGTGTCTAAACAAATTGAAACAAAATTGAATTTCCCCTTGAGGATTAATAAGGAATATATTATTATTATTATTATTATTATTATTAAAGCATCTATGAATGTAAGCATAACTGCAAATGTCTAGCCTGGATGCCAGCCGAAATTAGACCCGTCCACAACATTTGAGGTCGGGAACTTCAGTCTGGACTTGATCCGTTGTGGAGCAGCAATGCTCGAACCACAGCTGTTAGGACCAATCAAATTGAACAGGCGCCATGAGCGGTTGAGGGGGGGTTCGGTGCCTTGCTCAAGAGCACCTTGGCAGTGCCAGGAGGTGAACTGGCATCTCTCCAGCTACCAGTCCACACGCCGTACTTGACTACGGGACTTGAACCCAGCGACCCTCCGGTTCCCAACCCAACTCCCTACAGACAGAGCTGCGCAGCAGTAATATTTATCCAGTCCACACTGTGTAAAAAAAAAAACGACTTTCTGATTATCCCATGATCATCTGATCCTCTGAGTGAATCACACCCAGCCTGATTTGAAGGTGTCTGAGCAGCATGCAGCAGGAAATTCATCCAGCATATGTCTCACAAGTTGGCAATGTCACACGGGTAGATCCTCTCTAATAGCTTCAATGTGAATCTCAAAGTGCATTAGAAATAAGAGGAAACAATCTGGAATGACAAACCTAAACTTAAAGTGAACTAATTGCCTATGTGTCCCCTACAATAATATTCATGGATGTAGCTTTTTATCTCCCTGCCTGAGAAACTGTGGTAGAACCATAAAAACTACAAGTGGGAGAGGTTGGTGAGTTAAATACAACGCCTCATGGAATTACCCTATGTTTGCAAATGTTGGCCACTTCCTCCACTTTGTGCGTATACATATATTAACTATGTTTTCTATTCTTCATAATTTAGACTGCAGGGGCCCTATAAATCCTCTAAAGATACTGAAAACTGAAATAAAACGTTACAGTTTCTTTACTACACCTGTCATGGCTGAAATTGCTTGGGTGCCAAAGCACATGTTGGAGGTGGCGTTTCAAGAGCTAGTGTAGGAAGGGTGCCAAATCCTTAGCAGAGTGGTTTCATGAGGCATTCCTGTGACTCGTAGCAGCCAGATGGGTACAGTGGTGCTCAAAAGTTTACATACACATGCTTAAGTTGACTAAAGGAATAAAAAATCATGTTTTGGAAATTTATTTTAATACCTAAATTAAAAATGAGGTAAAATCCAACCTTTAAGGACACCAATTTTCTTTGTGAATGAATAACGTATTGTAAATAAATAAATGTTCTTATTTAAAATACAGGGTCATAAGTATACATACCCCTATGTTAAATTCCCATAGAGGCAGGCAGATTTTATTATTAAAGGCCAGTTATTTCCTGGATTCAGGATATTATGCATCCTGATAAAGTTCCCTTGGCCTTTAGAATTAAAATAGCCCCACATCATCACATACTCTTCACCATGCTTAGAGATAGGCATGGGATACTTTCTATAAAATCATCTCTCAATGCAAATCAAACCAGGTATTAGTCTAACTGAAATAAAACCATGCCTATCTCTAAGCATGGTGAAGAGTATGTGATGATGTGGGGCTATTTTAATTCTAAAGGCCAAGGGAACTTTATCAGGATGCATAATATCCTGAATCAGGAAATAACTGGCCTTTAATAATAAAAATCTGCCTGCCTCTATGGGAATTTAACATAGGGTATGTATACTTATGACCTGTATTTTAAATAAGAACATTTATTTATTTACAATACGTTATTCATTCACAAAGAAAATTGGTGTCCTTAAAGGTTGGATTTTACCTCATTTTTAATTTAGGTATTAAAATAAATTTCCAAAACATGATTTTATTCCTCTTTTAGTCAACTTAAGCATGTGTATGTAAACTTTGAGCACCACTGTATGTGGGATGTAATATAGCACATGTATGTAATGCATATGTATGTATGCAGGGTCACACTGACTGTCAGAGTTAAGTTCTTGACCATGTGTTGGCCGATTTGCGGCCACTAGCGGGACATTGCTAGCAATTGTATCGTTGTTTCCATTATCGTTACCTTTTGAGATGTCTTTCAATATCCTCTGGTACACAAAGAACCACGGCAACCAACCGCAACTTTGGAGAAACTGCTTTCCTGCCATAACTGTTCCAAAAGTGAAGAAAACGCAAAAGGATTTCCTCACACTCGGGGGTTTTATCACAAGTATATTGGCCATGAAAGACAGAGCTAACTAACTAACTTGAGTTTACACTCAAGTGTCAAATGTGGGAAGGTCTGTGTTCATCTTCGATTTGCTGTATGGTTCACATGTACACCACCACCGGCAATAATTCCTCAGTAATTAGTTAAACTCAGCTTTTTTTCGCCCTGGATTGTCTAGATTCTAAGTCTAACCTTTTTGGCACGTCGTTATCTACAGTATCCGGTGTTGTCTTTCTGTTTCAAGTCGGGTGGTAACGCTCACATTGTCGTGGCTTCATGGAATGATGCAAAACAAAAAATGCAATGGCAGCCCAATCAGATCCAAACTGCTGCCACGGTTTGGTACTCTGATGAAGCTCTGATGAGGTTTGGACTTCAATTTCAATTCATTTTTATTTATAGTAGACCACTCTATAATGTACAAGCACCCAACACTTCCACTAGTTCCCTCCAGAGCAAGCAACAGTGTGACAGTGGTGAGGAAAACTCCTTTTTAAGAAGAAACCTGGGACAGACCAGGCTCTTGGGGACCGGTTGGGGTTGAAATGAAGAGTGGCATTAACAGTCACAGTAGAAGATAATGGAACAGTGACGTTTATTGTCGTCTATTAGTGAAGAGAATGGAGTTTGAGTCCCCGGGCCCAGTTAACCATCTGCTTTACTGCCATGTCTGTTTTTCCAGGTGTGGTCGCTTCAGTTCCAGAAGCAATTGTGTTTTTTCTTTGTAACCAAAGATGACCATGGGAGTGAGGGTGCCATGCAAATACAGGGGGGGGGATTTTAAGGAAGAATTCATTTATCTAATATACATTATTCTTTCAAAAAGGAAATTGGTGTCCTTAAAGGTTGGATTTTTCCTTATTTTTTAAAATTAAGGTCAATTTCCCAAAGATGATTTTTTTTTTAGTCAACTTTAGCATGGGTTCATAAACTTATGAGCACAACTGTACATATAGGAAACATAACCTATAGAAAACATTGAAGAATACAAACAAAGAGTGGGATGTGTTGTGTGACTGTTCAGCGTAGTGAGAGCAGTGTGCATGGAAGATTCCCAAATATTGTGTTGTTTTCTTTGGAGGACTTGTCGTTCATCTTTCTGGGAAACTCCAGAAATTAAGAAAAAAAAAAAAGCCATAAACTTGGTTCATATTAATATAAAGGCGTGATGGTTCACATGCTCAGCTTGCAGACCAGTAAAGGCGATGTGAACCTGGGTCAGCCTGATGTTGATTATAATAGCTAAGTCAACAGATCACCTAATCATCTTCTAACTGCACCACTTTCATATCTGCACTAAGACAAGATCGTACTGAAAATGCTGAATCTCCTACAGTATCTGACACTAATAACTCCAGCTACAGCTCTACTTCTTCACTTGTCAGTTCATTTGGCCCTAGGTCAGAAACTAAATAACTTGCCGATATCTATCCGCATTCAGGTCCTGCTTGAGTTGTGGACTCAATCAAAAAGGCTTCCAGACTGTACATTTTCTTTAAATATAATTTTATCTCATTCATATTCAACACAGCATTCAATGTACTGGTGGGAAATCTGCGGAAGGCTCTTCATCTGTGGAAAGTCCGAAGTCAGAGAGAGGGAAAATAGATTACATATAATCCACTTTCATTATTTGAAATCATTTCAAAGAGGAAAAGATATCAGCAGCTGCATGCTAAAAAATGTACATGGATGTATTAAAAAGGTTACAAACCATCACTATGAGCAGCATATTAATCACATTATGTATGCTTTATACACACACAATATTCATGCTTCATACTTTCAGAGCTATTTCGGACATAGGAAGATATTGATTTGACCATCAAATTAATGCATATTTTCTGACGTGCATAAAATACACCAAAACCATTGTTACATATCGCCGCTGTTGAGCCGACACCTTGTGTCTCCACATTTTGTCTCATCATAAAATCATAAATCATAAATCAATGCTGTTAGTCGTCCTTTACGCCGGTTCATCGGACTTTTTCGAAGGTAAATGGCTAAATGTAATGTTTATTGGGGTTAGGAAAAGAACAACGGGGATAGGCACACGCAGAACGCGGAAAGGACCTGGTCTCCGGGAGTCCTGTGTGGTTTGACCCATCCCCCACCCCCCACCCGATCAACCTCCTCATGCGGATTTTTGTCTTTTCAATACTACTCGCTACCGTAATCGTGCTGTTATCACGAAAATGCTTCATATTGAAATGCATTAGGTTAATATTCGTGCTCATCACCACGAAAAAAACAATAAAATCGTGTCCTAGTGCCATGAGACTGGGCTGAATTAAACAAACCGCAGTCTCCAGGGTGAGCTAATGGAGTAGCATACCACAGGTATCTTATTCAGGTTCTCCAAGACGAGACATGTATGCAGATTACTTGAGAATTCCACATAATTACAAAAAAAACAATACAAATGTGAAAGCCTGCTGCTTTCACATGTCATCATCTCCCAACCTAATACAATGGACTTGAGATTATACAGTATGCACAGGAAATTATAATTGTATTGATATTTTCTTGTAAAATATGGTGGTTTTAGCCTCTCACTTGATTGAGTCATAATACATGAATTATCTCCTCAGCTATAAGTCATGAAAAATTGGAAAGTCTAACTTCCGTCAAGCTGCTGAACTCCAATATAAATCTTAGCCCAGCTGAGCAGGGGTGCAATAAATACACCAGCACTTTGCACTTTAATTATTACAGTTACAGTTTAAGATGCTGTGTTGTCTGTTCTGTTACGTGTGTCCTTCTTTTGTGTCTTAGGACGCTTTGCTGATCTCATTTTTATGTTGATTTTTTTATTGTATTGCATTTTATGTTGATTGATTTTAGCACTATGTCCAAGACAAAATTTCCCCCCGGGGACAATAAAGTGTAATCTATTCTAGTTTTATTCTAAAGCCTTTCTCCATCTGGTTAATAGTAGACATTAGCAGATCCCCTGCCACCAACCCAGACCTGCCTGAAATTGAATACCCATTTTTCTGTCAATGTCAAAGAGAACACAATGAGCCATAAATCATTGTCTTCCACACAGTGCTCAATGATTCTCTTTACCTGTCTCCTATCATCAGTGATTTTAATGTGCGGTCCTGACCACCGTTGCTAACGCGAGGCAACATTTGCAAATAAACATGCTCTGCTGCTCTTTGCAGTGTTGCTGGCCGATGTGAAACCAATTGCTTTTGAATGTGTCTTTGCAACCCACATGAAACGTCATTGGCATGCCCCAAATGTCAGGACCGTGTGTGAAAAGGGGAAGGAATGGAAAACCTGGTTGCAGAGGGCTGAAACTCATCTAATAGCCAGCTGGGTTCATCCGGTCTGTGCCTCTGATTCCTTAAGCAGGACCTTGGTGCTGGAACGGGACTTTTTCTGCCGTTTCTTGCCCCTTCAGTTATGTAATGCTGACTGAGAGAGAAGCTGGATATCCAATACAATCGTCTGGACACTCCACTGACTCTCCTTCATCCGCACAACCACAGTAGACGACAGGCTTTGAAACCCCAGCGCCTCATGCTGTCTGGTTGTTATTTTCATCACCTGCAGGTTGGCCTGTATAACAGATTCTGTGCCTGTCTTTTTTATGTTTTGCCTCAGCATGTTACCCAAAGTGATGAAAGGCCGATCAGATTGGCTAAACTGTGTTCGTTTTGGCCTCAAATTCTCTAGAGTTTCCCCTCTTCTCCAAATCTGGAAAAGATTCAGTGGGCTGCAGTGGAATTAGGTGGGGGTGGGTTATGGTTTTCCGCGGCCAAGGACTGGAACTGCTTCTGGCTTGTGTAAAAAAAATAAAAAAATGAGAGGGCGATTCACGCAATGTGTTGAATACTTGTAATGTGATGGAATCCTGTCAAAGTCTGAGCGTGCCATGGAGGGTGGGAGGAAGAAGAAGAGTGCATTGTCTTTGGAGAGTCATACTGGATAGAGAAAAGCGGCTGTGAAGGGAAAGGATAGAGAAGGGACTGGAAAGGGAATTCCTGCCCGTCACGTTTCATTTCCAAGTGATGAGAGCTACCTGGGTGCAGTTGCTTCTTGTTGCTAAGATGCGTTCCTAGAAGAAATACATAAAAGATACAGTACATCCCTCGTACAGCCCACAAAAGGTTAAACAAACCCAGGGAACTGACGGCTTATGTGGGCTTAGACAGAGACCGAGATGGAGAATGGGCTGGCTATTTGTGTTGGACAGCTGACGCTAAATTATTCACCAACTAGCCGCATCCCTTTGTCATTCCTTTTTATTTTTGTGTGTTTCCAGAGCACTTTTTTACTTTTTCCAGAGGTCTGTTGCATATATAGTTTCTTTGACGATCATCTTTTCCATTGCAATTAGTTATTTTTAAAATGGGCCGGGTTTTGCGTGAGCTCAGGCTGCCCCATGAACATGGTTATTGATTGGCACTGCCAGATCTCCAGTTCTCACCGAGGTTACTTCTCCTCTTCCGTTGGTTCAAACAATTACGTGATCAAATCTGTGCTGGGAAAAATGATTATCTCCAATTTAGGATAATACTTTCGAGGACAAAAAAAAAAAAATCTCTTTCCATGGAAAGCCATTAACTTATTAAATACTACTCAGGAAAGGAAGCAAGAAAGTTGAAACCAACGGTCTCATTGCTTAAATATTGTGCTTGTCAGTCCTTTTTTACAGCTTCTGGTCAGATACCACATCCAGTCATAGAAATGAGTCTCCTTTTTGAGTATGTCTGTGTGCTGTGATGGTCCTCAGAGGATATTAACCTATGATGATAGACAGACATGTGTGCTAGGTGCAGACCTATGTCTTTCCAGTGTACTGACAAATTGTCTGACACACTTTCCAAATTAAAACCGGGATCAAAATGCTACATACTAGGGGTGGGAATCACAGGGAACGTCACGATACGATACACAATACATGGTTCAATATACCGATAATATCACGATACAGCAATTCTGCGATTATCAAGAAATTGCTACACAATCGTCACAATTTCGATCCAACTATAAATACAAAATGTCCGTGTTAAGTGCAGGTTTTTCTCTCTTTATTCACTTTAAGTCTAAATTAGTAGAAAACAGCACAATTCTGCAGCATGTGTTTTTAAGTCTGTAAATTGAAATTGCAGAGTTATAGTGAAACAATGGGTACGGACTTGGGACTTCAACCATATTATGAAAATTTAACTTTTTCTGGGATTTGGGGGGGGGGTTATTTTGTGTCTCTGGTGCTTCCACACACATACAAACTTGGAAAAAACTATACATGCTGTTTTGAGTGAGATCCGGTTTCTGAATGTCCTCTGTCTTCAGTCTCCGGGTGAGCTGTTCAACATCTGCACGGCTTTGGTGGCTAACCGTAGCTAACCGCTAACCGTAGCATGCTAGCTTGTTCTCAATGGCAAAACACTGCTACAGCAGCCACTAGCTGACCATAATCTCCAAAAGAACTACTTCCTGTCCCTGTTCTGCAGGTATTCCACAAGTGATCCTCGTCTAGAAGAAGTCTCCCAGCTAATCTTGCCTTGGACTGACCAAAGCTGGAGAAAGAGTTATCTAGCTGATGGGATCTTACCGAGCTACTGAGCATGTGCAGCTCCCAACAAAGATAGTCTAGAAGTGAGATATCTCACTCTGGAGCTAAAACAGAGACCTAAACACACACAGGGTGAAAACAGGATCTGCAGCAATGTGCAGTACAACAAAAATATGGTGTTTTTTGAAAATGAAACCATGTAAACCTATTCTGGTACAACCTCAAAATACAATTATGAACCTGAAAATGAGCAGAATATGGGCGCTTTAAACGTGGCTGTGGCATCCGATATTTTCCTCAAACTGTTGGCCAAAATCTTCTTCCACTCCGGCTTGTTAACTTATGTTCAAGTTTACATCATTGACGCGTTGAGCGCCACCTTGAGGAGCAGCTAAGTAGCGACACTGGGAGCAGGGACATCTATTTAGATGGACTTCTTTTATCGGTATTGATTCTTGTATTGCACAAAGGACAACAATATGTTGTCCCACCCATACTAGATAGTGTCCTCATATCATGGTTTGTGATTAGATTTTTGGTTTACCTTGACAGCGATGTCACACATGTCAAACATAGTTACAGTTAACAGTTAACTACTTATAGTCCACTATGGCCAGAAACAAGCTTCATGATTCTGTTCGTCCCTGCTCTGACTGCTGAGGAACCGAGGACTAATAAAAGTGTTGATGCATGGTTCTGCATGGTATTAATGGTATTTGTCGTGGTACTTGCCAAATTCCCATTGCATGGATGCTTCACAATAAGTGGTCAACATGCAGTTTGCGTGGCTTTGTGTTGCATGAATCACTTTCACCACAAAGAAGGCAGATTGACCTTAGAGGATGCATAATGACAAGATGTGAAGAAAATCACGGAAGTGTTCCTGGTGCGGCTTTGCCGACAGCGTGTCTATCTTGCTTGGTCTTGTCCGGCGAGCTAATAAAAATGCCGTAGCAGTCTGCTGTAACACATGCAATGTCAATGGGCAACATGGTGGTCCAATGGTAAGAACTGTGGCCTCACAGCAAGAGGGTTCTGGATTCGAATCCAGGTTGTTTTGGGCCTTTCTGTGTGGAGTTTGTATGTTCTCAATACAGCATAGTATTGCAATATTTTGTCTGGCAATACTTCATCGATACACAGAAGAAGTATCGATCTATTATCATATATATGTTAGTCAGTTTGTCTGCTTGACAATCCCATTTTGCAGCAATAAAGTTGAAGACATATGAACAAACAGAGAAATTGATCTTTTTAGATAAAACAGATGTTGAGAAGTTTCCTTTTGGGGACATAATTTGGAATTTGGGAAAAATTTGAAGTTGGAGCAATACTATTGTATTGTGGCATTAGTATCGTGATGATATCGTATCGTGAGGCCTCTGGTGAGTCCCCCCCCCCCTGCTGTTTATCCAATTGAGCAATATCTTTTTAACACACATCAAAATCTGCGGTTTATTTTTGTCTTTTTAACTCCTCGTCCTTGTTTGTGACCATTTGAAATTCGAAATGTTAATCTCTTGTTATTGGCAACTGCACGTTTTGGTTTCTCTGACAGCCCGTTGAACTCCCCAGCTTGAATACATTGATATCTCAAACAGCCCAGCAGCTGGCCTGGCAGAAGGATCCAGTGTGTTCATTTTGGAGTGATGCTCCTCCTTGAACCTGTTTTGAAAAGCCATGGATCTCCACAAGGGACTTCTCCCACTGTATAGATGTGTTTATTTTTCTAGCAGGCAGACTGTATCTTGGCTATTGCTCTGCTTTTATTCCATAAGTTTCATCCTGTGCTGGGAGTTACAGTTTATTGCTTTTTCAGTTCATGTTTGTGGAACAAGCTTATTTCTTGCATGCACAAAACCTTCTGTTGAAGACCTCGGTATGCTACATGTCGTTGCTAATTGAGTGTTTTTAGCACTGCTGAAATCGCACTAACGCTCTGTTTGAGAGGCTGTTGGTGTACAGTTACTGTCATACCCCTATCTGAGCTTTGCATGGCTTGTGGGACCTTTGTTGTTGCAAACCTTTTAAGATCCAATGTGTCAATGAAGTCAAAAAGCTCTTGGGAAATGACTTAGTTAGTAATTAGCAAGACGTAATTAGTCCAACCATTTAATTTGGTTGGGTCACTGGCAGCTCCAACTTCAACTTTACGTCTCAATGCTATTTCCTTCCAGTGCAGGTGAACAGGTCATTTTAAAGATTTAAATAATGATTAAATTATGAATAAGATTTTCATTTAACGGCCCCATGAAATGAAAATTTCACTTTATGATGTTTTATAACATTAATATGCGACCCCCCAGCCTGCCTATGGTCCCCCAGTGGCTAGAAATGGTGATAGGTGGGTATCCTGCTCTGCCTTTGTGAAAATGAAAGCTCAGATGGGCCCATCTGGAATCCTGCCCCTTATGAGGTCATAAGGGGCACGTAATGTGACAAAATGTGCCAATACCCTTTGAATCATTTGATTTTTTTTTTCTGATTGTGAAGGATACTTCATTACTACAACTGCTCTCTGTCAAAGTGACATTTCATATGCTTTAAAAAAATCTTAGACATTTTGTTTTGTAAGTCACACTGATGCCATGAAATGTATGACACGCCAGTTCCTATGCCATTATTGGTGTGTTAATCTAGACGCGTACTGGCTTTTTAGTGTGTATATCAACGCCGTTTGGCCTCCATTGGCTTACATTGCCATGTGACAGCGTGTGAAAGGCCGCAGTAGCGAGTAGAATGAAAGGATGAATATCCTCGTAGGGAGGTTGGTCGGGGTGATGGATGGGTAACCCAGGACTTTCACCCAAGAGACCGGGGACCGGGGATTGCGTCCCGCGTGTCAGGTTTGCCTAACTCACTTTCTTCTTTTACTAAAGCCAACCCCATTCTTCTTTTCCTGATCTCAACCGTAGCTTTCTTCTTGCGATAACACACCAAGTGGCATGCATGTGTACGCCCGCTGTATACATCGTAGACATACACGCGAACAGCTCCAAATGCGTACAGACGACACGCCACTTGGCCTAACCCTTATGTCGTCTTCCCGTCAAAATCAACACTTTTGTTGAGGCTTTTTATCAATGTTTTTAACTTTTTCTCATGTTTTTGTCCCTTTTTTTTTAAAACACTTTTATGCTTTTTTTTCAATGTTTGTCACTTTTTTTGATGTTTTCAACACTACGTAACACTAACTTATTAACTTTAGTTTCTCAGTTATATTTGGAATTTATGGTCAATAAACCTAATTTATAAGAAATTATACCTAATGTTTGAGTTAGAAAAGCAGAAATTAGGAATTATTGAGGAATGTATGTTAATGGTTAATCACAGACTGGAGTATGTCAACTTTTACTCTCAATACTATTTCAAAACCACTTCAATTTATTTTTCAAATGCTATAAAATTAAATAAGACGCCCCAAAATTAATGAAAGTAGAGATTTGTACTATCAAGAACATTGATATAGGAAAATGGTTCAATTTGACGCAAGGACGACATGAGGGTTAGGAAAGGTGGATGGGTGGGTGCCTGGGTAGCTCACCTGGTAGAGCGGGTGCACATATACAGAGGTTGACGCAGCGGGCCGGGGTTCGGCTCCAACCTGCGGCACTTTGCTGCATGTCATTCGCCCTCTCTCTCCCCTCTCATGTCTTCAGTTGTCCTATCAAAATAAAGGCCTAAAAAAAGAAAGATGGCATTTTGCGCGAAGTCATGATGCCATGTTGTTTAAGTTCAAAAGTTACTCACAGTAACGATACAGGAATTGTTTTTTTACTTAGTTGACATTTACCTCTTCCCTTGGCACGGGCAAAGTCACACTCCAAGATGTCTCAATTTAGCTCCAATTAGGCCTTTGTTAAACAAATTCATCAAATTAATTCAAGAATAATTCTTCTCAGGGGACACCAACCATAAAAACATGCCTGTCGTGGCAGATTTGGAGTTGTAGACATCTCCTAGCGTGACTCTGACCTTTAACGCCATTTCACAGTCTTTTCTCAGTGATTTGTGTCCACTGTGTCATTTGAACCATGTGGCTTGCTAACTGATGGCATCCAGCACAGTGGAGGAGGGGGGATTAAGGTTACGCGGTGGGGGTGGAGAACGGTGCTGCTGGTGTTTTGTGTGGACACGGGTCAACGATCGGAGGCCGCCTTCCTCACGGGGCTCAGATTGTGTTTTGGGGTCATGGTGTGGAAAGCAGCTCTTCCTCCTGCCGGCCCCCCGCAGCCTATCCACGGCCCCTGGGGTGTGTTTTGTGTCGGGCTGCAGGTCAGCGCTGTTTTCAGGCTATCACGTTGTTTTCTTTACTCTCTCTGTTCTCGCCACACTCTCTTACAGAAGGAGCCAGACATGGCAGCTCAGTGCTTTGTGGCCATCCTCTCATCTAGAAAATAAGGCCACTGCTATTCTTTGTGGTTATGTCAGCCGCAGCAGTCTTACACACACACACGCACACACACAAAGACACACACGTCAACTGTAGAATCATCAGTATGAGGGGAAATATATTTAGCATTCCCAACCAGAAGTACTTGTATCCCAGTATTCATTGTTTTGGGGGTAAGTGGATTTCGATTTGAGTCAAAAAAATATACTTCTTATTATTGAGTCAGCTGTGATACCTCAATATGTGAACTTGCTATCGTGCCGGCACGCCATTTTTACACATTACGCGGCAACACCATGTGATCCATGTGTTACAAGGTCATGGTCGTATTTCTGTGGGACCAGGCTGACCATGATGCGGGACGTGTTTTGGTTTTGTGCCCTCTGATACTTAACAACCGTAAATTATCAGAGGGCGGAATGTTCCCTTAGCCCTCAACCTGAATCCTAACTCTGGACTAGCAGTAACCCCTTGAAGAAAATTTTAACAGGCCAACGAGACTTCATGACTTCATTACTCAACAATGTTCTCACACCAAAATATGTAGAACACATCTCCCCCTCCTCCTGGTCTTTTATTAGCCTCCCCCTCGGTCTCACACACACACACACACACACATACCCATCTAGCCAGAAGATCTTTCATATCATAGCCATACATCTAGCTGCTGTATACTGTCAATGATCCGTTAAGTCATTTTTTTAAATAAAATTCTTGCTCTGAAAACGATCATCGTTATCGTCCTAGACAGTGATGATGGATTTAAAACAGCATGACTCCTGACATCATGAAATACTGTAGATTAGCTCTTTGCTGTAGATATGTGATGAAATTTCTTAGAGGAGTTGGTGTTGTGTGTGTGTGTGTGTGTGTGTGTGTGTGTTTGTGTGTTTGTGTTTTCAGGCTGTTCTCAGGTACCATTCGTACATATTGCTATGAAAAAGCAATGCACTGTCATCTGCGCATATTCCACTTATTTATTACTGTATGCACCACACTGACTGCTGCTGTATAAGAGCGCAAAATGGAAGGTGGTCGGGTTGGGTGGGGGGGTCATAAAAAAAACACAAGACTTTCACCCAGGAAACGCGTGTTTGTGTCCAGGGCTTACTATTTAAAGGGACGATCTTTTTTCTACATCTGAATTGAACTGTAATGACAGCTGAACTTCACTGCCGTGTGACAGTTCGTCACGTGATATCATGTGCATAAGTTTGTGTACCGCTTCGTGCGAATGCATGTATGTTTTTTTTCCCCTGTTAAAAGGCATAACAGGCTGGATCAGTGGGTAGAGCTGGCGCCCATATACAGTGGTGCTCATAATTTTATTAAGAACCCATGCTAAAGTTGCCCCTTAAAATAGCCCCACATCATCACATACATCACCATACATAGAGATCGGCATGGGGAACTTTCCATAAAATCATCTCTCAATGCAAATCAAACCAGCTATTAAGATAACGGAAATAACACCATGCCAATCTCTATGTATGGTGAAGGGTATGTGATGATATGGGGGGGGGGTGGTATTTTAATGTCAAAGGCCAAGGGAACTTTTTCAGGATGCATAGTATCCTGATCCATGTAATAACTGGCCTTTAATAATAAAAATGTGCCTGCCTCTATGGGAATTTAACATAGGGGTGTGTATGCTAATGCCCCCTGTATTTTAAGGATACATTATTCATTTACAAAGAAAATAGGTGTCCTTAAAGGTTGGATTTTTCCTAATTTTCTAATGAAGGCATTCAAATTAATTTATAAAAAGAAGATGTTTTATTCCTCTTTTTAGTCAACTTTAATATGGGTTCATAAACTTATGAGCACCACTCTACAGGGAGATTCATGCAGAGGTCCGGGGTTCGAATTTGAACTGTGACGATTCCCTGCATGTCTTTCCCCCCCTTTCTCACCTAGCTGTCCTATCAAATAAAATAAAATCAAAATTAAAAAGGCATAACAGGCACTCCTGCAGCTCTACTTCATTGTACTTGATAGGGTCAAGGGTCATGAGGCTGTCTGCTCCTCTGCAAACACGGAATGGCAGAAAATGAGGTTGGAGGAGAAGAGGAATAACAGCAACCTGAAATGTGTTTGCTAACCTTCATGTTGACAGAGATTAGCCATTACTGCCCGTCTGCTTTGATCCATCTCAGGAAGTTGTTTTCCAGCATTCACATTGTGGGTCCACCTTTCAGCCCCAATGCGTCACTTTCTCCCCAAATGCCTTCTACCCCTGTGGCTCGTGTCCTCTTGGCTTTAGGTAAACACACACAGCACGCTGAGGCATGCACTTTCTCTCCTCATCCTCCTCTCCCACACACACATCCAGTGTTTAAAGACAAAATGTGTGCAGCTCCCCACAGTCCATCCCAGCTGTGCATACATATTTCTTTAAATGATCTACCCTCTCCGTGCATTGCAAGCAGCACTTTTACATTTCCGGGCACAGATGTACGCTGCAGTGTATGCAGATGTGTGTCATTGTATTGCCAGAGAAGTTGAAAGGTGTTTCAAATGCCAGATGTCTGTGGCTTAGTGGCCTTTATGGACACTTTGCATAGGAAGGACCATGTCGCTGTCAGGGTCTGCTTCTTGGTCAGTCAAGCGCTTTTTCTATCACTTCAACCCATTGTCAAATGTAGGGCTGCAACCAATAATTCTTTACAAAATAGATATATCTGATTTTTGAATTTAGTCCTCAAGATGAATTGTAACAACTTTGGTGATCCCTCAACTTTTCTTCTAGCGCATTATCAGGTCAAAATTGTGATTTGGGCTCTAGCTCTAGCTCACCCAGTAGGAGCAGTCGCCCCATGTTGGCTGAGTCCTGCAGCGGCCCGGGGTTCAAATCCAACCTGCAGCCCTTTGCTGCATGTCTCACACCCCACCCCCCCTTTCTGTCTATCCACTGTCACTAATAAAGGAAAAATCCCCCCCAAAAAATGTGTCCAACACTTGGTTCTTGACCAAAAAACCTGAAAAACAACTGACATTTCCATCAGCTGTAGGCCTACTTAGTGTTTAGTGCTAGTTAACTACTAAATGATAGCAATAACATGCTAGTGTACCACAATCCTGCACTAAGTGCAACCTGCACAATAACGTTATCTACACATTTGTGTATTCCCAACTTGTATATATTCAAATATTTGTTCTTGTATTTTATCCTATTATAATTTCATGTATATTGTATACAGGTATATTGTATCCTAGTATTTCATTTATATTTATATTCTGTGCTGTGTGACAGATTTTGCTGCTGTAACACTATAATTTCCCGTTTTATTGGGATAGTATTATTATCAATAAATATCTTTCTATCTAATGTAAGCTTAGATTTATTTGGTGACTATTTAGGTAACAGATGACCTTTTTTAGGGTTACTGAACTAAGTCCCACATTTCCATTAATTGTAGCTTGATAGTGTATTCTGTGCCTTGGGTTAACAAGGGTAGCTATCTAACATGTTGTACCCTTCCTGTAATTCAGTAACCGTTAGGTTGGCGGCGGGATATGATGATGATGATGAGATGATGAAGCACGTTTTGCTATAAGTCGGGAGTTGTCCTACGCTTGGAGTGTCATTAAAAAGTGGACCAAGTTACACAGTTACACTGTCTCCGTGCTCTTACTCTATCCACGCCCTGAAAGTACTTGTATGTAATAACGACGATTTAATAGTTAACGCTAACTATAACTAGCGTTACGCTAGTAAGCTAAACTAATGTGAGATAGCAAACACGGTTAACATTGGCTCCTAAATACCAGCAGGGTGTCACTATGAGCACATTAGCCTGTTGATGTTACCATTTAGCCCATAACACCATTGTTACTGGAAATGCATGCCGACAGTCTTCCTCAGACTAATCAAAGCATTTTTATGTGACACTCGAATGTCTTTATCTTCATCTGGCTATATTTTATACGTACTTTTAACAATGTGTCATACTGTTTGCGTTTGACATTTATCCACCGTTTTATTCCACGGGCATTGACCTCGGATGGGTTTTTACTTTTATGAGCAGACTCTTACAAATAGTTGTGATGTTTTTATTGCCACTGGCACCTGGAGGAGGTGTCCCCCCACCCTCCATACTATAACCAGATGGGTGTGTTGGGTAGGAAAGACGCTACAGCTGGACCCCACGCCTAGAGATGATCTCTTTATCCTAAAATTGTACCGGAGGGGAGGATGTTGATGGAGGGGTTAGAAGGAGGGGGGAGATACTTAGATGGATGAATATTTGGGGAGCCTCAAGGGTCTAAAGCAAACTCTCTGCAGAGGCTCTGGACTCAACGTTAAAGTCCCAGGTGCCATCAGATTTCAATAAAGTCTTGGTTCAGAAGGAAGAAAGGCAGAAAAGTAATAGCAGCTTAACTTCAAACTAAAGTCGCTGCAGTACAGCGTGAAGCTGTTTTCCCCTCAAATCTTAGATAAGAATAGAAAGCGAGTTTGAGTTCTTGTTTTGACATTGTTATTGCCAAGATTTTAGTGACATTTTGCTTAATTAGAGTCGGCCATGACATACAACTTGGGGATAACTGACCAGGGAAGTCTGTGATCTTTTGGAAGATGCAAAATCTCGTCTCCTTCCTTTTGTCGACTCACATTCTTCCATTTGTTTTTCTATGTTCCAGGGGGCTGTTCATCACTATTCATGACCGAGGCCACATCTCTACAATTCTCCAGAACTGGCCAGAAAAGGACGTCAGGGTAAATGATATTAGTAGATTGATTTATTTGATTAAGACAATGCACATTAGTCAATATTTCTGTAAATGCACCAGTGTTAGCCAGTCGGCTAATTTTCAACTGTAGTCCTGGTTACCCAGCATGCATGTCTTTATGGTGGGAAGAAACCCACGCAAACACGGGGAGAACATGTCTTACATCAGTATTTAATGTACAGTATTTATGTTGTTCCCTCACGACCACATTACGAAACCCATGGGAACCCAGTCTTCTTCTGTATGACTGCATCAATAACACAGAACATAATAATGTACAGCATGTTTGCAAAAATGCGAACTGGAACCTGAAATATGTGGTTGAGTGGCTCAGTGGCCAACACATTAAGAGTAATGAGGATACAGAAATAATCAATTTGGGCCTTTTTAGTGGTCTTTTATTGGAATTAGCTGACAATTCAAAAATATAGAATATGATGTGCCTTGTATGCATTTAGCAAACACCTGCACGTCTCTCACGAAGCAGCCGAATGTTGAGAAAACAACGTCCTTAAAATGTCCTTAACATGGATAGTTGTACTGGGTAAACACATCATAGTAACCCTGCACTGGAGAAGGCTTCTATGTTACTGCCACCCCCCATACAGGAGCACAGCTGTGATCCAGTGCACAGCCCACAGCCGGACCATGATGGCCGGCCCACCCCCAGCAATCACCCAAAACAAAGTTAATGTCAAGCCCTGAATGTATGAATCGAAAGGCAAAATATATTAGAAGCCATGCGTTATCACGATATGTACTGTATAGAAATATAAATACATCCAAGAAAAAGAGCAGGAAATAGAACACATCATAGCAACAACACATGTGGTGATGATGTAAAATGAGAACTATATATATATATATATATATATATATAGTTCAAAAAGTCCTTAATGACATACAGACACTATAATAGCTTTGCATTGTTGTTTGGCTTGGTTTGAATATGATCAGCAATACTGAAGATGTAAAAGTAGTGAAGATATTTTTGGAACTATCAGGGATCTTACATTGTGAACTGAAGGTTTGTGGGAAGTTAAAGACTTATTATTATTATTATTATTATTATTATTATTATATTAATCGTGCATGCTACATTGGGTTGAAAACACAATGTGTGTATTACAGCAAGGCCAGTCATCTCACACCAGGCTGTCTCAAACAATAATGAAGACAGATAATCCAGTGATCCCCAGTTTTTCAAAACATTTAATCTGGATCTAATTGATCCGGATTTGGAAATCCCACGTTTTACTATCCAGGATCACCTGATCCATCTTACTTTCATGCCAGTTTTTTTTTTTTTAAAGGAACATCGGATTGGATCACTATGATCCAAATACCAAATTTCAGGATTACCAAATCCTTTTCACCAGAGCCTTTAATGGAACCAACAGTGTAGCCTACTGGCTCAGCGAAGAACAGCAGAGAGGCCAAATAGCCAGCGTATGTTTTCATTTTAACAACCAGAAACATTTTACATTGCTTATTTTGTTATAATGTTACAAAAAAAAATACAATCCAATAGTATTGTTTATAATATATCCAATAGTATTGTTTATGATATATACACATTGGCTCTTTTGACCTGCTATATTGGCCAATTTCCCAAAAGACCGACTCATTCCTCTAATCCGTTGTATAGAGCAACTATGTGCAAGTCATAATCTACTCATATTTAGAATGACGAAACCAGTAGGCATTCCTGGCATGTCAAATATACCTGCAGCCTGAGCCACCTGTTCACAGCTGTCAACAGCTGGGCATTTACCACGGCGCTGACATGCCGCCTCTCATTGTCAGGGTGGTCTTATCGTTAACTCACCTAATATGGCCGACTCAACATCTCCGTGGAGAAAGAGCAAACGGGAGCCAAGGTAACCATCCACTGATGAGCCTTGGCAATCTTTTATATGGACTCCGATAAGGCTCATTAATATTTTGAGCTTGTAAAAAGGTTTTGCAGCTGTAGAATTATTTTCCACAAGTGATAGTTGGGGGCTCTTAATGGTATTACGTATAGTCATTATAGATTCTAAACATTCAAATGGGAAAACCAATGACACCCTTTAAACCTGTCAGATTGTGGGAGGAACCAGGCTGTAAAAATGGCGTGCCAGAGTTCTCTGCGTCACACACACATGGTGGAAAAAGAAAAAAAAACCTGAGCATTAGGAACATTTCACATTAAACACTTCTGCTGGTGATATTAAGCGTTACACAATTGATTTGGTTCCTGCTGTGGAATCAACCCAGAGGGACTTATTTATTGCTGAATGAGTTGAAGTGACTAGTGAGTGGAAAGCTAGGAGTGTGTAGGAAGGCCTGGCTTACACTGAGGGAATAAACATGTTCCTGGGTAGCATGGTGGACTTGTTTTGGTAAAGACGATTTGAGTTCATGAGACATGGAGACAGAACTGCTGCTTCATTTATCTTCTTAAAGCGCCCATATTATGCTAGTTTTCAGGTTCATAATTGTATTTTGAGGTTGTACCCAAATAGGTTTTGCATGGTTTCATTTTCATGCTATCTTCATCCACTTTATCCTATCTTTGTTGGGAGCTGCACATGCTCAGTAGCTAGATAACTCGTTCTCCAGCTTTGGTCAGTCCAAGGCAGGATTAGCTGCTAGACAAGGGCCACTTGTGGAATACCTGCAGAACAGGGACAGGAAGTAGTTCTTTTGGAGATTATGGTCAACTAGTGTGTGTTGTAGCAGTGTTTTGCCATTGAGAACGCTCTAGCATGCTACGGTTAGCCACCTCGTCTCGGCTAGTGACGTAGAAAGCCGTGCAGATTTTGAACAGCTCACCTGGAGACTGAAGACAGAGGACATTCAGAAACCGGATCTCACTCAAAACAGCATGGATGTTTGTTTTTTTCCCAAGTTTGTATGTGTGTGGAAGCACCAGAGACACAAGTTCAAGAAAAAAGAGATTTTTTTTAATAATATAGGTACATTAAAGTGTTATTAAATTGTGTAGCAATGCTTAAAAATGATGAATAAAATTTTTTAAATCACAATGTGGACTAGTGCAATATCCACATCGGGGGCGTCGCATCCTGTCATGTCATGTCCTGTCCTGTCCTGTTGTGTCCTGTCTTGCAAATCCTATCATACAGACTAAAGAAAAATCTGGAACAGATCCTCGAAAAAATCCCATTGTAATTCTTTTAATTTCTTGTACTTTTAATATTTTTTCAATGAGAATAATGATACGAAAATGATCATTCCCTTCAATATCGTGGATAATTTCGCAATTGCAATATTAGTCAAAATAATTACAATTATATTATATATTTTTCCATATACCCTGCAGCCCTAATGCTAATAAATGAGATGGCTGCTGTTGCTACTGTAGTTTGTGGCTGACAGTTATGTTGATTGACAGGCGGTGTGTGTGACGGACGGAGAGAGGATCCTGGGGCTGGGAGACCTGGGCTGCTGTGGCATGGGCATCCCAGTGGGCAAGCTGGCCCTCTACACAGCCTGTGGAGGTGTGACGCCACAGCAGTGCCTGCCTGTCATGCTGGATGTGGGCACAGACAATGAGGTAAGAGCTGAGGTCTAAATATATGAATGTATCATATATATATGTGTATATAAAGAACAAACTACACTTTCTATCAAAAATAATTAATATAACGTGGGTATTTTAAAGTAAAGGTGCATGTTAAAGGTGACGATATGTATCGATATTATTGAGGATTGAATCAACATATCAATTCAGATCGATGTATTGTTGCACCCCTAAATATAAGTGACAGACTTGTTACATTGTGTTGTTTTTATATTACATCAACAGAGGTGGAAAGTTAGCCTGGAAATCCAGACCCAAATACGAAGGATTAAGGGTCTGAAAAGTAATGAAAGTTGCCCATCTTGAGGGACGGCACCAAGTGTGCATTTGAAAATGTCACTGCACGCAATTGGATAACACTACGACCAATCACAACAACACACGGGGCGACGTATCCAGAGCCCCGTACGCTTAGCTACGAGCGGAGCTAACTGGTAGATTAGACTGTAGTCATCTGTTTAGCTCGCCTCAGGCCCCGCCTACATCAGATACCCCGATGTGATTGGTGCAGCTCGGCTACAAGGGCATAGTTAATGAGCAGCATTACTCGATGCCAGAGTGACTTGCTGAGCACATTCAAATTGTGCTCTTGCTAGAACTTGCTAGAAAGTAACAATTATCTATCTATCTATCTATCTATCTATCTATCTATCTATCTATCTATCTATCTATCTATCTATCTATCTATCTGTCTACATAACAGATTCAATATGTTCAATATAATCTGTTACAGAATAAGTAACTAGTCTGCAGGCATGCTAGGGGCTCTAGTGCTAATGCTTTAAGCTAAATGCTAACATCAACATGCTAACATGCTCCCAAAGACAATGCTATCATGTTATATATTTAGCAGGTTTAATGTATACCATGTCCATCATCTTAGCTTAGCATGCTAACATTTGCTAATTAGCATTAGCACAAAGTAGCCTACGGATTAAACAAACAACGTGTAACATTAACGTGTTGATTAGTGAGTTTAGGCAGATTTTGTTACAGAGACAGGCCAGATGTTACTCGCTGTTTCCAGTTTTTATGCTAAGCTAAGTTCCCCAGCTCCGCTGCTACTTTTACTTGACTTCATTTACAGATTACCACATCAGTTCTAACCTTTAGTCACTTAAATAGGCAACGGTGAAACTTTTTTCTTGCCCACACAGAGGCCAGAGTTAAAGGTCAGCTTCAGGTGCTGCTAGAGTGTCTTGCTCAATTTAAAGGTGGATTACATTAAATTAGATGAAACTCTAAATAATCCCTGTCGAGAAATTAGGTCATTATAGACCCAGGGCGTAATGATCAAAAGTGCTTGGTCTTCCTGCTCACCTCTCAACTCTACTCCTCAAACTCAAAACATTGCTCCAACAAATTAACATGCCATGAGTGTATGATGGCGTGTGCCAGAAAGGAAATGCTCTTTATCCACTGTAGCCAGGTATGCCGTGCCTCAGAAATCAGCCAAGAAAAAGAAAACAAACCCTACACTTTAAAACCAGTAAACACCCTTGACATAAGTGAGGTAAGCAGCTCCATTGGTGGATGCCAGGTGGGAAAACACCTCTCCCCGCTGCCAGCATGTGAGTGTTGCAGCCAGCAGAGCAAGAGTTACCCACCTCTGTTCCCTGTTCTCTATGGCAGCGTCTCTGAAAGATGATTCAAACTCTGTGCAGGGCAGCATGTGTGTCTGTAGCCTTAAACAGACTAAGAATAGCCTGTGCACATCTATATATACTCAACTTTCGGTCTCGGCCAAGGGCGTTGCCGCCTCAGATGCCTGTTTGCCCGACACAGCTCAGCCTGTCAGTAGCTGTCCTTCATCTTCCAAGACTCTACATGACTCAGTCCCTGGAGTTCACTTTTAATCCAAGCAAATGTCACATGTGGATCAACGATTAGAGACGTTGCTGATGATAGATGTGTTTGCAAATAAAATTAAGAAGATGTATTCAGCAGAAAGTATATGCAAGACTTAAAAACCTATTGATTTCATGCAAGCGTTAGCATGCTTAATAGCTGGGGTACGTGCAGCCCTTACCCAATACACGCATCACAGTTATCCAGGTCCCAGCAGAATTCCCTTGCATTATAACAACAGAAAAAGTGCAGTCTTTCCAGATAGCCCATGAAATATATTACATTGCTACATTAGACCTACTTGCGCCATTGAAGTTGGATTTAGAGCAAAATTGTCTCCGATTCTGCCAAGTCCTGCTCTTTATCTTTATAAAGCTACAGTATGCAGCTCTATCATTTGACCTCTTCCTGTACTGGCATCCCCATGCTTTCTTAAGTTTCCACATTGAGTCTGGTACTCTTTTTGAAGTGATTCTGGTTTAGGGCAATCATACCATCTGTAGATTAGATTCTTGGTTGCACGGCAGCAGTTTAAGACTTTTACGGGCATCACAAGGCAACTTTAACAAGCTGTCTCATAGTTCCAGTTGCTTTAAACTGCCTTATATTTGTTGCCAAAATAGAAGGAAGAGAAACACTTTTTTTGTGTGTAAAGTGTGTATCAGTGAACATTGATGCAGAGCTCATAACAACTTAGAAATATTGAAAGTATAGATGTTAAGGAATAGTTCAGCATACATTTAATGATTGATTGACCAGGCGGTGATTAGCCTAT
This sequence comes from Percina caprodes, assembly GCA_013375575.1. Lineage (NCBI taxonomy): Eukaryota > Metazoa > Chordata > Actinopteri > Perciformes > Percidae > Percina > Percina caprodes. The sequence continues at coordinate 376,670 of JABXJD010000320.1, read as the reverse complement.
AGCATAATAAATACTGGAAGCAGGAACCTCTAAATGAACACATTATAAATCAGTTGTTTAATTGCCGGCTGAATATTCACAAATGGAAAACTAGCTGCAGATATGTATGGTAGCGCTCGGTGGATGTCAAAAAAATGGTTATACCCGGCTCCAGCTCTGCCCTAATGCACAGATACGTGCAGTTTGAGGCAGTAGCGAGTAATGTGAATGCTTTTTTCAGTGACAAGTAGCTTTGTGTTAGCTCAGGAATAAAAGCGTTGGGGTTGCATTAGCATAGGAAAAAAATCAATTCCTGGTAACTCCAGAATTGCGTATTAGATGTTGACTTATCTTAAAGCTTGTTAAGGATATCCACTGGTAAGCCTATTTAGCATCACCTGGTTTTGTTCAAGTTGTGTTTGAAACTACCAACTTCACTGAGAATGGGATTTGTGAGTGCTGCTGTGTGCAGTCACTAGGGCTTAATGGTCAGTAAATACCTTCCAACCATTGTTGATGGCTTGCTTTCTATTTTTACACATGTTAACTACAGACCTAATGTGGGTGTGGAGGCTTTGGTGTTGTTTAAAGGCACATTTGACAGTGCTGGGCTGAGTAACCAAAGTAATAAAATGAGTAATGTTGCTAATTACCTTTACGGTACTTTTAAGGTAACAAGAAATGTTGTTGAGTTATTACAATAGGCATAAGAATCACTGTTCATCACTTTTGGAAAGAGGGCATCACAGAAATGTGTATGTATGTATATATATATATATATATATGCACAGGGACAAAGTTGCCTGCAAAAACACACACACACACAGTACTGATGCTAATGCAACTTTAAAAGAAAAGAAAAGTAGTCTGCCAGGTCTATTTCTTTATTATAAGAGATGACAGGCTAAATGAGTTGTAATGGGATGAATATGTGTGTGTATATGTGTCTAATGTGTAGTTTCTCTGGGATGGCTTTATGTGGGAGAAAGGCTAGCTTGCTGCCCCTCGGTACCCCGCTTCACTCTGCAGTCCTGACTTTAAAGGCCTGATGAGAGCAGATGGAGTTGGGCGGCTATGAGGTAGTGGTAGCTCTAGCTAATTATTAAAATGACTGTTATTATGGGATTATGTTTGTCCTTGAGTGGATATGGGGGTAGAGAGAGAGGCAAGCAGGCTGACATCCAAACAGTCGAGCAAGCAAACCCCTGACCAAGACAAACTGGGTTTTTTTTTGTTGTTTTTTCAAATAGTTTGACATTTTGGAAAAATACACTTGCTTGCTTTCTTGCCAAGAGTTAGATGAGAAGTTTGATACCTCTCTGATATTTGTAAGTTAAATATGGTGCTACAGTTATCCTTGCAAAAGATTGGAAATAGGGGGGAGCTAGCCTGGCTCTGTCCAAAGGTAACAGGATCTGTCTAGTTGCACTTTAAAAAAAAAACTATTTAACACTTTATATGTCATTTGTTTAATTTGAACACAAATCTAAGTGTTAGTCTGTGTGTTCCTACTTGTTTCCAGGTTCTATGCTAAGCTAGACTAACCAGCTGCTGGCTGTATTGTAGCTTCAATTTCAGCATACATATATCCTAAAAACAAGTAAAAAACACTAAATATAAGGGAAAAGGGACTCAAAATCAAGTGAAATTATCTGTCCATGCAGCAAGATCATTTCACTTGACAGTGTATAGTGTAACACTTAAAATAAGAAATTCATTCTTAAAACAAGATAAATTATCTAACACTTCTAAGTATAAGTTTTTTTTATCTTGGTAAGAACCAAATAATTTGCAGTGAACAGAATAGGTCCATTTTGAATGACTCCCAAAACAACATACAGTATTGGTGGTCGTTAACGCGTAGTTAATGTTGTGACGCGGGTAGTTACGCTAAGGGAACAAAAATACTTTGGGTTAGGCAATTATCAGGGATTGGTTTAAAAATGGGTCACGTAAAACTGCTGAAATGAGGATGCGAGTGCGTCATGGATGCGTCACTGCATAAGGAAAAACAGAAGTTTGTATGTAGTCCGTTTTTCTTTCTTTTTTTACGGCATCATCTGGTTATCTTGCTGGACTGTATCTGTCGGTGCATGCCTGGGCCCGATGTCACCTGGAATGACCCCAACACTAACACTCATGCTGATATTAGAGTCAGTGGTGTCATCCAGGACAATATGCTGTTTGTGCATTTGCACTGGTCGAGCTTTCAGATGTCCAGTGCTGGGTGTCCTTTACCTGGTCCAGGCCATTCTCGATCCCTGGTCTCGTTCCAGTGCTTCTCTAGAATTCACTTTTTCATAAACGCTCAGTCACTCCAGAAAAACGTGATAATGCGAGCACATAATTCAATGCATAATTGCCCAAAGTTCACATATTTATGCGGGGGAGGCATTTTTTCAAATACTTTGCTCTAAAATAAATTGCCAATTTCCACGCAAAATAATGCAGGGCTTACATGATTTCATAATCCCCGCATTTTTGTGGCAAAAAAAAGTCACAAATATCTTAGCAGAAAGTTGAAAAATGTTGCGTTTACTTCACACAAGAGCAGCCATTTTGCCCTGTTGCCATGGGAATGTTATGAAGTGACGCAATTACATGACAAGACAAACACAGTCTCTTTTTCATCAAACAGCAGTTTTTGCAAGTTCCAGCAATTTCATTGCATAACATTGCATAAATATCCGTCCTTTTTTAAGAAAACATGCTGCATAATCAAGGATTTCTGCCTGCAACAATAACAAAAAAACTCCCTTAATAAAAGTCCAGCACAAATTCCAACTATTATTTCCCTGAAGTCCAAAAGTCATCAGTTTGGAAACAGTTGCAACATTAAAAAAGGAGCTTCTGTGTCTGCAGCAAGCATGAACTCTAAAGCCAAACACGAGGACTAATCCTTTCTGCGAGGAAGGGGGGCTGTACAACACAAAGGACAGCTTAGCCAATCAACAGTAGATAATCTGGGACAGAAAGACAACTCATGTCAACAGTTCAGCACAGTGTCAACGAGGTCAGCCCACTTGAAACTCACTCAGGACTATCAGAGTCCCTTATAATGCAGATCCTTCTCTTTCACCTTTAAAGGCATCATAACGTGTAAATGGACGGAATAATGAAACAAGACACCGCCATCATACACTCAATAGACAGCACATAAGTTGCAAGTGAAACTCCACTCCAGAGGTGAACAACTCTTCTGGATTTAATAGCAATTTCTTTTTTCTCCTTGCATGCTCTTGCATCATCTTGTGAAATTACCACTGCAAGCTTTCCCTGATCAATCCACCTCGCAGCGGTATTTACAAGAAAATGGGTTGCTTGTTTTAGTTACTGTTGAACTTAACCACCTCAATCATATTACTGTCCATTAAAATATTGCCAGGAAAGGAGTTGGCAACTTTAAATATTGCCTTATATAAACTTTTGGAGCTGTTCTTGGACATGGACTTGGACAGTCTTGACCCTGCCATGGAAAGGCGGCTGCTGCCGCGCTCGTCTTAGTGGCACCCTCTAATTATCCATCTCTTGAAGTAAAGGTTGCTCGTCCCAATGAGGCATGACAACTCTACGGATTAGTTCGCCACCCCTTTTTGGATCGAAATTTCCTGGAAGCCAAAGTTTACTGAGTGTGGCACACATTTAGATTATGAGTCTGTCTTCCAAACTCTGTCTAGGTAGGAATCTACAGCTACAGCCCTGTATGTTAAGAGCATAGAAATAGAATGAGAGTAGAGAGGACATTGGACTGTTTCCCTGGGCATTTCACTGGACAACAGAAAAAGGCAATTGCTGTTAGTTGTTATGCAGACTCCTTTACCACGGAAGAGACGGCAGCTCCGGAGACGGACAGCTGGGTAAAACATTTTTGGGATACACGGCCATTGTAGCATTAATCATGGTGGAATTAGCAGGCTAGATAGCTAACTAGTGGATGGCTGGCTAGTTTTTGCAGATACCGCCGTGCTTTAGCGCTACACTGGTTACAGTAATATAAAAGTAACAAAGTTTGATCATCACTGCAAAACTTCCTCCTAAACTTCCCCCTAAAAGGGGGAAAAAAAATACTTTAAACAAAAATACTATTTGTATAGCACCTTTCACAGATAAAAAATCACAAAGTGAAATGATTGTAGTTTTTCGAACGTTACTAGTTGCGACATAAAAGAATTCATGCCGTTAAAATGGGTTTAACTGAGTACTTATTAGCTCTGGAAATGGTACACACAAAAAAATGGCCGCCGCTCTGACCATCCTGCTATGTTGATTTGAGTGGAAATGTCCATTCTACTTCCATTATATTTTTATGGCTGAGCCATATCATAGCCGGCAGGTGAAGCATGCCAAAGATCTGATATACTATGATAAATATGTGCTGATACCTCAAATCAAAGTTTTTAGCCATCATGCTACTCTAGAGGCATTTATTTCCACCTAATTCATCACAGTCACCCTTTCTTTGTCTCTATGTCCATCTCTGCTGTTCATTTTCTCCCTTCCCTGCTACATCCCTTCCATTCTTTAAAATCCTTAGGCGCAACTAGGTCAAAGTTCACCGGTGCTGTTCTCTCGTCTCCGTCACACTCTTAGTTTACCTTTTGCTTTTCAGCCTTCAGTCCAGTGGCTCCTATACACACATATATCCCACATTTACATTCTTCGTTCGAAATCATCCTTCTCCAGGAACTTCCTTTTGTTCTTCCTGCTTTTCTCACTTACAGTACAAGTACAGTTATGCCCTGGTCATGCTATATACAATAATCCATAATTATTTTAGCCATGTTTGAAGCATGGTTCTCTTAATGGCACCACTTTAATCTAGACTGAAGTAGCTCAGCAATATTGGATATATCTCATTTGAACGGCTCATTTAAAGCTAATGAAAACCCAACAATTCTTAGTTGCAGTTGATTATACACTACTGAAATACAATGAACTACACCAAGAGACGTTTTTGCCCAGCTGGGAAAACATTTGTCTAATGGTTTCCTTGGCTCTGGGGGGGCTTTGGATTTTCTTTTAGACTTGGAAAATAAAAATTTTTAACACAAAGTCTGAGTCACAAGCTGGGCTGCATTTTGGGAAGTGCTGGATCCTGTGTGTGTAAATGCCTTTGTGGCTCCAGATGGACCTGCACAAAGTCTGATAAAGTGCCTTAGATGATCTACTTGAGTCAGGGTCAGTCGGGGCTGAAAACTACAAACATTCTGGGGGTGGGGAGTTCAATAAGTGAGGTTACAGACCTCCAAAGCCTGTTCCTCATTTCTGTTTGAGGTTATCGTCTTAAGGCTACACCAGCCAATACCTGCACAACACAACCAAATCACAAACTGCACTGAGCAGCCAAGTTGCATTGTGGGTCATGTAGGTGCAATAAAAAAGGAAATACCTCTGGATCAGCTGCATTCATTTTCACTGTCCAGGGTTAATCCAACAATGTTAAAGGAGTGCAATGCTAAATCAGTCAAGAACTCGTTACTGATAGCGCAGCTTTATAGACACAAATATTAAGTTGAGATGGAACATTACTAATAAAGTTTCCTTTCTTCCTATTGGTTTTCTAATTTTGTTCCTCTCACTCGCCATTCCGTCCTGTCTCTATGTGTTTTTGCAGATGCTGCTGAAGGACCCTCTCTACATTGGGCTGAGACATAAGAGAGTGCGAGGCCAGGCCTATGATGACCTGCTGGATGAATTTATGAAGGCTGTGTCAGACAGGTATGATCATTTTGGCCTTCAATGAATCATTTGCCTGATTCCTGTATGCAGTCTGCTATTGTCATTGTAATACAAACAGCACATGGTGCTCTTAAAAGAAATATATCAAGCAGTGATAGAGCCAAATGTTGTGGGATTCAGAGGTCTGGAACTTCAGTCACAGATGATTCAGTTTAACCTTCTTTAAATCAGGTCCTAGTTGCTAAGCAATTCAATCTACCTACTAGCTGAATGGCAATATGATCTTATTGAAAAGTGATCGGAGAGTCTTGGTAACCGTAATTGCTATTGATTTCAACTATTTAGCAGATGGTTGGACACCTGTATGTTTTTGACTCTTGGCAGCATACTATTATCTATTTTCAAAACTGTCCACAATGATCTGACTTGCTTATTAGTCCACAGAAACTCACCCAAATTGGATTTTTTTTCCCAACTCCCATAGGGACACTTGGTCTGGACCCCTTGACGTCATTTTCTCAACATGCAGGCTACTCCAATAGACTTCAATACATGGTTAGCATTGTGAATTAAAACATAACTACTTAACTAAGTTAAGAAAAGATCCTGGTTTGGGTTGGTGTAAGTGAGTTTGTTTAGGAACCTGTCGTACATGCCTAAGTTAAAATATATCAATGTTGACACTTGGTTTCATATAGGACATGGACAGCGGTCTTTGACCCATCCATCCTCCGCAATCTCTTCACCGTCGTTGTCACTCTTTGTACTCGGTCGCCTTATAGAGCTGTGGTGTGTTAATATTGATGGGAATGGCCGGCTGGCGCGGTTGCTGTTAGCATCTGATATTGCCGCGGATGGGTTTACATTGGAGAGAGTTGAAATCCTGACGCGTCTCATACAGGCGCCAAAGGGGGCGATCACACCGAATTAGGTCAATACAGATGCATCTGCTTCAAAAAAAAGCCTTTGCGCTGGGAAAACTGCAAAGTGGCTACGTGTTTTTCTGCCCACATCTTGGTTGGATTATCAGGGCCAAAGGGTGCCTTGTATCAGACGCTGAGGGGCGTGATCAAGCGACCTGGGGGTGAAAGAAGGGCTGGGTGTTCATATAAAAAAATGTCATACATGACTATTCTGCAATGCTGAAAGAATTATGATTGGACATGTTAACAGAGAAGCTTACAGGAATAGTGGGAGACCTTTGGTTTGTGGAAGAAGCTGTTTTATTCTCTGTGGGACTCTAGTGGTCCCAGTCAAAGGAAAATAGCTCACCATATCTTTCCCGAGCACAGAGATAATTCAGACTTGTGATGTCATGTAGACATGCTTAACCATGTTTGATTCAGCAGTGGATCACAATGAGGGGTTAGCTTTGGTGTGTTTGACTTGGAGGCACAGCCAGGCATTGAAGTCTTTAATATCCCATATTGTCATTCATTTTGTTTTCATACACTGATCTTATCTTTTCCCGCTGAAATAGCTTTTGGGACATATTACGTTATCTGTGTATTCCAGTTCTGTCCTTAATGAAACTTGTGTATATCTTTGACGTGCTTTTATGCTGACACATCTCTGTGTCCCCGTGTGCCTTGAAGCCATCACAGCCACGCACACATGGGCCTGGTTAAGACTTGTCCTAACCCAGAGTGTCCAGAGTCCAGTAGGATCAGCCTGGGTCTGGGCCCCCTCCAGCTGGCAACAGGAAGCCATGACTCTAATAACCGGGTGGCTTCTCAACTACAGGGAACAGCAGAGCTTTTTCCCCAAAGGAGCCAGATTGGCGGAAAATTAGTAATTATGGGCTCAGAGATTGAATGAATGATTACAGCTCTGCAGTCTTTTAAGTAATATTCTTGTTTAGTTACGTGAATAGAATACCCCAGATTGTAGCAGTCAATGAGCAGCATCAATAAGCAGCAGAAGTCCGGAGGGATTTTTTGAATCCACCATTTTAAAAAGGCTTCCGAGTTGAAGGAGAATGGTTCGTGATGCAGCCTCCAATCAGAAGGTGTTGTCTACTGCTTTTGTCTCCACGCAGAAACGAATGATCCCTTAGTCTCATTGTTCCCTCCTGCACACGCCCGCAACACAGGCTTCAAAACTCTGAACTCTCGTTTTCGTCATGGAAACACCAACCATTACAATTAATCCTTAATTTATTTCTGTTGGTGTGTGCCGATTTCTTGGTGTGAGAATCCTACTGCATGAGCAAGCTGGAGGAATGTGAAGTGAACAAACTGTATTGTTTCATTAGTCACACAGCAGCAACAACACGTTAGCTTTTTTCTTCTAAATGCAATTCTATCAGTATCTAATAGAGCATAGTCACATATGCTTGATAATCCTGACGTAGCCAGGCAACCAGCAAAAATCACTTCACCTAGCTAAAATATAGTCCAGCTCATACACCCTGTAAAACTAAAAATTTTATAAACAATGCTGTATAGATTTTTTTTCCCCTATACCACTTGTACAGGTCTAAAATCAACACTTGCCAGCCTCTAAATGCAAGCCAACACACACACACACACACACACACACACACACAGGCGTACACACAGGCGCACACACCAGCCACCAGCCACTACCTTCTGTTTCCTGATAGCTAGCGTTTAACTCAGGCTAATTAATTAGCTAGTAAGCTGCGATTTCTGCAGCCAGCCTTCCAAAAGAAAGCACAATGAAATTAAATGTTAATCGATCATTAACTGTTGATCGACAAGCAGGATACGGAGTCTCAGTTCACCCGTCTGGAGGTTCTGACACACTTTCTGCACTCCGTGTCCACGGACAGCTGTAGCGTTGATATTTTGTCCATTGTCAGACACGTGCAGCCACTTTCCTGAAACCTCTTGCAGGACTGACACAGGTCCACAGCAGTCTACCAGGCCTCCACCAGCAGGTTGTCAGCCGTGTGTCTGCCTGGTATCTACTCTCGGACGGCCGGTTTAACTCGCCGGTGCTCATCAATATAGTTCCATGTGTCACGTAGCTCCACAACAAAAAAAGGACTTTAAAACGCAACTTGCTGGTTCAAAGTAAGGACTAACAAGTTAATTAGCAGTTAAGAAACAGATTTTTATAGCCTATTTATTTATATTCTTATCATGCAAAAGACGTTCAATCGTGCAATTGATCGTGATTCTTTTTATTTGATGTCACATCGTGCAGCCCTGCCATCGACTATTTTAAACTCAAGGCATCGAGAGAATGAGACTCCGAGAGAAAGACCGACGGACGGATGAAAGGAGCAACAGCAGAGAAAGAATGCAGAATGCGTCTTTGTCTTTAATGGCGGCTCGAGGATTTGAGAAATAATGTGTGCTGAGAGATGCAGGAGAGTGAGAGGGGCCTGAGGATTTATTAAGGTTTCAGCCATCAAGCCCTGTAGGGAGTGCAGAAACAGACAGACAGCCTCTGTGCGTTTGTGCGTGTGTGTGTGTGTGTGTGTGTGTGTGTGTGTGTGTACAAATGCATATACTATATGCACACAAGTTTGACAGCTGTGTTTGGACAGAGCACCCTTGTGTGTGACCTTCTTTGTAGAGGTTCTCCCTGGCTCTGCATACACTCCAGAGGTGGGGGGTGTTGGAAGTATGTATGACATCCACCTACTTCCTATTAGCTGGAGATTTAGATTTCACTGAGTCTCCGATGAAGCCAGATTGTGTTTCCTGGAGCTGGGTCACTCGTTAACTCTCCTGTCCTGCATACTGGCCCGGACTAAACCGCAAAGTCTGAGTGATTCCCCACATGGGAGAGCGTCTCATGTCTCACACTCCTTTGCATACCATCAAACATTAATAATAATGCAGTTATTCTCAATAAAGTAGGACAGATTGGCAGTAAAGACCAAGACACCCTGTTGGTACAGTACAATGAGTCTAGGTATTTTTCTTTCATTCTGCTACCCTTATTATAGTGGCGCATCATAAATCGCTGCAAAATAAAGATTTTAGGAACAAAGGAGCTCTGTGTTGTTTGGCTAGCTTAGCGTCTTGTCTGCCTGTCTGGTCATCTTCTGTTACCAGAAGTCTCCAACATGAAAATCCAAATGAAACACCTGTCTTCCTCTAATGTGTACTATTGTACGCTGACAAATAATTAATTCCATTTTATTTATAGTATCAACTCCTAACAGGAGTTATCTCAGGACACTTTACAGATATAGTAGGTCTAGACCACACCTTCTAATTTACAAGGATCCAACAATTCCAGTAATTGTAGTAATTCAATGAATGGTTGGTGATTGGCTTAAAGACCAAGCTTGCGCAAATATAGAGCCTTTACATAGGAGCCGGGGGGGGCTCATTGTAGCAGCTGAGACCTGGCCTACCACTCGGGGAATGCAGCTTGAGCACATATGGACAAAACAAGCGTGCTGAATGAGCTATATGTTTATTTTAAAGCAGATTTTAAATTACGTTGTAACGATTTAACAGTTCGACCTTATGACATCCAATCACGGCACGGCTGTCTTGGAACGCAACAGACAGACAGTGGCGGAATGCCCCGGCACTTAAATTCAACTAAAATGTAACAGTGACCAATCGGTGTTGGGCCGCAGAAACAACGCCATAAAATGTTAAGACACAAAAAACGTAAGCCATATGAGCCTTTAGGCTCGATTATGCTCCAAAACGGTATACAGACAGCTGCAGACCACACGGGTGCAAAGTAGCTCTGTTAATAATACATACATACAAAGTACATTGGCCAAAAAGAAGAGGATTTTCCCCATTGGCCACCATTCTAAAAGAGACACCTGTAACTGTAAAAGAGGTTATGACTCTTTCTATTCAGAATTTTTAGTCCATAGACATTTTATATATTTGAAAAACTTCCGTCCAGCTGGGAAAAGCGATTTTAAGAACATTTGACATAGGGCTGGGCAATATATCGATATTATATCTAGATATATGAAGCTAGATATCGTATTGTAATATCGTAAGATGACATAAGTGTTGTCTTTTCCTGGTTTTAAAGGCTACATTACAGTAAAATGATGTCATTTTCTGAACTTACCAGACTGTTTTAGTCATTAAATCCCAATTATTATTTATCAAAAATCTCATTGTGTACATATTTTTTGAACGCACCAATAGTCAACACTACAATATCGCCGCAATATCAATGTATTTGGTCAAAAATACTGTGAAATTTGATTTTCTACATATCGGCCAGCTCTTATTTGACATCACCACAAAGTATAAGCCAGTGGAAACACTGTAGAGAAATACTGCTGCGCGTAATCAGTGGGTTGCATATCACAGAAGTATTAGAAACTTGGTTTGGCGCCATTTTGGGATCCTATGCCCAGTTAATATAATACATCCATGGCAGAAGTTGGTACAGAGCCTTCTCTTAATGCCATCAATGACAACATTTACGTCACACGGATCCCGGCACATGCAGACAGTATAATTTAGACTATAAAGGCTGAATCTACTCTAGTGTGAATTGGAACTGATGAACATGACACTGTCATATTATCTCATTTAAAGTTGATATGTTCAACTTGGTAGAAAACAGCTGCTTATTTACATATTGAGGAGATTTGGAGCAAATCCTCTTAGATCATAAAATAGTTTTCACTGTCACAGTTTTACAGCCTGAAGCAAGTGTAGGCAGGGATTTCTCTTGTGTCATCCTAGTGACGGTTTGGTCTCTGAAGTCACTGAACAGACACTGCTGTGGACAAAGAGACGGAACGTGATCTCACTGCCAAATCTCAACACCAGGGATACACCGTCTCTTTCATAAGAGCCGTGAGAGGTGGAACCAGTTGTTGTTGTGGCAGTCAAGTTCAACAAGTCTCAAGTCAACAATTTTCCTGTGTCACCCAGTAATAACAATCCTACTATTCATATGGCAAAAGTTGCATTGTCAAATTTGGCATTCCATTCAGAGGGTTGTCAAGGAAAGACAACAGACTTTCAGGCAGAAAAGGGGGCCAATGAACACAAAGGGCCTCCAAGATGAGCTTTGTTCTCTGTAACGTGCACACACACACACACACACACACACATTGTCAAAAACACTCCCCTATCTTTATGGCTCAGGCCAAGGACCAAAGAGCTTTTTTCTGCATTGGAAAGATGTTCCTTTCTTTCCGCAGTACCACAATAGTAATACACAGATAGTTACTCTATAGTTTATGGTCAGTGGATGGCCATAAATATGCATGTGTAACAGCTTAGCCTTTCTCAGGTCTGTGTCAGGAGTCTCTGACCTTTCTGGGCTGTCATTTAGAAATGAAACATAGAATTCACTGTCTGACAGGCCACATTGTTTTTCATTCTCACCTAAAGCCTTAAAAATCCTCCTGTCTTTACTGAGAATACATGCAGCATGTGAGTTTCTGCAGAGGACTACATTCCCAGATCTATCTCTCTGGACTCATTCTGTATAGGCATCTTGGTTCTGCGTGAACTGGTGTGACCTCTCCAGTAGCGAGTTGCACCAAACCATACAGTACCTGAGGGCGCTACAGTGGCAGTGGGGCAAGGCCACATCTATCCTCGCCTGCCGCCTGTCTCTGTCTCCTAAAGCCCCAAAACAATGAAAGGTTTATAGCTCCCTTCTTGGCTTCATTATTCCTCCTTTTCGCACAAGCTCTCATGGCTGTACAACTGCTCTCAGCTTGATAGAAAACACATTTCTCTCCTCAGCACTAGGCTGCCGCTGGGTTGGCAGTAAGTCAGCCGGCCTGTCAGCCTCTGTGTTAGGAAGCACTAGCAATGTTTCCATCCACAGGTTTTTATCCAAATTAAGTGATATTGAATGAAAAATACTTTATGGGAACACTAAAATTCAATGGAATTTCATGAATATCAAAGGAAATGCATTCTGTCTCATCTGATTTTTATCTTGATCGACATACGGCTTATGTGATAAACGCTGATGGAAACGTTATTTATAAGTTTTAGTTCATTTCCGCCCAGTATTTCCGCTCTGTCTGCACACACGGGGGGGGGGAACAAAGACGGATGGAAGTGGACGAACGAGGAGGCGGGAGAGGACGAGAGACTTTCAGATTTTTAATTTATCAGGAACTCGTGAAGGAAATGGTCGACAAAGGTTAGGACAAGCCGTGGGACGTCTTGCAAGACGCTCAAACAGCGAGACATGTCTCAAAAGGGAGTCTTGCAGCGGTGCCGGAGGGACAATAAAAGACAAGTTGGATCTGCAACATCATAGCAATGTGTTAGTTAGATAGTGTAGTTCTTCTTAGTGTTTTGTTATTATAGCTTGATATGTGAATATAGTGATATAGTGAAGCAGCGATGGCACTCTCTTATCAGGACAAGTTTTTATTGCAGGTGAACTCAGGTCACTTCTCGTCCTGCATTTCTTTCTGGCCCCTCTTCCTCTCTGCTTCGTCCTCCTCCTGCTGAGGGTTTAAGCAGTTTAGCAGCCACTGCAACAAGTGGGAAACAGCTTTAGTGAACTGAAGAATAACGGTGCAAACATGGATGGAGGTAGGAGGTGGGGTTTTATGAAAAGGCTGAAAAAGCCACGGAACGAATAAGCAAAGTCAAAGGTAGCACGGAAAAAAACAAAAGTGACGAGGAAGGATTTCATGTCGCCCTAATGAATAGTTAACTGGCAGGGCTGTAGGTGTTGTTGGGGGGGATTTCGGGACGGCTCGGCCTGTTTGCTTGGCCTGGCCCCAATTTCCTTCATTACTCGGTAAAACATGATCCCTGGTGTTTTTAATACAGGTTTCAGACAGCCTCACCCTTTCCTACCATTGTTTCTAAATGTTGTACTGCTGAGAAATACTTCCAGGCAGTCACGCCATTCAAATGGCATTCGTTCATCCCAACTATCTCCTGCTTTTGGAATTGCATTGCAAAAAAGTTCCCTGTTTTTTTTTTTAATCTAACTTTGCAATGATTGCAATTTCACCTTGTGTTTTCTTCAACCATGAAAAACATTTTTTTGTCCACCTCTATTATTGCCAACATTTATGTCAATGTTGTGGGTGCTTTTTTTGATGTTTTTTTCCAAAAGTTATTTGATATTTATAATATGAAATTTTCAGCGCTTATTTTAAAGGCCCATTTTGACCCGAGGACAACATGAGGGTTAAAGTGCCCATATTATGAAAAAAAAATACTTTTTCTGGGTTTTCCTCCCATCCCAGAATGCTGTACGGACTATCCAGACCCTCCTCTGCAGCGCTGTGGAGGAAGGTCTGGCAAAGCAAGACTATAGCCACTGGGAAAAAAAAAATCTCCATTAACATACAGAATTAAGTGAGTCTTTTTTTCAGCAACAATCGTTCGTTTTTCAGACATAAAGTCATCCTGTACACCTTCACCAGGCGCTTCTTTGCTTTTCCTACAGCCTAAAGCCTTTCATCTCGGAGAGCAGCAGTCGCTCTGCAAACATCCAGTAAATTCTTAGACAAAAGTTTCATCTGTTGAAAGGCATGGGGAACTTAGGATTCCTCTTTGTCGCTGCTGAGTCAAATTTACAGACTCATAATGCTGGCCTTATGGCTTCATTTGGTCCTATGATGTTGTCGTAGGCGCCTACAGCCACTGGCTCCTGTGTTCCCTGACTGTGATAGGTGGTCTGAGCAGCATCTTGTAAAAATGAAGTCAGCTGCTTTACTGGGATCCTGGGTGGGCTCTGTGTTCTTCTCCTTCAAACGGGGTGTTTTTGTGATTCTACTCCATTGTAAAGGTTTGACCTCCCTCACTGAAACTCATTGTGAGCTGCTGTTGTGATGCTGGGGAAAACCGGTGTCAACTTGTCAAATGTCCATTCAAGTGCTCATATTGTGCTTTTGTCGTTCTCCCCTTTCCTTCTTTGTGTTATATATCTTTTTGGTGCATGTTATAGGTTTACAAAAGCCCAGAGTCCCCCCCTCCAAAGGAACTTACCATCTCCAACAGATAACACTGTTCACCAATTTCTCCAAACAGCTCTGTTGTAGTCCAGCCTTTACTTCAGAGACAAACGCTCGTCACTTTGTAACACACGTTATAATGCTCGCATAGCAGCTAGCATGGCACGCTCTCATACTCTGCTTCTGACTGGCTAGTAGTCCTTACCTAGGTACAGTCAGGGCACCCTCATACTCTGCTTCTGACTGGCTAGTAGTCCTTACCTAGGTACTGTCAGGGCACGCCCTCATACTCTGCTTCTGACTGGCTAGTAGTCCTTACCTAGGTACTGTCAGGGCCCTCATACTCTGCTTCTGACTGGCTAGTAGTCCTTACCTAGGTACTGTCAGGGCCCTCATACTCTGCTTCTGACTGGCTAGTAGTCCTTACCTAGGTACTGTCAGGGCATGCCCTCATACTCTGCTTCTGACTGGCTAGTAGTCCTTACCTAGGTACTGTCAGGGCATGCCCTCATACTCTGCTTCTGACTGGCTAGTAGTCCTTACCTAGGTACAGTCAGGGCACGCCTCATACTCTGCTTCTGACTGGCTAGTAGTCCTTACCTAGGTACTGTCAGGGCCCTCATACTCTGCTTCTGACTGGCTAGTAGTCCTTACCTAGGTACAGTCAGGCACGCCTCATACTCTGCTTCTGACTGGCTAGTAGTCCTTACCTAGGTACTGTCAGGGCATGCCCTCATACTCTGCTTCTGACTGGCTAGTAGTCCTTACCTAGGGACTGAGCACGTGCAATTCCAAACAAAGATGGAATAGAAGTGCGATGCCTCACTCTGTAGCTAAAACACAGGATGAAAAGAGGAGCTTCAGCAATATGCAGTATGACAAACATATGTTTTTTTGTTGAAAATTAAAGCTCCAAATATAATTTTGAACCTGAAAATGAGCATCACATGAGCACTTTAAACAAAACAGTTATGGGGCTTTACATTTTACTTCAGACCTTCCTTCTAACATAACATAGTATCCCTTTTCTATTTATTGAAACATTTTAATATAACTGTGCATATTCATAAAACGGAATCAAAACCATTGTTAGAACTTTGTGTACTGATAAGCTAGCATCAGCTGTTTTCATTCCTCGCCCCGCGGTAATGAGAGAGCCCCCTCCCCCAGGACCAAAAACTAAGTTTTTAAAAGCTGAGACTGCTCTCTGTATATTTGTGTGTCTAAAGGTCTTTTAAATGACCCCTAACCGTTGACTTCCATTAATGAATTAATTATAGAGCAGATTAATTGCTGCTCTTCTGTTTTACAGGTATGGAATGCACTGTCTGATTCAATTTGAGGATTTTGCAAATGTTAATGCTTTCCGGCTCCTGAGCAAGTACCGCAACAAGTACTGCACATTCAACGATGACATCCAAGGTAACTCCATGACAGAGACACGCGCAAACACACACACACACACACACACACACACACATACACAAAAATGGACATCATCTTTGCCCATCTCATCTATTAATTTATTTCTCATAAAACCACATGACCGTGTAAAATACAAATTATGAATCTTGTATTTTTTTTTGGACATTTTAAATGCAGGTTGTACATTTGACATGTTAAAGGGAAACTTCACTCAAGTATTCGGGTTTGTCTGATATTACTCTCATAAACAATAGATCACTTAACCCGTAAACATACTGTGACGCTATATGAATAATTGAATGCAACCTTTTTTCATCAATTAAAAGGAAATACAGAACCAGGACATATAGCTATAGATTTAGGTATATAAACAGTAAAAATGGAAATATTTTGTTATGTCTACCTCTAATTGTTTTCTAAAATGTCTTGGTGCATACGCGGTGCATTTGAAATTTCATGAATGCTAACATTTATTCAGAAAGAAAGCTAACCTGGCATGCTGTACAACATGGATGCTGTATGTTGTGTCTCCTGAAGGAGAAATCCCCCCTTCTCTTACCATGCTCCTCTTCTTTGCTGATTTTTGGAGTGTTGATGTTGCTCTATAATACTCCTTAGGTACTGCTGCAGTGGCAGTAGCTGGACTCCTGGCGGCTCTCCGCATCACCAAGAGCAGTATGTGCGACCACACCATTGTGTTCCAAGGTGCAGGGGAGGTATGTGCAGCACACTTAAACCAAGACTGTTTGGCTGAACAGCAAGCACTAAAGCTTAGATTGGGCCCAAAAAAAATCAAACCCGATCCAACCTGAGCCCGTGCACGACACATTAACTGTAATTATGAGCCTGAGCCCGATTTAAACCCGACAATTTTTTAATGACCGAAAGAACAAGATCCAGGGTACAAGCGGCCCTAATGAGATATCATGATGCCCCCCCCCTTTTCTCCTTCCCATTTGTCTTGCTCCCAGGCAGCGATGGGGATTGCTGAGCTGATCGCCATGGCCATGGAGAAGGAGGGACTCGCTAAGGAAAAGTGTTTGAAAAAGATCTGGATGGTTGATTCCAAGGGCCTCATTGTCAAGGTGTTTTAATAAAATATTGCACATATACATACTGAATGCATAGATACATTAATCCATTGAAGTCCGACCACTATAGCTGATCGGTCCACTAGGAAGAAATCCTAAAAATTACAAAAAAACTGTTTAAAAATCTCTCAGGGTGGATTTACCCCAAACAGTTTGACATCAGTGGAAAAATCAAGGGAAACTTTCCCCAATGTTAGTTTATACGACACAACATCAACATCTGTTACGCATCTGTATATCCATGTTATTCATCCCTCAATCCTCCTCTTCGCTGTCCTCCACCGTTTACTTTCAACAACAACACTCTTTTTTCCTCTCCCCTTTATCCCACCTCTCCTCTTCATCCTCTTTTCACCTCCTCTTTTCTCTTTCTCGTTTCCAACTGGTCATCCTCAAGTACAGAGGAGCACTTTCAAGAAATCCTTCATTCCTTCAGCAGTAAAAGATGGTTGGTCAGCAATAAGAATGTTTTTCACAGTGCCTGGTGTTTCTACAGAGGGTCTCATGTCTTCTATGTCCTCCTCCTCCTCAACCCTTCCTCTCCATCTCCGTAGGGCCGTGACCATCTGACTCACGAGAAGGAGAGGTTTGCTCATGAGCATCCGGAGATGAAGAGACTGGAGGATGTGATTCGGGAACTGAAACCCACAGCTATCATTGGTATAGTCTATATCGACGTTCCACTTCCGGGATTGATTGTTGACGTAAATTACGCCGGATTTCACTCATTTAGGCCGGCTATCCGTTGCCTTGGGCTGTCTTTGTGTTGGTGTTCTAACCTCCGGTGGATTTCTGAGGACTATGGTTACCTGCTCCTCAGATCTCTGCAGGGTAAATCCAGACAGCTAGCTAGACAACCTGAGATGGTCCCATGGCATGATGTTTTTTAACATTAATATGAGTTCCCCCACCCTGCCTATGGTCCCCCAGTGGTTAGAAATAGGTGATAGGTGTAAACAGAGCCCTGGGTATCCTGCTCTGCCTTTGAGAAAATGAAAGCTCAGATGGGCTGATCTGGAATCTTGCCCCTTATGAGGTCATCACTGGCTTTAATGGCTGTAACTCTGCACCAAGGCTGAATTTTGAGAAAGAAACTTCAGTACAGTATTAGGGGACCACTAAGGTCTATATAAAAGAGACTTCAGATACAGTATTAGGGGACCACTAAGGTCTATATAAAGAGACTTCAGATACAGTATTAGGGGACCACTAAGGTCTATATAAAAGAGACTTCAGATACAGTATTAGGGGACCACTAAGGTCTATATAAAAGAGACTTCAGATACAGTATTAGGGGACCACTAAGGTCTGTATAAAAGAGACTTCAGATACAGTATTAGGGGACCACTAAGGTCTATATAAAAGAGACTTCAGATACAGTATTAGGGGACCACTAAGGTCTATATAAAAGAGACTTCAGATACAGTATTAGGGGACCACTAAGGTCTATATAAAAGAGACTTCAGATACAGTATTAGGGGACCACTAAGGTCTATATAAAGAGACTTCAGATACAGTATTAGGGGAACACTAATAGTATAGTATTTATAGTATCAATTCATAACAAGTGTTATCTCGAGACACTTTACAGATAGAGTAGGTCTAGACCACACTAATTTACAAGGACCCAACAGTTCTAGTAGTTTCCTCCAGAGCAAGCAACAGTGCGAGGAAAAATTCCTTTCAGGAAGAAACCTGGGACAGACCCAGACTCTTGGAAGGCGGAGTCGGACGGACCGGTCGGGGTTGAGATGAAGAGTGGCAATAACAGTCACAATAATGGTCTATATAAAAGCATCCAAAGAGCACCATGTCATGGGACCTTTAACCAACTTTTGAACGTACATGTTCCACCAAAACAAGTTCCTTCTCGAGTCTATTTTGCAGAAGCGATGTTTCTCTCTACGGCACTTAAAGGCACCCAAATGATTGTGATTGGTTTAAAGAAATGACAATCAACAAGAGCATGTTTTCTCCTATCCTGGAATGCTGTGTGGAGTAGCCAGACCCTTGTCCACACCGCTGTGGATGAAGGTCAGGCAAAGCGAGACTATCATCGGTAAAACAACAAGCGTCGTAATATTTTGAATGTGTTAAACAGATTGCCAGGCTGAATGTTAGATTGAAAACTCAGTAGATAAAAGATAGATGACAGTGATAAATTAGATGCAAGGAGTCATTGAAAGAAGGGACTGATAGTACATGTGTACATTTGAGGGAGAATTTAAGGTCATATGGGGAATGCTGAAGATGAAGAACAGAATTTTCAGTCCGTGTTTATAGCCCAGTTCAGACCAAAGATTTGCAACAAGACTTACCATTACTTTTAATTTGCAAGTCTGCAACGTTCTAAAACTTGCCACTTTACACCAACGAGACTGGGTATCATCTCGATAGTGACAACTTCCTGTACTACAGTTCTAAATTACGAATTTCCAAGCCTTTTTCGTAGCTGGATATTATTTGTAGCGTCATAGAATATGAACAACCATAGTTATAGTTAGGTGCTTGCTACAGTTGCCTTTGTATTAGTAATAAAACAGCAAAAACAACGTTTTATACCTCAGATTCACTGCTTTGTTCTAACGCCGTCAGCTGTTGGGAAAGCTCTTAAAGAAGTAGACTGAAATAGGCCTGGGCAATATGGAGAATATCAAATAACCCCATGTTTTTATTGTGCATTTGATTTTGACGATTGGTGCTTTCACAAAATAGTTACACAATGAGATTTTTGATAAATCATCATCAGTAATGTGGATATTATAACGACTGTGGGTAAAGGCAAATTTTTAAAATCTAAGATGATATCGAGCCTCCTATCAATCACAATATCGATATAATTTCGATATATTGCCCAGCCCTTGACTGAAATGGGATATTTTGCACATTGATGGCCTGCGTTCTGTCTCAGGTGTGGCGGCTATTGCTGGAGCCTTCAGCGAGCAGATCATCACAGACATGGCTTCCTTCAATGAACGCCCAATCATATTTGCCCTCAGCAACCCTACCAGCAAAGCAGAATGCACTGCTGAGCAGTGTTACACACTCACAGAGGTATTTACTCTGGACTCTCGTCATGGCCATGAAGTTCCTTGGTCATCTCTAATGAATGGGCGAATAAAACCAGTAATAATCCTCTTTGTGCTGCAGGGGCGGGGCATCTTTGCCAGTGGCAGCCCATTTGACCCCGTCACCCTGTCCAATGGGAGGACGTTCTACCCTGGTCAGGGAAACAACTCCTACATCTTCCCCGGTGTAGGCCTGAGTGTCACCGTTTCTGGCATCCAAAATATTACAGAGGGAATCTTCCTTGCTGCAGCAGAGGTAACGCACCGACACGTGGCACGTTCATGGACATCAGAAAAACATTTTTCTGAGTGAAAACATCACCATTAACGTCACTTCCTGTGGGAATCAGAGGTGGGAAACTGGAGCTAGATTTGGCTAACAGAGTTGTCCTAGTTGTTGACCCGTTGACATTTGGTTCACTGGACATATTTCAATGACAATACACTTGTATCGTGGACAAACGCCTCTGCTAAGAAACATACACAGACATAACATGTTAAATAGGCCTATGTATAAAAAACAAAAAAACGCAACAAGTTGAAATGCCAAACGCCAATACAACAGAAGAAGAAGAACACGCATCCCGACCATGTGAACGCTGGCAGTCGGAAAGACAACGTAATCACATGGGGCGGTCCTTGATATTCCCAGGGGGCATGAACGCAGCAATAATCAGTACATACACACCATTTTCATGTTTTTTTATAGTATTTAATGAACGCAGGGCAGCTTTTTAAGGGTACACAACCGACAACATTAGGCAAGGTTCCTTTTTTTCTTGTTTGGCTCTAAGTTTGAGTCAAAATGTGACTAGAAACACACCACAAATCTCTCTCTTTAAATATTTCAATCAGGAGAGACAAGTGAATGAAGTAAAGATGAATGTGTACTATAACAGATGGTAAACACCTGCACACATAATAGCAGCATTAAATGTACTAAAGGCAGAGAATTGTATTTAAACAGAGGCAGGAGTAACATAGTAGCTGTGTCGCTGTGCTGTTGGATGGATGAGATCAGCTGATGTGGACAGCTGATATCATGATTGACAGCCATCATGCGTGTGCGTGAGGGTAAACCTACAGGCCTAAGCATGCAGAAGGATAGTCTTCCTGATTGTGTCTATAGCTTCTAATGTCCTACTCTTAGCATGTCGCGATGACTTTCTTCGCTACCGTAACCTGAGCTGTGTGTTTCCCGTTCGACAGGCTCTTGC
This sequence comes from Percina caprodes, assembly GCA_013375575.1. NCBI lineage: Eukaryota > Metazoa > Chordata > Actinopteri > Perciformes > Percidae > Percina > Percina caprodes. Next base: position 355,351 of record JABXJD010000320.1, on the reverse strand, counting down.
TCACCTGGTGACGGAGAAAGACCTGGCGGAGGGGAGGTTGTACCCTCCTCTGACCTCCATCAGGGACGTCTCTCTCAAACTGGCTGCAAAGGTTAGAGCTCAATGTACAATGAAGAGCAGATGTACGCTGCCTTGTCTCTGTAACACTTTATAATAACCATCACTAATAAAAAGGTAATTTGATAGTGAATCACACTTGAGTTAAAAGTGATTTTACTGTTAACAATGTCATGATAATTAATAACGTTACATTATTAATAGTCATTCATGTTATCTTTTACAGTTTGTTGTTGCACACATCATAACATTTTATATATTATATTAAGCATTTGGTAATGATTACACAATCATGTGTAAACTGTCACTGAATGTTATTTGGATGGCGATTATAAAGTGATGATTTTAATACCTTGTTAATGATGAATACATACTTTGTAAAGCATCTATGAACATTGTTTAGATGGTTGTTGTCAGGGTTACACTTTAGTTTTTTATGACACATTCATGACAGTGTTATGTCACTCTTATGTAGGTCTCTACATAAGAGTGACATGACACTGTCATGAATAGACATTATTTAATAAGTTATAAACATTTATGACATAACGCTTCTTTTAGTAAGTGTCATTCGGTTTTGTCACGACAAGTTAAGGTTAGGGTTAGGGTTCATGTGTTCATGACAGTGTCATGACAGTGTAATGTCACTCTTATGTAGATACCTTCAAGTTAAGTGTTATCAGTGCACAAATAATTGCATCTTTTTTTATAGCTCACCAAATAAAGATTTAATGGGGCCAAATTAGATACAGGATGCTTTATTAACCTACTTATTAATTCATAATTTACTAATTATTATCAGGATTAGTGAGGAGATGTTTTTTACAGTGTGTTCAGGGGACAGGCAGCTAGCAGATAGTGAGGAGATGTTTTTTACAGTGTGTTCAGGGGACAGGCAGCTAGCAGATAGTGAGGAGATGTTTTTTACAGTGTGTTCAGGGGACCGGCAGCTAGCAGATAGTGAGGAGATGTTTTTTACAGTGTGTTCTGGGGACAGGCAGCTAGCAGATAGTGAGGAGATGTTTTTTACAGTGTGGTCTGGGGACAGGCAGCTAGCAGATAGTGAGGAGATGTTTTTTACAGTGTGGTCTGGGGACAGGCAGCTAGCAGATAGTGAGGAGATGTTTTTTACAGTGTGTTCAGGGGACCGGCAGCTAGCAGATAGTGAGGAGATGCTTTTACAGTGTGGTCTGGGGACAGGCAGCTAGCAGATAGTGAAGAGATGTTTTTTACAGTGTGGTCTGGGGACAGGCAGCTAGCAGATAGTGAGGAGATGTTTTTTACAGTGTGTTCTGGAGACAGGCAGCTAGCAGATAGTGAGGAGATGTTTTTTACAGTGTGGTCTGGGGACAGGCAGCTAGCAGATAGTGAGGAGATGTTTTTTACAGTGTGTTCAGGGGACCGGCAGCTAGCAGATAGTGAGGAGATGTTTTTTACAGTGTGGTCTGGGGACAGGCAGCTAGCAGATAGTGAGGAGATGTTTTTTACAGTGTGGTCTGGGGACCGGCAGCTAGCAGATAGTGAGGAGATGTTTTTTACAGTGTGGTCTGGGGACAGGCAGCTAGCAGATAGTGAGGAGATGTTTTTTACAGTGTGGTCTGGGGACAGGCAGCTAGCAGATAGTGAGGAGATGTTTTTTACAGTGTGGTCTGGGGACAGGCAGCTAGCAGATAGTGAGGAGATGTTTTTTACAGTGTGTTCAGGGGACCGGCAGCTAGCAGATAGTGAGGAGATGCTTTTTACAGTGTGGTCTGGGGACAGGCAGCTAGCAGATAGTGAAGAGATGTTTTTTACAGTGTGGTCTGGGGACAGGCAGCTAGCAGATAGTGAGGAGATGTTTTTTACAGTGTGTTCTGGAGACAGGCAGCTAGCAGATAGTGAGGAGATGTTTTTTACAGTGTGGTCTGGGGACAGGCAGCTAGCAAATAGTGAGGAGATGTTTTTTACAGTGTGTTCAGGGGACCGGCAGCTAGCAGATAGTGAGGAGATGTTTTTTACAGTGTGGTCTGGGGACAGGCAGCTAGCAGATAGTGAGGAGATGTTTTTTACAGTGTGGTCTGGGGACCGGCAGCTAGCAGATAGTGAGGAGATGCTTTTTACAGTGTGGTCTGGGGACAGGCAGCTAGCAGATAGTGAGGAGATGTTTTTTACAGTGTGGTCTGGGGACAGGCAGCTAGCAGATAGTGAGGAGATGTTTTTTACAGTGTGTTCTGGGGACAGGCAGCTAGCGGATAGTGAGGAGATGTTTGCTGTATATGACAAAAATATGTTGTAGCCTAAAAACAGATTTATTAATGATGGTTATTATAAGTGTTATGTGTTAATAAGTGATGTATGGGGTCTCATTTTCTCCAACGCTGTGCATTACAGGTCATGGAATATGCCTATGAGCACAACATGGCGACACTTTACCCGGAGCCGTCCGACAAAGAAGCTTATTTGCACTCACTTACCTATAGCACTGATTATGATGAGTTTGCTGTGGATTCGTACAGCTGGCCAGAGGACAGCATGGCTATGCAGTCCTGCAAACTTTAAAAACACTGGACAGAGAGACGGAATGAGCGCTTGAGGGGTACAGTAAATACTGACATGACATGCAATACCATCACAAGACATGATGTTGGGATATGAAAGAGGCTGTGTGTAGAATCGTCTCATTTATATATCACTGTGGAATTATTGGTGGCAACACATGTCGAGTTATTGGGCGTTATGTGTTCGATGTCTCCCTCTCCGAAAAGCATTTTAGAGCAATTTATAAATCACTGAACCAAATGAAGGTGACAACATGTGAAACACAAAGCACTTTGCAGAACTTATATATTTAATATTCCACCAATGGTTGCTATCATATTGAATTTTATAATAATACATTTGGGGAAAGTCCTTCACAGGCTCCTTTTTAGTTGTACTGTAACAGGCCATTTTTATGACTGTGCCAGCTGTAATCCAAAAACTCTTTGTCAAATAAAAATGGTTTTGATTCATGTTTTTCATGTCTACATTTGTAGTGAAAAAAGACAAGAGTGTGTCGAGTACGACAAGTCCTCCAGAGATCGTGGTTTGGGTCTGGTACACTAGCTTGGTCCTACCAGACTCTGGTACATTAGCCTGGTCCTACCAGACTCTGGTACATTAGCCTGGCCCTACCAGACTGGTACATTAGCCTGGCCCTACCAGACTCTGGTCCATTAGCCTGGTCCTACCAGACTCTGGTCCATTAGCCAGGTCCTACCAGACCTTGGTACATTAGCCCAGTCCTACCAGACTCTGGTCCATAAGCTTGGTCCTACCAGACTCTGGTACATTAGCCTGGTCCTAACAGACTCTGGTCCGTTAGCCCGGTCCTACCAGACTCTGGTCCATTAGCCTGGTCCTACCAGACCTTGGTACATTAGCCCGGTCCTACCAGACTCTGGTCCATAAGCTTGGTCCTACCAGACTCTGGTACATTAGCCCGGTCCTAACAGACTCTGGTCCGTTAGCCCAGTCCTACCAGACTCTGGTACATTAGCCTGGTCCTACCAGACTCTGGTACTCTAGAGACTCTGGTCCATTAGCATGGTCCTACCAGACTCTGGTACATTAGCCCGGTCCTATCAGACTCTGGTACATTAGCCTGGTCCTACCAGACCCTGGTCCATTAGCCCGGTCCTATCAGACCCTGGTCCATTAGCCTGGTCCTACCAGACTCTGGTCCATTAGTCTGGTCCTACCAGACCCTGGTCCATTAGCCTGGTCCTACCAGACCCTGGTACATTAGCCTACATACATCGCTTTATTGTGAGAAACCAACTTGAAAATGGTCTGCAAGGTGGTTCTGAAATCAGGGCCAGGGCTCATTCAGGCTACGTATCTGTTCTGCCCATTCCCATGCTCTATGATGTCTCATAAGTTGTTGCAGCAATGGATGGGTTGATACCATTTGTTATTCAGATTTGGTGCAACATTTAACCATTTCTGACCACTCAAATTGATAAAAATGGTCAAAAATCCCTTTAAAACACCACATTAAGACACCAAGAGGAAACTTTAAGAACTGTATTCTTTCAGAAATTGGATGGATTGGAATTGAATCTGGAAACTGTTTAGGAACTCCTTTATGCCTAGGAAAGCCATCCTTTCTCTAAAAGCCCCAGGTCTCTAGTTTGTGGTTGTAAAGTTTCATGAGGCTGTAATTTAAAACAGTGAGCTCAAGTTTCAAAAAAATGGTCTCGCTACAATAACATGGCTATCGGGAACTAACATCATCACACATGGATACAGTTGGGCTCACTGAATCCACTTTCAGCTTTCCAGTCGTACCTAATTTATGCAATCCCTGTTTAGGTACCCAATTATGCAGAAATACAAATACACTATTTTTTTTATAAATAACACATTTGTATACTGCATGAAGAAAACAGTGTTTTTTGCAAAGTCAGGTTAAAGCAACAACACCCCAGAGTGTAATGACTTGAGCAAGGGTGTGTTTTATTGCTTATAAAGTCCTTTTTTTTTTTTTTTACAAGAGGAAGATTCTGTTTTTTTCTTCTTTCTAAAGTTACATGCTCTCACTTTAAACAAGGGACTCAGACCATTAATGGCAATGTAGTCTACATGCTTGACGTTCCACTTCTGGGATTGCTCCGGTGCCGCAGGAAATTCCGCCGGATGCACGTATAACTTTGTGTTGGCGTTCAAATCTCCGGTGGATTTCTGAGGACTATGGTTACCTGGTCCTCAGATCTCTGCAGGGTAAATCCAGACAGCTAGCTAGACTATCTGTCCAATCTGAGGACTATGGTTACCTGGTCCTCAGATCTCTGCAGGGTAAATCCAGACAGCTAGCTAGACTATCTGTCCAATCTGAGGACTATGGTTACCTGGTCCTCAGATCTCTGCAGGGTAAATCCAGACAGCTAGCTAGACTATCTGTCCAATCTGAGGACTATGGTTACCTGGTCCTCAGGTCTCTGCAGGGTAAATCCAGACAGCTAGCTAGACTATCTGTCCAATCTGAGGACTATGGTTACCTGGTCCTCAGATCTCTGCAGGGTAAATCCAGACAGCTAGCTAGACTATCTGTCCAATCTGAGGACTATGGTTACCTGGTCCTCAGATCTCTGCAGGGTAAATCCAGACAGCTAGCTAGACTATCTGTCCAATCTGAGGACTATGGTTACCTGGTCCTCAGATCTCTGCAGGGTAAATCCAGACAGCTAGCTAGACTATCTGTCCAATCTGAGGACTATGGTTACCTGGTTACCTGAGCGTAGCGTTACCCATGACGATTCTGATTGAAACGCCATTAAACCAGAGTACGTTTTCCTCTCATCCCAGAGTCGCCAGACCTTCCTTCATCATGCTTTGGAGGAGGGTCTGGCAAAGCGAGACTAATGGCAACGGGAAAGGAACAGACATATTGGTTGTTTTGCCCTATTTTCCTTTTCTCTACACCACAAATAGTGAAACAGAGAGAAATTATTGCAATCACATATTCTTTTGACGAGACAGATGAGACTTTGCTTGTGATTGTCTGTGAAACCATAGCTATGGAGATGTTACAATGCAGCTATCCCTCCCTTTTTCAGTGAGGGTGTTTCTCAAATGCATCTCACAGTGATCTGGCTCACTCCAGAGGCCCACGTGTGTCATTGCAATACAGTTGGCAACTCCTCACTGGCTTTCATGATCAAATCTGTGCCGATGTTTCATTTTTTAAAGTAGATTTTTATCATCAGATTTTAAATGAACTAACCTCTCTACAACAATTACATGTCCATTATTATCAGTCTCGTGCCATTTTAAAAGCAAGCAATATTCATCCCTTGTCTATTGTTGAGTTTGTGTTGTGTCTTTTGTGTTTAAATTATTGTATTTTAGAGGCCACTCTAGGGATGGGCGTTCAAAATTAGCTTAGGCAATGAATGCTGTGGGTGCTGCATAGCTCTATGCTACAAACTTAATAATACACATAATAATGCATTTTATTTATAAAGCGCTTGTTTTCATGCTTAAAAGACACTGTTTTAAGGGCAATTAGACATAGTATGTAGTATCAACTCTAAGTTCAAGAGGGAGAGGGCAACTAGTCCCTATACAAATAAACACACAATGACATTGTGGCAGGTGTAGCCCACATAACAGAGCCATACACACATATCAAATAAGTGGTGTGTACATGCGAGCCACAGGGTGTATGTAGGGCGGCGGTGACTCAGTGGTACCAATCAGAAGGTTGATGAGCAGGTGACACCTTGTACGGCTGTTCCCTGGGTAAAAAAGAGCGCTTTGAATAGTCGTTGAGACTAGAAAAGTGCTATATAAGAACAGTCCACTTACAATAAAAGCAGCAGGTGAATCAAACTTGTTTATGGTCCAACAGCGTTTTGTGTCTGTCCGCTGTCTGATTTAAAAACAGGATGATTTTTTACATTAATGAATCAATCAGGCCAGACAGTCAGTACCAGAGGCCTTGGCTGGCCTGATGCCCAAGCCAGTCTGAAATCGATAGAGAAGCAGCCAGACCAGTCAGCGTTCAGCGCTGAGCGTCTAGCCACAGGCAGGGTTAGCGTCACCCTCCCTTTTAGTTCAGCCCTGGGCAACCCCCACGCTGACACTATGATCAATATGTCTCAATGTCAACACCATCTGTTGGGAATGGTGTATCAGCACTCCAACGCATGAACAGCTGGCCGTCGGTGGTGTATCAGGATGAAGTTGAACACATCTGCTTTGCAGAAAGGGAAGATTTACCGTAAGAGGAAGGCATGACATGGGAGGGTGAACTTTATACCTCCAGAGATTTTCTGCCCAATTCTGAATGTTCTCCATCAGCCATTCTTCTTGTGTTGTTGTCAGATGAACTCCAGTGTCCCTTCTTCATCACCCCCAGTAATGCTCCAAATGTAATCATTTGAAGGGATTTTTAAATGTGATGTTATTACTACTAACTACTTTCAGTGTTAAGGTTGGTTTGGTCACGCTTACATTCTTACTATTGGCAGAAGTTGGACATTTCAAACAAATCCTTTACTATTTCAACCATGGCCATGGCTTTTAGACTGTGAGCAGATAATTTAGCAATCTATTTCTACCATTGTTTAGCTAAATATGCCCCCTGTTTCCATCTATAACTTGTAGCTATTTCACCATATTCAACCTTTTTTTGTCCATTTATTTCCACTATCACTGTCTGACTGTTTGTGTTAACTTTAGAAGTCTCTGCTAGCTTGCCGGGTACTTTTCATACACTCTAATTCACAATATGTGGCGTTCAGGTTGTATGCTTAATATGTGGGTGCATATTTTCCGTCAAATCACGATTTACAGTTCAAATTAATTAAATAATAATTTTAATTGAAAATATGGCTCAATTGAATTGAGCTATTGTACAATAGCTGCAGTGTATCTGCAGTGTATCACTATCTCTCTGTGTCTGTGGCTCGCCCGTCACCCTGCAGCCCTCTGCAGCACTTGCTGGTCACTGACCGGCTGGGTGCCTGCCAGCTGTAACCCCGTATCATTTTGACCTTGTTTACAGTCTCACATGAAATGGCACCTTGATGAGACCTTGTGATCGGTGCCAATCAGTACAGCCCCGGAGGGAATATCGCGTGTCTACCCATCCTCCCTGCCGCCTGTCTGCCATTAAGCCCAGAGCTTGCAGTCCTACTGTATGTGACCGCAGACGCAGCAGACGGACCGCATCATTTCATTTCCTCTCAGGATCCATGATTTGGCCCTTTGCTCCATCTCCTTTCACAATGTATGATTCATTTGTTTACTGTTGCCGCTTCACCTTGAAGAAATGTTGCAGATAGTATGATTCATGTTATAGATAGATAGATAGATAGATAGATAGATAGATAGATTTGATCCCAATAAAATGGGAAATTACAGTGTTGCAGCAGCAAAATCAGTCACACAGCACAGAATATAGATATGAATGAAATACTAGGATACAATACACAACCTGTACATACATACAACATACATGAAATAATAATAGAAATGTGTATACAGGAATATTTGAATATATACAAGTTGAGAATACAAAAATGTGCAACTGCTTAAATAGTATGATAAAATGTAAATGGACCAGTTGTGCAGGTTGCACATAGTGCAGTATTGTGGTGTCCCAGAGTCTTATATAGCACCCAGTGATGACGTTTTATTGCCTATGGAAGGAATGAGAGAAGGTGCCCCTCTGTTGGACCAGTGTGGGGTGGAGAAGGTGGTCGGGGGTCATCCATTCCACTCTAACTATAATCTATCATTTGGACTCCCTTACTTGATGCTCTTTACTTGCAGTGGCTGCAGATGAACGTGCAACCTGCTATGAAAGACCAGCAGAGGGTGCTCTGACATGTTGTTTCAGATGACATCAGGAAAAAGACCTTAAAAAGCACAATAGTGCAGCATTTGTGAAAATAATGATTTGAATGCACACATTATTATCTCTCCTCCCCGGCACATTTTCTTCCATCATTACCTTCTCTTGTAAGTTTCCTGCAACCTGTGTTGTTAATGAATCACTGTCATATAATGACTAGAAACGCAATAATACGCCAAACTCACTGCTTTCACTCTGGGCTAATTTCACCAGCTACATCTTTTATATATATATATATATATATAGTTATATATCTATATATATATAATAGTCCAGACGACTGTATTGTCCCTGCTCTTTGTATGACTCGGCCAGCGAATGGGCATTATAGTCTGAGATGATTATGGGTAAATTGGACAAAACCAATGTGGATATTATAACAGTCTATAATTGGCTAAATGGAATAAAACACATTATGGTAACATATTATTTACTGCGGCTCTTAATTCTATGAAAAATGTCATTTTTTTATATTTATTAACATTTCATTATGAATTTAGATATTTTTACCGAACCGAGCTAGTATAGACCTAGTATAGACATGTTTAGAGTTCTTAATCAGCCAGTTGTAGTTCTGGAGTGTAACATTTAGAGAGCTTTGTAATATGTTATAATTCCCAAACACAATCCAAATCCAAATGATAATGTATGCACACCACTATTGTCAATGTATTGTTGAATTACATGTCTTCTTAAATGTTACAATAAATAATGCTTTAAATATAGTTTTTCTAAAAGTAGAGCCATATCCAAAAATATATAGAATTGTACTGTAACATGAGATTGTGAACTCTTTTTTTGTTGTTGGGAGGAGTGATTTAAAAGCGGATTGTTTTAGCAAAATCTTTTCTATGATAAATCAGCGCTGTGGTCTGCTGGACAGCAGTTGATCTTGTTTTGAAGGGTTTTATATGTCCCGACGATTTGTGCTCAAGGTAACGATTGCAGGTATTTGTCCGTTGCTCTGATTGGTTGTTGGTCTATCCAATTGAGTGCAGAGGTATTTACTTTCCTGGTTCAGGGTTGAAACACGCCCCCATAATCCCAGCCCAATGAAGCAGTAGCAGACTCATACTCATCAGAGTAAGACGACATCAGGCTATGTAGTTCCTGTACTTGGCTGAAATTGCCAATTTGGTACCATATGTGTTTGACACAACATTGAATCTTCTTTAAAAAAAGAATCCAAAAGTAAGCTTGGATAATCAATGCAGTTTCCAGTATTAATCTTCTAATATTCAGTCACTGTCATAGGCTGCTTTGAGATCTAATTACATTTTTTGTTTTTTTCGGTCAACCTGCCTTTTAACCAGATAGCGTGTTTTGTCAAGTTGTCCCTGCAACATGCAATAATATGCAGAAATGCAATGTTATCATATTAGATGTTCCATGCACTCTACCTCCAGTGGGGACAGTGAGTGCAGTTGATATGTATATGATATATGATATATATGATTTTTTTAATACACATTACATTAAAGGGTTGACTCTTATCTGTGACTCAAAGCTAGAGTGGTCATTTAGTTTTACCTGTAGACCAGTCCGTCACCAAAATATAGGATTGATAACACTCACATCATATATAGCAGTGTTTTCCCCAGGTTTGTGGAAGCCTTAGCTGCACATATTTGAGGTGGGGGGGGGGGTGTTTAGAGGTCCTCCCTCAAGAAAATGTGACGTTTTTTGTAATCGAAAGCAGGAAATGTCAGATCATTTTGGACCATTATTATATTTGTATCCATGTCTAAATTAATGGACATGGATACGGACAATAAATAAATGAAACTCAAAAAGCTTAAAGACAAAAACGACAAGATCTTGTCCGGGGACCGACTACGTTCATTAGATCTGAGAACAACTTCATTTAATTAGTTCCCACAACGGCTTGGGTGCTGCACCTGAGCCTTATAACAGAAGGGAAAACCCTGAAAAGCCCTTATTTAATTTTAATTTATTACTTTTGTACTGTATTTTTCAGAAGGCCAGAACCTGCTGTACAAAATAACCCAAAATAAGCCTACTTAGTACTTGTTGTCGTGTGAGACGACACAAGTTGCTACACCAAGTGACCTTTATTTTCTCAGCAGATTCAGGTCCCTGCCTGGCTGGTGGTGGACTGAATGAGGACAATTATCAAGAAACCACCTCTGTTCAGCAGCTTCATACCGTTCTGCTGTTCCCGTGAATGATTCTGTGAGTAATTTAGAGAGACGCCTCCGTTTCGCAGACAGTTCGTGAGGCCCTGCACGTCGCACAGGTTTTAGCCTGAGAGGCAGTGGTGGGCGCAGGTTTCAGACAGCCTGTTGTTTCTCAGGCGGGTACCACGCGCAGTTACCAAGCAGGAGAGCCAACGCCTTGACAACTTTTCCACAATTAGATGAAGCCTCGCACTCTAGCGCGGGGATTCTTGCACTGAAATCCAACGTGACATGTGTGATCACAACCCCAAAGTCGTGTTTAATTAAATGTTGCAACACGGGGGCGCGTACAGACATCATTCCCTGCAGCGCTCATCACTGAAGAACACCACACGGTCTACTAAAATAGGCCACTTTGCAACATTTGTGAGGTGTAGGTTTGCTGATTTGAACCGTCATAATTCTACAAGTGACAGGGACAGATATTTAGGACGAGGATTCTGTTTCATCTATGCAATAATTCAAGAGTAGGGAAATTGAACATGTTTTAGCCTAGTTTATTTAGCTATGCACAGCACGTTGCCTTTAAGCTGCTGAGCATGTCTTTGCCGCCTTTTGAATGTCGGCACATGCTAGCCGGGCTTGTGCTTATTATTCTGCTGCAAGCTCCAGATGGATCAACACATGCTGAAAATATTACAAGCAAGACATTTGCATGTGACCTTAATCCCTTCACTTCTGCTCCACCATGCAAACAAGTCAGTCCAATGACATTATTCCATGACCCCGGATCAGAACATTTGCACTCCACAACACTGGGTATTCAAATTGGCAGATTGTGGTTGATTATTATAAAAGACAAGCGATATATCTCTCAAAACAGGTATGAATAGTTTAAGTTCTGCCTACTTTTTTGATATTTTTTTTTAGATCCCATTTGGAAATTAACGGTACCTGTGATATTGCTGTGGCTGAGAGATCATACAGGCAAGGGTATAGGTTTTGGTTTTGGGGGGTCGTGCTCCATAAAATAAAATGAAACGTGGGTGTCAAGCACTTAATTTCCTGCATTCTAGTGAAATTTCACTAAGCAACTATTTATGGTGAAAATGTAAAGGATATAATTATTCTCCTGTCTCACTTTGCCAGACCTGGGCTAGTCCACACAGCATTGGGTGGGAGAAAAAACGTGCTCTGGTTAATTGGCATTTCTTTAAACCAATCACAACCGTCTTTGAAAACTCCGATTGGACAGATAGTCTAGCTAGCTGTCTGGATTTACCCTGCAGAGACCTGAGGACCAGGTAACCATAGTCCTCAGATTGGACAGATAGTCTAGCTAGCTGTCTGGATTTACCCTGCAGAGATCTGAGGACCAGGTAACCATAGTCCTCAGATTGGACAGATAGTCTAGCTAGCTGTCTGGATTTACCCTGCAGAGATCTGAGGACCAGGTAACCATAGTCCTCAGATTGGACAGATAGTCTAGCTAGCTGTCTGGATTTACCCTGCAGAGACCTGAGGACCAGGTAACCATAGTCCTCAGATTGGACAGATAGTCTAGCTAGCTGTCTGGATTTACCCTGCAGAGATCTGAGGACCAGGTAACCATAGTCCTCAGGAATCCACCAGAGGTTGGAACGCCAACACAAAGGAAGCAGAAGATAACGGACATCCGGCCCCAAAAAAAAAAAAAAAAAGGACATCCGGCCGAATTTCCGGCAGCAACGAGCAATCTCCGAAATGGAACATTGTGGATATAGACTATGAATATTCAAAACATCACACAGATTTCAGGATGTTCTATATGGGACATCCCAACAACAAATCTGCAAGAGAATGAGACCTTGCTAAAGCCACTAGCTCCAAAGTTTGAATACTTAAATCTATCTATCTATCTATCTATCTATCTATCTATCTATCTATCTATCTATCTATCTATCTATCTATCTATCTATCTATCTATCTATCTATCTATCTATCTATCTATCTATCTATCTATCTGTCTATCTATCTATCTATCTATCTATCTATCTATCTATCTATCTATCTATCTATCTATCTATCTATCTATCTATCTATCTATCTATCTATCTATCTATCTATCTATCTATCTATCTATCTATCTAGTTTTCACAGCTCTATTGTGTTCTTTATATTTTTTCATATTATTAGAAAAATCTACGCCTATGAGTACAAGATTTAGTCCATCATGGTACACTATCTTTAAATGTGTATTTTACAAAGAAACAAATCGCACATCCAGCTACTTTTTGATGCAGGTGCATTGGAAAATACCACGTTAGACTTTAAAAAGGAAGATGAAGGTCCAAAGGGACCAAGACATTAGTTTCTTCAACAAATGGTGATGCTGGAGCCATTCCTTCTTCAGGTCTAATATTATTGTGTTCATATGCATATCGTCCTAAATGTACCGGCATGTCAGGAAACAATAAGAAATACTAATACTAATACATTGTAGAATTGATAGAATGATAGAATGCCTTTATTGTCATTATACACAAGTACACAGTACCTGTGCAATGAAATTGGACCAATCCCTTTTCAAGGCCTGTGATTAATGCATCGTTTAACGTCATCATGTTATGTAATGCGTAGATCTTTTATTTTATTTGTGTGTGATCAATGGATGTTCTGTAACAAGTGTGAATTGATTGATTGACAATGAAAGGTAAGCCCACCATTACACCAGAGATACTTAAGACCAGTAATAAGCCTGAGTACACTCGGAGGCGCACCATTGTGTGAAATCGCATTTAGCATGCATGGGTTTTAAGATATTAAGATGCATGCATTTGCAACAATAGCCGTGGTTATTGTTTCTGGATCTTCATTAATTCTGTGATTGTTCGCCGCCAGTGATTTACTGCCAAGTTTAGTAAACATCAAAGCATTTTCCCTTTGTCGCTGAAACCAGACATAACCCATTAAGTTAACATGCATATTGCATCTTGAGCTCAATAAGTTGCCTAATGAATTCTGAGAGGCAACGACAGCTTCTGGTTGCTGTGTGTGTAGAAAGTATTTTGTCCCTCTTTGCTTGTGTGGTTATGGTGTGTGACCGTCCTGCCGTCTGTATGTTCAGTGTGTGTTGCTGATTATAAATGAGGACAGTGGCGCGTGTGTGTGTCTGTGTGTGTCTGTGTGTGATGGTAATGTGGCCTTCAGTGCTCTCCTTGCCCATTAATAACCAGGTTGGCTTTGATGTGGCCACGATGAGTGAGGTGGCCCCTTTGCTTGCATCAGTTGCGGCACGTAAATCCGCCTGTTGTGTTATCTCCTTATCTGCTCAAGGGTCCACCTGAGTTTGTTCACCTGCCAGATACATTAAAGAACCTGTATTTTTATCTTTTTGATCAATATGTCACAGTGGCCTGTACCAAGGCAACATCACATAACGGCGTCAGTTCTTTATGAAGCTGAAAATAATCTGCTTTCTCAATACAACAATACAAACCATGTGTAGAGAAAGACAAGGCGGTTATGTCCTCAGAGGTGAAATCAATTGGAAACAACCTACCTGTAACACAGAGATGCAAAGCAGGTGCATATCTGTCTGTGGCGTGAAGTTATGGAACAAATAAAACATAGTAGGAATGGCTTCAAATTTAAAAAAAGGGTTCAAAGACATGACATTAAATAAGTATAGACATTGAGGAGTACTATTGCGTTAGAATGTTCATAATAGTGATGATGATGTTGATGAATATCATTATTTTCATTATGGTTATCTTCATTATTTAGGATATTATTTACCTTAGGGTGGCAATGCAGTGGTGCTCATAAGTTTACATGCCCATGCTTAAATTGATTAAAAAGAGGAATGAAAAAAATCATCTTTTGTAAATAGATCCTAATGCCTTAATTTAAAAAAAAGGAAAATCCAACCTTTTAAGGACACCAATTGTCTTTATGAATGAATAATGTATTGTGAATAAATAAATATTCTTCCTTAAAATACAGGGGGCATAAGCACACACCCCTATGTTAAATTCCCATAGAAGCAGGCAGATTTATATTATTAAAGGCCAGTTATTTCATGGATCAGGATACTATGCATCCTGATAAAGTTCCCTTGGCCTTTGGAATTAAAATAACCCCCCCCCACACCATATCATCACATACCCTTCACCATACCATAGCTTGATAGCTGGTTTGATTTGCATTGAGAGATGATTTTATGGAAAGTTCCCCATGCCGATCTCTATATATGGTGAAGTGTATGTGATGATACTGACCCTTAATGGGTGTATGTAGGCATGTACAGTGTGTATGTACATATGGTGGTAAGTGTATGCATGCATATGCAAAAACATTGTATCTTTATCATGCATGTATGTATGCATGCATGTAGAAAGTTATCTGGGCAAGTGCATATAGTTCTTAGTAACATTATGTCCATTAAATATTATTAAATTAATGTTGAAGGGTCTACGTAGATTTGAGAAATAAAATCCAAATCGAAGCAGCGGACGCCGAGATACCCTGACCTGTAGTCTCAGGTATAGGTTAAGCAGCAAAAGCATTGGATTGCACGTTTCCCACAATGCAACTCAGTCGAGCCTTTCATTAAACTTTCTGTACCATCTTTTAACACTACTCCCCCAGTTTGTAATGCAGGCGTTCTGACAAAAATGTGTTAGATTCTAACCCGAACCAAAATAATAACCCTGATCACATCATCAGGGAGATTGTTAAAGCCTTTGGAATCTCCACAGAATCCATTACACATACAGTGGGGTTCGAATGTTTGGGCACCCCAGGTAAAAATTTAAACCCCACTGTATGTGTAATGGATTCTGTGGAGATTCCAATGGCTTTAACAATCTCCCTGATGATGTCATCGGGGTTATTATTTTGGTTATTATTTTATTATTATCAGCTCCACACAACTCTCTGTGGATCTCTCAGTATGACTGTGTTCACAAGATTGTGGCGTCCGGCAACTTAAGTTAGGAGTCCATCATGTTTTTTTTTTTTTAATCCTCCATGTCCTCCTTGGCTACTGGTAAATGCGTGGAGAAAAGCCCCCTCTCCTCCACGTGTGATCACGTAAGGCTTGTATCATGTGGACGACGGCGTTGATGTCATTACTAGAAACTACGCACTGTAGCTTTAACCCTTGTGTTGTTTTCCCGAAAATCAACACTTTTGACGCTTTTTATTGATTTTTAACTTATGTTTTTGTCCCTTTTTTCAACACTTTTGAGGCTTTTTTTTATGTTTGGCACTTTTTTTGACTACTTAACACTCAATTATTAACTCTAGTTTTACAGTTATTTTTGGAATTTATGGTCAATAAACCTCATTTATAGGAAATTATACCTAATGTTTGAGTTAGAAAAGCAGAAATTAGGAATTTTTGAGACTAAGATTAAAGGAATGGATGTTGATGGATAATCACAGACTGGAATATGTCAACTTTAACTCAATACTATTTCAAAACCACTTCAACTGCTTCAAATTTCAACTGCTGTAAAATTAAATAAGACACTTCAAAATTAATGAAAGTAGAGATTTGTACTTGCCAAAGAGTGTTGTGAGGAATCAATCATGTTATTTTGGGTGGTTAAAAAGAACATTGATATAGGAAAATGGGTCCATTTGACCCAAAGACAACATGAGAGATAAAGTGTTTTATATCAGAAATATGGATTTCTTTCAACCAAATTGTCCGAAAATAACATATAACATTGTTCAGGTAAAGTTAATGATTACTTTCATTGAATTTTTGGGTGTTTTATTCAATCTTATGGCATTTGAATTATTTTTTTGTGGTTTCAAAACAGTATCCGGACTAAACTTTGACATCTATCCATCTGTGATCCACTCAATGTCCTCTGATCTTAACTATTAATCAAAATAATTCATAATTTCTACCTTTTTAACTAAAAACTTATGTATAATTGGATATAAATGACGTTTGTTGACCAATTCCAAGAATAAGTGTGAAATCTATTATTAAACCAGCTCAGGTTTTTAAAAAAGACCCAAAAGCATGGAAAAAATTAGAAATAAATCAGAAAAAGTGACAAAAAAAATATTCATTTTCTATTTTGACCTGGAAGGGCAAGTTCATGGTTAACGGGAAGACAACACGAGGGCTAATCGATGTTAATATTCATATCTGTTGGATCTGTAAATTTGCAATCGTTAGCTAACATTTTCACTGTCAGTGTTCTGTATAAAACTTCTGCTTCTGCTGCCCCCAAGTGGCCAAGAAAAGTGAATATTCCGTCTCGTTGCATAGTCTCAAATACAAGTTTCCTTTAAAAAAAACAAATTCAAGGCACAAAATGCCATTATTTTACGTTATATTGCAATTTAAAACGTCATAGGTCCGACCAACGTCAGTTGTCTTCACAAAAATGAATAAAGATTTAATTTATAATTCAGGACTAAAAACCCAACCAAAGCAATCAGATAGACCTTAGACCACACAGGATTGCAATCCTATTCGTGATGCATCTTTCATTCCTCTGCAACATTTTCTAAAATAGAATCTGCAAACATACAGCCTGAGGTAACTACTTTCACACACCAGAGGTTGTGTAAAATATTCATCTGTTGTGCTGGTCATTGAATGTCGCGCAGACCTGTAAATAGCAACTGATGACACTCTAACCTTGTGCTGAATCCTCCCTGTGCTTTCCACCATTCCACATCCATATCTCCCCACAAACACACAGTAGTTCAGGTAAAATTATTTCATGGAATAAAAAAAAAAAATTAAAAAAATGCTAGCAGAATAGATCTATCGATGACAACTGAGTATTTGTCTCCCTGTCTTAGTAAAATAATATCTGAGTGTGTGGATGAGAGTATCTGCCTTATGCTGGCTGCATATGGGTGGATAGCTCATTATCTATTGTTGGCAGGCACAATGGCCTGGAGGCCAGGCTACGCTGGCCCAACAGCCCCCAGCACAATACCTGTAAACAGCGAGCAACCTAATTGAAAACACAGTCCAGCATCACCATGTTTTCTCACAATGACAAAGCAGATGAATAGGCTTTCCAAAAAAAAATCTGAAAAGGTGGGGGTGTATTCCATATTAAGGGTTGCCGCAGTGAAAGTATCAAATGTAACCTCAAACATGTTGTCATATATATATATTTATATTTTGCGACTGGTTCTCAAACTGCAG
Source organism: Percina caprodes (assembly GCA_013375575.1). Lineage (NCBI taxonomy): Eukaryota > Metazoa > Chordata > Actinopteri > Perciformes > Percidae > Percina > Percina caprodes. The sequence continues at coordinate 337,608 of JABXJD010000320.1, read as the reverse complement.
GTGCTCATAATCAATACTATTTCACAGTGGACGTGGTTGTGATTACACATGTTACCCCCCCCCCATGAGATGTAGAATCAGATGACACACAGCATTGATTTGCTTGCTTTTAAAATGTTCTGCATCGGCTCACTAATGCATTCAACCCTCATGTTGATTGGTCACCAATGTGCCCCTCATATGAGCCTCTAGGCACTGAAATTAGAGATATAATCGTCCTGTACGGTCCAAATGAGGCCTGTACGTCCTTTACATGACATACACGAGTGTGGAAATGTCCTTTTATGTAGGTCAGTGAGTCTACATCCATCCATCATCTCCACCCACCACGATCTTAAACAGAACAGAAGAGAGGGAGGATATCTAAAAAAAGAGCTTTGTGTTACTCATGCTCGACTGCATGTGGGCTAAGTAACAGTAATCCAATCAGATAAAAGACTAGTCAACATACAAGTTTTGCTGGATATCTCAGCCTCTGCGTGCCCACCACAAACTAACTAGTTCCCTGTCAACTTGTTGACTTCCATTATGCTGAGCTCTGACATTATAGACCTAATTCTTTTGACGCTGTTCTTTAAGTGGGATTTGCGATTAGGCTCAGATATTTGCCTCTGTTCTCTCTCATGCACAATAAGGAGCCTCAGCCATATCTCTGTCTCCACACTCTGTTAATACTGTATGTCTTTTGTGCTCTCTAACCAAGTGGCTGCTCTGCTTGTTGTGTACACTGAAACTGAAAAAAACAGCCAGCATTCAAAGCTATCGGCTGATTATTGGAGTATGGATTGTGGCTCACGGATGCTTTTGCTCAGCTGTTGAGGTTGCATCAAAGGTCAGTGAAACAGAAGTTCAGATGAAATGCTGGTGACACAAAGGTGGAACTAAGGAACAAAGGTGGTTCAAAGTATCTAATTCCCCCTTTTGTGTCATACTATAGGTATGTTCTGGATGACACAGAGACTATTGCTGTACTGTAAAGAAAAACTGGAGTTTTCCCACAACTGCTGCACACAACTCAGTGCTCTCCTGTTGGTCAGAAATGATTGCATCCAAAATTTGCACCTTGATTAATGTTACTGTACCCGTTACTGTAACTGTTTTGGTTCTGAATGACCTGTCAGTCTTCCAGCTCTCTAAAGCTCAAAACAAAACCTTACAGCTGCTAAGAGAATGATTGCAACCCGTTGGAAGCCACCTTATGACATGTCTTTCCGTACATGGACTCTTTCCTTTTTGGATGTCATGTATATGGAGCCAACAGTAGCGTACATCCATGGAGTATCGGAAAAGACCCTGGACACCTGGCGCAGCACAAGGCTACAGCCTGGACCTCAACCTGTGCATGTGATTGGTCCCTTGTGTTTTGTCTGTCTGTGTGTGTGTGTGTGTGTGTGTGTGTGTGTGTGTGTGTGTGTGTGTTTGTTTGTCGGTTTCTGCATGTAAGGTTTTGTCTCCCTTCTCCTTCCAGCTGTCCTCTCTGTGTTGTTTGACTCTGGGACGCCTTCCATTGTCTCAGCGTGTTGTTTGTAATTGTTTGTGTGTTAATTTCTGAATATAAAAGAAAATTAAAAAATGTGATCACAAAAAACTACAAAAGAAATGTATTCTTTGACCCTGAAGGAGCTTTTGGAAGTCTTTCTGAAAATAACTCTGGTGATGTCACTAAGGTTATGTCGGCTTGGAGACTACATTTTTTTTTTTTTTCGACATTTGCATTACTGTCTAATGAAGAGATGCTTTCAAGCTGCGTTAAGGGGAATTATAGGATCAAACTGTTTTGGAGCTTGAACCATACGTAAAGTCCCTAATACATAAAAATAATAAGTAGACAAAAAATATATAGTATATAAATGATCTGTTATAGTTAAATGAAATGCACTGTGGGTGATTGTTTTAAGTGCTTGGAGGTCGTCTTAATTTTCCTTTTCTAACAAGGCCAACATGTCACAGAGATTCAAATGTTTTTTTTAAGAGAGACCTTGGCGAAGAAAACAATAACGCGAGTCATCACCTTACCGATCTGTAACGTTAAAAGTAAAACATACATTATGAAAATGCAAACAATGAAGCAGAAATCTCATAAGATTACTACTACAAACTACTATTTTTTGTGATTGTTATTGTCACTCTTCATTTTAACCCCAAGACACCGCCTACCAAGAGCCTGGGTCTGGGTCTGGGTCTGGGTCTGGGTCTGTCCGAGGTGTCTGCCTAAAAGGACGTTTTTCCTCGCCACTGTTGCTTGCTCTGGAGGGAACTACTAGAACTGTTGGGTCCTTGTAAATTATGGAGTGTGGTCTAGACCTACTCTATCTGGAAAGTGTCTCGAGATAACACTTGTTATGAATTGATGTTATAAACAAAATTGAAATTGAAATTGAAATAGGCATCCTAGCCTGACCTGCAGTTCAAACGCGGTTATGTCACACCCAAATGATCTTACATGTCTTGCCCATGTCTTGCCATCAAATGTACAGGCTGTAGGCCATTTCACAGGCTTCTCATTTCCACCATCTCACGGAACCAACGAAAATGAATCAGCTAGCTAGCCATGATAAAAATATAGCTGGCAAAATCAATGGTCGCCAATCCAAAATTAAGAAGCTTTGTCTGCCCCTAAAACCAAGGACCTACTGTTTGTTACTATTACTGAGTATCACTATGTCAAATGTTATCTGGCACCATTACCATTGTAAACTGCATGGGCCATGCTACAGCAGAGTGACAGTAACTAAGGAGGATGATGATTGGATGATGGTCAATTGAATGGTTAGCTCAATAGTAGTCTATATTGACAATGTGTAATTTCTGGGATTATTTGGGAGACTTTCCACCTGATGTCCCTCATTTTGACCAGATGTCCGTCACCTTCCGCTTTCTTAGTGTTGGCCACGGCGCTGTGGAGGATGGTCCGGCAACGCGAGACTAGCTGAACAGCAGTCTCAGGGGTTTCCAATGTGTAGAAAAAGTTGCAATTGAGATCTAATAATTGGAACAAAACTGAGTACTTGATATATTTCTATTTCTTCATCTTTTCAGTTGTTTATCTCTCTTTAATTTATCCGTTCCGCTCATACCAGCCTCACTGCAGCCAAAGACACGCCTCTTGCTGCTTGCAGCGATGCCCTGCAGATGTTCTCTTTTTCACATCTTTGGCCACAGAAAATGAGGAGGGGCCATCATGTGACCACCCTGTGTCTGACCATGCTGGTCTTTCTGGGTCGGCCCCGCTTTGCTGCTGCGGTGTACGCTCCCTGAGGGCAACGAGGCTGGTCAGTGAGATCACATGACCTGAGGCTATGGGTAAACTCAGGCAGGTCTTGGGCCCAGAGGTGCCGCCTCAGATTTGCAGTTAGTTGGTCTGAAGGGCGTCTCTGACGGGCCTGGATGTGATCGAATCCAAGTAGCACTAATCAACTAGGCTGGTTGGGGCGGGTTGAGACTCTGGTGTCCCATTAAGTTTGGCCTGGAGGATCATAAGGTTACAATTTCAAGAGTCTGGACTAGCCTTGGGTAATATGATTTGAAGGTCCACAGCACAGAGATACTCCTAAGACTAGCAGAAAGGAAGAGAAGAGCTATTAGAGTCCGAGTGACAGACATAGAGAGAGAAAGTTGGGGGGGGGTTAAGAGATGAGAGGACTCTTCAGACCTGGAAATACAGTTAAAAAGCACTCATACAAACCTCACACTGGACGGATCATTGGCTAAAACAGTGTGGGTTTAACAGTAAAACGTCAGAGTGTATGGCATGTGCAAGCTTATAGGTAATGCATTGTGTTAACATGCAAAATAACAATCTTAGCATTTGGTCCATGTGGACTTTGTGTGTTTTCCCTTGTGTTTGTCAGTGGTGGAAGAAAGATTGCAATCTTTTACCTTTTGAAAGTAGCAATACCATAGTGTAAAAATACTTTATTGAATGTGCAACATGTAATATATTTACTTTAATAAATCCAAAAATGACCCCAATGTGTAATCAGACATTAGGGAAACATGCTAAGTTGAAACACTTGCACATCAATTCTGACAACAATGCTATTTTCTCCTTTTGAAATTTCCGTTCCGTGACGGACTTTCTGAATTTCTGTTTCTGAATGTCTGCCTGTGTTGGTATCAACTGCCCAGTTTGACAGCTAGGCCGGGTTGCCAGATCTGTACCTGAAAAAACGTAAAGCGTAAAGCGGCAACGTTACAGCTGTGAAAGCAGCGAACAAATGAACGGGATCAACGGAGATAGATTCTACCCGACCTAAAAAACCCTGGCATGTTTCTAACGTGACCAGAGACGTAACAAAATCCCGGGGAAATATTGGAAATCTTTTTGAAAGCTGGAGACAGCTTAAAGCCCAAAAGGACGCAGAGTTGGCTAATTTCCTCCTGAACAGGTTAATTTATCACGGCTCCTAGGGATGGGCATGTTATGTCATTTCAACATTGGTGTACTCTCATTGAATTATATAGCTAAAGTACTCGAGTTGGTTCCTCTGGGACACGGCCATTAATGTGATCCAGGCTGGTTCTGGCTAACGCCGCTATGCTAACCCTGCTTACTGCTAAAGTTACCGGAGGACCATGCAAGTGGACCACGGCTAGCCTGTTCAGCCTGCTCATTAACTAACCAGTTGTTCCTCTTCTGTTCTTCATATGTTCCTCAACCGTTAATCATTCGTCCCGTATTTGTTCCTATTTGTTCCTCAGTAACTTACTTAATTACACAATGATTAATTAACACAGTAACTCCCAGTCTATTTATCAGAAACTAATTGTTAGTGCTTGAGTCCCAGTCATTTACAAACACTCTCATTAACTAACCAGTTGTTCCTCATATGTTCCTCATTCGTTTCTCAACCGTTAATCATCTGTTAATAATTCGTCCTCTATTCGTTCCTCACCTGTTCCTCATCTGTTCCTCATCTGTTCCTCATTCGTTCCTCATCCATTCCTCATCCCTTCCTCATCCGTTCATCATCCGTTCCTCATCCATTCCTCATCCATTCCTCATCTGTTCCTCATTTGTTCATCATCCGTTCCTCATCAATTTCTCACCCATTCCTCATCTGTTCATCATCCGTTCATCATCCGTTACTCATCAATTTCTCATCCGTTCCTCATCCATTCCTCATCTGTTCCTCATTCGTTCATCATCCGTTACTCATTTGTTCCTCATCTGTTCCTCATCTGTTCCTCATTCGTTCCTCATCCATTCCTCATCTCTTCCTCATTCGTTCATCATCCGTTCCTCATCCATTCCTCATCTGTTCCTCATTTGTTCATCATCCGTTCCTCATCAATTTCTCATCCATTCCTCATCTGTTCATCATCCGTTCATCATCCGTTACTCATCAATTTCTCATCCGTTCCTCATCCATTCCTCATCTGTTCCTCATTCGTTCATCATCCGTTACTCATTTGTTCCTCATCCGTTCCTCATTTGTTCATCATCCATTCCTCATCCATTCCTCATCCGTTCATCATCCGTTCATCATCTGTTCCTCATCCATTTCTCATCCATTCCTTATCCGTTCATCATCCATTCCTCCTCTGTTCCTAATCCGTTCCTCATCCATTCCTCATCTGGTCCTCATTTGTTCATCATCCGTTCCTCATCTGTTCCTCATCCATTCCTCATTTGTTCCTCATCCGTTTCTCATCCATTCCTTATCCGTTCCTCGTCCATTTGTCATCCGTTCCTCATCCCTTTGTCATTTGTTCCTCAGTAGCTACCTACATTTTTGTGTACCTTGTTTTTTTTACACAGCAGTATTACTCAGGAAGGTCCGCAGACAGCAGATGACTGTGGATGCAGAAGTCAGTGCTGGATATTCCAAAACACTGGCATACAAAACCAGATATTAAAGATGTCGTGTCTAGATACAGATGAGGGTAAGAAAAAAAAAGAAAATTGTATTTGAGTGAAGTGGCTTTTTTACATTAATTGCTCCAGTATTTCAGTGCATTGCCGTTCTAAGAATGTTTTATTGGTCCAAATAACATCTGGTCGTATTGGGGTCAAATTAATGACGTCTCAGACGCATCTTTCCTGCTTGAGGACATGGGGACATTTACAGGTGAGTAATTTAGGATCAGAGGATGTTTAAGATTTTTCTTAGTTTAACAAGCATGCCTTCAAGACAAATGTATACCCTGCAGGCAGCATTGCTCAAATGAAAGCTGATGTAATCAGATTAAACTATGTCCTGAGGAAATGTCCCCATTAAGTTCCAATGTTTCTCCTCTGTATGAGGGTTAAGCTCAGCAAATTAATTGGGACCCACCCCAGCCCACTTTATTGAACATGACACTCCAAACAAAGCCTGTCTTTATTTCTAGCAATATGTGGGAAAATAAAGGAGTGGGAGGAGGAAAAAAAAAACAACGAATAATTAAAAGGAAATCACTGACCAGATAATTGGGCAATTAGGGTCAATTAGCCAGCACTTTGGGAAGTGTGAAAATTATAGCAGGCCCTGATCTTCAAATGAGCATTTTGACTCTGTGACCTGTTTTAGCCTTCAGGGTGCATTCACACACACACACACACACACACACACACACACACACACAGTCGGATAATCTAAAATACCTTTAACTCTCCACCTTCAGTTGTTTCTACAGATGTGTTAATTACAAAACACAGAACGTTTTAAGAGGGTTTTTAAATTATTATCTGTACTTTTAGTCATTAGCTCATTTAAGTAGTGGCTCAATTGAAGAGGTAGACTGGGCTAGCAATAAAAAAAACACTTTAATTAAGTGTCTGTTTGCTGGAGAGAAAGGGGCTGTATGTGAAATAGTAAACACTTTATTTTTTATGGCTGCAACATCCTATCAAATACAAATTTTATGGGTTAAAGTTTAAAAAAAAAAAAAAATTATTCTACAGTGCAGACAGTTTCACACACATTTTTTCACGGCTGCAACATCCCCAATAAAATGAAATGAAATTTAAAAAAATATCATAGGCTAAATATCTTATGCATGATTTCAATAACATTTCCACAAAATTAGACACATTTCTTCGGAAGCTAACGTAGTACTTCACACAAATTCTATTAGGGTTATTATGAGGTGCGTTCGGTGGTGCAGTTGTCTCTTTACAAGTCAGTAAAAGCTAATTGTTCACATCAAAATAAAAGCCAAAACCGTCTTGAACTAGCAATAATGTCGAGCATCAAAATCCACGTCTAATGAAGTCTCTGTGTTGTCAGGAGAGGCCGAGTCAAACAACCTGCCGTGAGAGAGCAAAGTGGCACTCGTGCTGTGCTCTGTTCTAAGCTTATGGCTCAGAGGTTATTGAAGAGATGAACGTTTAATGCTTCAGTAACCCGCAGTAACAAGCAACTTTAAATAGTCCAAAACAAGCCGGTGATCCAAATGAAAGTCTGTGTCGAAAAAAAGACAGCGTATTAATTCCTGCTGGTGATTTTGGTCTTTTTGTACATCGGATGATTCTTTGCTTGCATGTTATTTTCTCACATGTCGACTGAACAAGCAAGCAGAGTGCTCTGTTTCCTTATCCCATTTAAGGTGAATTAATTTGGTCTTCTTCTTCCGCCTTGATTAGAAGACCTGAGAGGAAGGAAGTCAACCGTAACGGTACGTCTTGTTAGGGCCCAGCCAGCGTTATCTCTTCAGTAGAGATCTGAGGCAGCGGGGACATTCAGCATGACACCAGCAACGCAGAGAAGAAGATAAATGCTTCTTTCTGTGCTGAAGCCTTTTGTTCTTCTATTTACACCAGTTGATCAGGTTCCTCCTTCCTCCAAATTCAAAGGTTTGGGGATGCACAGTACATCAAGTAAAGAACTTGTTTTGTCCTCTGAGGGATGTTCAGGTCCAAATATTTGTAGAGAAGGCATGGCAGAGATGCCATTAGTTGGGCTAAATGGCCAAGAACAATCCCAGTGGCTATAACAGCAACCCCCAAATCACTCACAACCCCCACATACCAGGGATGGGGACTTGAGTTGCACTTGAATCACACACATTGTGACACTCAGACTTGACGTGAGACTCATCCTGAAAAGACTTCAGACTCAATCCGATGCGGGACAATCTTTTTTTTTTTAGGAATTGTCTGATGAGCTGAAGGTTTTTCCTCCTCTAACCTACCTACAAAACATGTACAATTATAATACATGCTTTAAATTCCAATATACATACTGTATATGCAGTGTTCTGAGCAGATTGGATGGAACGCAGCAAATGATACAACACTCATTATACTCACGCGAGACTTGACTTGGACTAGAGCTCAGAGACTTGTGAGCATCTCTGCCACATACACACAGTCCCACAGTCCATTTCTGGCACGTCTTGCCTTTATGACACCTACAAACTCAACCCTGTCTTCTAAAGAATTCAAATTACCAGTCAGCGCAACTGCATTCTCAGTTACACTTTGAGGGTAATACCCTTCACCATAGCTAGAGATCGGCATGGGGAACTTTCCATAAAATCATCTCTCAATGCAAATCAAACCAGCTATTAAGCTAACTGAAATAACACCATGCCAATCTCTAGGTATGGGGAAGGGTATGTGATGATGTGGGGGGGGCTGTTTAATTCTAAAGGCCAAGGAAACTTGCACAGTATCCTGATCCATGAAATAACTGGCCTTTAATAATAAAAATGTGTCTGCCTCTATGGGAATTTTTGTTGCGGGACACCCCTTTGTACAAAGCTTTATTCAGAATCAGAATCAAAAATACTGTATTGATCCCCGAATGGAAATTCTGTGTTGCAGTTGCACAAAAAGTCTAATTATCAAGTAGAAATATAAATAAAGAAATATACGGACTGTGGATATGTACGGTATTTACATAGTTAAAGGAAATTTGCAGTTAGATAAGGACCTCCGCCAGTTTTTTTTGTCAGAAATGGAGAATTGGCAAGGTAATTATCTAAATTGTTGAAACAGTTCTTTGAGAGAGCAGAAAAATTCTTATTATTTAAAAAAAAAAAAAAAAGGGTATTTGTCAAGCCACTGTGTGGTACGCTTCAACAGGGATGAATGTGGTTACATGATTGTGACTGCTCCTGAGGTCATTCGTATAACTTGGAGCCAATCCTTTCAGTTTCCAGTTCAGTAAGATTCTCTGTTTCTTTTGACGAGTCATTTCATATCCCTGCAGTCGAGTGAGTTCTAACGGAGAGCCGTCAGGTTCTTCCTTGTACGAGGTGTGAATGAGAGAGGGGACGCGGTGACGGACACTCGTTAGTGAGCCACTCTCTGAGGGCCTCTGTGTCCTGACCTGTGTGTCCTCCAGCTGCCCCGAGGCGTTCATCTAAGCCCCAGGGGCAATGAACGCATTACACACACACACACACACACACACACACACACACAGCACCGTTCATTAATGGATGGATAACATTATTCAGGTATTGTTTGTCTATTTGATGCTACTCATGAAAACAGAGTATAACAATAATAAGATAACGTTAATAATCTAATAACATTGAAAATGATTCTTTTAACTTTGAAGGTATTTGCGCTAAAGGGTCATTTTTAAAACTGTTGCCATGGGGGTGCACATATTAAAAAGAATATGGTAAATATTTAAAAAAAAATTTTTAAAAATCTCAATTGCAGAACGTGTGGCAGAAAATTGATTATAGTTTGTCAATTATTATTTTTGGACATTTCCATCATTTGCATAATAATGCACTTAAACATAACAATATGTTTTTTAATGATGTTATATTTCCAATCACTAATGCATTTTCTTTCTGTGAAACTGCGTCAGGACTGATAGAAGGTAAATTCCGTAAGTAGGACTTGATTCAATTGATTTGAAAGTCCGTGTCAATAGTATGAACCGTAGGGCATCAATGTAATCCAGTCAGATCAACTAAAGAGGCTTTTAGAGTGACGGGACACAGGTTGAAAAGCTGGTTGGATTTGAATCGTGAACCAGTGTTGTGTTTTAAAATCCCTGCAGGGGAAAAGACTGGGGAACCAATTATCGTAACGAGAATACTTCCTGAGGAATGCAATGGAAATAACGAAAGAGAGGCCTTCCATAGCTTTATTCTGCTTGATTTGGTTGGTTTGCTGAGGCCAAGACATTCAAAATCAGCACTTAAAGCCTCAAGCGGCTTTATTAATTCACAATGAGAGAGAGAGAGAGAGAGGGAGAGGGGGAGAGAGGGACACAGGATGCCTTGCAATAGGAAGATGTTTCCTTGAACATGCACTTGAATCCAGTCCGTTGCGCTTTCGCACAGCGCAGCATGCTTGTCTGAGTTCACAAGCCAATCCTCCCTCCAGGTTGGAAAACTGCACTGGCCTCCCTCAGACCCCAGGGCAAGGCATTCATATGGCGGGCGAGCTGCACATTAGACACATATGGTGCCGAAACAGATTTAAGAAATAAGCTGTCATCAAATAATCAAATCATTCATGTTTCAGAGAGCAATAATGGAGGTATGTGAGCAGATATGTCCAGGACCTATCCTAGTGGGGTGCCTTTGTGTGTGCTTGGTGTGCCTGTGGACAAAAGCTTGTTACCGTCTCTTCTTCTCTTTTTTTTTAACGGTCACACTCAAGAATATGCAATCCAGAGATCATCAACACATCACAGCAGACTAGCTGGATTCCGATGAGGATGCCAATTGGCCAGTTGATAGAAATCAGATCAATTATGAAGCTAAATTAAATTCATGTCATGGATCCATTGAGCACAGCTGAGCACAGGACTATTTTTTTATGTCCAGCAGTACAGGAGATTTTCAAAAAGTCCAAAAAAAGGGTTTCAGCTCCTGTTATTTCTTTTTTTTTGTTGTATCTTAAACTTGTATCTCTATCTTATTAATTAATATGTTGTCTCTGCTTCATGTTTTGCCTTTTATTGTGAAGGACTTGACGTTGGATGTAAAATTAAAACCAGTTGACACTAAAATAAAGTCCAAAAATTCAAAAATTACGGCCAATGTTTGACATTTGGCTATTCAAGAAAGTATACAGCTTTCAAATTATATCGATTTTTCCTTAAATGCATTTACAATTGCCACAGCTAGCCATAACTACTGCGTTTGTACTGTTTTCAAACCAAAAATAAGGCACGGACTGGATATCACACAGTAATGGAAATGAAATTGTTGGATGAATGGATGTTTTTCTTCCAGTCAGTAGCCAGCACTTCACTGATAAGACGACTGCTGATCAATTCCCACTGGTCCAGATAAGCACTTAAATTAATTAATTAGAGCCTTAGCTCAGTGGCTGGATGTGATGCACACTATGCAAGCACTAGAAAAGACAAGCCAGTGCTTCCTGTACCCTGTCTGCACTCATCGCATCAACGTCAACAGATCGCAGTGTCCTCGCTGAGAAAACAAGCCGGCACAGAGGCAAAAAAAAAAAAGGGGGAAAGAACATGCACCACGCCGCCCACCAAACCCCAGGCTCTGCTTTTTTAAAACCCGAGCCTCCGCCTCTGCTCGTGCACCGCCCGCTCGCTTTCTCCCCCCCCCCCACCACCACCACCACCCACTCCCAACCCTACCCACTTGCAACCCTAGGCCATGCGTCCAGGCTGTGCATGACAGCTCGCAACATCCCCCTGCCACAAATGTTTTCCCAAAGCATCCTTACTTCCGTGACCCTATCAGCAGATAAAAACCTCCCCACAACCCCTGATGGAGTATGCCTCTCACTTTTTTTTTTTGAATGTGTCAACAATTTCTGGCTGGCTGGCCAGACACGGCGTCCTGGCTATGTCTGCCGTATGTGTGTGCGCGTGCGTGTGTGTGTGGGCCACTGTGTGTATACGTGGATCCATGTGAGTGTTTGCACTTGCTTATGTATGTTTGAATATATTTACGTCTCTGTGTTTTTCTGTCTTTTTCTACATAAAGCAGGCAAAAAAGGGCCATGTCATTCTTCCACAACTTAATCAGGAGCTACACACAGGAGAGGGCTGCAGCAGCCTGGCCCTCCCTGATCATGTTAATGAGGTCCCCTGGCTATGCAGTCATTGAAGTATAATTGACTTGTTCGTCTCTTATCTTCCTAATAGACACTCTGACCCAGAGCACGTTTATTTCGCTATGAGAAATGTCAAGAAGGATTGGAAGTTTCCTCAGTGTGCCCATTAAAACTGAAGGCATGCCACCCTGTCTCCAGCCGGCCAGGGCTGCCATTGGCTCCCTGCCTCATTATGCAGATGCCAAACGTAAATAAATGATTTGCAGATCACTGCTGCCCCCACCATTCTCCCCCCCCCTTGCCCTTGTCTTCTTCCCAAACTGTGGTATCCATCCTCTCCCGGGACTGGAAAAGGAGGACAGGAAAGAGGGAGGATGGGAGGGAGGAAAGGAAGACACAAAACCGTCCAGGGAGCACCACGGCGATTTGTCTCTCTGGAGCGAAATAAATAATACATAGGTAGTAATTATAATAAGACATGTCCCTGACTTGAAAACCTGGCGAAGCGCATTGATGTTGTTACAGCCACGTATGTCTCCTGGCTTTCAGGAGCCATCAGAATCAAACAGGGCAGCGTGTAATGTGGAAGGACCAAGAGGCAAGCTGCGTAAGCGGGCGCCAGGCGAGGGCGAACCAGTGACTGTGGTCACACGCTTGTGGATATGAGGGGGAACATCTGTGCCTAACATCACGTCCACCATGTCTTCTCGGGCCAGTCGCAGAGTCACAAAGAAATTGCTTTTGGTCGCAGAGCACTGCTGCCTAGTTTCTGCATGTTGCATCTTGGGGACGTCCACTCTCCCCAAATCCCTTCACCCACACACTCAGAATTATAATCTTTTAAATGCTTAAAATCTGGAGCTCAGCTTTTTTATGTCACAGACAAAGTTTCATTGGATGCAATAATTATAACATAATCAATGATAATGATTAGATGAGAATACTTTGTTTTACACAAAAAGTCAAACGTAATCCAAATGTTTTTTTTAACTTTGGTAAATGACAGATATGATATAGAAACAATTTAGTAGGATAACAATACCCAATTAAGCAAATTAGATGGATTAGATGAGATAGACTTTTATTGATCCCAAAATTGGGAAATGTCAGTGCTGAAGCAGCAAAATATCAGACACACAGCACACATACACACAACATTTAAGAAATAATACATAGGATAGAATCCGAGAAAAAATATTTAAATAATAATTTTTTTTTTTTTTAAAGTTGAAAATACAATTGAAAGAAGTATACAATAAATGCATGTATAAGTTGGGAATAAAAATAAAAAAAAAACTACTTGAATAACATTTATAAAGATGCAAGTTGCACCTTGTGCAGTATTGTGATGAGTTCTATTGTTGTCTATTGTCTTTTTCTGTTAAAAAGTGGTGTTGGAAGGATTTTTTTGTAGCGGTCAGGGCAACACTGAAATACACAAATAAATCAACCTTAAATCCTGAAATCAATAAGTCATTGATTTCTGTATTTGATTGGCCTGATGCGAGGAATGATGGCTCCTGTATGTAGGAGTAAAAGATGCAGCATGTTGGTCATGTGAATGTTTCTCTGGGAACTGCTCCTGAGTTAAAGGGCAGATTTCCTAGCCTAGAAATCTAGACGCAAATGTCATTTGCAGCTAGGGGTCAGTCACTCAACTCGCGGTTGGCTTGTGAGCTGGAAAAACCAAATTCTGGTCAGGCCAATCACATCGTGTGTGGGCGGGTTTAAGATTAGATTCAACTTTATTGTCATTACACAGGTACAGGTACAAGGCAACGAAATGCAGTTTAGGTCTAACCAGAAGTGCAATAGTAAGTACAGGATATACAATGGTTCCATAGTGCAGGATAGATATGTACTGAAATATAGAAATTAATACTATTATAAACTGAATTTTACGTCTAGATTATCCTATGAATATAATATAAAATGTGTTTGAATACGGCAAAAGTTGAACTGATCAACTAGCGTTGCTCTGATTGGTTGTAGCGTTATCCTATTGCATGCAGAGGGAATGTGAAAGACAACCGTTTATCCCGCCTCGGATTGAGCCCTGCCAATGGGGAGCTCCCAGACCCAACATCTGGATGTGGGTCTGAATTGTCAGGCTACAGATTTCTTACTCTACCAATCAAAGAAACCAGAACACAAACACATCACAACCTCTGACTCACAGCCATGTAGCCAGGTCCTTATTTACCCATCATTTGATCATATAACCAATGTATCCCACTAAGAATGTGCGATAACCAATGTAGCATCATAGCTAATGTAACTACTAATAACTACGTAACTTTTTATAAGGCATCCTCAAGCTGGTTCTACATTACGGTACAGTTTTCCTTTTCTGACATCGAACTGACACAGAGCATTAATCCATTCCTGCAGGTATTTTATGTTGAAATGCTAATGCTGAAAAAAACAAAGAAGGTTAAAGTGCAAGATGTTTAAATACAAAACAGTAAAAAACAGACACAAACCTGGAAAAAAACAGGATATGATCTAAATGATGTCACTTAACCCTCATGTTGTCCTCGGGTCAAATTGACCCGTTTTCCTATATCAGTGTAATTTTTAATTTCCCAAAATAACATGATTGATTCCACACAACGCTCTTTGCCAAGTACAAATCTCTACTTTCATTAATTTTGGGGCGTCTTATTTAATTTTCTAGCATTTGGAGAAAAAAAATCTAAGTGTTTTTGAAATAGTATTGAGAGTAAAAGTTGACATATTCCAGTCTGTGATTATCCATCAACATCCATTCCTTTAATTTTAGTCTAAATAATTCCTAATTTCTGCTTTTCTAACTCAAACATTAGGTATAATTTCCTATAAATGAGGTTTATTGACCATAAATTCCAAAAATAACTGCAAATCTAAAGTTAGTAAAAAAAAAGTGGCAAGCACTGAAAAAAAGCATCAAAAGTGTTGAAAAAAGGGACAAAAACATAAAAAGAAAGTTAAAAATATTGAGAAAAAAGTGTCAACAAAAGGGTTGATTTTTGACGAGAAGACAACACGAGGGTTAAAGCAACATTGAAGCACTTTTCAGCGTTGGTCCCCCTACAGGTTGGAAGCGGAACTGTCCCATTATGTCTCATTGGAACTACAGATACCCAGGTCTACCCGGGTTTACCCAAGTCTACCCAGGTCTATCCAGGTCTACCCGGTCTGGCGAACCTGCAGAGTGCAGTTACAGCCGGTAGAGGAGCGCAAAGCAAATGCAGAAGTGCCGTTAGGAGTTGATGAACCACTGAACCAATTTTGGAAACATTATTTTAAGGTGCAAAAAGTTCTCTAGTGTTGCTTTAAACCCTTCTCTACACTGCCAGAAATCCAATTATTGCCATTATTTATTCATTTTCTTAGCTTAAAATGTCAAATTGGATCATATAATGTTAGAATCAGCAAAACAAATACCCACTATGTGTCTTTAGTGTACACCAGCTCCAGATTGGTCTAAAACCATACTCCATAGGAAATTGCTATACCAATAAAACAAAAACTTTTTTTATGTTTTATTTATTCATTTATTTAAATTAGAGTACTTTCCTTTTTATTTGATTTTCCCAACGTGAAGATCTCAAATGCTGTGTCTAAACCTTTTCCCCATGCTTATGTAATATTGATAGTATATAGATGAGTATAACAGTCACATTTGAAGCAATCAAGTGTAACAAATGTCAAAAAAGCCTGACATGTGGACTGTGTGTCGTTGTGAAAACTCCAAATAAAAACTCCTTAACCCTCCTGTTGTCCTCGGGTCAAATTGGACCCATTTTCAAAAAGTTTCTATATCAGAAATTTTGGGTTTCTTTCAACTAAATCAAGAAAAAAATAACTTGGATGGTTCCCTACAACGCTTTTCACAAGTAGAAGTTTTGATCATTTCGCTTCTTTCATTGAATTTGGGTGCTTCATTCAATTTTATAGCATTTTGAAAATAAATTCAAAAGAAAAAGGTGATAGAAATGTCAGGAAAAGCTTAAAAAAAATGTGGGGGGAAAGAACTACAAAAACATTTTTAAAAAAGGCAGAAAAAAAACAACAACTTCGGAAAAAGTCGACCAAAATGTTAAAAACAAGTTTGAATTTTTTTTTTAAAGACTTTTTTTTGGGGGCTTTTCCACCTTTATTTGATAGGACAGCTAGGTGAGAGACTTGCAGGAAATTGTCACAGGTTGGACTCAAACCCTGGACCTCTGCATCGAGGCATAAACCTCAAAGCATATGCGCGCCTGCTCCACCCACTGAACCAACCCGGCCACTGAATTTTAAATTTTGACCCAGAAAAACAAAAAGTTGCATGGTCGGGAAGACAACCCAAGGGTTGAGTAATTAAACCCACACAAATTCCCATTAAAATGCAAAAAAAAAATGCAACAAACCAGACCTGTGTCATCTGCTGTGGTGTACAAATATAGGCTACAGTAATTATCATATCAGTCACACAAGTGGTTTTATTTAGGCATAAGAACCTCATAACATGTATAAGAATACAATGGGACTATTTGTGAAAGACCAAGAAGGGTCCTTCTGTCATTTTTCCTTATTTCTCCTTATCTAGCATGTATTAATGAGATGACGTTTGCTGCCTTGTGTGCCCCCCTGAAATTTTTATTTTCTGATCAGCTTCTATGTGATCGTGGCACTGGCTGTGCCTTGACTTGGAGACATCATTATAGTAATTACCACAAGCTCTAGTCGTTGCAGGCAAATTATTCTGCCGGGTTCGTTTTTTTCATTTTTTTTTTCTCCCCCTCCGCTGCAGCTCCACAGAGGGGGAAATTACATTTTTCACCAAGCCTTTCTGTTGTCTGTATTGTGACAGCGGTCATACTCCATCACATAGCCCCTCTCTCAGCTATGAGAATCCCACAATCGGAGTAATGGCGAAAAAAAATCAAATCGGAGTAGAGGAAACAGTCTATTTACTACGCAGTTCCATACCACCATAGCTTGTGATAGAAGAATATGTTTAGTTCAATGACTCTCTCTCATTTGCATTCTTTTCATTGGGGGAGACATTTGTAATTACACAAATCTGGATATCAAAGGAATTCTAATTCATCTTTTCCAGCTTTATTTTTTTTTCTACTGCTTGATTCATCCTACCAAGACACATTTTTGAATGTTTTATTTGTATTTAACAATGCAAGGAATGCTCCAAGCAGTCGGACATACGTCCTTGGATGACCAGGATCCAGTTGTTCCCCTTGTCCTTTAACTCAGAGAAAGGCCGAATTGTATGATGAAAAAAAAAAAAGCCTTCAGTAACACAACCTGTTAAGTTAGCACAGTGGTTCCAAACATAAAACTCATTTTAAGTTACACGTGTGGAAACAAAAAGTCCCTTTTCTGTCATGTACTGGACTCTGACCTGCACAGAAAACATCTGTGCAGCTGCAGAACTCTCGATCCTCAAACAAGGTTTAACCCTCATGTTGTCCTTGGGTCAAATTGACCCGTTTTCCTATTTGACTGATTCCACACAACGCTCTTTGGCAAGTGCAAATCTCTACTTTCATTCATTTTGCGGCGTCTTATTCAATTTTATAGCATTTGAAAAAAAAACATTGAAGTGGTTTTGAGTAAAAGTTGACATATTCCAGTCTGTGATTATCCATCAACATCCATTCCTTTCATTTTAGTCTATATAATTCCTAATTTCTGCTTTTCTAACTCAAACATTAGGTATAATTTCCTATAAAATGAGGTTTATTGACCATAAATTCCAAAAGTGACTGTTAAACTAAAGTTAATGAGTTAGTGTTAGGTAGTGTTGACGTCAAAAAAAGTGACAAACATTGAAAAAAAGGAGAAAAGTGTTGATAAAAGGGACTAAAACGTAAGAAAAAGTTAAAAATAAAAGTGATGATTTTCTGTCACGACAAAACAACCCAGAGGCTCACCTGCACATATTGCTCTTCCATTGAGTTTCCATATTGTTTATGTTTTTTTTTTGCTAAAAATTAAAACCATCACAGTGGCCATCTTCGCAAAATTGAAATACTTTTCTTATTCGATTCCATGTTTCCACTCACTTACTCCATCGTCCCTTTTTCACTCACCAGCATGTCCGAAAAACCAATTGTTGAGCGCTTAATAACAAACAAAATTAGCATGTATTTTCTTTTTTTAAATGTTTTTTTAATAAGCACTAAAAGCGTGTGTTACCGCCCTGAAGTGTGCTCGAGTGTTAGCTTGTGTGCAACGCTTCTAAAGTGCCATTGTCGTTGCCTCACTTGTCGTGCGCCATACTAACTCTCTGTTTAACAGACAAACAATTACGGGAGATGCAATTAATGCAAAATAGATTAAAGGAGAGCTGGTGAAAAGAAAGGCATAAAGAAAACTCCAACAATAGTGGGATAATATTGGCTGAAAAACACATTACATCGACCTGAATAGAGCAACCACTTCACAAACACACACGTAGACACACACATGTAGACATGTACTTGTGCTCAGAAAGCGGGTGAAGTGTATGGTTTTTTTTTTTTGGTTTTTTTTTTATCAGCAGCGTAAAATATATACAAATTGAGACTCTGTCCCTCGGATGGTCAGGGTCGGAGTGTGTTTGTTAAACCTGACTGTGATTTTGGAGAGCGAGCCGGATAATTTGGCCACTCTGTAATTAGGTATTCAAGCCAAGGCTGAGCAGTTTACATTTTCAGTTCTAATTAGCCCAAATTGAAAAATGTGTTTCTTCTTTTATACCCCATATCATCCCCTAATCTAATAGTCATTAACATTCAGAGGAGTGACAGCAAGTGACACTGATAGACCTCCTACTGGAGCTCTTCATAACACAAGCACATCAGAATTGTGCCATTGACAATCACCACTGCCAGTGATGGTGCTGTGTGTAGCGGTGTGCTTTTTATGGACATCTTCATTCCTGAATAAAAAATTTAAACAAAAATACATTCTGGCTTCACTGTAACTTTGACCCAACATTCACTATGTATCATTCTGCAAGAATCTGCAGTGTGAGCCAACGGATGCCAAACTCTTAAATTATGCTTAAGTATAGATTTGGAAAGCTTCTGAAGAAGCTTTTTAGGTATTTTGCCCTTCAACTTTTTTATTTCTTTGTTTATTGTATTGATAATACTGCAGTTTGTCTCATTGCTGGCCATTAATTAACAACCACATTCAAACGAGAAAATACATTTGGTGGTATGCTTACTGACGTCCCAGTTGAAGTGGGGTGGGTGGAGCTGGACTAGAGGACTGGAGGTGGAAGGGGGGGTGGAGCTGGAGTAGAGGACTGGAGGTGGAAGGGGGGGTGGAGCTGGAGTAGAGGACTGGAGGTGGAAGGGGGTGGAGCTGGAGTAGAGCACTGGAGGTGGAAGGGGGTGGAGCTGGAGTAGAGCACTGGAGGTGGAAGGGGGTGGAGCTGGACTAGAGGACTGGAGGTGGAAGGGCGGGGTGGAGCTGGAGTAGAGGACTGGAGGTGGAAGGGCGGGGTGAAGCTGGAGTAGAGGACTGGAGGTGGAAGGGGGTGGAGCTGGAGTAGAGGACTGGAGGTGGAAGGGGGTGGAGCTGGAGTAGAGGACTGGAGGTGGAAGGGGGTGGAGCTGGAGTAGAGGACTGGAGGTGGAAGGGGGTGGAGCTGGAGTAGAGGACTGGAGGTGGAAGGGGGTGAAGCTGGAGTAGAGGACTGGAGGTGGAAGGGGGTGGAGCTGGAGTAGAGGACTGGAGGTGGAAGGGGGTGGAGCTGGAGTAGAGGACTGGAGGTGGAGGGTTAAACTCTTTGCCTGCAATGACAGCTGATAGCAAAGGGAGAAACAGAGCAGGGCTGTGACTCTGTGATTGGCCCTTGCATTTTGTGTATGATTCTGATTGGTTTAGCAGGAAGGTGAACGCCTCCACCAGCTGATTGGAGTCAGGTAGAGCATTGATTAACCCCCCTGTTGTCCTCGGCTCAATCTGACCCATTTTCACAAAGCTCCTATATCAGAAATTTGGGTTTCTTTCAACCAAATTGTCACAAACAAAATAACATGGTTCGTTCCATAAAACTATTTTACAAGATAATTGATCAGTTCATTACTTTCCCTAAATGTGGGTGTTTTATTCAATATTATAGCATTCAAATTATTTTGTTAACCCTTGTGTTGTCTTCCCGTTTTTTCAACACTATTATCACTTTTTCCGACATTTTTGTCACTTTTTCAATGTTGTGGGGGCTTTTTTTAAAAGTTATGTGATATTTCTAATGTTGACATTTTCAGCGCCTATTTTGGAAGGCCTATTTTTTGTGATTAAAAAAAAATAATAACTGAAAACGGGTCAAATTTGACCCGAGGACAACACAAGGGTTAAGAGTGAGGTCTTCCTGATAGAATTTACGCTGGGAAACATTCCAATCAGGAGAGACTAGTTATAGATATGCGACAGTAAGACACGCATGATAAATTGTACATTATTTGGATTAATTCAGGAGAGCATCGATGAAAAGTTAAGTCTTCCTGAAAGAATTTATGCTGAGCTACATTTGAAGCAATAATATGTGTAACGTTATGAATGTGTCATGTGTTTTTACAGGTAACCATAGTCCTCAGATTGGACAGATAGTCTGGCTAGCTGTCTGGATTTACCCCGCAGAGATCTGAGGACCAGGTAACCATAGTCCTCAGATTGGACAGATAGTCTAGCTAGCTGTCTGGATTTACCCTGCAGAGATCTGAGGACCAGGTAACCATAGTCCTCAGATTGGACAGATAGTCTAGCTAGCTGTCTGGATTTACCCTGCAGAGATCTGAGGACCAGGTAACCAGAGTCCTCAGATTGGACAGATAGTCTAGCTAGCTGTCTGGATTTACCCTGCAGAGATCTGAGGACCAGGTAACCATAGTCCTCAGATTGGACAGATAGTCTGGCTAGCTGTCTGGATTTACCCTGCAGAGACCTGAGGAAAGGTTAACCATAGACTGCCAACACAAAACTTATTTTCAAGGCCTTCAGTTATTATTATAGACCATGAACACTGTTAATAAATCAATAAAGTGCACATTTGCATTAAGATGAAGTGGAACAGTGTGAATGCCATATGAAGAGTTGCATAATCTGACCTGCTTGGAAAGTCACACACTTGATATTTATGTATATGATAAAAATCAAGCTGAAGGGCTAAAATTGTATTGTTGGAAAAGATATCTATCTGCCATCTGCTGCGGTGAAAAAGCAAGAGTACTGCAAACTTAGCTCTTGGGTGGGGTTTGTGTGTGTGTGTGTGTGTGTGTGTGTGTGTGTGTGTGTGTGTGTGTGTGTGTGTGTGTGGAATGCAGAGCTCTCCATGGTGCTTCGTCTTCAGAGAACAATTGGCGCATTGGAACAGACGAGACCATTAAAATAGGCCTAAATAAATTAATAAAACATCTAAACCTTCCGTGTGTGTGTGTGTGTGTGTGTGTGTGTGTGTGTGTGTGTGTGTGTGTGTGTGTGTGTGTGTGTATGTGTGTGTGTGTGTGTATGGTTTTAATTCTTGAGACTTCTACCAGACTTTTTGTTGTCATACTGTAAATGAAAACCAGAAAATGAACCCTTGGTGACCGGTGCGCTTAGACTTTCACACACTCTCTCTCACACACACACACAAACAAACAAAACAGCTGTGCGGGTGGGCCTTGTCATTAGTCCTGCTTGTTTTCCTATTGATTAAGGTAAGTTACATTGCGGTGCAACTCTCAATGCACATTTGAGAGTGAAAGTGTGTGCCATGTGGATCGGTTCTCAGTGTCTACTCAGCACTGGGACTAATTTGCATTCCTTTGTGTGTGAATAAAAGACACCTATTCTGAGGACAGAGTTTACCAGCTGCCATCCAGGACTAGTCCTTATTAGAGCCCTGCTGTTCCTCTGAGAACGCCAGCACATGTTCAACACACGCTGCCGCTCACACGCGGGCACACACACAATACGCACACACTCAAGGACACGTGCACCCCCACATAATCTATTCATACACAAATGAAAACACGCTAACACAGATGTGCGACCAAATAACAAACACACACTTTACATAGAGACTCTTGCAGAGGGTTGGAGGAGTTATCACCCCCCACCAGTGGTAATATTTTGTGGTTATCAATTAAAAGGGCAAAGGCCACTGTCTCACACACGTCTGTTTAAAAGAAAAAAAAAAAAAAATCCCATGTAATACAATGGCTTTTTGTGCCTTTGTGTGCACAATCTGGTCACACAAGTAACACAAGTTTAGATCAGGATAATATGTACATCTTGCACACTGATTTTAGTTTTCACTGCCTGCACAAACCTCAGTTTGAGCCCCATTCAGACTGGATTCATGTCTCTAAAAGAGCTAGGGCGACTTCAACATAATCTGCGCTGGTCAGTGATTTTAATTCCGTTCGGATTGTGTAGATGTGGGTCATTTTTCACTCCCACCCCATTCACAATTACAGCAGCAATTCCCCACAGTCCTGCTGTTATTTAACTCCCGTACATAGCGACATAGCTACATTTTAAAGTGGATCTTTGAGGTTTTTCCACAATTCATCAGCTCAGTCTGAAAGTTGACCTCTGTGTGATAATTGAGGAAGTCCAACATCCTTTTGCTAATCTGATACAGGGGGAAACACTGAGACCAACATGTGGACCTACTGGGGAACCAACATGAGGACAGATAGACAAGCCATTAGGAGAGCAGGACCCCATAACAGAGAGTCACGCCTCTTCTGGTGGACCTCATTGGACCTTAATTCGGAAAAGAAATATGAACAGGAGTGAACGGGGAGAGACAAATTATTTTTTGATCCCGTATGAATTGAACTATGGATTACAAATATAATGTTTATCAATGTAAAGATCCCATGGCATGACAATTTCACTTTATGAGTTTTTTTTTTTTTACATTAATATGAGTTCCCCCAGTCTGCCTATGGCCCCCCAGTGGCTAGAAAGGCTGATAGGTGTAAACCGAGCCCTGGGTATCCTGCTCTGCCTTTGAGAAAATAAAAGCTCAAATGGTTTGAGCTGGAATGTTGCTCCTTATGAGGTCATAAGGGGCAAGGTTACCTCCCCTTTCTCTGCTTTGCCCGTCCAGAGAATTTGGCCCACCCATGAGAGAGGGAGAGACATCATGGCTTTCAAACAAGCAAAGTGGTAGTTGGTCAAGGCCACAACCCCAGCCTCCACCTTGCCCCCCCCCCCCCACCCCCTCATTGTGGGACTGGCTCTAGTGGCTGGAATTCTGCACCAAGGCTTGAATTTGTGTTTTAGCTACATTTATTTACATTGTGACAAATTGGAACCATTAAAGGTTTGTCAAATTAGCTATTAGCAGTTCCTGTTTGCAGTGGATGTACACACAACATATTGAATTCATTTGATACGGAAGGGCGTTGACTCGCAGGCGAACTCTGATGCATCTTTTTCTTTTTATTTATGGACATTTATTTGCAAAACTTGAACATCGATGGTATCCACAGAGAGTGTCAATCACACTGAATGATAACAATCTGTGTTTCATATCTGTGTGTACAGATTTGACTTTTTTTATTTGTGACTTAATTCAATTCATGTAGTATCTTTGCCTTACCTTTCACTGTCCCACGCTTCCCTAGGGAGGCATTTGGCTTTGTCCTGCTCAATGTCTATGTCTATTAACAACCATATCCTGTCATTTCAGCATAGTTAAAATGTCTGGAATCATGAGTTTAGTCTCCAATTCAGACAGTGAATATTTCATTCCTGTCCTCCCCCTGTAATAGCAATCCCGTCCGCAATTTTAGAAATGCTCTTGTGCAACATAAAGTCTCAGGAACGTAGGAACCAAAAAACACCTTTGACCTTTAAAGAAGGGAGAGAAAAGAGAGATGGGATATCACAATTGATAAAAGGCTAGGCTCTAAGAAGATTTAACGTTTAGGAATGATGTTCGGCCTGTGGGAACTGTCGGGTTTCTGTAAATAACATCCCAGAGTACGGTCTAGACCTGCTCTTTTATTAAAAGTGCAATGAGATAACTGTTTTTGTGATTTGGCGCTATATAAATAAAATTGAATTGAATTGAATTGAATTTAATTGTCACCTCCCCCAGCTCTTTGAAACTTCGAAACTCTCATTCAACATGTCTTTTTGTTCTTAACTAATGTTAGTTGCAACAGTAACAGGGGCTCAGCACACCAAGGTCCGGAGGCTATGTGGGTGATGAGGACACATGTAGCACAGACAGACCACTCCAAGTTCAAGATAATTACCACCTTGTTGTATTAATAATCAGCTTTTTTCAGATCGTACTGTTTGTTGGCAGCCTGTCAGAGTGCGGCCTGATACTTTGTGACCTGACAAGTTGTTTAGTCAACCTACTTTAGCGCCTGTTTCTTGCCATGTCGAGCATCAGAAGTGATGTCAATGATGACCACAGCTAAAAAAAACTCATGGGTTAATTAACTGGTGTTTTCTTTTAACCCTAAAACTGACCTGTGGATCCTTTTGGCAGAAATAGCAAAAAAGGGGTTCAATGGACCAACCAGTCAAAGCGTTTCTGTAATTGTGGTCTTTCGTGAGAGCTATCAGTTTTTAGGTGTCAGGAAGCAGCGTAGGAAACTTATGATCGATATTTGCAGCATGGTGCCATATAGAAAATGATTTCAACTTCCTGAGAATAGCATGAATAGATACTCTGTCAGATGCAGCAGTGAGAGGCCAGTCAGACATCAAAGGGTGCCAGCTGTTTTCTCAACCTGGGGGGGGGGGGGGGGGGTGGAGGAGAGGAACAAGTAGGGCTGAAGAGAAAGATTGAGATGGCACGTCGGATCTCCAGGAGTGTCACTTTGTGTAATAGGTGAGTGGCGGGTATTCATCTGCAGAGAGAGAGAGAGAATACTCCACGAGGACTTCAATGAGACTTCAGTAATTACTTATTACTGCACATATGGATGAGATGGGCGATGAGAGGACTTGAGGCGTGCACGGCTCTCCCTCCATCTGAAAACCACCCCCGGGGTGACTTCAAGAACATCCCTATAATACTCCAAGACAAAAGTCTCATTACAAGTAATTATGGACTGCATATATCGCCCCCTCCCAAGTAATAGCCCCACCACACCCCCACGCAATAGCCCTCACCCTCACTACTTTTATCCTCTCATTCAACAGGAGAAGCAGACTGGGAGAGGGAAGGAGGGATGGAGTAGGGGGAGGGGATGGGGCTATTACCTGGGAGCAGACACTGATCATGGCCCCTGACGCTTTACAGCACTTCCATTCATGTGGAGTGGCTCACTTGTGGGCAGCAATTACCGACCAAATGATCCAAACTGGGCCTTGTGATGAAGTAGCTGTACTGACTAAGTGACTAGCTGCACTATTCTTTTTTGCATGTGTGCACGGTACGCTACTATCCTATATGCTTTTAAACAGAGTAGAGCTGCTGGGTGAGGGTAAGTGTGCGCACTGCGTGGACTTGGAAAAGTCTAATAAGCGATTGAGGTTTCTCTGTGACAAAAGACCTTGACATGCTGTTAGATTTTTGTGTGCTTGATTGATTTTTTTGCACAGTATCATGTAACACAATATTGGAAAATGTCCACGTGGAAAAAGCATATTTAAGTAAAGCAACAATGGAACTCAGAACAGAATAGGTTCAGGAAACTAAACCACCTGGTTAAGTTAGGGTAATATTCTTATTGGTACCAAATAAACTGTTTATCCTAGTGTTTTATCTGTTTATTATTTTTGTTCATTTTTTTTAATTTTTTTTTTACTGTTTTTGTGTAAAGCACATAGAATTGCCCTGTTGCTGAAATGTGCTGTACAAATAAAGCTGCCTTGCCTTGCCTTGCCTTGCCTCATGTCAGTCTAATTACTTCCAATTGACATCTTCAATCTGACTTGTATCCGTTGGCACACTTTTGAGTTCCTTTTTTCTGCAGAGTCGAGTCACTCAGTCGACTACCGCTGTCTGTGATCCCAGCTGCCCTCCAAATTCAAGCTCCAGGACCATGTGAATCTGCATACCGAAGCACGGCCATACTGCTGTGCTGCATGTGGACAGCGTTTCTGCCAGATCTAAAGCTAACTGCAAACTCCCAAGAAAGTCATAAACTACGTAAATAGTAGTGGAGCTGGGAGTAAATGGTCAGGTGCAGAATTGTCCAATGTACGATGTACTACATGGGTGAGAGGTTGGGTCAACTCTAAATGTACTTCAAAGTAAGTTTGGGCCTGGAAAATGAGACAGAATGAGGATAATTTCAACCTCTTGACAAAACAATTGCACTTCAAGATCAATTTAGAAACTCTTCAGAAGCTTTCAATCATACCACATGATATTCATCAACAGATGTCATGGAATTCTTGGTCCCTTATTGTCAGACCCATACCCATAAACTTTTTTTTTAAATTATTATTAATACAAAGATATAAATATCTATGGCCAGACCATACTCCAGCGCTAGAGCAAGGTCTGGCTACCGTGACTCTCTATTCTGGGAAAAAAGCTCTGATAGCAACGATAGCGAGAGGTTATGGACATCCTGTGTAAGGATTTATCCCAGCAATGTATATCTGTTGAGCCAGAATATGGACTTGTAGATGCTCAAAGCACTTTAAGGACATCTTAGTCTCACATTGCCAGAGCTCCAGAGCTCCACAGTGCTGTGGAGTATGGTCTGGCGCACCACAGATACATTCTAGAATGACAACACACAGAGAGCGGACATTGTTCGCCCGAGTCCCGCGCCAGATGTCAGGCTTTATCCTGCAGACATGTTGGAGCAGATTAATGAGTTGATGTATCCTTTGATGGGGATCTTGAATATTTTTCTTAATCTAGTGTTGGTGTCAGTAGGGTTTGGAACCGAAAGGTCGCTGTTTCAAGTCCCGTTCGTTCAATGCCAGTTCACCTCACGGGCACTGCCAAGGTGCTCTTGAGCAAGGCATGGAACGCCGCTCAGCTGGTCCAACTGGCAGCCCACTCCCTCTGACATCTCTCCCAATGCATGTATAGGACCTGAGCTTGTGTGTGTACAGTAATTCAGGCCTGTGTGTAATAACAACAGAGTGTACATTATAGTTTTCCCATAGGGGATCAATAAAGAGTATAAATTAAATAAGTAATAATCTTGTTTTAGATACATCATATTTTTGGTAGTTATTAAACCACATGAATACTTGATGGGCTTTATAGAAAAGAAGTGAAGAGCTGTAGTATACCCTGATGCTGTTTCAGAGATGTCTCCATACTAATAATGATCAAATGCAGCAGGTAATCACTGAAGTGTTAATAACTGAAACTGGCAAAAGAGTGCTGGTGATCGGCAGACTAATACCAAATATCCTGGTGTTGATATATCCTTTCACAAGCCCATATTGGTCTGGCATGTACTGTACATGTCCCTGCACACACTCCCTGCTCCCCTCTCACTATGAACTCAACATAGTGGAGCTGGTGCAACAGGCAGGGCTGTCATTCACAGATCAGAGGCAACAATGGCGCCTTCCTCTGCCTCCTTTGAATATGTCACTGTGGGAACAGCATAATCAACCCCATGTCACCACCAGCTGCTCCATCGGGACTACATTAGAATAAACAACAGGCGAGGAAGAAGCAGAGGTATAAAGAGAGGAGACAAGTGGGTAGGAAAGAAAGCAATACACTTGTCTTGTCTGCCACCAATGGAAAGATGATATTGTTCTGGGTTTTTGGCACAGAATCAACCCCATGCTCCATCTGCGGCCGCTGGTGAATGAGGAGGCATAAAGCACAACTTGAGCCAGTAACTTAAGGGTGGAAATGCATGCAGAACCTCCTCTGTTCCTCTGTGTTGTGCATCACAGTCTTTAATAAGAGACCCAGCTGACCGGAACTACTGCAGGCCCCTATCCAACCTTCTCTTCAATCTAGTTTCACCCTCTAGTTACCAAAAACCCTGCAGCTGAGTCTGGACCGCTGAAACATCCTTATCTTTGTTGATCTCATTGCTGCATACAACATCATCTTACACCTGACATCTGGATCACTAGTGTTGCAATGTCATGGTTTTTGTCATATCTTATCGACAGATAATATGTCCAACTCAGGACCCACAGATTACAGTGTTCTGCTGTTCCACCGGTTGTACACTAAGGGTCAGTACTGGGTCCACTCATATTCCTCATCCATCAACTATCATTTACCTCCTTCCCCTACGCAAAATCCTCTGCCACCATTGTTTCCACTTTTCCTTCTACGCTGATGATACACAGGTTTATATCTCCCTCTAAACCCACCACTGTCGTTTCTCCCACCTCCCTTCACTTGTCTGTCAGGAGCTGAATGAGCAGGATCTTTCTGAGCACCCTATCCAAAGTCCAAATCCAACACCACAGCCCCCAACATCTTAGATGGATAACACCCTTTTATCTGCTGCTCACATAAAAAACGTCACCTGGACTACTTTATTCCACCTAAGCAGCATTTCCAGGCTCTGCCCATTTCTCACTTTATCCTGCACTGGAGTTTTGATCCATGTATTCCTCACATCTCAGATTGACTACTGTAGGCGCAACTTGTGACCGGGAGGTCGTCGGTTTAATCCCCAGACCGGATAGGATAAAATCTGGGTGGGGAAAGTGAAAGAGCAGTGATTGTTAGTGATGGCCAAATGAAGTTTTGTGAACGAATGTCTTTGTTTTCTGAGCCCACTAGATGGCGCTCTCTGTTCAACAAAGGGTTGAGAATACACTGAATTGCAATGCCTTAGACCTTGCTCTTAAAACCAAGAGCGCCATCTAGTGGGCTCAGAAAATAAAGACACTGGTTCCCAAAGCTTCATTTGGCCATCACTAATGATTGTCCCTCCCTCATTACAAACACAGGCCACTAACCTCCAACCGGAGCTGCTAAGTGGCCAACAGATCAGACTGTGGCTGTACTGGGCTGCTTCCGGGTATGAATGTGGAACTGTGTGAATGTGATCAGGGTGTTCCTGCAAAAGAGAGGCTGCCTCTCAGCGAACCTTCCTGAATAAATAAAGGTTAAATTCTCTCCGGCTTTTCCTCCTAATAGTGACGGCCAAATGAAGCTTTGTGAGCCAGTGTCTTTATTTTCTGAGCCCACTAGGTGGTTCTCTCTCTCAACAATTGGTTGACAATACACTGAATTGCAACGCCTTAGGCCTTTCTCTTAAAACCAAGAATGCCATCTAGTGGGCTTCATCCGGCCAACATTACTCCAAACTACTCAACAGGCTCCAAACCATTCCGAACTCGGCTGCCCGCATCATTACCCACACCAAATCATCCAACGGCACTGGCACCCTGTCTAAAACCTGACCGACTACATGAACCTTCTCCTCACCTTTAAAGCTTTCCGAAACCTAGAACCCACCTAGCTCTCTGACCTCCTCCAGGGGTACTCCGGCTCCCTGCAATCATCCTTAGCTGGTCTTCTGACCATCCTCACCTCACGCTCCCAGGCTCTGGAACTCCCTGCCCACCACCCATTTAGCAGTCCGACACCATAATACCGTTAAAATCATCCCACCTGTTCAAACTGGCCTACTCACTCTTATACCCACCCTCTCTGTCCGATTCCCTTTAGCCTCCCAATATTAATTTTTTTTATGTCCTCTCTCCTATACATATGCTCACCCTACGTCTCTGGTTTTGTGATTGGCTGTCGTGGCCTTTTCAGGTTTCGCTGTTTTTACCTGTACAACTACTTTACAAATTGTAAGACAACCTTGGGTGCCCTGAAAGGCATCCTAAAATAAATTGCATTATTATTATTATTTTCATTAGACCGATCATGCTAGTGTATGTTCACGGACAAACTTCTTTTTTGCAGCTCTGATACCCTTTTGGAATAGTTCAAATCTATGGCACCTTTCAGAGCAGGATTTTTCCTTACACAACTTCTCTCATTCATTAAATGAAATGGGTTTTTTTCATGCACATAATTGTTTGCAAACAATTTGAGTAATACAGTGGCACAGATTTACCAGCATCTCCTTGGAAAGAAGATAATGGGGAAGGCAAGAGATCGACGGATGGAAACAAAAGTAGTCCAAGCACCATGTCCACGAGAGCTGCCATTGTTCTTTATTATGAATGATTTCAGGCAGGGGAAATGTTTTACAACAATGGAGTGTCCTTGGACAACTCAGACAGGAGGTTTTGTCATCATGGTTGACAAAGGACCAGTACTACCTGTACAGAGGAGGCTATGTTTCCAATTTATCCGAGGTCAAACACATACCGGCCAAAATTTAACATTTTGAGGCAAGCATGACTCCAAAAAGCACTCCAAATGTAAAAATGTGCTGAACTCACCTTGAATTAATAATGAGGGAGTGAAATTCTCTGCCACCATTTGCCATATGCGGTAAATTACATTAAATATAGGTTGTGTAATGCATATACCTCTCCCTATTCATCTTGTTTGAAGTGTCCTTTCACTAGCCAGGATCTCTTCTCATCTCCAGTACCTGTGAATTATACAAAATGATGCGTTCGCCATTGATTTTATGAGTCCAATGTAGTCGCTAGTAATCCCATTATAACATGTCTGTTAGTACAATAGCCAGATATGGCCTGAATAAAAGGAAACCTTTCTTTGCCTCAAAGGTAGGCTGTCTTCCAAATTACTTCTTCAGAAGTTAAAAGGCCTGCTGCCTAATCAGTCTATTATACCAGGCTAATAGATGACCAGTAATTGCAACTAATAACTTATTACTCATCTACACAAATATTCTAATAGCTTGTATTTAAAAGCCATTTTTTTTCAATGGACATAGTAAGATAGAGGGGGTCCTATTCACAAGCCAGACAGTCAGCAACACAAAGAAATACTCCCACAAAGGAAGCTGAGAAAGCAACCTGTAGCATGTTTTTTTCTTCTCTTGGCTGGATTAATATCTAACCTTATTCACGGGGATGTGGAAGCTCAGCTTGGTCTTCATCTCCAGAGCTGTCTAGCAGCAGGGCTTTGTTTGGTACCGCGGGCCCCTTTTAAGAGAGAGATGGTGCAGGGAATTATAGATAATGTCCTCTATCCTCTCCCCCTGCTAGTCTGCTAGGCCTCAGACACAGAGCTCAGTGGGGACCAGAGAGGTGGACACACTGTACATGATTTGGGCTACAGCAGCCATTGTAGTCCCGACAGGGCTCACCAGTGGAAATGTATTCAGTCACTGCCAAGTGGTGACGAATTACCCAAGAGACAAAATAATAAAGCCTAGTGTGCTTAAATTTGCTTTGTTACAGTATCTGTTGTGATAGGAAAAAATAAATTTTTCATGATCTATAAAATGCCAAACAAAATTCAAATAACAATACATTTGTATACACATGCTGAGCATCAGCAGTGTTGGGCAAGTGAATATTTTGTATTAAATGTCATTAAATATGACAAACATACTTGATTTACGTTAATAATTACTTTGCTTTCGTTACTTAGACCAGCAGATTTGGTTTCACAAGCTAGCTTAAAGATCTCTTGCCTTCCCCATTATCTTCTATCCATAATAGCCCCATGAAGTGACTGCACATGGTTCTCCAGAAATTCATGGCGAAGTCACAAGGCTCATACAACCTCAAACTGTAAATCTGTGGGCCGGTCTGAGTCAAAAAGTCCAGGGCCATTTTTCATTTGCATCCCCCACCCTGGTCTCTTCATTGTAGCCACCCCTAACATCCTGTCTGTGTGCCAAGCCAGACCACTCTGTCAACTGAACAAGCTGACCCCCACACTGTCGAGACATTAGTAGGATTAGTAATGTAAACTACTGAATTTCCAATCCTTTCCACTCGTAACTAAATAAAAGAATCACATTACTGAATCTCCGAGTTCACACTACCCTGCTGCTCTTTACACAACACCACTTGCCTGTCTTGCATGTGAAGTATTCGTGCTATTTGACTCACTGCCGCCAGGGGGGTCACACACTTCCTCTTGCACCAGGAGGAATCCCTGGTTAGTATTTTTCGTCTTGAAACTACTTTTTGTTGAAGAAAAACACATGCGAGAAGTGACACGGGAAATGGCGTAATAACAATTTTGTTCAAGCAATTAACGGAACTTTTTTGTTTCCACGTGTCTTTTCTTTAGCCTTTTTCCTCTAGGTGCAACAACAACTTTGGTCAGTGTTGCAAATGCAACATGTACAGTAAAGTGCCTGTTGTTTTAGGCGACCCCTCCCCAAGGTTTTCCCTCAATCCATGTCTTGCACTCTCATTGGCTGTATCTTACCGACAGACTCCTGACAGGCAGTAACGGTTTTTCCACAGGTGATGCAGGCAATTTTTCATGACACATGGGGGCAGCACAAGCACTTACAACACATTCTTTTTCAAAGTGGTTGACTATTGTCTATCATTTCACTGTGTGGGGAAATGGCAAATTGGAGGAAAACATAAATCGGCGCCTATGCGGCTGGGTTTCCCAAATGGAACGGTCCAGACAAGGGGGTAACAGGGGACCATGAGCCTCCTTGAGCTTATCACATGTATGCAAGATGAGGATCTATGGGAGATCTACCCATACTGTTGGACTGCTCTGAGGATTGCACTTACTCTGCCACAGAGGAGCTTTCATAACTTAAGTTGATCAAGTCCTACCTGGGGTAAACCACGTCCCAGGAACAGCTCACTGGCCTTGCTGTCATCAGTATCAATCACTCCATAGGGGAGCAGATTTCATATAATAACATTATTGATGATTTTGCATCAAGGAAGGCCAGAAAGGTCAGGTTTTAGTTATATTTTTTTGTTTTAATAATCAGATTCTCTTTAGTCTTTTCACATGTGTGTGATGAAGGATTTGTGCTATTTAGAATATTTATTCTATATTTTATTTGTATCTTATTCTTAAAGGTCCCATGACATTGTGCTCTTTGGATGATTTTGTATAGACCTTAGTGGTCCCCTAATACTGTATCTGAAGTCTCTTTTATATAGACCTTAGTGGTCCCCTAATACTGTATCTGAAGTCTCTTTTATATAGACCTTAGTGGTCCCCTAATACTGTATCTGAAGTCTCTTTTATATAGACCTTAGTGGTCCCCTAATACTGTATCTGAAGTCTCTTTTATTTAGACCTTAGTGGTCCCCTAATACTGTATCTGAAGTCTCTTTTATATAGACCTTAGTGGTCCCCTAATACTGTATCTGAAGTCTCTTTTATATAGACCTTAGTGGTCCCCTAATACTGTATCTGAAGTCTCTTTTATATAGACCTTAGTGGTCCCCTAATACTGTATCTGAAGTCTCTTTTATATAGACCTTAGTGGTCCCCTAATACTGTATCTGAAGTCTCTTTTATATAGACCTTAGTGGTCCCCTAATACTGTATCTGAAGTCTCTTTTATATAGACCTTAGTGGTCCCCTAATACTGTATCTGAAGTCTCTTTTATATAGACCTTAGTGGTCCCCTAATACTGTATCTGAAGTCTCTTTTATATAGACCTTAGTGGTCCCCTAATACTGTATCTGAAGTCTCTTTTATATAGACCTTAGTGGTCCCTTAATACTGTATCTGAAGTCTCTTTTATATAGACCTTAGTGGTCCCCTAATACTGTATCTGAAGTCTCTTTTATTTAGACCTTAGTGGTCCCCTAATACTGTATCTGAAGTCTCTTTTATATAGACCTTAGTGGTCCCCTAATACTGTATCTGAAGTCTCTTTTATATAGACCTTAGTGGTCCCCTAATACTGTATCTGAAGTCTCTTTTATATAGACCTTAGTGGTCCCCTAATACTGTATCTGAAGTCTCTTTTATATAGACCTTAGTGGTCCCCTAATACTGTATCTAAAGTCTCTTTTATATAGACCTTAGTGGTCCCCTAATACTGTATCTGAAGATGGAAACCCAATCTCCACCTCCAACATTGCCAAAAGACAATGAACACAATTCTGCACAAAATATGACAGTGTAAGTCATTAGAACGTAAAATAAATATACACTATAATATAGTAATAATAAAAACATTTTTGAGGGGATGGTAGGGTGTATTTCAATGTAGGACCACCACTGCTAGGCTCAGATATTTGGCTTGCTTCTGCGATGCATCGGCGAGCCTCTTGGCCTCACAAATAGAGCTCTAGTGGCAATTTGGGACCACCGAGCCAACGCCGAATTTCCTTTGTCAGAGATGTTTCAAGTCATGTAGTGTGAACTAGGCGTTGCACTGCTATACTGAGCACCAGTTATTAAAAGTTGAATGTGTCATGGTCTACAAACATACTTTGGACTGAATCTACATTTAGGAGGAAGCATCACTAACAAATATGTTTATTGACTGCAGCGCATTGAGGATTGAATGGGCAAAGTACAATAGCGGTAGTTAAAGGGGCAGGACACACAAAAACCCACTGGGAGTATACAGCCCCCGCTGATCAATGACCTCATCCAGAGTCAGTTTCTTTTTCAAAGGCGGCGAGACCAAAGAGCAGTGAAGCCTTTTCAGCCCTGCAGATAACAAACCAACACCAGACACCCAATAAAGAGACTTCCACTTCATTTAAAAGCAATTAATATTCTTGGCCAACCGGCGTGATCCCTTTGGTGTGGCAGGTCTGTACACGCCCCCTGCACTGTAATGGAGTTGACTGGTTAACTTTGAGTCTGTGGCCACAGTGTTGGCTGCCTGGGTGAGAGCACTGATGCACAGTGGGACACAGTGTTTAGATCAGAGTGAATGGACCTGTCTCACAGCCCACTGCACCCCAAAAGAGCCTCCTCTTCACCACCGCTTTCTCTATACGTGCTCTTGCCATCTCTCTCTCTCTCTCTCTCTCTCTCTCTCTCCCCCTCTTTCTCTCTTCCACGTTCTCTCAGAGTCTATCTTGGCTTTTGTTTCCTCTTTTTTCCACCTATTCTTTCTTGTTTTAGGTCTCTTCCTCAGTCTGTATGAATTGGCTTTCAAAAGGAGCAAGGGTTTAAATAGTTAGCCTTTGTAATGTTTGGTAATGATTTTCCCCTGAGGATGTGAAAGAGAAAAAGATATTTTGTTCCTTCAGACACACACACCCTTGCCCAGAACACAAGGTTATTGTTGTGAAATAGTTAGGTGATGGAGTTCACATAGGTTAAATTGAAGTACTGTGGGCCATACATTTAATTTTGTTGCATTTGAATGTAGGGCAGAAATACAACCATACAATTCATGACAGCCTTGTGGACCATTGGATGTTTCATATAAATAATTTGGACTTATTTTCTGGCTTTTTTGCTCCAAGCTGCTGCTTGAATGAAAACCTCGACCTCTCCTAGTTAGTAGCTGAGAAAAAACACAATCTAGATTGACATGGCAATAACAGTGAGTGAAAGCCACGACACGGTATGAGCAGACACTGAAAAGAAAATGAGAATAAACTAAAGTGAATTCACTGTATTTGAAAAGACAGAAGCAATGTGTTAATCCATGCTGGACGTGGGCACAGTGATGCTTTGAGTTAAATGCTAATGGCTGGATGCTAATATGCTTACAATGACAAGGCTTACATGCTGATGTTAAGCAGGTATAATCATTTGTGGTTTAGCCTGTTGGACAAATCGACATTGTGACTCAAAGATAGATGAGAAGTTAAGGCATCATTGAAGTGCTCTTCATCATCGAACAAGAAATGCAAGCCTGCAAGCGGTTTTCAAAGTCATCCCACTGACGTTGGGACAGTTTTTCCGTGGCTGCACAATAAATGGCAACATACAAATGAATGTAAATAAATAGCCAAATATGTAATCAATATAACACTAGCTTGTGATGCAAAAAGAAATATGCTAGCGGCTAGGCTATGCTCCATAGCAACCACCTCAGCAGCCAGCCCAGCAGGGACTACTCTTTGTTTCTTATTAACAAAAATACATATTTAAATTGTAATGTGACTTTCATATTGCTGTGCTTTATGTTTTATAAAAGCAATAGCTCTCTTCAGTCCATTGTAGGTTGTGATTACATCACAGTTAAAGGAGAACCATGCAGTTTTTTTAGCTTAATTTAGCTTCAGAGTCATTGGAATGGTTGGATGACTTTTTCGGGTTGGATGGGGGTCGTCTCGCTGCCCCTAGCACCTGTGAGCGGAAAACCAGCCTTGCAACGTCCGTGTATCGCGTGATATCAGGTCTCGCGATGTTACAAATTGCTTAACGGGCGGGTTAAAGAAGAAAGCGGTTTCTCGGACGGTTTAGAACACATGGAGGACACGAACCCTCCCCCTGTAGGAGCTGCTCTGTAGAGAAACCTGTAGAGGGGGCTCTATACAGCAAAAACTGAGAAAACAGCAAAGAGCAGGCCAAAACGACATAGCGCCCTTTACGTGACATTGTCAGTATTTCACACTTTTCCGGTTGAAATAACACATGCTTTTTTTTTCATGGTTTTCAATTTAACTGCAGAACTAATGTGAAATGAAACAAAGGTAGACTGTAGGAGTGTTTGCTGTGAATAACTGGATTACTTCATTGAATGTAAACACAGTACACATACATGTACGCCGCGTATGCAACAACACAGCAGCAAATCTCCTTGGGGATTCTGGAGAACGGTTTGGCTACAGAGAGTCCAGCAAGTCGGATGGTAATGACAAGTGCATTAGCAGTCGCCTGGTTGTTTAGTAGGCTGAGGGTAATGAGGAAATCAATGAACCACATTCAACACATCTTTAGCCACAGACACAACTAAAAGAGCTTTTTTTTTAGCAGTACAAGCTCCTTCATTCTCAGTACTGGTAACATCTTCCTAACAGTCCCGTACCAAACACATGACACGGAATAACTCAAGTTCAAATGCATTGGCTGAATCACACCTTAACAATGTCAACAAGGATGGTAAGTTGATCAGTTAACTGTTACTCCCTTTTGACTGGCGTAAGTAGCCGGTCAATAGTAGCTTGCATCAGCCTGCAGGCTTCAATTAAATCCAACTTTTAACCCGCCAGTCAGTCGATGAGAGCTAGTCCTGCTACTTTGAATGCCTCACACTTTTCTCTCACCCTGCTCCACATCCATACAGTATGCTAAAGAATATCTGTGTAATGTTACAGCTCATCCTGACAAATTTACACACTGCCGTTGTGACTAAGTAGCTCTGCCGACTGCAAATTAAATTATGTTTAATACAAGGATGTAATGCCGTGAGTAATTTCCATTCATAAGAGGTAAATATCGGTCCACCAAGAGACAGTTAGGTTAGCCAGAGACGTTGAGACACCCCAACTCAGAGTAATTCCCTGTATCTGTGTCACGTGGCCTGGGTGTATTGATTCCAAAGGGAGAATTGAATGTAAACACAGATTATGATTATCTTTCGCCCCCTAGGCACCAAAGTAAATATTGGAGCCATTTTTCACAAACCACATAATCTCCCGAACATTCTGACACTAAAATGGCATTTTTCAGACGGACAAATCAGGAGCCACAGCTTTGTTTGAGACCTGTTTTTAACTCAGCAACAAGCTTTCATGAGATCTGGCAACACCGATAAGCTACCTGCAACTAGCGGAAAACTAACATTCGTGGTGCTAAATGTGGCTTTTCAGGAATGTAAATATATAATATCTATGAATGCAAATAGAAGTTTTCATCCATCCACATGATGTTCACTACATGTTCAATCGAGGCCATTTAGGAGACAGGAAGTGTGTACCATTTCATATTCCATATAGAACAGCTTTGGCTATGCTTATTTTGATTTAGCTAACCGTCTCTTAGCTTACGTTAACTTATCTTAGCTTAGCTTAGTTTAGTGTGAAGACTAGAAGCAGGGGAAACATCTAGTCTGGAGAGTGGTATCAGTCTTATCATGGCCATAAAATTATGTATTGTGATGTTTGTGGTTTCCATAATTTTAATTAGGGTGACCAAACGTCCTCTTTTGACCGGACCTGTCCACTTTTTACATACTGTCCAGGGGGGGTTTATAAAGTCTTGAAAATGTCCGGTTTTCACCGTTTTTCATGGGACCATTAGCATTAAGCGGGTACTTAAATTGACTGGCTGGATTTGAAGCTGACACAGAATACTTTCATATTAATTTATTTGAAAAGAGAGCTATTATTTTGTGTCAGGTTGTTACACATTTGATTTTATTACATAAGTTATTTTGTACCATTGAGGCATAATAAAGCATATTCATTAACCTCTGAGAAGCCGGTCTGAATTTGTGTCTCGAGGCCGGCCGAGTGTCCTTTTTATTAGAAATCAAAATATGGTCATCCTACCTTGGACTGAGAGTGGAATGACATGAGATAAAGGTCTTAATTTGGTCATACTCAGGCCATTTCGTCCATAATTCAATATAAGCACATGCTTTTTCTGAATGTGAATTTGGATTATTGCTTTTGTGAGTGTTTTTCTGGTGTGTCTGCCAGCGGGCAAGGCACCACTTCACATCCACTTTGTCAGATGTCCATCATTGCCAAGAGGTCCACATGTGTACCTCAGATAGTTTCTTCACTGAGATACTGAATGTACCAATCCTGTTTGATATAGCCATGATATCAGTGGATTTAATTCATACAATCTGTTAATGTGTGGGCTTGAATGTAACTTAGACATGAATAGACTCCAGAGCTCACCGACCTGACTGCTTGATGTGAGGGACCAAAACAATAGGGGTTATAGTTTTCAGAAACCTGCCCAAATGAAAATTCATCCTCATTATTCATGACATCAAACGGGGCTGGGGCCCGAAGCGGGCTCATTTGCAGCTGAATGTGGGGGGCAGTGGAGACAGTGGCCTGTTTAGCATGTGTTTGTGTTGCAGAGGTGGTGGAGGGATGGAGGAGGAGAGGGTACCAGTGAGCCACAGCTGGTGTGCCACAGTCTCAACCTTCTACCTGCTCCCATCACAACTGACAGCTTGGGCCACAAACACGGACTAATAGTCGTTTTTGTCAATCCGAGCCTGATCGTCAGCTGATTTTCTTGCTGTCTCTGCCTTATAATGACCACAAATTCCATCAGGGGTGGAGCGGGTGTGTGTGTGTGTGTGTGTGTGTGTGTGTGTGGGGGTTCTCCATCACCGAAGGTTTTCTTAAAAGCCTCGAGCCTTACAGGGTTTTAAAGGACTTCAACGTAGTTTTCAATTACTGGGGAATTCTGCCATTCATTCTGTATACTCTCCAGCATAGTATAAGAAAAATAGGATTCAAGATTAATAATGCACTTGTTGTCCCTTTCTAGGTGGCAGGAGTGAAAATCAGTCAATATTTGTTCTGCTCGTGTGTTAAAGTGATGATAGTTATACACCAAAGAATACCAAAGATGCCAAGAATACCAAAAATGATGTAGGCTCTATGGGATGTTTTTTCTTTTTTCTTGGCATCTATCATGTGTTTCCTAAATGATGTACGGATTGTCCATTGAAGAGACATTTAATTATCAAAAATGGCTTGAAAAATAGTGCATAGCTGCAGTAAATGGAAAGAAAAATCTCCCCCCCAGACCCTTGGCTGGCTGAATTCCAGTACATGATGTTCAATTGGTATAATGCAGGGTTGAATCCTCCTTAATTTGTCCACTTCCTCTTACCTTTACGCTACAGGCAGTGAAGTGCAGATATCCAGCTGTCCATCTTTCCGATTACAACTTGTGTCCTTCCCTACCTCCCTGTAAAACTCCCTACAGTTGTGTGTATCCATGTCAACACGCATTAGGGCATCTTTTTATGGTGCTCCCTGCTTTTTGTACGTGTATGTGTGTGTCTCTGCAGCGCTGTGAAACCAGCTGTGTGTGTTCACTCTACCTGGTTTACCTGCTCCAGGAGAGCAGGCTGCCAGCAGCACCCCCGTCACTTCAAATCCAGCCTGTCAACCCCCCGTGACTGCCAGGAGGTCTGCGTGTTGGACACTGGGTGGACAGCTGGGTCATCTTAAGTTGAAGGTGGTGCATATGGGTTTGTGTGCATGCATGCTCGTGGAGCCATTTGTTCCATCTCGTTCAAGGTCTATCTGACCAGATGTGCGTGTTGACTCTACCTGTGTTCATCTCCTGGTCTACCTGCTCCAGGAGAGCAGGCTGCCAGCAGCGGAGCAGTCACTCCGCATCAGCTCTGTCAAACCCCAAAACAGGCTGAGAAAGTGAGACAAGCATGCGCTGCCTCCCTGTCAAAGACACGCTTTCATTTTACCAACTGCGCTTCAACTGAAATTTTCAGCTGTGTAGCAAATCTTGTGCTGCATGCTAAGAAAAGAATGTTTTCTCCTGTACAGGTTAGTGAACACAGGTATTGGACTGTGGCCTTGAAATAACAACAGGTAACATCACATTATGTTTTCTAGCTCTTTCTTCTCGCCTCTTTGTCTGTGCTGCACTGTGAGAAAACCAGACGCTGCAGTAGACTGAACAGCATTATGGTACTGAACGAGGACTAATCAATCTATTTCCTTGCTGATGGCAGATACTGTGAACTCTAACCAGTGGCTCAGTCCTGGTTCTTAGCTGGGTGTCCAGCCATGTATTTACGAGCCTTCATCTAGTGTCTCGGCTCAAAATAATGGACTCTTGCGGCTTAAAATTGCAAAAGTGACACAATTTTTGTCCTATCAAATTTCTGATTCCACATATTTTCGGCATTTATTCTACTTAAGCCATTAAATAAGATTTACACTCATTAGTTACCTCTCTAAAGACCCGATCACAATGTTTTCTTACAATCACTTCTGGGTAGAAAACTCCCTGCGTCCTATAAATACAATTTAAAGCTATAGTGCGTAGATTCTGTCGCCCCCATGAGGAATTCTAAGTAATGACAACACCACTGTTGTTGCATCCACGTGACGCAAGCCTTCCGTAACCGTCCCCACCCCTTCCTCCACAACCGTTGCTTGTAACCAGGAGGAAACGGAGGATTAAAAAAACATGATGGACTCTTCAGAAGAGGTCATTATCTTCATTCAAGCATGTGCGGGAAAGTTGCCGGACAACACCATGTTCTGAACATAGCCATACTGAGAAATAAAGAGCTAGTTGTGCGGAGCTGATAGTCTTAATAAGCTTTGTATCAACTCATTTGGCAGCATCATTGCACATGCACATGTGACCAGACCCCTCCCATTGCAATATCCTTCACCACACTTATGCCACAATACCATATTATTGCAATATTCTGTAATGTATTGCAATTTATCACCTTTTCGTCCAACTTCTAATTTTGTCCCAATTTCAAATGACGTCCCCAAAAAGAAAACTTCTATCTAAAAAGACACATTTCTCATGTTTGTTCATCTCACTTCAATTTTTATTGCTGCAAAATGGGATTGTCGAGCAGACAAACTGACCAACACATATATAACAAAAGATCCATACTTTGCGCCTGTGTATCGATACAGTATTGCCACAGAAAATATCATGATACTTTACTGTATTGATTTTTTCTCCCACCCCTAATGCACATGCATGTAATCACACAATCTGCAGTAGTAGAACAGCTGGTTCCCAGACATTTTGAAAAGGGATTGTTGTGAAAGGAATTGCCATCCCAGCTGAACAGAATAGCTGCTCCAAGCACGTTTCCTGTCCTGATTGATCGAAATATGTGTTATTTCTAATAAAAGAGTGGAACTTGTATTAATAATAACAATGATAATGATAATAATGACCGTCAGCAAGCACAGGTATCGCTTATATATCAAGCACAGTTGTAATCTTTTGATAACTTCAAATAGGTTTTTTTAATCACTCTGCTTTGTCAGATGATGATGAATAATAATTAGTGTTTAATATGGTCAATTGCCCTTTTAAAAAAAAATTACATCTACTCCGTCTGTCTTTAATTGAAGAATTTAGAATCCTATAAATATGCAAATTATTCTCTTTTCAAAAGTTGAACTGCTCGACGCAAGGTCTCGCCTACTTCAGTAAAAGGGAGATCTCGGTGAATGTGCATTGGAGGTCACACTTGTGTAAGTTGCGTGTAGGACCGTGATTGGCTCCAAACTACTTCAAAAATCCTTTCTTATTCAACTGAGATTGAAGGCGAGCTCCGAGAATCTTCCCTTTATGAAGACAGTCCAATACGGTCAAAGTCTTCGCATACATCATGCTGCACGGTGAAGCTCATTTCTGGCTAGTGGAGGACTCGGTTCACTTCAGTGTTAATCCATTTTTTATTATTTTTTTTTTAACTGCTTCACCTTTGCTTGAATTAGTTTGCATCACGGCACACACTGATTAATTGAAAATTCCTGTAATGATGACTTTGGCATACATTCAGTCATCTTAACATTTGATACCCCTATATTTAAAAGGTTGATTCATCCAAATTACTAATATTAGCATAATTAGTATAATAATAGTGTACAAACTGGTATAAGTAGTTAATATTAGTAATTAGTAATAATGAAGGGTTGGCAGTTGCTCAGTCTGTAGGAAGGTGGGTTGAGAACTGATGGGTTGCAGGTTCAAGTCCCTGTGTGGAGCAAAGTGTTGATTGGTATAATAAATATATGAATTAATTTTTCAAAACATATTCTTTCACTCAGCTCTTGTTTCAGTTGGATTTGCCCAGAAGTTTAAGACATCTGTTTGTCAGTGATGCTTAAAACATTAAAATTACATTTAAAGTGCTCATATTCGGCTCATTTTCAGGTTTCATAATTGGATTTAGAGGTTATATCAGGATAGGTTTACATGGTTTCATTTTCAAAAAAAACACCATATTTTTGTCAAACTACACATTGCTGCAGCTCCTCTTTTCACCCTGTGTGTTGAGCTCTCTGTTTTAGCTACAGAGTGAGACCTCTCCCTTCTGTTCCATCTTAGTCGGGACATGCGCAGTAGTAGCTAGGTAGCTTGAGGCTAGCATTGCTAGCGGTTAGCCACCTCGTTCTTGATGGCAAAACACTGCCACAACACACACAAGTTCACCCTAATCTACAAAATAAAGTGGACAGAGCTACTAACAGGACATGTCCCGGTTCTGCAGGTATTCCACGCAAAGTTGGGAGTGCGCCCTTGGTTAGAAGAAGTCTCCCGGCTAATCCTGCCTTGTACTGACCGAAGTTGGAGAACCAGCTAGCTGATGTGGTATTAGCTAACGTAGAGAGTCCACGTAACATATCCATGACGTAGACGGCCCTGCGGAGACCGAAGCCAGAGGACACTCAGAAACCTGTATCTCACTTTTTGCGTTTGCGTGTGTGTGGAAGCACCAGAGACCCAATTTGAACCTTTTTCAGTGAAAATAACGACAACACATGACTCCAAATTGTTATTCTCATACTCTATTTTTAATCATTTGTGCCACAATCGCAATTTAGCATTCGTGTAAGCATGGCGTATTAACATTTTGTCACAGTCGAGTGAAAACCTTTGTTAAAACTCGTTGTTTTTTTCAGGAAATGAAAGAAAAAGGCTCATTTGAAAACATTTTATTGAGCTATTTAACTCAGGGGAAGTCAGACGAAATAGCTTCGTCACAGTTTAAATATTTGTAAAACCCACACACGGAGCATTGATTTATGAAGAAAAAAAAACTATGGAGATACGAGGATCAGTCTACTAGAAGTAAGGGTGTTCATGTGGACAAAAATAAGAAGTACTGGCCCATTT
This sequence comes from Percina caprodes, assembly GCA_013375575.1. Lineage (NCBI taxonomy): Eukaryota > Metazoa > Chordata > Actinopteri > Perciformes > Percidae > Percina > Percina caprodes. The sequence continues at coordinate 294,159 of JABXJD010000320.1, read as the reverse complement.
CAGGCACTGGTTTGATGACAGACTTGAAACAATGTGAATTCATTCTATAAAGGTCCAACGTGTAGGCTATTCTCCCATCTAGCTTTGAGATCATATATCAATCAACTCTCTCGCACCACACAGTTCCAAGTATCTATTACAGCTACGATAGCCTTCACGCTTCAGAAAGCCGGTCTTTTGCTCTTTTCAATCTCCTTTTTCTTTTCTGGGTGAAGAAGAAGACTCCTGTCCCTGAAATTTGGATTTTGAATACGTGTGGTCCTCCATGTTTCCTTCTTCAAATCGCCAGGGCTAGGAAGCGACGATACCCGTTAGCAGCATTAGCAGCATTAGCAGCACCTGTGAGTGTGTCATGTGACAAGGAAAACATAAAAAGGTGGAGCAGCATGTCCTGTATGTCCCTCACCGGCTAACGTAGTTCAAGATGGAGCATGAATATGGAGCTTCTACCCCACTTCATGCAATGAGAAATGTAAAATTTCAAGCCAATAGGAATTGATGGTGGTGGAACACGGATTTTGACAACGAACAACTCAAAATGTTACAATGTCGGACCTTTTAAAGCATGGTAAAAAAGCAGTTTTTATTTTTTCAACCCGTGTCTTGAGTGGATTTTTGTTCATCACACCGTGTGCGGAGTTGCTCCTGGCTCCATTGTGCGTAATTTGTCAGTCGTGCTCTCAGTGTCAAGGAGAAGAGCCCAGTGTCAATGGGCATGCACAGTAGGAAGGTTTTCTGTCTCATGAGCCGTTTTCAATCAGGCTCCGGGTCTGGCCATGGCGCTTATTGTAAAAAGGGCATGGTTCAATTAAAGTGTGTATTGCTGTGTAGTACCGTGACAAGCTGACTCTCCAGCAGCTTAACCCAAAAGAAAGGCAATCCTGTGGGCTGGCATTGCAGAGAATCACTCTGAGACTTTATGGAATGGAGACATTTCTAATACGCTGGCACACACACACAGACACACACACACACACACATGCCTTTGGAACTGGGGTTTATAGCTGCAATACTAACTTTGTTTAACCTCCTTTTTATCACATCAGAAGCTGCTGAATAGAGGCTCGATGATTTCACACCACAACAACAGTCAGTGGGAGAGAAAAAGAAAAGATAAAGGTACTTCTTCTGATTCCTGCATCTCATTTGAATTCACAAATGAGAATTTCCATATTCTTTTTCCCATTTTTTTTTTTTTTTTTTTTTGTTGCTTGTTCTTTTGTCTCCAGTCTCATTCAACCATTTAAACCAGCTTAATGTGGTATTAATACTGAGATTACAAACGGTATCTAAGATACCGGCTGTCAGTTGTCGTTTTTTTTTTTTTACCATCAGTATTTCAGTGTTTGCTTATTCTCTTAAAAAAAAAGAAGAAGTTCTTTGCAGTTGAATGTGAAGTGATGCATTTATCGTCTTGGTGGCTCAGATTTTTTTTTCCTTTGCATATTGTCAGTTTAGGAGAAGAAAAGGCCAGTGTGATGCACGTACAACCTCTCCCCAGAATGTGTCCCAAACATGTATTCTCATTATGATCGGCCACAAACGCACACCATGATTCAACCCACAGGAATGATTGTAATTGACTCCAAAGTGTTTTTACTCTCAGCGGGGCAGCGGCTGGCTACAGAGGCTCAGAGCTGCCTGTCCCTTTAATGTGTCTGCTCCCCAGCGTCCACTGTACCCTGTATTATATCCCGTACTCAGGGCTCTGTGCTGTGGGCCCCCACATCAGTCTGGACTGAGTCCAGGCTCTGTTTGTGTTCAAACCCCCCACCCTCCCTGCTTTCACACTCTCACACTATAACACCCTGCTCGCTCATCCCCTCCCACCAGCGTTTTCAATCAATTAGTGCCGTTCATTAGTGGGAACATTGGGGGGGAAAAAAAAAAAGAGTTTGATTGAGAGAGTTTGACTCCCAGCCTAGAATTTGCTCCAAAACCAGACTTCAACCAGCGCCCCGAGGCCGACTTGTTTCCAGGCTACGATTTAGTCTCTTCTAAAGCCTGATGTGGGTATCCTTGATCACAGGAATCCTTTTCAGCCGCCCACCTCAACCGACCAAGCAAAGTATAAGACGTGATAAAGACAGCAGATATTTCACTCGAGATGTTTTGCTACTAAAATATGCTATTCACTGCATTCAGTGTAAAGGCTTAACGCTGTGAAGCTGAAAAGGAAATGTTTCATAGAAGAATCAACTCAATAAGATTGGATTCCCGGTTGTAAAATCTTACTTGCTTTTATCTGCAACCTCATTCTTCCAAACGCTGTCCATGCAAAAAGGAGGACGGCGGCATTGATTTCACCACCTTCTAACTTTTATAATTAAGAAGAAAAAAAAAAAAAAATCCAGATATTCAGAGGGAACGTAGTAGTGCTGGAATGTGACTTTATACAATAACTCTGTATTTAACTACAACATTTTGCTACTCATTAGCTAAGCATTCGTTACTCATTCGTTTAACATCTGTTTACCAGGAACTAATCATCAGTGCTTGAATCTGTCAATCCGTCACTAATCATTAATTAACCATTCGTTCCTCATTCGTTCCTCGGTGACTCCCATCATTTTTGTGTATTTTATTGTAAAGTGTTACTCAATTTGCTAATACTAATACTATAAAAAAAAATATTAAAGGTTTTACTTTTAATTAAGTAGGGCTAACATTTTTTTACTTTTACATTGCAGTATTGTTACATGTATTTAGTCTATAAAAGCATCTGAATACTCTCTTCTCTGGGTAAAAATATTATTATTGTTATTATTAGTAGTAGTAGTAATAGTAGTATTGGAAAAAGAAGAACAACAAGAAATAGACACATTACGAAGAAGAAGAAAAAAAGAAGATGAAGAACAAGAAAAGGAAGAAAAAGTAAAAGAACAATAACAAGAAATAGAAAGATTATGAAGATGAAGAAGAAAAAAAGAAGGAAAAGAAGAAGATGATAAAGAAGAAGAGCAAGAAATAAAAAAAAGGACAAGAACAAGAAAAAGATGAACAACAACAACAAGAAATAGAAAAAAGAACAAGAAAAAGATGAACAACAACAACAAGAAATAGAAAAAAGAAAAAGATGAAGAACAAGAAAAAGAAGAAAAAGAAGAAGATGAAGAAAAAGAAGAACAACAACAAGAAATAGACAAAAGAAAAAGATGAAGAAGAACAAGAAAAAGATGATGAAGAACAAGAAAAAGAAGAAAAAGAAGAAGATGAAGAAAAAGAAGAACAACAAGAAATAGAAAAAAGAAAAAGATGAAGAAGAACAAGAAAAAGATGATGAAGAACAAGAAAAAGAAGAAAAACAACAACAAGAAATAGAAAAATTTACAAAGATGAAGAAGAAGAAAAAAAAGATGAAGAACAAAAAAAGAAAATAAGGAGATGAAGAAGACGACAAGGAAGGAAAAGAAGAAGATGAAGAAAAAGAAGAACAACAACAACAAGAAGAAGAAAAGAAAATTGAAGAAGAAAAAAAAAAGATGAAGAACAAGAAAAAGAAAAAAGAAGAAGATGAAGAAAAGAAGAAAACAACAAGAAAAGAAAAAGAAAAAGAGAAGAAGAACAACAAAAAGAAAAGAACGAAGATGAAGGAAAAGAAGAACAAGAAGAACTACAACAAAGAAAGAGAAAAGAACAAGATGATGAAGAAAAGAAGAAGAAGAAAACAACAACAAGAAATAGAAAAATTACAAAGATGAAGAAGAAGAAAACAAAGATGAAGAACAAGAAAAAGAAAAAAAGGAGATGAAGAAGACGACAAGGAAGGAAAAGAAGAAGATGAAGAAAAAGAAGAACAACAACAAAGAACGACAACGAGAAATAGAAAATTTACGAAGATGAAGAAGAAGAAAAAAAAGATGAAGAACAAGAAAAAGAAGATGAAGAAGAAACAAAGAAAAGAAGATGAAGAACAAGAAAAAGAAGAACTACAACAAAGAACGACAACGAGAAATAGAAAAATTACGAAGATGAAGAAAAAGAAAAAGAAGAAGAACTACAACAAAGAACGAGAAATAGAAAAATTACAAAGATGAAGAAAAAGAAGAAAAGAAAGATGAAGAACAAGAAAAAGAAAAAGGCAAAAAAGGAGGTGAAGAAGACGACAAGGAAGGAAAAGAAGAAGATGAAGAACGAGAAAAAGAAGAAGAACAACAACAAGGAACGACAACGAGATATAGAAAAATTATGAAGATGAAGAAGAAGAAAAAAAAGAAGATGAAGTAGAAGAAGAAAAAGAAGAAAGAAAAACAAAGACAACTAAAAAGAAAAGACATAGCTGGCTTTGCATTAAGGACCGTTTCCCAGACAACAGGCCCGACGGCCTGATCCTGGACCCACTACTGTAATATATACTAGATATATATATATATATACTATATATACTATATGTCCTATTACATATTCTCATCTGCATAATGATGCTGTGTCCTTCTGTTGGACTGCAGTCTGTGTCCCACACCAAACCTGATGAATATGAGACAACGCAGTCCATCAGCTGATTTTGAACACGTCACGGAGACATAAAAAAAAAAAAAAAAGATAGCCTCAAACAACTTATTCTTGATATTTAAATTAAATTTATTTCAAAACCAACGACTTGATGGACACAGGAGGAAATATTGTGCTCATAGACAATATCACTTATAAACAAACGTATACAACACTTCTCCACTGAAATGGGAAATATCATACTTTACACTTCTTTACATAGGCTTTAACTGCAATCAATACAATTTCCTTTCTCTAGAAATAGATCCTTAAATAAACGGGGAGGGGGAGGGAGGGAGGGAGGGGGGAAAGTGCAAATTTAAGTACAGTGTGTTACTCCGCGCTCGTTAATGGAGTAATGGAAATAAATTGGATTATAATAAATCATTATGCATCTGTTTTGCCTAAATGAAATGCCCATTGTTGTCTTTAAAGTGCAACTGATAGTTCAGAAGGGAAACGTGAGAATGATGCAAAAATAAAACAAAATAGAAAAGAATCATATTCTTTTGCAGCTTATAATATCCCAGAATGCGTCCATGTCCAGTGTGACGGAATGTAGTGCTCTTTTTTTCTTCTTTTTTTTTTATAATATGCCTTTAGGTAAATAAACGCATAATATCCTTTCTTATCGGGAGACATATTACAAAAGACAGCCGTCACCTTTTTTTTTACACTGCAAAAAATATATATTTTTATAAGTCATTTAGTCTCATATTCAGCCCTCATTTTGTTGATATTCTACTGAAAATGTCTGGAAGTGATGTTGGATCATTGTTATCGTTTTGTGTGCAGATGCTGTGATGGTTCTGTATTTCCAGTGTTTTGAGACACAGAAAGATTATTAATAATAAATAATCTAAAAACAATGATGGCCATTTGGATTTGTGAATTGTTATGAAAGCCTGTTATAGGCCGAGCTGAACAATATTTGTCCATGAGCAAGCCAGAGAACATTTTACGTGACTAACAACTAAATATGGGCTAGGATCATTATTATTTTTCTCGAATAAGTCACGACTAAACACCAAATTAAGAAAAATAAGCCCCCCTTGAGTCAAAAAGAAACACCCCAACTGCGAATTATCATTAGGTTTGGACAATTTGGTGCCATGCAGCTCAGACACCAATGTCTAAAATGTAAAGATGAGAAGAGGCTTCAGTAGAAGACTAAATGACATGTTTTCTTGTGTACATAAATGAGTCAATAAGCAGTCTCTCTCCTGGACATGAACACTTCTCAGTCGTTATTTTTGCTCGACTCTTGGTCGCTCTGGTCGTCGGTGAAGCACACGTCCACATCGCTGTCATTGTCGCTCTTTTGCTCTGCGTCCTCGAACACGCCGCCCGGTTTGTCCTCCAATTTCTTGACGGTCTGCCCTGGGTGTCTGGACTTGACGTGCCTCTCCAGGTCCCGCCTCCGCACCAGCACCTTGCCACAAAAGTCGCACCTGTAGGGCGTGTTTCCCTCCGCGTGGAGCCGGATGTGTTTGTTCAGGTTGCTGGGGTCTCCAAACGGCCTGAAGCACACTTTGCACTTGAGCGGCTTGTAACCTGTGTGAGTCCTCATGTGGATTTTCAGGCCGTATTTCCTCGAGTACAGCTTGCCGCAATACAGACACAGGTGTCCCTTTTTCGGTTTGCCAGACCCAGCATTGCTGGCGCTCCCGGTGGGCATGGAGTCCAGCCTCGTCCGGTTCTTCTCCGATGCGATTTCAGACAGCTGCTGCGTGTGCATAGCGATCTCCCGGTCGATGTTGGTGATGGAGCCCAGGTCATGGTTCAGGGAGGGCGCGCCAAAGTAAGACATGGACTCCGGGTACTTGAGGAGGTTGCTGAAGTGGAATTTTAGCGGATAGTAAGGCGAGCTGTACAGGAGTTCCCCGTTGTAGACGGTGAGGGGCATGAGTGGGATGTTACAGTCTCCACCATATGTCTTGACGCCGTCGAAGTGAGGGAGAGAGAACCTCTCAAACTGGAGTCCAGGGGGCATCTGGGGGTAACGGGATGGGGACAGGCCGGGGTGCATCCGACTCTCCACGTGCTTAAAAGCTGAGTTCTCCTCTATGTGAGGCAGCAACGGGAAGCCTCGGATAGCGTTCGTGCATGGCACCATTGAAGATGCGGAGTCCATAATTGCAGGTGGACACTTGGGAGGGGGGTTCCCTGCTCCATTTAGAGTCTCGCCTACATTACGGATAGGTTTCATGTGTCCAATGAGTTTGCTGAACCCCAGGCCGCTCAGCTTCCCATTGGCGTCCTCTCTGGAGGCGTCTGCGCCCGGGACTTTGGAGACGCCGGTCGGTTTGAAGGCAGAGCGCACACCCGGGTGGAAGCCCATGCTGCTCAGCACTGAGGATGTGGCGCCGAGGCCGAGGATGTGTCCTTGGTTTCTGGCAGATGTAACGCTCATGTCGAGGGCCCTGTCCTGCTCCTCTGAGCTGGTTTTCTTCGACAGTCCCACTTTGTGTAGAAAGGGCGAGGAGGACAGTCCCCGCCTGCCAGAGTCAGACATGGAGGAGATACTGTGGCCGCTCCTCGGAGAGGTGGAAGTGTTGGGGATGTCTCCAGACTTTGGTGACCTGCTGAAGGTCTCCGTGCCTCTGGCTTGCTCGCTGTTCACAAACCCCCGCCCATTGCTCAGGGCGCAGTGGAAGTGCACATGGGCCTTGAGTGTGTTCGGGTATTTGAATATTCTCCAGCAGTACCAGCAGATGTAACGCTCCTCACCTGTAGAGACAACAGCAAACGTGGCATTAATTATCAGATGGATGCGGGTCATTAAGTCCCCCAACACAGCGTGAAGCCAGATTTAATACTAATGGCATGATTTACATTATGTTCCCGTGCGTAAAATGCCAGGTCTGTGCGTAAAATGAAAATAACAGGTTTGGCAACCTGTAGAAAAAGACCTGTGAGCACCTACACAGACAAGTGACCCACACACACACACACACACACACACACACACACACACACTTCCCACAATAACCACACACAACACACGCATACAAATTGAAGAGTGTAATGAAAAAAACGCATACATTTGGCATCAAAATCGAGAGTTTGCCATATTTAAATATTGTAATATTGTATCAATTTTACTTTGAAAATGTCCCTTTAAAGAGCAACATTTCCATCAGTCACTCACTGCACATAACCTTAAATTTAAATGTTAAGGATAATGGATATGATCCGGTTTCTGCGATCTGGTGCCAAATGGTAATAGACACAGAAGGCCATTTTAATGACCCCCCCAGTCGAGCACTCAGAGGTTAATATAGATGTAATGATTTTGTAATCCTCATACGGGTCATTGTTTATGATCGCCATCAAAAGAGCAAACGCCCTGCCCAATCTGGCGCTCAGAAACCGACGCATTGAATGCGGGACTTTCCCCTCTATGTGCGCTTTCCCGTGGAAGTGACAGCAGCTGTTGCTTGAAATCGCAAGTCTCCAGAAACAATGGCGCCGGCCCATCTGTTGACGCCTAATAATGGGAGAGCGCGTATGTCCAGGAGCGCACACGGTGTTGGACCGGAGAATCAGAGCAATATACACCCCATATAAAAGTTAGCATTCATTAAGCCACAATACCTTGACGCACCCACCTAATTTACCGTGAAGCACTTGTTTTTGAATTTATTTGCTTTTGAATACATGAATATTAATGACGCGCTGACATTTGTTAACCTCGGTCTCGCAACTGAATTCACCAGCCTCTTCTTCTTCTTCTTCCACGGTCGCCGAGACACGTTCATTTATGCTTTTAATTGCCTTTTTATTATTATTTCGCTTCGAGCACCGTAATTACTTTATCACACTTATCTTTTGACTCGACGCGAATTTAATATCATTCAAAGCTTCGCCGTTTGGCTTTCACATTTATTCACTCAGTTAAGAGGCCCTTACAGTTCCAAATAAAATGTATTAAGCTTGTGAATTGATGGAATTCCCAGCAAAGTGTCTGCTGTAAATAATCTTTTTTTTCCCCCCCCCCAACGGATTAGTTCCTGCTGAGGTGGTGTTTTGCCCAGATTAGGAATTAATCCCCAAGCCTACTACTACCCAAACAAGGCGATTAAAATCCAAACCAGGCTGAAACCAGAACTATTATCTGTGGTAATTAAAGCTAAAGATTAGGATCTAGTGCCTCGTTAATTGTGCTGTGTGTATTTCATGTCCTGTGATGTCTAATATTCTTGAAATTTATTTTCTCTAGTCAATATTGAGTTGTTAGTGGCCCACATCAAGTGAATAAAGGCTACACTTTCAGGAAATATCGATTCAATCATCGCTGCTGTAGGCCTGAAAAGTTAAAGTTCCATCCTATTATTTAACCCAATTTCACTTTTCTTTTTTTTTTCATGTCTTTTTTTTAAAGAAAGTGATTGTTGAATTTGTTTTTCATGTATTGAGACGCGTGCTATTTTGCGGGGATAAATAAGTTAATAAATGACAATAAAACAAATAACTAGGCTGCCTGAGGTAAAAACAACATCCGATTGATTTCCATCTCTAAGCGATAAAGAGGGTGGAGAGAGGGGGCATCACGGCTATTGGCAGCCATTTAACAGTGCACAGATGTCGATGTGGTGTCACTGTCAGGCTGAGGGCAGGCCCACACTTTATCGCATGACACCAGAATTAAAAGTACATGCATATGCAATAATAAAAAACATCTACAACCAATGCGGTATTTGGAATTATTATTATAATTACTAGGCCTATTATTAGACTACATCTAAAATCCCCAGTGCTCCACATCTGTTCACAGCCATAACTTTAGAATTCAGAGCTCGTGTAGTCAATCCTATTTTTTTCTTTTTCTTTCTATAATTCCCATCTTATTATTACCAGACAATATGGGCCCAGTGGATCAACATCAGCAGTGTGTTACCTTTCTCGTCGTGGGTGGGAGTGGCCGTGGTCGGGATGTCGTACCACTGAGCCAGAGCGTTGGAGTACCAAACACTGAGCTCCTCTCCTGAAGGGATTTCTCTCAGCACGCGGTAGAAAATCTTCAAAACAGAAAGGAAAAAAAAAAAGGGAAGAGGAAGCAGAGAGATTGAAGTGAAGTGTCCAAACCGGGGGAAGAAATCATAACACTGGGTGAAACGTGACGTGATGAAAATTCACCTGTCCGCCAGGTAAGTCCGACACAGCCTCCAGGTTTTGTTCTTGACTGTTTCTGGCGGCGCGGATGAATCCGATCCAGTCTGGCACGGGACAGGCGGACTCATCCACGAACTCTCCCCGTACCAAGCGGATCTAAGGCGGCAAAACAAAAAGTCAGAGTGAGCCTGAGTGAGACAATTGACCACACAGTATGATAATGATGGGGAATACAGCAGCTAAAAACTCATTTGGCCACTTTTCTTTTCGGAAGCGCAACTTTCCCAAATTTTTTTTATTATTAATAATCCCCCTGGTTGTTTTTTATTTCATTTATTTGTTTCTTAAAATTTCATTTAACCACTTTTTCTCACCCATAAAGTGACTATTCTACCTGGAGGTGCAGCGGCCACGCATGACCAAAGCGCGCGTAATGCGTCTTTTTCCGCTCGGCTGCTAATTTACTAAAGAAAATGACACTCGGGCCTAATTGAGTTGATATGGGAAACGAATTTGAGGAGTGTCAAAGCGTTTCTAAACTGTTCGAGGACATTAAAGATCGAAGCGTGACATTTGACACAGAGATTGCACCTGATGATCGCCGGCAGCCCGGGGCCAAGCATTTAGACGCATCAATCACAGCGGCTGACAGCGGCAACAATAACGGGCTATGGCTAGAGATAACTGTTCAAATCTGGACTCCTCTGGACTTCATCATCAAATCCAACACCATGTATGCAGTTTGTTTCATCTGATCATTTATCAGTGTTATTATTAAAAAAGGATTTTCCGTATAGCCCCAGGCTGTGTGGCCTCTGTGCCATCTTTCTGTGGCCGGATTGCATTAAAATTAAACGGCTCATCGGGAGAACAGGCCAGCCATGCGGTGAAATGTGAGGCGGCTGAGGGCATGAAGTCCCAGAGCCGGGTCGCCCATTAGGCCGGTTAAGTAGAAGCACAGACTGACAAGTCGGCCAACTAATGGAGCTCAATTATTTCCAACTTGACAGGCCAAACCAATTAATAACCGATGGCCCGATGGAGTTTGACAGTGCAGCTTTAAAATCCAAATCGTTTTTAATATGCATCCTATACCAAATAGAGTGTTTATACAGGCTATTATGGGGTTATTTCTAGAAATCCGTTGCGTAAATGATCCTCACAAAACCAAAACAAAGTGAGGTTAAAATTGTTTGAAAAAAGTTTTTGATGCCATTTTGGAATGACTGGTTAATAATTGGTTAAAAAAAAAATATAGCAATGCAACTTTTATCCAAAATATTCCAAAATTAGACGCATTTCTTGGGCTGCAGGCCTGGCCAAAAATATGAAATGAAAAACTTAAAGATGAAAATATTTTGGGATATCTTTTCTTACCTTTTTCTTGGGTCCAACTTCCTTACGGTCCGACGCGTATTTCCCGAGTTTGAAGATGCCCGGTACCGGTCCTATCCGGAGCCCGGCCGGGATGCTGCAGTCCGCAAACACACTGACGGTGGTGGGCGCCCGGGTGGCTTGCATGGCGTGGGCTGAGATCAGAACCATGAAGGCTGATGGAGACCGAGTGGGAGAGTGCAGGGAAGGAGGAAGAGTAGGAGGAAGAGAGGATGAGGACCGGCCGATATCCGCCCTCAAAGTGACGCGGTGGCGTTATGCTCTCCGGCTTTTCTAGTGACGGTGCAGGCAAGGTGCCCCCCCCCACCCAACCCTCTCCACACCCTCCACCCCTCCCCGACCTCTCCAGCTTAGAGGGGGGGGGCGTGCAGAGAGGTGATGCTGTGCTATAAGGTAGTTGAAAAGGGGGAGGAGGGTAGAACGGTCCTGAGTTTGCAGCGAGGTGTGTGTGTGTGTGTGTGTGAGTGTGAGAGAGTTGGGCTCCCCCAGCAGCTGTGAGGAGAGGGGAAACGGGGCCTGCGTGGTCACATGGAGACTTTCCCTCACCCCGCCGCATAATGAATTGCTCCAAACTGGTCAAGAGACACAAAGGGCCAGGCGACCTTCCCATCCCCGAAATCCAATTTGTCAAGGCCAGAGAAAAGAGGGAGCTGAATCAAAGGTCCAGAGCGACCATTAATCCTCAGCATGTGGCTTTGTCCTCCAGACAGTTCCGATATTTTAACTGACAAATCCACTGTATAATTTGTCCATAAATCCTCACCCTTTCCCATTCTTTCCTTTCAAGGCAGTTTTTGGAAATCAGTGGCTACTTTAAATCTACTTGGCTGGCATTCTTTGGGTTTCATATACTTCAAAGCGCTTTATTCTCCCTCCTCCTTTGTGTCCCTAGTTTAACAAAAGAGCAGGGAAGTTTAGAGGACTTGTTAACTTCTATTGACTCTCGGCGTGTGCCGGGTTGAGATCAGGCAGGTACTGAAAGGAACCAGCAGCAGGAAGAGAGAGAAAAAACAGAGAATAACCATCAGCATCTTCCCAACACACACACACACACACGCACATACACACACGCATACACACACACTTGTGGTTTCCCTGTCTTGTCTTATTCAACACGTTCATTGCGCTGATGTGCGAGTGCGAGAATAAAAAAATGAAAAAATGTCCCAAATTATTTAACGATTCGTTTTGAAAAATTACATTATTTTGGCCTCGTGTGATAGCTCAGTTCAGCTATCAATTTTAGGGACGAAGTATTAACTTCCAATTATTATTTCTGCTCTGGCAAAAATGGAACAATACAAACGCCTTACAGGAATAATATGCGAATATCGAATTATTATATACGATAATAAAATATTTCAGTATTGTTTGAAATTTGAAATCAAGCCCGAAGTCCCAAAGTTACCATATGAATAAGATAGAAATTATTGGGATTAAATGATTCATTTTGTTGACTAATTGACTCGAGGAACTTGATTGATTGATTGATTGATTGATCGATCGATCGATCATCATCGATCGATTGATTGATCGATTGATTGAGTGTACTGCATAAAAAATCTAAATCTAAAAATCACGAGCAAAAACCAGCAGTCCTGCTTTTAGCCTTGATGACAACAACAAAAAGACAAATGTGCAAATTTTGTCCCATTTTTTTATGATAGTCTTAGTTATTGTTATTGTTGTTTTATGGTTTATGGAATTGAAAGGTGGATTTTAACCAGAAGGATGATGGAATCACTGTACAGTGCAGATAAGACAACAGTCAATAAACAGTATATATCAGCCCAACTGTAACTCCATGGACATACTATAAATATATCAGACCACGTGACTCTAATGGCTAAAGACTTGATCCACTTCCTTCATTTGGACATTCAGTGGTCTAGATGGTGTCCAGATGTATTGGGATGGGACACTTGGATGGACAGGGAGTCTCCAGTCTCTGAGCAGCAGGTTGTTAAAGTAGTCGTGTTGAGTCTGTGTGCTCAATGTGGACATAGCTTATACTTTCGATGGCAAAAAAAATCAAAAGATCCTGAAGAGGTGATAGGTGTTATGCGCCCCTCCCTCCCCCAGCCCCCAGCAGTATTTAATATGCTGTCTAAAGAAAGAATCAAATAAAGAATGAACACAAAACGACAATAAAACACATTGCGCAGTTCAATTTAAATCTGCGCTTTACATTCATTCATTAAAAATATCTGTTAATAAATTATAGACATTCATCTCTCTCTCTCTTTCTCTCTCTCTTTCTCTCTCTCTCTCTCTCTCGCTCTCTCTCTCCTCTACAGTCATGTCAAAGAGCCTGAACGCCACGCGAACAATCTCCTCAATGGGCGCAATGTTTGCGCCTGGCTGTGCGGAGGGGTTATTTATTAACGCCTCGCCATTTGCGGCTGGTTCCCATCCACCCCTGCGCTGCTTTAAAATCCCCTGCACTTCTCCACAGTGAAATTAATTATTTTTTTGGGGGAGGGGATAGAAGAGACTTTTCCTTTCTGTTTTGCGGAGAAGTCGCTGGGGTGAATACCCCCGCGCCACTGTGCGCTCCGAAGCCCCCGAAGAGCAGTCAAAGGGCTCGGTGTCAGAGTGAAAACAGGCTTGGAAGCAAATGGCTTGAGCCGGGAGGGGGACATTAATTACATGCTCGGATCTTTATTCTGGGACAATATTGCGGAGTTAATCAGCAGCATTCCGCCAGTGCGCTTCTTCTCTCCTCAATGCGCTGCGCGTCTTTTTCAATAAACGTAAATAACAAGCTGAGAAGAATCGGAGTCGGGAGAGGAGGGAGACGTTTTTATGGCTCTTGCCTGCCTTTTTTTTGGGGGATTTTAACTGTCTAAACGGTGGGGCTCTGATTTAACTGGTTGGCCATTAATGAGCCATGAATATAGAGGAACAACCTGTCTGCAAAGCAACGCGGTAAATACAGAGAGCAATGCCCCACCAGGGATCTCCATTCATGCTCCCTGACTGTTACTTGAGGGGAGCCAAGGGTTCACCACCACCTCTCCCGGACTGGTTTCAATGGCCCACCATTTAAGACCCCTCTGAGCTCGGAAGAAAACACATTTTTTACGTCGACCCATAAACTTTGTTTGGGGTCTATTCAGAAGAACCCAATCATTGTCCCACTTAGCAATGTGGCCTATTTCTCACCGATTCCCACGTCTTGGAAATGACTGTTTGTCTAAATCCATTTATTTGTCCCCCATGTAGACGCACACCTTCGACACCGCACACATTCATTCGGTCACACTTGTTTGAAAGGAAGAAAGCAAGAATAAAGAATGAAAGAAAACTTAAATCCTCATGCTTTTGGTTTTCTGGACAGGTTGAAGTTTATTTTTTATTATTCCTTTCAGATCTGAGACAAAGAAAAACGCTTCGGACAGGCCTGTTTGTCTTATTCCTTGCCCCTTTTTTTCCATGTCTTGATTTTAATACCACATATTAAAGGTGTCTTACTCTCTGAGAAACCTGGGGGAAAGAAGCAAGCTGGACCCGGGGCAGACCAGCTGCCTTGCTGCGGGTGGGACATTAGCGACGCGTTTGAATAGTAATTATGCTTGTATGGGACTCCCACCAGATGACATGATTGGGATTTTAACCCAGACTAATATTCCAAATCGCATTAGAGAGGAGCCGCATAAACGGCACCTGATTCAACGCTGTTCATGCGTGATTTCATTCAGAATGACTTCTCTCTTTCTCTCCCGCAGAAGTGGGTTGCACCATTTCGGTATTCAAAGTCTCTGCAAAGTCTTTTTTTTTTGGTGGGGGGCTTTCTTCAGGCCACATTTCCCTGACTTAAACTCACTTTGTCTCGCATGAGGAGACGCGGATAAAAGCGTGTGAAGTCGCGTGAATTGATATGTTTCGGTGTACCTTATAAATTCATACCTTTTCTCACTCGGTTGGTTCAGAAAGAAAGTGTCAGTCAGGCCGATTCTCCCTGCTGTCCGACGCATTTAGCAGGAGATCTATTTGAGGAGATCATTCCTAGGCAAATGTATGCAGGCAGGGCTGTGCATGAATGGAGCAGCGTGTCAGCCGACCCTAATTGGGATTTAGCCACCCAATGCATATGCACAAAGTGACAGAAAACCGCAGCTTTCAAAGAAAGTCCCAACTTTTGCCCTTCTTGGTGAAATGTAAGGAGTGGTTTCCCTCAGCCCAGAGTTGAACAGCTATTTTCTCATAAGGAGGTTAGTGACCGGTGTGTTTCTGCAAACTCAAAGTGGGAGAAAAACAACTCGGATGGCAAAGAGCATGCTTAAAGACACGTAACCTTGACTGGCCTGTATGTTTGAATGAAGCCAGATATTTTAGCCCTAGTCATGGTTATTATGTGAACAAATATTATTAGCATTTTTCCCTTTTTCACGGGGAAAATGGATCATTGGTTTTGTAGGTGATTGTTTGTGGTTTTGCAATAATAATAATAATAATTGTAATAATAATATAACTCATTTAATTACATACTTTTATATATATTTTTAAATTTTTTTATAATTTCATAATTTAAAAAAATCATATTTATTATATATAATATTTAAAAAATCATATTTAATCAAATCTGCGTTACCTTTTGCTGATTTGAACATCAGAGAAGGTTTTATTTTTTTTTTTTGACAAACTGTGTTTCAGAAAGAAGGTTTAGACTGTATGAAATGTGGCAAAATGCACGTTTTATTAATTTATTTCAGGCCTATTTTTAATTACTGGTAAAGCTACACTCGTCTGTTCCAATGCGTCAATTGTTGGCTGTGAAGAGCACGAAGCACCATGGAGAGCTCCGCGGTCACACACACACACACACACACACACACACACACACACACACACACACACACACACACACACACACACTCTGTTAATTATATTAATAATAAATTCCTTCCAATCATATTGATGGAAAATGCATGTAGATGCATGTAGGCCTATCTCACTAAGCTTAAGCATATATATATATATATATATATATATATATATATATATATATATATATATATATATATATATGATATACACTACGATTTAGAATAATATATAAAATATATATATACATACAGTATGTATACACTGATTCTACATCGTTCCGGTTGGATGCACATTAATAATTCGCAGTAACAAAATGTAATATATTATGATATGAGGACTGTCTCGCGGCCCCTCCTCATTATATCTCCGATTGACAGTTCTGGGTTCCAACTAATTGTCTCGTGCGAGTTCGGCTGGGATGAGCTTGTGGAAATGATGTCCGAGAGTAAATATTGATTATTAAAAGCTGAAGTCACTGCATGATCATTGTAAAAATGATGTATTAAGCAATGATAATGATAATACAGTGAGATGGCTTTAACCGTGCTTAATGTAGGCTCATTTAATCTTGCTTGTTTTTTTGTTTTTTTTATTATTATTATATTGCTGCTTAAATCACAAGTCTGGTTGCATACAATTTTTTTATTTGCGCAATTTATTTGCGAATAACTAATTTGCTGTATTGTATTGATGCAATAACCATTTGGCAATTCATATGTTAATGTCTGCATTTTGATCTTCACAAGTAAAAGCATAATATTTTAGGGTTAAGAATTCCACTGTAAAATCCAATTAGATTTTTGATTTTAATCAGATGTGTTTCATAATAATAATTATTATTATAAGGGCACAGCAATGTTACGGCTGCTGTAATAACAGCAGCCCTGCTCCCATCTTTTGTTGGAGTTTCTCTCAGAGGATTGGTGTGTTGCATGTCTCTGCTCCAAGCCCCTGAGCAGGACGCTGAGTGTGTTTGGCATCTGCTGGCCAGATCCAATCGCTCCCAATCAGCAGCAGGAGGAAAAGGTGTGGATGTGGATGGAATGAGGACAGGAAACGGCTGTGTGCCATCACTCGGCTGCAGGACCCAATCTGACTGACGGATTCCTCAGCCCTCCAGAAAGTGTCAGGGCGACCGCCTCGACCCTCAGGTGACTTTGCCTTTCTCTCTGTTTTTGCGGTTTCCCTCACTGCTTCTCCCTCTTTATCATGACAAGCCAAAGCTATCAAGCTACCCTCTGTTGTGCAAGATGTTCTTTTAGCAGTAGTATTAATAACATTGTGTCAACACTGAAAAAGACATCAAATAAAAAAAAAGAATGACAAGGTAATTGAATGCTGATAGCTTTATTTGCAGCAAGTAGAAAAAAAAGGGAGGGAGTGGAAGGCACACAACCGTTTAGAGACCGTGTTGAGTGTGATATTTAAACCCTGTGAGGCATGGTCATTCATGGTCTTCTTGTCCAGGGCAAAGGGCGAAGGTCAGTGCCCAGACATGGGCTTTGGTCAGTGCTAAGCTGGGGGTGGGGGGTGGAGCTTGAAGGCAGAGGGGAGGTCACTTGGGAATTCATGCTGCTCATTCCTCGTCAGAGTCGTCGGCTGCACCGGTGATGGTGTAGATTTGTTCTTGGTGGTCCATCTCCAGCACGTCGTCCTCATTTTTAACAGTTCTGCGGGAAAATGGAGAGAGATGAAGTAACCAGATGAAGCTTGTTGGACCTCCAAATACCTGTATGCTGGCCTTATATGTAACCCTTAGCAGGTTAAGACACTTTAAGTCATTCTTTCATAATCAAGGGCATGTCCGATTTTATTTTTATGCAAATAAATGTTGAAAAGAAAAAAGAAAGATGATACCTGATGGTACCTTTACCTAATGAGCACCGTCCTCCTCTCCGTCAGCTCCACAGCCTGCTCTGTGTAGGGGTCATTGTTGGCGTCATATCCATCGGATCCATATCCCATCGCGGCACCACTGCTGTCACCCATTGCACCAATGCCTGACGGTGCAACGCCTACATCACCTTCGCCCACCACACCCTCAGTTCCTCTACCCCCTCCGATTCCGCCACCCATTCCACGATCTTTACGTCCATCCCCTTTTACGCCTCCACCAATTCCGTCACCCGTGCCTCCACCAACACCGCTCTTTTCTCCACTGAAACCATTGCCAGCGGTGCCCATGCCACCTGAACCTGCAGTGCTACTACCTGGACCCAATCCAACACCACCCACGCCGCTGTCAACTTTGCCTCCGGTGCCGAACCCCAAATTTCCCGCAACACCCACATCTCCAACACCAGTGCCCAGACCTCCAGCACCAGTGCCCAGACCTCCAGCTCCAGTGCCCACGCCTCCAGCACCAGTGCCCAGACCTCCAGCCTCAGTGCCCACGCCTCCAGCACCATTGCCAAGACCTCCAGCACCAGTGCCCAGAACTCCAGCCCCAGCGCCCAGACCTCCAGCCCCAGTGCCCAGACCTCCAGCCCCAGTGCCCATACCTCCAGCACCAGTGCCCAGACCTCCAGCCCCGGTGCCCACACCTCCAGCCCCAGTGCCCAGACCTCCAACTCCAGAGCCCAATCCCCCAAGACCATTACCAGCACTCGCACCAATGCTTCCAGCTCCCAATCCGCCAGCACCACTCATTCCTGTGGCACCCACTCCTCCACTGCCTCCACCAGTAACTACACCCCCAGCTGCCAATCCATGACCACCACCCATGTCTGCCCCACCTGCCCTACCAGCAGGACCTCCAGCACCCATTCTTCCACCCATTCCTCCAGCACCACTGCCTGGACCTGTGCCCATGCCTCCTGCACCCATGCCCCCACCCATTGCACCTGCACCACCCATGCTGCCTCCACTGAAGCTCATCCCACCACCAATGGCGCTCACGCTACAGCTGGTGAGAGACAGGGTTTGCATCATGCCAGTGAGCCGCAGGTCCTCTCCTTCGATGAGTTTTCTGTGACAAAAAATATATATATTTAAAAAGGGCACAATTTACATGCATTTAAATATATGGCACAAAATCAATTTAGGTTCTTTTTTCTTCACCTGTATGTTGTAATCTCAATCTCCAGAGCCATCTTGACATTCAGGAGGTCCTGGTACTCACGCAGGTGCAGTGCAATTTTCTCCTTGTAGGATTTCAGCTCAAAGTGCAGGGCCTCAATCCGAGCCTATCAGGTTAACAGAGCCATAGAATTACTTTATAAATGAATTATTGTGGTAGCTTTGAGTCTGCATGCGTGAGAGTAGGCGTATATGTGTGCACAGGTGTGCACCCCGGGACCACATGAGCCTTTCTTTACCTGCAGGTCTTCCAGTTCCTTCTTGTGATTTTCTTGTGTCTCTCGGATCTGGGCCTCAAGAGCTTCGTTCTTGCTCCTCATGGCATCCAGATCACGGTCTTTGCTTTGGATCTGGTATAGATCGATAGAGATATTTTTTTGATATTTTGATGATCATTAGTCATTATAGACATTCAATATCAATTGTCAATCCAGCCTCATTTATTCATTCTTTTGATACTCACATCCTTTTTGGCACCGGCTATGTCATTTCTAATGCTTCGAACCTTATCCACATGCCTTGATGTCTTACTGGTCAACCCTTCAAACTTGTTTTTATACCATGAATCCATCTCCTAAAAATAAGGGGTGAAAAACTCAAATGACTGTAGTGTAAAACACAACGAATTTGACTTCAGACCGGATGTGTGATTAGTGGACCTGGAGATTTTTGGCAGCGATGTCGTCATACTGGGTTTGGATTTGTTTCAAAGCAGCTGCCAGGTCAGGGAGGGTGAATGCGCTCTGAGCTGACGCATGCGCCGAGTAGATCTGTTTCATGAGCTCATCAATTTCCTGGAATAAAAGAAGGAAGAAATAGATCTTTAGTTGTCATAAAAATGGAAAAAAATAAAAAAAAATAACTAAATATGGGAGTATTACGTTAAGATGCTATCCACCTGTTGATGGATCCGTTTTAGGAATTCTATTTCAACTTCCAGCTGCTCCAGCTTCTTCTCCAAGGAAATGCGCGAGGAGGTGGCTTTGTCAACATCCTGAGGAACACACACACACACACACACACACACACACACAAGCATGATTATCACATGGGTTTGGGACTGTAAATTAATCTGATGAGGCCAGAGATATTGATAATGATATAGATATAGATAATGAAATGCCACCTACTGGACGGAAGGCTTCAATTTCTAACTCAGCTTTCCTCCTCAGCTCCACTGCCTCCTCATATTTGATTTTGATTGCCTCCAGTTGGGCAGCTGTAGACTTTTTAGCCGCCAAGGCAATGTCCTACAACCAAGAAACCAGAAGTAATATGATTGGCTATAAGACCTGGAGTGTGCAAGGATGAGTTGAAAATGTAGATCAGACACTTTTGCATTTTACATCTTAACTTAGATGTGTGTGTGTGTGTGCGTGTGTGTGTCAGGAAATGTACAATCAAGCCATCTCATCTGTGCATAAAACATAGCTGAAGACAGCTGTACTCCCTGACACCCTTAACACGCTGAGGCACCTCTCCATTTGCCTGCCAGAAATAAGCCTGTTACCAGGTAAGGAACCTTGAAAACACCAAGTTGACGTCTTGTATCGTTGCCTGGATAGATCCTCTACAACTCAGTGAGGTGTAAACCTCGCCGGAAACCAAGAATTCAGTCTTTCTGCTTCATTGAGCTTCTGAAATGTAAAAGAAAGAAACAGAGGCCATGGAGACATTCGTTCTCACCCGCTGAACTCTCATCTGGTCAGCGATCTTTTTCAGCTCCCTCAGCTGTTCCTCATACAGGAGACGCAGACCGGTTGGATTCTCAAAGCGGTTCTGGTAGGCCTCGATCTCCGTTTCCAATAGCTTGTTCTGTTGCTCAAGTGATCGAACCTGTAAGCATAAGAAAACCTCCTCTGTGACTTCAAGTACGTTTGAACCAGAATGCACCATGTGTGTGCTGTCCATGTGCTCGCAGAGTGACAGTAATGTGCTTCCATTTTGTGCCTGAAGGCATTTTTCCTTCAAAATAATGTATATTTTTCAGCACTGGGGAAGAAGTATGGGGTTAGTTTGACGGCAGTTTTACCTTGTCAATGTATACAGCCAGTCTGTCATTGAGGACGATCATCTCCTGTCTTTCAGTTGTGCGGGTGTTGAGGAATTCATGGTTTTCAGCTGCAGCCACATCCAGATCTATGGGAAGTTCTCCACTCGGCCCGACACAGACCAAGGCTCCTGCACTCCCACTGAAAAGTTACCCAAAGACAAAGACATCAAATTTGAAGAAGGGGTAGGTATGAAGAGATGTACTAAAAAGTAGTAGGGGAACATACTGTACATAAAGTATTATTTTTTAAGATTATTTTTTGGGTATAGGAGTAGAAAGTGACATGAAAAGAAAGTAGTTAAAAATTGGACTTTAGAACTTGAATGAATGTACTTAGTTACATTCCACCACTGACAATGATGTATAATAGGCTGATCTAACTGTATAGCCGACTGTTATTACCCATAAACCCTACATCTGTCCATGTGTAGGCCCTGTACTGTAACTGACACAGCTTACCCTGCTCCAACCATGCGAATCCTGCGTGCAGCTGAGACATTCCTTCGTCCCACTGACTCCACACGCCTGCCGCTGGCCCCGGCTTTGCAAGAGTAGCCGGCGGAGGCACGACGAGCGTCTTTCCGGGTGGGGGATGGACTGGACACCCTGACCTGGTAGGACGAGCTGCTGCTGTCCTCAAAGTGCCGGCGGTAGGATGAGATCCTCTCTGGGCTGCGGCTCATGGTGGCGGCAGCGACTGTTTTCCCTCTGGACCTCTGAAGGTGAAATGACAGAAATGCTCAAGCAGGGCTTGTCTGTGATTTACTGCACTTCACGGCTGTTCCACCTTGTGTGCACTCCCTGATTGTCAACCCAGTCTCAGGTTTTATACTGCCTGTTGCCAGCCATACTCCCAGCTCTGTTAAAGACAGCCCAGTTCATGAGCCAACATCTGTGGAATCTCGAACCTCTGCACCAACTCAGGCTTGACCTGCTGCTCCGATATCTGTCAGCAGATCGTGAGGAGCAGAGCTTGGCTGGGATAGCGACTGATGGCGTCAACCATTCCATTAGTCTTTCCGAAAATCCCAGAATGGGATCACGTCAGACTCCCGTTTATCAGAACCACAGTGGGTTCTGCCAGTATTACCCACCCCATCAGTGTCCAACACGGCGCTTGGCAGCAGACAGGCAAGGTCCGGTAGCATCTAGAAGGTGCAGCACTGATGTGATCCGCTCTGATGGGACGAGGGACTTTAATTGAATGTTGAACAGAAGCTGGAGGGTGACCCGATGAGGCTGAGGCTGCAGGGGAGCCCAACAAAGAGCCCCAGCAAGATTTGACATAAATTAGTACTTATTTGTCTGATGTTTTCATCTTATTAAAACCATAGCAATCAGGGGGAAAAAAAGGAGAAATTAACTGCTTCTGAGGGAAATAAGGAGGCAGAAGGGAGAAAAAAGTCAGGGGGTAGTCTGGAGTTCATGGTTGACATGGCACAGTGATATGAGGGGAGCAAACAGTGCTAGTGTCTGTTTAGGGCAAACACCTACAGGGGGACTTGGTCCTGGGTCAGTCCTTAAAATTGACCCTAAACATTAACTAACAACATTAACCCTTGTAGGTCACACTCAGGTCACACACACACACACAATCTGAGGTTTCTACCTCTTAAAAGGCAGTTTTTCCTCACTGCTGTCGCACCAAATGCATGCTTTTGGGGGGAAATGTCGGGTCTTTGTAAATTATAGTGTGGTCTAGACTTACTCTATATGTAAAGGGTCCTGAGATAATTTCTGTTATGATTTGACACTCTAAATAAAATTGAATTAACCTCTCCAAAAGCCAGCTGCTATTGGTTTTCAGTGCATTGAAAACGTACAAACCAAGTCATGACATTTTTTATTTTAATTATTGCACTGTACAAGTCTTAATGAATTAAGCAAGCATCTATTCCTTTCCTTTGACCTCAGGTCTAGCAGCAGCTTGGGACTTTAGGGAAGAGGCGCAATCTGTCCTGTCATGTGAACAATCAATCTCCACTAACCAGCTCTTTTTATGTCGCAAATAAATAGCATCACTCATCATTGTGGTATTTTCCATCACAGTATTTACTGGCTTCAGATGCTAATGCAACGCTAACTCCCACGTTCAATTAGTCATTCGGCTAACTGCTAAGCTAATGCTTCTTTTCGGAGTGATTCATTGCATTTGGTGTTTTCTGAATTGAACAGGCTTTATGATAAGGTGTAGGGAGACTCACAGGCCTGCTTGAAAAGTTAACCCTCCTGTTGTATTCGGGTCAAATTTGACCCGTGTACAAAAACTTTCTATATCACAACTATGACCAAAGAACGCTAAGAAAAAAGTGACAAATGTTGAAAAAAAACCTACAAAAACGCAAGAAAACAATCAACAAAAACAGTTATTTTTAAACGCTGAAAAAGTGACCAAAAAAAATGGGAAAAAGTGACAAAAAAACAGCAAAAATATTAGAAAAAGCAAGAAAAGAATTGTTAAAAAACTGACTAAAACATAATTACAAAAAACACTGAAAATGTGACAATGTTGAAATTTCAACCCAGAAAAACACAAGGTTGCAGGTCGACGGGAAGACAACACAAGGGTTAAATAGAAACAATCATTTAGTCCTGTCATGCTTGTAGAATACTGTTTAACATTAACAGAAATAGCATTAACACTTCTGAGCCACATGCATCTGGAAAGTCACTCAGAGGTCAGTTTCCTATTTAGTGTCAATATTTTGGTGTCAACAAGCTATGGATAATTTAGAAATCTTATCCAATTACCTATCAGGATAATATTTCTGTGTCCTGCTTGGAGTTTCATGATTCATAAGCTGTAAAAGGGCAAGTTATTAGGGAACAAGGTCTATGGTTGTAATTCTGTAGTAGAGGCGTTTTTCTCAGTTAAAAACAAACCCATTTATTATCATGGATGACGAAGGAATCTGTTAATGTTCTCTGGAGGGTGGGTGGCAAATTCATACGGGGACACAGTGGATATTAGACATGGCCCTCCAATACATAGATCATCTTAGTCCCAGTGGCTGTCACCCCAGCAAGTGACCCTATGCCTATTTATAGCACAAGTTATTCAAATTATAGGTGTGATCCCGTTGGCACGTCCCGCGTGTGACGGTTCCTTTCCACATTCCCCCCCCTAACCACAACCGTCCCGTTGTTGTGGCCAGCGTGTGGCGTTTCATTTCCCCGGTTGGTACCCAGAGCAGCCCAGTGTCATGGCAGTTCGTGAAATGGTCAAAATTACGTGACCATTTCACGAATTGGCGTGAGACCGGGTGGGCTACGTCGCTCCAGCTTGCATTGCCAACATAAAATAAAAATAAAAGTATTGTCCCGTTGGCGGCTTCAGCTAAGAAATAGTTTGCCCCCACACGTCCAAAATTCTTAGAACACATCAGATATGTCAATTTTTATTTAAGTGAGCCTCATTTTCAGGTTGGAAAAGCCGGATTTATCTGGAAGAATCACACCCCCATCAAATAAATGTCCTCTCAAAAAAGACAAAACACAAACTAAAAGATAATCAAAACTATAATTTAATGTATTGAATGATGGTGGCAACAACTGCAGATGCATCTGTGACTTCATTTTAACTCACAATCATACACAGTTGAGGAGTCATTTGCGTAGTCTGGAACAAAAACAAGTGTATTTTCTTTCCGTTTCGTTATCCCTGGATCATTTCATTCATTCTTCACCCAGTCTTGCCATCCACCTGGGTAATGCTTAATACTACAATGGAGAGAAAAAGGAAGTAAGTGAATGACATGGTGCATAAACAGAGGTGCGTAAAAAACTAAACAGCATTTGTTTTTTGTGGTTTGTGGGTATACACCCCCTATGTTAAATTCCCATAGAGGCAGGCACATTTTTAGTATTAAAGGCCAGTTATTACATGGATCAGGATACTATGCATCTTGATAAAGTTCCCTTGGCCTTTGGAATTAAAATACCCCCCCCCCCATATCATCACATACCCTTCACCATACATAGATATTGGCATGGTTTATTTCAGTTAGCCTAACAGCTGGTTTGGTTTGCATTGAGAGACGATTTTATGGAAAGTTCCCCATGCCAATCTCTTAGATTATGAGCACTACTGTACATTACTACGATAGTTCAATAATGAAAAGGCCTAATAATGAGGTGAAAAGCAATGACTTTGAAAGAGATATGCCATGGAAACGTGTCTCACTCTTTGTATCCCAGCGAGGCGGCAGTGTTGAGTGCGTCCTTGCTCCGGATCCCTTTCAGACAGGTGAACACAATGTTATCTGTCTGCTTGGGCATTTCACCACCATACTGTTCATTGAACTCCTCCGGACCCAGCTGGAGGGCAGTGTTCACCTGTCCCACTGCAAAGTCAAAGAAGCGCAGATAGGTCAAGTGTATAGCACTTTAAATCTGGATAAAACCCAACGCTGGTGGTTTCTGGGAACTGTTGTAGCATTGTACCCATTCACTCATGAGGATTATTAGATATTTTTTTTTTTTTAAATGTTAAAAAAAAAAAAAGTGGGATGCTTGTCCTCCACATACAATTTACCAAGTTGTTCACGGGTGTCATCCATGTTAATATTTTTAATTTGACTGGGAATGTACTATTGAAGCAATTATTCCATATATAAAAAAAGCCTGCAGAGCAAAACGAGCAGCAACAGACTGGGTTATTTAATGTATAGGACCTAAATATTATGTGCGACAGCCTTTATGATTCAGGAACATTCTCAAATGTATTAATGGCCCGCTGAAAACTATTTAGACACTATTGCTTTAACAAGTTAGTCCGACGTTACATTCCTGCCCTTACGCTGACTTTCTGTGTAGTTTGAGGAACACTCACGGGGAACGTTAATTGACCCGGGGATGACGCCGTACTCCCGGAGTTCCCAGGGTTCTCTGACATCTATAAGTACAACCTTCCCGCCAGCCAGGAGCTGCTTCAGCTGCTCATAAGTCACATCCGTGCTCGGTGGCGCTGAACTGAACCCGCGGAGCAGCAACTCGGTAGCTGAAAGCAAAACACACACAGCACGCCACATATCAACAATTTAACCCTCCTGTTGTCCTCGGGTCAAATTTGACCCGTTTACAAAAATTGTATCAGAACTACAACAAAAGAACGTTGAAAAAGTGACAAATGTTGAGGGAAAAAACTACAAAAACGCAGGGAAAGTAATGCTGAAAAAGTGACCAAAAAACCTTCAAAAACATTGGAAAAAGCGACAAAAAAATTGACTAAAACATAATTAAACTGTCTAAAAAGAGACGAACTTGGAATAAAATTGACAAAAACGTCGAGAAAAGTGTAGAAAAGGAAGAAAATGTTGAAATTTCAACCCAGAAAACCAAAGTTGCAGGTCGACGGGAAGACAACACGAGGGTTAAAAACATAATATGTCGCGAGGCAGTAGAAATACATATTAATGCGACGCTAAAAGGTGAGTGAAGCTCACTTTTGCAACCGTGGTGAGTGTTGACAAGGCGGAGCACAGAGCTTCGTGTCCCCGGGACGGATGACCCAGACAGGACGGTGCTGTTCCGTAACAGGCGCGGAACAACCCCTGCAAATCCCCAACACCTTCTGAGAGCCATATTATATTAGCGACCCGGTTACCGACACTCTATTAACGCTTTGCTTTCTTTATCTATGGCCTTGTCAACGAACACGAACCGGTAATAATTACACCGCTTACGACAGCTAGTATTGTCATCCCAAGGAAACTTCAAGATTCCTTCCTTGGCTTTAACTGTCTATGGCTGAAACACACGACCCTGTCGACTGACCTGCGCATGTGCAAATGTACGGATCCCCTAAAGATCCAAAACCCTTCAGTTATCAAACGCAAATACATCCTAAACATAGTACTAATATATCTTCTGCCTTTCCCCCCTTTGGAGGTAAAAACGTTTACTAAATAATAATTTACATCACTAAATACTATTATTATTATTATACTAAACTTTATTAAGGAGCAAAGAAGGTCCATAGCGTACTAAAATAAAATAAAAAACGACACGTATACGCAATGAAGAGCTGGGCCCTTGTAACGTTAGTTTGGGTCGGCAGATGTGGAGATAGGCTAATAGGCTAGCTACCTGCTAGCTACCTGCTAGCTACCAGTCAAGACAGGAGAGAGGATGCGCAGTTTAAGGTAATTGTTGTAGACTGAGCATAATACAGTGGTAGGACGACTGAGTTGACTGTGTATTGATGTGTTCTGGTCCGTTAAGCACAGTGGGGAAAACTCAGACGCATCCACAATTTATTCGCCGCTCTGATGATGATTAATGGTTTATGTGATGTCTACTGCTAGAGTTTTCAGTCAATACAAAACACACTGGCCTCTCAAATATATGATATTTATGAACCGAAGAGAAAGAGACGCTTCTTTGTGTTTTCTTCTGGACTCGTTTTTGGGTTACTTTTACGAGAGTGGAGCGGTAGGGCTAATAAACCATCCGGACGTGACCCGTACGTCCCGCAAACCGTCAACTTTAATGCATCGTCAGAACTGGGGAACGTTACCTAGACAGCTACAATGGAGCCCGCAGCGCGCCGTGTGTTTGAATGAGAGTGACAAAGACAGAGGGGAAGGAGGAATAGCCACGATATGTTCTTACTTGAAACGCTGCTTTGCTTAGTCGACAAGTGCATCATTACAACTACTGTTCCGCCCGTGAAAAAGATACTGCGGTCGGGTCATGCCAGCCGACGAGCGGATCTCCGTAGTCAAGCTAGCCGACATTGTAATGCACAAGACTACTATACTACTACCGGTTTTCAAAATAAGGTGTTACAACAAAGTACATATAAAAACAAGATTAATGGATTAGCACCAAAAGTAAAATAAATGTAACATGTGTCCCTTATACAAAACAAACACAATTCCACTAAATTGTGAAAGGAATTTATTGTTGGATTTTACAAGAATATAACATACAATATATAATTGATGGTATACATTTTGAGATTTTATGAAGTAAAGGCCCACATTTCCATTGGAAAATGACCTCAAAACTGAAACTTGAGGTGCTATATAAAAGACTTTGCTCCATAATTCCAGACAAAATTACATTTTTACTGTACATTTATGGATATTTTCAAAGTAAAATCCCATACCTCTACTGTTAAATGACTAATTATCTGTAACTGGAGGTGCTATAAAAAGATTTTGCTCCAGAATTGCAGACAATGACTGATATATATTTGAGTTAAGGACACCCTTACTGAAAATCAAACATTTTACTGTATGAATTAGGAGAGATCCCATATCTCCACCGTTAAATTACTAAAAATATGAAACTGGAGGTGCTATAAAAAGACACCGACATACACTACACCAGAATACTTGCATGTCCGGATGACAGTTATCCTTCTTTGTTCATCACAGTCTCTAAGAAAAGTTGCTTTTTGCAATTATTTGCAGCACGCTACTCTCATATGTCCATGTATCTTTACTTTGCCTTGCTCATTTCCTGGCATCTGCTCTCTGGCAGCTGACAGGTACATATTAAGTCAAACTTAGAATTTTGCATTTAAGCAACCAATCAAAATCAAAAATGTAAAAACTGTGACTATGACAACAGCAATGAAACATTTGGTTAAATTATGTTTAAGGCCTGCATTTAAAAATGATATTAAACAATATTGGACGGCATGAAGCTCTGTCTTTTTAATTAAAAGTGGTTACATATTGACCATGTACAGATTCAGTGTGTACTTTACAAAACCTCATAAATTATACAGTAAAAATGTTTGATTTTCAGTAGCAACTCAAATATTTAAAAGGATTTATGGAGCAAAATAACTTTTAAGCCCCTCAAGTTTCAGATTTGAAGTAATTTTATGGTAGAATTGTGGGACAATTACTTTTTAAAATCTCTAAAATGTATACAGTAAAATATTCGTTTTTATTTCTTGTAAATAAAATCCACTAATCCTATTTTTATATGTACTTTATAACACAATCTCTTTATAACACCTTATTTTGAAAATCGGAAGTAGTCCCATGTGTATCAACCAAAGACTGACCCCACCTCAAATTCTCTTGATACATCTATGCTCTGTGCCCCACAGGTAGAGCGTGCCACACACTTTAAAAAACACTGCATTAACCTGATATTTCCAATATCGAAGCATTATTAACACAAATATGCGCTATGTGGACTACGTTGCTAAAACTTCTGCACTAAAAAATTATCTAAGATAGTTATGATGCATTCAATGTCATGGGAAAGACGGAAAATTGAAAACCTATCGTCTCACATCTGACCCTTGATTTATCAAGAGTTCTCATAACATAATCATAGACTGTTTAAAATAATACATACAACATAATACATCATGCTTTGTGCCGCAGAGGCATATGGCTACTACCTTTACTGACCGCTGGGACTATGCCTGTTTGTAGTCAAAGGTATTATAAACTACAGCATCCAAATTATTGCTATCAATAAATTGGATTTGATGATGTGTGTGTTTATGATACCACTAATTTCACATTAAACTAAAAGAAAAACTTGAGGAAACCCCACATACAATCATTCAGTTTCCAATCTTAGTGGGACAGAATAGGATTACGTGATATTGTCACCAACATTCTAGATGTTAGGGCTCTGTCATGGATGTGGTCTACCTGATATTTGTAGTTCAACGTTGGAAAAGCTATTGAATGCCTTAGAACCTATACCCCTGAACCATGTAAGATTTACCATTGTACATGAATGCAGCATTAGGCCAACTGAGCTGCCGTAGTGCGTCTCATGTTGACTGGGTTTGCTAGTTGATGCTACCGTAAGCCTAAACACATTTAGAAAGTCAAAGTCAAAAACGAACAATTATTGAGAGAAGCGTGCTGTTGTTGTCGGTACTGTTTACTTTTCTCCAACATGCTTTAATATCTTAATACATTGTTGGCTAAAACACAACTGTTAATGTTTTATTTATTCTGACAAGCTAATGTAGCTAACTAGCCTGTTTGCTAGCTTGGAAGAGTTGACATCTCACTGTTGGCTTTGGGTTAGCTAACACAGTCAACATAGGAGCAAACATTAAGAGGTGAGTTCATACGGCTTTTCGACACGTTTAGCTAACTGGAAAAGTTGTTTATTCATTCTTATAAATTTCGTTGACACGATATATAACTGTTAACGTTAGGCCTCTCATGCTCACCTACATTGGACTGTTGGGGCTAATTGATGCTTCTTAACCGTGTTATTTTTACATTACTGGGTAGTTATCCTTAATGTAGTATCACCTTTTATTCTTGGTGACGTACCGTTACTACGCAATCCTTAACTATTTGGACAGTCACACATGTTCTGTAGTTTTGGCTTAGTACTCCGATACAATGTTTTAAAAATAGCAATATGACTGGGAATAAGATAAGAATGCATGAGGGTGCCCATATGTATTAGAATCAACTTTATTGTCCAGGTGTGCTTATGCATACAAGGAATTTCACTCCGGATAAACAGTAGGAACGGTTTCAAACATGACATCTTAAACCTACGAGCTAACATGGAAATATAAGGTCCAAACAGTGGAATATTCTTGACAGGCAAATGCATTCACCTAACCTCAATCCACTTGAGCAATCCCCCTGCTAAAGACAAGATTTAGGTTGTTAAGCCCCCCTCCCATGGCTGCAGTACAGACCTGATGTCATCCAGGAAGATACCAAGTATTGGCAGATGTTTGTAGGATGTAGACCTAAGATAGTCACTGGTTGCATAGGATTTGCACCTAGATTTAAAAAATACGACATTATTTTTTAAATATTTTTATACCTTTACTTATTCAGGGTGGGTTCACTGAGAGAAAGCCTCTTTTGCAGGAACGCCCTGATCACGTTCTCAGTTACACATTCACACCTGGAAGCTTATTTAAATGATTCTTTCCAGGTAATTTTGGTATGAGTTCATCTGTTGCAAATGTAAATACCCTCAGAATAACGCTTTAGGATGGCTCCCTGTCATTGATTAGCTGTGCTAAAGTACAAATTAAACAATAAACTAGTTACTGTACAGATACACTGCACTGTAGCTGGTTTTCAATGTATTGTGTGTAAGTAAAATGGGCATGGCAGTTATTGACTAGTGCAAGCTTTGATACGTTCACGTATCTTTGTTGCAACGCAGTTATGTTGAGGTGGTTTAATTCTGTATAGTAACACCTATGTTTGTCCTCAATCTTTCCATCCAGAGCTCCAGATGCGGCTAAAGGATCCCTTCTCTTTAAAAGCCGCCGAAATGACTAAGCGGACTAATAAACCTAGGAAACCTCGAGATGAGGAGTCATCAGATGAAGTCGGTGGTAAGTAGCAGTACAGGGCACAACACTGTTAAAGTTGGGAATGAGAGTTTTGATTTGGTCTAGCACAGTGGCTAGTGAATGGGATTAACTCTTTAAGATGTGCTCAAAAAGCAGAGTACGTATTTATGAAAAACCATAGCTCTTTCTGTAAAAATGTTCACTAAGTTCATTAAGTACATTCATCCACTGCCCTTGACTGTTGACTCGATTAAAACACCCACATTGGTTTCAACTAAACAGTGATATTTTTAAAATTGTTGTCTATTTTGTTGATAATATGTGAGTATAACAAATGGAATATCTATAATGAGGAATTTATTTCACAATGGATAGTTATTTTAATGTGGGGTTGTCCCACGTTATGTAATTAACATCCGATGTGTTCACATTACCGTCCTTTAGAAACATATTCACCCAGAGTCCTAAATTGGTCCCTAGAAGCAGGTCAATTTGTCATTACAGCATATTTTGTTTTTAATCAGGGTTGACTTGCCAGCATGTGAGTAAGGCAGTGGACCTGAGCTCAGTGAAGAAATCAGTGCTCTCCAATGTGTGGCTGGTGTGCTCTGAGTGCCTAAAGGAGAGGACCATGATCGAAGGAGAGCCGGCAGCATCCCATGACATCCTGGTGTGCTTAAAGTGTGGCTTTCAGGTAAGAGTTGTTTGAATTGTCTTTTAAATGTGTAGCACAATACATAGCACACTTTGGGGCTCAGTTATTTATACTGGATAGTACCAATATACTTGTGATATTCTTCTTGAATAGACACAGTGTCAGTATACAGATGGACATTATCATTATTAACCTAGAGTGCCAATATTATCATCAACATTTTTATTCCTGTATGTGTGATTACTAGTACTGCTCTGTTAGCCACCAAAATATTTGGTATGAATTAAAGTGTCTCTTACATGACAAAAGAATTATTGCACCAGAAATGACTAAGAGACAAGCACACATAGATTTAAACCTATATGTTCTACATTGAAATAATGACAGATAATCTTGATGTGCTGTTTTCCCAACAGCAAATAAATACTGAACTTTAAAACAATAGACACACAAAACTATTTTTCTAATTAGACACATACCTTTTTTGCATACATTTACATATACAATACATTGTATATTGCCAAAAGGCTTACAAAATTATATTATTTTTTACCCTTATAGCTTTAGATCTACCACATGGTTTCCCATGGTCTTTAAATATAGGCATGTGTACTGTGAATGTATGTTGTGCTTGTTAGCAAAGATTTCTAACTGAAACATTTTAAACTACCTATCTTACAGGGCTGTAACCAGTCAGGGATCCAGCATGCTGTCAAGCACCACCAAGCTTTCCATCCAGAGTCTCACTGCATCACCATCAGCTTGAGCACCTGGAAGGCCTGGTAGGAAACCTCAAACTGCAGTCATTGTAAACTGTAATAAATAGCCAAGATGGCACACATTGCCAATTTGTGTCAACTTGCGCTGACACATGACAAGATGCCGTCAGTGTGTGGGCTTACATAGGAAACAATAGCCGTGGATGTCTTGACGCATGTCATACAGATGATCTTGGCTACCACAATTTACAGTGCAGTTTCTGTTTTCAGACCTAGATTTCATTTGGCATCATTTCACTCCATTATTCTTGTTTTGATTATGTGTATAAATGCTTTTCTACTTCAGCCAAGTAATTTCATTCTTAAATAGTGGTTACAGCAATAGTTTCTTAAGGGTATTTAAATACCACAGTAACGTAAAGCTTTTTTGTGTCTGTCTATGACCCTGTCTCATTATAACAGGTGTTTTGAATGTAATGAGGAGCTTTCCACTCACTGCAACAAGAAGGCTTTGGCTCAGACCCTGGACTTTTTACAAAAGCACTCTGTCAAGGCAACATCAGGTAAGGTGTTAGGCAAAATCCTGGAGACCTGGCCCAATACCAAAGCTTTTATTAGACACATGCAACCCAACTTCAATTTCAGCAAGGCTGAAGTCAATTCATTTGGAGTATTCATTCTTATAATTTACCAGCCTTTTCAGTTGAAGTAGATGAAATGATTGGCCTTGAACACAGACAACCTATAATGGTTCTCAGCAAAAAAGAGTTAAAAAAACTATCTTATATTAATGGTTTATTAATTATTAGCGGCTTATGTATGAAAATCTGCGCTGGTTTCAGATGCTAAAGTGTCTGCAATACACCAGAAGCTAACAGCACAATAATACCATGACTGTGTACCAGACAATGACTGGCTGTCTTGTTAATATATCCATGGCTGTTAAACAAAGTGGCATGTATTACAGAGGAATTGGCTTACCTGGTTACGTAGGTTCAAATGTGTTACTGTCAGTGGAATTGACTGTAGTACACCTACTCCCCTGGTGGCAGTGGTCACCTGATTCCCTGGATTTAACCTGTCATCCTACATGTGCTTTATTAGGCAAAACTACAGCGTGATGGCTGAGACCACTCTGTGTTACAGGCATTATTCATTATGGCTGATGCTTCTCTTTGATTTACTAAGCTGCTTAGGGCTTGAAGAGCCATTTTTCATGCTTTCAAATTTCAATTGGTCTTTCACACTGAAGAGCAGTCAGTCACTAAAAATTTAAAGGAAACACATTACATACAGTATATATTGCATATTACTTGATTTTGACAAATTTTCCAGTAAAATCATGTGATGAATTTGAGTTTGATGAGAGTTGTGTTGCAGCAGGTTGCTTTCACACTGATATTTGACAGCCTGACTGCCTAATTTCAGTCTAATGTCCTCTGACCTCACTCAAGCCACCTGAGCCCTCCTTGCCCAGTCAGTCAACCACATAGATATTATCCCCTACTCCCTTACTCACACACTCATACACCTTCTGTTCCTGCCCCCGCACCTCTCATACTTTGTGCTGGCACGCTGAGAGGCCTCTTAACAGGCTGTAGCTGATCAGAGTGGTGGGCATCACCACGTTCGGTCTCACTGACCACCTCAGCTTAGCCCGGTGGCCAGAGGCCAGCCATCCAGGCCCGGTCAGGCTGGTTCCCCATCAGTCTTTCAGCCACAGCTTCAGAGTTGCAGGGTTGATGCTGCAGCACCACAACCCCCCACCTCCACCTCCACCCACACCCTTCACACCGCATGACTGCACACATTAGCGGAATTAGGCGCTTGAGCGATGCTTCCCGGCTGGGTTCCCTGAAGAACAAGAGCAGCTGCGTGGGCTTCAGCCACTGCTCTGTTGTTCTTTGTCTTTCCATCCCTATCCGTTTCTGTCCCTTGTTTCCTCTGTCGAGCCGCAGTATGTCTCACCACCTCTGGGCCTGTGTGCTGCACTAGTGGGAGCCAGGGTCCTCAACAAGTCAGAGCGACTGGATCCTTACAGCTGGAGCACACTAACTCTCAGTGGACCCCCACACACACACACACACACACACACACACACACACACACACAAACACACATTCGCAGAATGTTGAAAATAATGTTTCAGAAGGAAGAATTATTTGCAGATTCTTTAAGAAATTGTCTTTTAGATTTATTTTATTACTCAGCTGTACCCAGGCACCCACAACATTAGGGACAAACAGGAGCTCACAGAGTGCAAGAAATGGACAGATTTAGAAATTAGACATACTTGACAGTTGGCTGACAAAAGTACACATTTCCAGTTTCAAATATCCTCTACATTACACTACTCCAAAAAAACTGTACCTAAGTTTAGCTTCCCCATTACAATCCGTTTTGAGAGCAGCGTGAGTGCTGAGGCTTTCACCTTGACTGCACTTCCTTCTAGCATAAGCATAGAAGAGACAGAAGTACTCCAATTACTTAAAGGATGTAATATTTGAAAAAGCCCTGGCCCTGACCAAATTGGAGGAGATGTTCTTAAATGTTGTGCTGAGCAGCTCACACCTGTATTTACAGTATTGTTTAAGTCCTCTCTCAACATGAAAAAAGTCCCCACTCTGGAAAACATCCACAATTGTACCAGTGGCAAAAATCCCCAGGCCCAAAGGGCCTAATGACTTCAGGCCTATTGCATTAACTTCACTGGTAATGAAGTGCTTTGAGCGCCTAGTTAAGAGCTACATTATCTCCAAAACGCAGCATCTTCTAGACCCTGTGCAATTTGCATATCAAGCATCCAGAGGAGTTGAAGATCCTGTTGCAACTCTACTGCATCTTCTGCACATTAATTTAGAGAAGCCAAAGGCTTATGCCAAACTCATTTGTGCAGATTTTTCTTCTGCTTTTAATACCATTAAGCCCAGTATTTTAGTAAATATTTTAACAGAAGAATTTTTACTTAACGATGATGTGCTCTCATGGATTGTTGATTTTCTTCAGTCAGAGTTGGTACGTCACTCTCTGACGAAATTACTACTTGCACAGGATTTCCACAGGGATGTGTTTTATCTTCTCTGATGTTCATCCTGTACACAAACTCATGCACCAGCACTTTTCCTAACAGGCACTTTATTAAGTATGCGGATGATACCGTCGTGGTTAGTCTCCTATATGACAAGGAAGAGGCGCATGGGCCAGTACTTGACTTCCCCATGGGGACAATAAACATAAACATATTCATTTAAATTCCACATTGTTCTTACAGTGCTGCTGTTTCTTCATTACAATATTATATACACTTTCCCCTATGCCTTTTTAAATTAGGCTACCTGTCACCTGTCCTGTTACCCAATTGTTTCACACCGGTCAGCCAAATGGGTATAGAAGCGGGCAGCAATTGTTGCTGCAAAATAGGCGGTTGTTGTCTGTAAAAATTGACTGTGAAATTGAATTTCAGTATGAAGGCCATGTTTTCAGAAGAAGCTGCTGTTGTACTGTTTTTCCTATAGTCCCCAAGCACAAAAGAGCCCCAGCAAGGATTTTTTTTTTCAGAATCTATAATAATTTTGTGCAACAGCAACTAAGGGTAGAAAAAAGTCAATTAACTGTGCTCTCTCACCATCAAGGCTTTCAGCTCTAGTACCAGAGTCCCAGTAAGAAGCGACTTGACCTCAGAGAGCTAGACTCCAGCTTGTTACACAGCTGGGGAGTCTTTGTGGAGCAAATTAAAATGTTGAACCTGAAAAGGCATTAGAGCCTGCTTCTCATTGGAATCTGTAAATTCTGTCTTGTTTTATAGGGATTGTTATCAATTGCATTATTAATACATCATTCATTATATTGCCATACTGTGTATTTTCATTTTTCAAATTATTTTGCAACTTAAAGTGTCTATGAAAAAATATTTAGCTTGATGCTATACTGTAGGTCCATTTTAAAAGTGTATTAGCTTTGTCGTCACTAGATTCAGAATTTATAGAAACGCTATAATTGATTTCAGAGGGCCTGGTCCATCTTTCAAAGACATTTGTGTGATTATAGATAAGAAAAGAAAAATGTGTGTGTGGTAGAGCTGGGCCCTTCTACAATATGTAAGCTTTAAATATCTTTAGATACATATTTATGCATTTTCCCCAAAATGGCTTTGCAAAAGGATTTGCTCTTTTGAATCCCAGCAAGAAACCTAGTATAAGGTATTGTGGCCGTATTGTGATAGGGATAGTCAGAGGTGGTGTCTGTAATGTGAATATAGAAATGTAATACTGAACGATAAATCGTATTTTCACCGCCATCGCGGTATGAACATGTGCAAAGAACACATCATAAAAGACTGAAACGCCATGAATAAGGAAAACCATTTTATTAAGGGATGGGTATTGAATCCCAGTATTAAATGGGCCCTGGGGCTAAAAACTATAGTATTTATCATCATGCTGCAGCCGCTCCCCTGCTCGGGGCTGAGCTTCTCCAGAAATACACACATACAAACATATACACACACACACACACACACACACACACACACACACACACACGGAACAAAGTCAGCGGACAGCAGATCAGAGAGGCTGCGGTGGAGACAACTTCTCGTTACCAAACTTAGAGTACTAGATGATAGTGATAGTGCTGTATGATTACTGCACCTTTATTCACCTGGCTTCCTGCCTCTGGTTGTTGTATTTTGAAAACCGTAGTCCTCAGTTTTCTGTCAGTTTAGCTCAGCCGAGTCAGTAGCCAGGAAGATGCTTGTCCCCTGGTGGTGCTTTCATGGAGGTAATCAAGGGTGATCCTGTCTTTATTCCCACCACCGCACATGAAAGTAGGCCAGATAGTGAGTAGCAAAGTGTGTGTGTGTGTGTGTGTGTGTGTGTGTGTGTGTGTGTGTGTGTGTGTGTGTGTGTGTGTGTGTGTGTGTGTGTGTGTGTGTGTGTGTGTGTGTAACATGGCACTGGGTACTCTTGGCCTCAGATGGCAAGAAAACAGGCTTTTGTGCCCTGCAGTCACAACATATTAGTGAATTAATAAGACATTTGGTGTTGCCTGGCCTTCCTCTTGACTGCCTGCTCTGCATGAGGGGAGCTGGCCTTGAACCTCCACACTGCTGCACTGTGAGTGAACAGGGAGTCATGAAGCCCACTGGCCATACAATTTGACGGCCTCTTAGCACAACTGTGGACCAGATTAGGAAGGCTATGAAAAAGCCACTCAAATAAACCTTTTGTGAAAAATATACTGTTACAGGTTCCTGTTTTTGTTTGTTTTGTTTGAACAAAGTGGCTTTGAGACAAAAACTGGCATGGTTATATCCCGTTCACTTGTTAATTTAAGAAAGCAGCAAATTTTGTTGTAAAACGAATGCTAAAACAATTGAAAAGAATGTTTTTTTTTGTTTATGCCATTGCTTCATGAACTTAAATTTTCTTCTTAGGTCTGGTGTTGGCCTTGCTTCTGCTCGACAAAATGTCAAAACAATGCAGACACGTGCATGAAAGAACATAATGCTTTTTGAAAGATTTCAGTTGAGCTTGTGTGTTTTTCTTCTTTTGCAAGTACCCTAGTACTGTTCTCGGTAAAAGTAAACAAGGCCCATGTTTCTTTGTGCATCTCTTGTGTGAAAAAGAGCAGGGAGTGCAGGAGGTGTTAGTGAATATGCGTGCATGTGGACAATCCTGAGCACCGTGATGCTTTCCTCCACCCTGGGGAAAGGCTCCACAGTGTCACTGCTGCCCATACTCGGTGGCTGAGCAAGGAGGGCCAGGTGGTGGGGCCGAGTGCAGCACAGTCAAGCGTGGACCCAGCGCATGCTGACATTTGCCTTCGCTGACTGCTGCAGGGAGAGGAAAAATCTGCGTTTCCATATGCTTGTGCTCGTTGCAACCCTTCCCTCCACCGACTGCCCCCCCCATCCCATTGCCTCATTCTGCTCCCCTCTCCCCAGTCTTAACCAGATGGCTCCCTGAACATTGTTTACCTTGGGTGACGGTCCCAGATGCAGAGTGTGTCCATCGGCATCCCCATTCCGCCCAGTTAGTTTTCTCATTCCTCTGCTCCCTCTTAGCCAAAGTGCCAGTCACAGCTCTTACACTCAAGTTGCATTCAGTCTGTTGATTTTGTGTCTCCTCTTACAAACACAACAAGTAGGCACATACATCTGCATACTCTTTCTCTCAATTACTTTCTCTTTTGCTCAGTTCACATTTTGTAAACACATCCCTTTTCACACCTTCTTTGTCTCACACCAAATCCAGAAATACAATTTTTTTTTTCCTGATCAGGTCTGCAGTCTTACCCCATATCCACTTGTTTTCCATGCATTTTGTGTGTTGACATATGGGAGCTCCCTTATGGCTGCATATTGAAGTTGGAAATAGGCCTCCAGATGTTGCCAGCACGGAAGGCCAGATGCATTTCGCACTGCTGGGTGGAGCGCCACAAAAGCCATCCCGACAAGCTGAACCTTCTTAGTCCCCAAACTACAAGACAAGCCTACAAACATGCTCTCTTCATTTCTCTTCACTGTTGACCATTTTTCAGTTAGGCCTAAAGCACGGAAATTGAAAGCAACACAGTTAGTGCAGCAGGCTGTACTGTATGCGTGTGTATTCAAGTATCTGTATTTTTCTTCTCAACTCTGTTATTTTAAAAGTGTGCCTTTTACCCACATTACTTTGAGTGGAATTTAATTGAGTCTAAAATGCAAGTTGCCAGGCCATGAGTGACTGCAGCTTATGTTCTGGCCTTGAAGAGAAAAAGCTTGCGAGGTAGCAGCCAGCAATGGAGTTACTGCTAATAAATGTGTTAATAAATGTGTTGTACACAAGGAGTGGTACTGTGAATTGAATGTTCAAGGGCAAGGCCACTGTATGTTGAAGAGAAGAGTGGTGAGAGTAAAGGTGCAGGTTATTTTGATGATTATGAACGGTTCAATTGAATTTCCTTTGATTGGCTTATATGGGAGAAGTGCTCAATGTGCACAATATTATTTAAGATAAAGCTCACATATTTTCAACCTTATGTCCTGTGTAGCTGGGACTCATCCAGCCGCACCTGATAAATCTACGGAACTACAGAGTGCTACTTCACCTTTGGTAAATGTAGCTGCGCAGCGCACTTATGTTCTATTCGCTTGTATTGCAAACTAGCTAATTTTCCAACCGTAAAAATATAAAGATCAACCGGTACACCGCCCAGCACTGTGTGTCAATACACGGTTTCTCATCATGCCATCCTCTTTACTGTACTAGATGTACAATTACATTTTGAAACATCAAATCAGTGTGCACCTCAGCCCTAACAAATGTGTTAGCCACCCACTTGACCACCAAAACAGGCCTGACCACAATGGACGCCATGGCAGTCCACTACAACACTGCTCTGTCTCTGAGCCCAGACTTTCTAGCCCCCCTTAAAACCTGTACTGTCTCTTTCACCTGTTAGACCACTGAACTTTGCTTCATGAAAGCCTATGGTCACTTTATAAAAGAATTAACCTCACTGTCCACCTGGAGGCCTACAAAGAACAGTTGAACTCCTGCAAAGAAGCTCTTTCCAAAACCAAGACAAATCATTGCACCACCCTCATTGGCAACCAGCAAAACCACACCAGAAAGCTGTTTTCCACTGTTATCCGCCTGCTACGCCCCATTGATACCCACCAACGTCCGGTTGAACCTGATTGTTGCACCAAGTATCTAGATTTCTTTCAGGCCAAAGTGGATCTTATCTATCAGCAACTCCTGGCGTGTGCCCCGTCTATTTTTAATTCCAATCAACCACAGGACATTGCTGCCTCCCTTCCTCCTTTGTGCCTGTGGACAACCATCTAGTGACCAAGCTGGTCTCAAAAGCAAAGGCTTCCACCTGCTCCCTGGATCCAATGCCTACAGGCCTGGTCAAAGCATGTCTGCCTGTCCCATCATGTTGGATGTCATCAACTGCTCCTTGGAATCTGACGTACAACACACCTACTTTAAAACTGCCCCAGTCACCCCTATCCTCGAGAAGCCAGGATTGGAACTGGAGGATGCAAACAACCTTCCATTCCTAAGTAAAATCCTGGAAAAGCAGTTGCCGCCCAAGTCCATCAGCATATGTCCAACCATGAGCTCTATGAAGCCCTTCAGTCAGAATTCAGACCTCATAGTACAGACACCACCCTCATCAAAATCACAAATTATCCACTCTCCGCTGCTGACAACTGCAGCCTTTGACACAATCTCCCATACCATTCTCCTCAACCACCTATCCCATCACCTTGGTATCACTGGCACATCTCTCTCCTGGTTTCAGTCTTACCTCTCACACAGGAAACAATTTGTCACCATTAGCAACTCCCACTCCAATCCAGCTCTGGTCATCCAAGGTGTGCCTCAAGGGTCTGTGCTTGGAGCCATGCTCTTCACTATCCCCATGCTCCCCCTTGGTCAGATTATCTGGCAACATGGTCTCAGTTTCCACACCTACGCCAACTTTACATTTATTTCCATCTTCTCTTCTCTTCAGGGGAGTCGCCTTGATGAATGTTGTATTCTATCTTCCTGGTATTTGTTATTTGTTGTGTCTTCTATTGTATCTGTTTCATATTTTATTTTTTTGTTCTTTTTTACTGTGAAGTACTTTGGTAGGCCTCGGCCTTGGAAATGTGCTATACAAATAAATATGACATTGACATTGACATTCTCTGGAAAGGTAGAAACTCAATCTAAAACTTTGACACACTTTGAAAAGTGGTTGAAAGTATTGGGAAATATTTTAAAAAAAAAAAATATTTAATGGGCTAAAACATCATGAGCATTTACCAGAACCATAACATTAAAAAGAAAAATGGTACTGCTCACAATATTGATTAAAATAATCATAACAATACTTATACAATTTTGCATTTTTAATAAAGATAGTTAATTCTTACCAATTCCTACCAAGGTAATATCAATCAAATATTAATAATTTTGTATATGTTTAAGCCATCAATGTGTCTTTCATTCAGTATTCAGCAAGTGGTACTGCAACCTTATGTATGTTAGAGGTATATGTGAACACATGTGCTTGTGTTCAGTAGCTTCAAACGTTTTGGAGCTTGTAGGCAGCACAAATAATTAAAAATGTGTAATACATGCAAGAAGGGGAGACAATCCTCTCCTAAATTAGAAGTGATAATCTTTGGAAGTTATTTGTTGTGAATTTTACCCCTATAGTATGTATTTAAAACTATGCAGTAATTGTGGCTGGCTAGTCACACATTGTAATAAGCTCAATATTGATACATGATTGTGTGACTAAAAAGTAAGCAAGTAAAACTGGCAATGATCTGGCAACAATTGAGCATGTTTAAAAACACCACTATTTTAATTTAAACCACAGCCATCCTATGGAATGTTTTCTATGTTTTTTTTCCCCATTCTGATTACATCTCTCTTTTATTACCAGTAAGTTAATGTATATTGTGCCAAAGAGATCTGAGGCACCATGTATTACTATACTAAGCTTGTCATTCATCATAGAGCCCAAGATATCCTGCATGAAGCCAACTAGCTGGGATTTTCTGGATCTGTCAAACTTTTTAATGTCTTATTGAGTGAACAGCTCTATGCCTCGATAGTCACTTTCTGTCACAGTGTGTTCACACATAGCCATTCTTTCCCCAACTACCAATTTTACACAAAAAGCAGTAGAAAGTCTAGTTATCATTTATTGAAGACTAAAATATTACAATAGTCTTTAAATTATTGTTACCTATAAATTATCCATATTTTGTCCAGCTTGCGTGATATGTTTCAACTCGTGAAATTTGAAGTAGTGTTTTAGCAGATGCCGTTACACTGAATTGCATATTTTGTTCTGCATTGTATATTATCACTGGTTGTTTTTTCTAACTTAAGTATACTTTAGGTATTTTTAGGTATCCATAACTTGTTGTGCTTGAGCCACTGCTGAGAGCTAATGTCAATTTTTGTCTTTTCTGACCACTATGGCACTTGGGTAACAATGCAAAGTTTAGAAAAACGTAGAAATATCCATTATGTGATCACTAGTTAGAAAGAGTGTAGCAGCAAAAGGTTGCTTGGCTCCTTTTAAACTTGCTGACAGGTTATTCTTTTGACCGAATACACATCACCCCATTTCACTCAACACATTATGTGCATGAGGACTTGAACCCTCTTCTACTCTAATCTCCATTTTCAGGATTTCTTGCTACTAAGCGAATCAGTAACTGCTAATGTCTCAGTAACACTGTTATTGGCATTGTGTCATCATGGTGTGGGCTTTTTTTCTCTAGCTGCTGGCACACCATGAGCTCGCACAGCTACACTACCCACTCTAGTCTGTCCCCCAGCAGACTATCTGTATGTCACTGTTAGATTCTGACCATCTGTGACTGATTAACTGTTAAATGTTAGTTTTCATTGGTGATCAGGAGTAACAGCTGGCTCTGGAGAGCCATCTCTACCCCCAGCCCCCACCCCTTCCTCACTAACCAGTGGAAACTTCTACAGCTGTCATCTGCTTTCCCAAATGACCCAGCTTTCCTTCCAGCTGCCATCCCAGCACCCTGCTCTCAGCCCTAGTCTCGCTTCGAGGCTAAGCCCAATTTTTTTCTGTCCTGCCACAATCTCAATCAAAGGGAGGCCAACTTCTACCCTCAATTCCAACCAAATTACCAACTCAGCCACCATCTCAGTCTTGAAGCTTGGCTGCCAATTCTTAATACAAAAAACAACAACAACAACCTTAAAGTAAAAGCCAAATCAGGGTTTAGAAACTAAATCTTTTGTCAATTTCAAAGACCACTCATACTCCATATCCCTGTTCTCCGTCTGTAATTTCCACGCTTGTGTTTCAATTGAATAATTTTACAAATATACATTATTGCATCACTGACCTGTTTTGTTTTCACTGTGTTTCAGGAGCATCACCCAAGATCATCAAGCTGCTAGAGGAACCATCAGATTACACTGACTCGCCCAAAGGCAAAAGCCCAGCCATCAACAGCACCTTGGTCCCTGTCAAAGGCATAAATAACCTTGGTAACACCTGTTTCTTCAATGCTGTTATGCAGGTTGGTATAACTATGAGTCAGTTCAAATGTGAATATTTTCTGTGCATGTGTGTCTATAATGTTAGGGCATTTTGTTAAGCATTATGAAATATGGTGCAGTTGTATTACAATATTTAGTTCAAATAAATCCCTTAGGAAATCCCAGGAGTAGGTGTGATGCACACTATTATTATACATCTGAAGCATGAATACATTTCTTAAAGGTGGATTTCTCACTGCACATTACCTGGTTGCAGGTCATTGCTTTATTTAATGAGACCATTGGCGTTTTTCCACTGCATGGTATCTACTGTATTCGCTCAGTTGCAGTTCCAAGCGAGCTTAGGCGATACCAAAAGGTGACGTGAAAACTTGCAGACTACTGATTGGTCAGAGAGAATCATCACTAATCACTGCATCATCATCAGCGGGGGCGCGGCGTTCTATGCTACTATGACAACCAGCCATGGCGGTACTAATCTGCAATGGAAAAAGGAGGACAGGGCACCGCGGTCGAGGCAAGGCGAGTCGAGCATGTACCATTAATGGAAAAACGCCACATATAATAGAGTCACAGGGATTTCCATGCTAACATGGCAATATCATGGCTTTTACAATGTGGAAACACTCAAGTGCTGCCTCTGAGGTGTCTGCCTATAGGGAACCAGTCTTACAGTGACTGTGAGTGTAAACCGGCTTGTCCTTAGGCTCATTTTGAAGTATATTTATTGCAGGAGTATATGCAGTGCCGGTTTAGACACGCTCACCTTCCCAAAATGCTAGTGGCACTCAGTGGCCCTCATTTATCAACCTAATGTAGAAACCAGCGCAGATATGAAACAGAAATCATCTTCATCAGGCTTCACGTATGAATCATCAAACGTTCGTATCACACCAATCAGATTGTAAGAATGGTTGTACGGCTGGAAACACTCGTAATTTAAATATCACGCCCCAATATATTCTCGGTTTTGAGGACTTGTCCCTACAATTTATGACATGGCGAGACGTAATCTGGGTAAAAAGCGGCACACTTCAGAGGTGGAGATTGAAAT
Organism: Percina caprodes; assembly: GCA_013375575.1. Classification (NCBI taxonomy): domain Eukaryota; kingdom Metazoa; phylum Chordata; class Actinopteri; order Perciformes; family Percidae; genus Percina; species Percina caprodes. The sequence continues at coordinate 249,463 of JABXJD010000320.1, read as the reverse complement.
CCTGATATCTGATTCATTTGCACTAACGTGTACTATTTGGCAGACTGAAAACTGGTATGGAAGGCTGCAGTGTTGCCGTAGTAAATCGGACTCCAGCTGAAGTTTATTTAATTTATTCATCCTTGACATATGTATGCTATAGTCTGAGTAAAATGCAGGCTTATATTGCAATCTCTTAAATCTACCTGGTATAGCTACTGTATATTTACATAAACACACATTAGCAGAGTTTATGCAGTTTTTTTAATTTTACTTTTATTTTGATCAATATTGTGATCACGATTAATTATCAAGATTATTTGTTGATTTTAACCAAAACATATTTTATTGTCACATATGCTATTTATAACTTCACATCCATATTATGCTACATTCTTCTTATGTTGAAGTTGTATGTTGTATAGACATACAGCTGCAACACGTGAAATAAATCAACAAATGAAAATTAGCTATTTGAAATAAATGGCGTTTTTTTAATGTATTGCTGAGAAAGCTCCTTCACTTGTTTTCAACTGATTTAAAAGAGCTAGAGACAAAGAGGGAGTGCGACGGACATACTCACAGAGTGATGGGTGACTCATTATGAATGGGTCCAGCACGGGTCGAATGGGAGTTACATACGTCGTGTGGATGAAATGTCTGTATCCTCACTGCACCGCATTTTTATGAACTATGATATTCTGGCCATGGGTCACAAATCTGGCCCAGGTCCAGCAGGCTCCGTCTCACACGCTATTACTCTACCAACTGAAGTTAGTTGCATTCAATAACTTCTTCTGTGTTTTTCGCCGTGGCCGCCGCAAAAGCACAGTTACCAGCGGAAACACTGGTACAAATACAGGTTTGCCTCTCATGCTTAACCATATACAGCTGTGTTAATAATTAAAACTGTAGACAAATGTCAGAAGTGTGGACCGGCGCCGCTGTGTGGCAGGACTGCGCTGAGAGTAAGAGGAGAGAGAGTAGAGGAGAGATCCAACACAGGCATGGCTTTACAAAAGAAATGGGTTATGTAACGCAAAATTAAACCATATCCATACAAACAACATTGCTTTGTTTGTGGAAAGACAGCGGATGCGAGGACATTAGGTGCACTGGTGCGACCTAAAGGAAAAATATTACTTGCGCCCTAGAGCCCTGTGAACCAACAGACTAACTAGCACCAACTAGCACTGGTCACTGCTGTTGTCTGAAAACAACACAGACGGGACAAAATGTTGCGTTTACTAGTAAACTGGTAAACCTTGTGACTGACGTATGACCGACTGCTATCTGTTGAATTTTCCTCACGTTACTCTTTGACTGTCTACATCTAGAAACTAAGCTGCGCGATGCGGGGAACAACTCTGACTGGCACATAATCAGATCATGGTTTACGGAGTGGTAGATTGGCTTTGCAACAAAACCCGGAGCGTTCTATGAAATGACACATTTAAAATATCGCTCGATTACGCAAATTTGATCATTGGGAAGCCGTGATCGTGATCAAAATTCGATTTATTGTGCAGCCCTATCAGATAGGCAACAGCTGTGAGGGAGAGCGCGTGTCCCGTGCTGGACCACTACCTCGACCCTGTCTCCTGACAGGAGAGGGGCTGAAAAAAACAAGCCGAAATATGTCGGTCAATGGCAGAGATACATTAAATCATTCACCTGTGGCCATTAACAACACTTTAAAAGAGAAACGAAAACCTGAGGAATAAATTTAAATCTTGTGCATCATCATGTTTCCTTTATTGAATATCATTGCCAACCATAGCACTATACCTTTTAAAAGCAACGAGTAATATCCTTGGGGCTGGGCTGGGGACTGCTCTCTAGGCATTGGGTCATCGGGCTCCATCACTACATTTATGGCACCCTGTTATCCTGCGTGATGTTGTGCAGAACCCCACAGGCTAAAACAATGTTGCAGACTTTTTCTGCCAGCCCCCCCACCCCGATGCAAGACAGAGCCATCTGCCCTTTATCAATCTGATAGAGCGCTCCACCGTGGCCCGTGCGCGTATGTGTGCACTGTTGTACCGGTGCTTAGAGGTCTTCTAAAGAGCCAGATCATTGCTGATAAGTGATCAACTGATGATTTCTCCTTCTCCCGTTAAACTGATTATATGCTGCTCTTCAAGTCCACACTGACTCGAAAACTTGTGCACACGAGTTCAGACCAGACATGAGATTTTAACGCAGCCTACGCTCATGTTCAAATTGATAAATGCCTTGCTTTGCGTAGGAATTTGTTTTAGGTCGTACGCGAGTTTCATGAATAAGGGTCACTGTGTGCAGTGCATGTTCACCATACAACACATCTATAGAGCCTTCCCAGATTTTCTCTGGTCGTGTCATGGTGACTTCAAACCAACATGCTTCTTCAACAATGAAGCAGTATTTTTCCGCCATTTTGTTCATCACCCTCAGGGCCTTCCTCGTTGATTGAAATTTGAGTGAGCGCGCTTTACATGCTTTTCCCTCCCTCTCCCTGTCTGTTTGCATTGTCTTCTTGAAAATTGCTATCTTTTTGGTGAAAACACATAATTGTCAGAGGGTGAGCTGTGTCTGCGTTCACAATGCCAACTCCATTGTGTGTTTTCCATAGCAACTGTCTTCATTGCCAGGATGTGACAAGAAAAGGGGAAGGAAAAGATGTTTCTCTAACATGAAGGGACAGTGACTGCTTCAGACTATCTCCTCATCAAGCGCCTTCTCGTCATTTCAAAGTCACAGATCATAGATAGATTTGAAAGCCTCTTTCAGAATAATGAACTCACCACAAGTTTTCCAAGTCCTACTACAGTGGAGATAACATTTCACCAGGGTATTTTAATTGACAACATTGAGTTGCTACAAGCTTAGTATAAATACAGTTTAATATCTTTTGAAGGATTACAACTTTTTGTTCCCTTTTCTTGTCCACAAAATTGTTGTTGGGTCTTTTAATTTGATGAATAGTAAAACCACTGTATATGATTGTTTTGATGGTCCAATGATTTTATGAACAATGCTAATACATGCAATATTTGTTGATCTTATGAACAATACCTTTACCCATTGCCATTCAATGCATAGATGGATTAAAAAGTGTTAATGAAATGTTAGTAAACCAGTCTTGAAATGATTCTCTCTCTCCACAGAACCTGTCTCAGACACACATGCTCATTGACCTCATCCAGGAAGTGAAGGACAAAGGCTACAAACTGAGGATCAGCCCCACTGTCGATACCAATGTGGTACAATCTGCTGTCCGTCTCTTCTACTTCTTTAGCTATAGCTGGGTTTACCTCATACGCTCATTTGCACATTTTGGTGATGTCATCAGGCCATTATTTGCACAATGCTTAGTGTTTGTCGGTTGCAGCGAGGGAGAGATCACTAAAACTCCAAAACCTGGAGGAGTGGCTGCTCACTAAAATGACAATTGCTGGACCACGTTAAAGGTCAGCCAACCTTAGGTTAGTTAGCCTCTGCTAAAGTTGCTAGCTTCGTGGTGCACCTTCACTTTAACCAACAGGTGGTGTTGTGGGATATATGAAATCATGCTTAAATGTAATTTTCCCATTACAGTTGCAAGCAAGACAGGGATCATGGCTTGGATCTTGAGGAGTTGTAGCATTTATTTACCAACAGATAAACTGTACACAGACTGCACTGCTACGTTCACAGCTTTAACGTTGCTGCTTACTACATACTGTACAGCAGGATAGGAGAAGTTTAGAAGTGAGACTTTGTTGAAACAAAAATAAAGGCCGCTGAGCAAAAGTACTGAGTTAGTCTTTGGTGGAATTTTTAATTATATTTAGCAAAATATAAATGGCGAAAACAGTTTCACAGAGTTAACAAAAGTTAAAGTGTGACAAAGTCTGTGTGCACTAAAACAGAAACATCATCGTCTTATATCCTGCTTTCCCTAGAGAGAAGCAGACCTAGAGAGAAGGAGACCTTGTTTGGAAAACATGTCTAATCTTAGCAAAATAATTAATCTTACAATACAGACACGTTGGAGCCTTTCGGTCATTTATGTTGAGCTGCTAAAGACAACCTGTGCCTTGGTCACGTACAAATACAAAATATCCTGACTCTGCTCTCTTATTGATGCACATGGCTCTGGACATCTTGGTTTTTCACACTCCAGGGCACCAGCTTTCAGTTGATAATTGTAGGAACAGGCAGCTTGATAATACCTAAATATTATTGAAGGATATATGAAATCGTGTTTAAATGTAATTTTTTTCCCATTCCAATACTCACCGACAGACACACGCTCCTACCTCTTTTTTTGCCTTTCTCTCTCCAGCGCACACTCACTAATGTGTGGGCTGCAGCTGCTGCCGTGTGCAACATGCATTATGTATTTGACACTGTTTGTGCAACTGTCTACGCAAATCATCATGCGGCGGTCGTGCAGAAGGCAACTATTGCCTTTACATTCATAAGCTTAGGAGGTGTGCCTACTCTGTATAATGGCAGGAAAAACCCTGTGTTCAGGCTAAACTGTAGATCAAATAAAAAATGACTTTTGAAATAATCATCCTAATGCTGCAGACTCGTTCCCCGTTGCTCCCCGTTTGCATTCATTAGATCAGTGACAGCTGACTCTAATAATAAATTTAGTTTTTATTGTACTTTCAACCTTTTTAAATATCATCCTTATTGACAGAAGAGTGTTCAAAAACTATTATATAACTTGTATTGGCACATTAAGTTAAAGCTGGATCCTGTTTTGTTAATGTCCTATTTGTATTTGGTCTCTTCATATTCCAGAGTCCACTGACCGTAACGCTGCCCAGTCCAGAGCCCCTGACTGCAGCCATGTTTCTCTTCCTCCAGAGCATGAAAGAACCAGGGAAAGGACCGGTCAATCCCAAGATCCTCTTCAACCAGCTCTGCCAGAAGTAAGACGCTACTCTTCATACAAATTACCAAAAAATCCCCCATGATGATACACTAGCTTCATACTCAGTTGATATATTTTATCTCAGGGTCAGTGAAGTTGGTAAGCTGTTCCATAATTGTTAGTATTGCAGTTCTCCAACATCACAATAGCAGTTTACAACACAGGAGCCACAGCCTTCGCCTGCTTTCATCCCCCCATTGCTGTTGTCACCACTTTAACCAGCCAGACCCAGGTAGCACCTGGTCCCAGCTGAATGCCTTTCACTCACTCAAAGCTCAACATACACCAAACATAATACAGGCACTGTACCTTATTAAGTGTGTAGCAGCAGCTACTGATATGTCACTCTTTCTGCCACTTGCCACACTGCTGTGCCACCTGTGTCACATTTGATCCAGAGCGAGGTCTAACAGGCTGTGTCACAGGCAGAAACAGCCCTACATTTATGAACCAAACAGTTTGGTTCTCTTTTATCAACAGTGTGAATTTTCAGTTGGCTGGGTTCTTGTTTGAGCATGGTACACTGCTGGTTGGGTGGGATTGTGGTGTGTGTGGGGGGGTTTGCACTGTTTAGTGGTGCAGGTGGGTGACCAGGGCATTTGACATGGGATGACTGCCTACGTCTCTGGTGCGGCTTTGACAGTTATTCTGGTACCTAGCTTTCATCAGAAAGGGTGTGTGTGTGTGTCTGTCTGTCTACCTCACCTGGTATCACCTCAGCCTGCAACACACATGCAGGCAATTGTGCATTCAGACAGCAAAGGTTGCACAAACCTTTATATATTCTAATACATCTCATTTTAAGTAGGGCCTATCTATTCCACTGACATGCATTTGAATAAATATAAAAATCATATATGTGTGTATGATTATTTTTTTTTTTGCCTCACCCATTACCCATATAGTACAGTTATACCTCTGGTAAACTTGTTGTTTTATATATCCATACAGTGAATGCAAATATGCAGCCCAAATATCCACACACAATGTTGTCAAAAACAAAAGGGTAGCAAATAACAAGAATTGTGGGGAAGTTAGATATTTTAAAAGAAAAACAATGGTACAGCCCTCTTTAAAACTTCTAAGTATTTTCTGATTAAATACATAGTTGCATAGGTATAGAACTAAGAAGAAAAAACAGTCCACAACAATTTGATTTAAAGTGTCTGTATTATGAAAAACTTTTTCTGGGATTTTGTGTCTCTGGTGCTTCCACACACATACAAACTTGAAAAATAATTATCTATGCTGTTTTGAATGTGATGCGGTTTCTGAATGTCCTCTGCCTTCAGTCTCCAGGTGAGCTGTTCAAAAAGACGAGGTGGCTAACCGTAGCACATGCTAGTGCTTCTTCAAGGCCTTATTCACTTATATGCTATTCCCTTCAGCATCCACAAAGTGTACATAATTGCAGTGCCATTTTGCGCTATCCCGATCTCTCACGTGCATTTCTAACACCTAAATCTCACCAGGTGTGTCTGTGCTAAGTTCCGGCGGCATTGCGGCCACCAGAGCAATTTCAGCCAAACAAGACATCAGCCAACAGAGTGTGTCCTACAGCAGCTTTCCGCTCTCACCTTTTAGCTATATAGAATACTTTTGTTTATGGTAGAAGCACAAAAATCCACAACAAAATCTCCAAATTGGGCAGGCAAGACGCTCCGCTTCTGAGACACTCCTGATGGGGTATTGTGCATGGTGGACGACGGAACAAATCCACAACACAACCGGAATGCGCCACATGTGTGCCTAGTGGAATCCCCTGGTAATACACTTATCCACACAGCAACTCAGGTCTAAAGCCGTCAACTAAAAGGACAGGGTCAATAACTGCTCCTGTTTACAGAGATATTTTTCTCCATTTTAGTGACCTTTGTGATGGCTACACTGAATATCATCCTGACTTGTCACTGCAAGCTTTTGTTACTCCAAGAAGTTTGTGTCTGCACTAGGCTTGTGGGGGCGGTGAATGCTTTTCGATTTCTTTTTCACTGTCTTTCTCAGTATGTTGATGTTGACAGGCAGGTTAATAAGGATTTTTGGCTCCAGTGGGGGCCAGTTTGAATGTTTATGTGCAAAACTGGAGCTCTATTCAGCCTATTTATTCATTTTCAATGGTTTGTATGAAGGGCTGAACAATTTAAGTAAAAAAATCAAATTGCAATTTTTCTGCCAGATATGCGATTGAATTAGCGTTTTTTTTGTTTCTAAAGTTCAATATTCACTGTTAACATAACATGAGGCACCATTAAAACTGCTCTATATTCTTATGCAAGGATGAGAACTTACCGGTAGATATGAATTGACAGCAATAGGTGTTTTCCTTTTAATCAGCATGGAACATTGAACAGTCAAAGAACATTTGTCACAAAAGCTAAAGTTATAATAATAAAAAACAGTTCCTACAGAAAATATCAGTACTTTTCTGTAAACTGATATTTCTGATATGCCTCAGTTCAATAGCAGCATTTACATATTTCACCTTTTACGATCATGTTAAATAAAGTAATACAAAATACCTGAATTTCTGTAAACAATTTGTTCAGAATTTAATTTAGAAAAAAAACAGTAAATATAATAATAAAAACAGGAATAAAAAATGTTACACCAAACATTCAACTAAATAGTGCTCGTTCTCTTATTTGTGGTATTCGTGATTAGCTTATCGCATTCTTTCAAATTGAGATTTTGATTTTGAAAACAGTGAATCGTTAAGCCCTAGTTTGTATGTGTGTTTCTGCACGTGTGTATTTGACCTCAACCAGCTGAGTACCCCACAGCCCGCTTCTTCCTCCTGCCAGCGGAAGGGGTCTGGTCTGGGCTTGGACCAGTGCCAAGCTATGTGGGTTGGATGGTCAACAAAAAAAAAGCGTGGGTACAAGCTTGGACCCTCTCTGGCACCAGATAGTGTATCACACTCTATCTGGTGCCAGAGGGGGTCCAAGCTTGTACCCTTTTTTTTATCTACCAAGCATCATTGTTGTCAAGGCAGGGGAAAATAACATTGAATTAAAGAATCAAATCATTTATTTACATCCTTCTGGGCATCTTGAGTCTGAGGTCAGGGACAGAAGTTTTTATACAGCCTGTCTACTGCTACTAAACTATTTATTGTAAATGGAATCCAATCTCTATGTATGTCCAATGCATAAGCTGGACAAAAAGGCTGCACAAAGGCATTCAGCTACACCTGTTTCTTTCAGGGATTGATTCAGTTTTCAACAGCCACTGGACACTTGTATAACTTGTATTGAAAAAACATGAAAATTGTGCTGGCTCTCTGCTCTATCCATGTACTGTGTGTAAATGTGTACATACTCACATCTTTAAATTGTTGTTTCTAAGCCTTTTATGGGGAGCCTTACATCCTTAATACAAATAGCAGAGGACAACAACATATTTTATCTAGTGCTCAGGCATCCAGGACACACACACACATATATCTACGTTGACACAAATGCAGTACACACTCAAAGAGGCAGGGCTGGCATGGATGTGCTCAAAAGGAAGACCACTTTCATGTTGAATAAAAGAGGCAGAAATTCATAGTTGCTTAAAAAAGTAATTAAATTTTGGTTTGCGCTTATATGCTGAGCTGAGAAAGCGCAATCAAGGGATTCGAACTTTCCAGTCTGATGATTAGAATCCATTCACTTTGGGCTATCTTGTGAATTTTCAAGAAACCTGAAAATAAAGATATTGACAGTCTTTATGACCAAAATAGGAAAAAATAATACCTGTGCAAAAGAGCACAAGTTGATAAATACATTGTTTGTTAGATGGAGACATGAGGGCAAAGATGGCAAATAATTATCCTTGTAATTGTGTAAGTTGTAGCGAAAGACACAAATCTTGCGCTACAGCAGAACCAAAATGCTTATTAAATGACTCTCTTAAAAAATAAAATAAAATAACATAATTCTGTTTTTTTTTTTTATCAGTATAGCTAAATATGAGAGTATGTTAGATGAAAGAGTATGTCATGGTGATGTAACATGTATGATGTTCATACTATACCATATCATTGTGCTTTACTTAGCTTTAGTGAGGCAAGTAGAAAATAACAAATGTTTTAAATACCTTTCTAAGGGACCAGAGGTCATTAGATACCAAACATTTTGATTAAAAATAAAGGTTAATTGGAAGGTATCTATATTCCACAGTGGGCTTTCATTTACATCAATTTCTCATGATATAGCATGCATAAATATTCCTTTGCATTTTTAATTATTTTATATCCGTCACCTAGCAGCATATTCAGCCAGTAAACTTTTTTTCTTCTTCCAAAAACTGTAAAAAATCAACAATAAAAAAACTGTATTCAAACAATGTGGTTGCCTGGGTGAGAGGTTGGAGTTTTATTGTTGGTAAAGATACAGTCAGGAAATTAAATAACTTAATGTACAATGTATGGCACCAAAGAAAGTCAAATGTGTACATAGCTTTTTGTTCTCTAAATTTGTGCGATACACGTTTTTTAATTAACATATTGTAAATAATTTTCTAATGCCTATGCGTGATGATATGATTGGTGAATATAATATGTGAACTGTGTGCGGGTGCATTGTGATGCTCATACAGTGCGTGTGTGTTTGTGGGGGGAGCTTGTGTGGCCTTGTGTCTGGTACTAACTCATCCGGCTATTAATTGTGTTAGCACCGCAGCTGTTTGCATTGGCCAGATTGAGAGCAGCGCTACAGGGCCCTTCTGCTTTTCTCCACTGGGATGAGCTTCCAGACCTCCTCGTTCCCACTGATCCCAACCAACCTTTTCATTTTTTTCTCTCTATACTTCTCTGCGTCCCTCTTTCACTCTTTTTCTGTCTCAGTCCTTTCCTGCTCAGTTTTGCTTCATATTCCTCTCTGTGTCTCTCTCCTGGGAGATTGACAGACTAGTTAGCCGAACAAGAGGGAAACATTCCTTCGCATGCAGTTCATTTTTTGGGCTGCCGAATAAATGACATATGTGCTATCTGCCACCCCCCCTTCCCCATATGTCTGCACGAAAAGGGCAGAAGAAACAGAGATTGTGTCTGTTTATGTTGGGGGGGGGGGGTGGAGACGACTTTAGGCTCCTCCAGACCTCCTGGTTATGACCTGTGTTGAGGGCAGGTGGTTGGCCATCTCTCCCCCAACTAGATACCTCCATTCTTGGGCAACATGTCTGCGTGTCTCAGAGAGTTGATTTAATTTAAAGTGAATTCTTTCAATAAGTAGGTTTATGGACAGCATCAATGAAAACGATGGCTACAAAACACTCCGGCCGGAAAGCACAAATGGCTGTGAATATTATTACTGTTTATTATTGATATTGTTGATATTTATCAATCCCATTTAAAAACGCCTTGTCAAATCACAATACACAAAAGAGATCTCTTTAAGTTGATAAGAGATTTGTTAATATTACACCATAATAAACGGACGGCTACTGGTGCAAGGAAGGACCACCAGTACTATTAATGGATTTAACCCCCCCCACCGCAACCCCACGTCGTCTGAACATTCTCAACATTTGACTGATGGCCTCTCAAACCAGAAATGTGGCGTCTTAGTGTGTGTTGTGCCCGTCGGACCAACCTGTCCTATGGTTATGTGGCTGGTTTGGCCCAACAGGTTGCAGTGGCTCTAGCCTTGGCTGCCCATCTGCCCCTGGCATCTGTCCCCACATCTGCTTCACTGCGGACAGCCAGGGGACGGACCCAAGGAGAGCCTCCCCTCTAACCGCTCTGGCATTCATGTCCAGGATGGATATCCACCAACTAAAAGGCAATTACATGCTCTGCAACGGTAGAGCTGTGGTTTGACTGCTGATTATCATTAATTGCTCTCTGCAGAGCCCTATTTCTTTGAAATGGGCCTCTGTATTCGACTGTGATAACCCAATAGAAGAAAGACTATTCATGGCTTCTCATTTTCGAGCCTTGTCTACCTTTGCGGCTTCCTGCCAGCATAAATCGTGATTGAAAGTCTGTGGAATTATTTTGAATTATGGAATTACAGAACAAAATGCATGAGGATCTAATGTATAATTCCTGGTTAAACACAGGTTAAAAAAATCAATGAAATAATTGATGGGAGAAGTGTGCTTAATTATGTCACCACCTTATGTCACCTTCATATCAAGTTTTTTGTTGAGAAAGGCATTGTCCTGACGCTCTTATTATCTCCTATCCAACAAAGATAATGACTAAGTAAAAAAGGGGAATTAAATAAGAGGTGTCTTTTTTTATTTGAGATGTACCTCATTCCTCACATTTATTAACGGTTTAGCAGGAAACAGATGGTCCTCCTGGAAAGTAAATTAAAGCTAGAGTCATCTTTACAACAGTTACAAGGCTTGTTAAGGTGCAACTTAAAGCAGAGGCTAGTTTAATTTGCCAGCTGGGGTGCAGAATGTAGATTGCATACTGTACATTGACTCAGCTTTTACCAGAATATAACAAACTGTTAAGTCTTTCCTTGTAAGGCATTTAACACTACCTCGGTCTGTCAGAAGCGATAGAAATGTCTTTATGGTAAATAATATATGTAACACAAAGCTGTAATGAGCTCAGGTTAGATTACTCATCACATATCAGAACATTGAAACTAAAAAGTAACTTTTGAAAGTTTAAACTTAGATTTTTAAAACTGAAAAATAGGATTCAAACATTTTATGTTAAGATTTGAATGTCTAAAACCATTCACTCTTACAATGTTAGTAGTGTACTGCTTTCAGTGTTACACAAGGTTTAAAAAGGATTGGCTTCAATTAATTATTGGGAGCCACATGATTTTTTTTTTCCTTCAGTTTCAGATCATTTCCCCTGTTAAAACGACATCAGAAATCCAAAAATGGAAAGCTAAAAGCGCACATTTGAATCTCTGAAAGGAGAGAAAAGTAAGTTGCATCTCTGATAATGTCTGTAAAGCAAGTTTCAAAACTTAGAAGACACAGATTTATAACACTGAAAACATTAAACTGCCACCGTGTCACAATTAGAAGGTGATCTGCAAAACACTATTAGACAGAAAAAGTATTGCTTCCCAGATTTACAAATTGTTGAACAGCTTCCAGGCAGATAGATGGAGTGCCCTTCAAAGCAATTGGGAGAGAGACCTGAGGGGGTGACATTACATACAGATGCTGGACACCTAATCAACCGTGACTTGACTTGTCTTAACTTGTGACTTTGTTATACCGCTGCTCAGCTCTGTAACACCTCCGTTGTACTAGTGATTGCTTCATTACCTCCACCACGCAGGTTATATTTACGGTTCGGTTTGTTGGTTTGTTTGTCTCAACAGGATTACAGAAAAACTGCTGGCCCATTTTCATAAAGCTTGCTAGAGGCATGGGCCAAGGAAAAACCCATTACATTTTGTAGTCAAAACAAATCACAGGGCAGATACACAAAGAATTCTTCACTTTTGTTTGCGTCTGGGAAAATTCACACTGTATTAACATTGTGAGATAGAGCATGCCTGTTCTGCACTATTTTTATTGACTTTCATCAATGTTTTTTTTTCTTCCCCCACCCCCAGGGCTCCACGCTTCAAGGGCTACCAACAGCAAGACAGCCAGGAGCTTCTGCACTACCTGCTGGACTCCATACGAGTAGAGGAAACTAAAGTGAGCTTACTTATTTATACATACACCTGTAATGGCTGTAAAAAGCTTAAAACCACATGGTTTTTCAATGTCTAGAATATATTTGGTGGGGAGCTTTTTAAAGTTTGCTCAAGTTTTAATTTTCATTTGGTAGATGAAAATGTGCTAAAAGTGAAGACGCCACATAGTTATTCGGTTTACAACAGAACTCGAGACAATCCGGGTCTTTCTTTTTTTTAGCCACTCTAATGCTAACAAACACATCATCCTCCACTTTGTGTTTTGTGCTCATTAGCTTATAACAAGGGAACATGCAAAACTAAAATGGTGAACATAGGAAACGTTATACCTGCTAAACATCACATTAGCATTTAGCTCAAAGCACTGCTGTGCTTAAGTGCAGCCTCGCAGAGCATGCTAGCATGGCTGTACACTCTTGATTTGTTTTCTTCTTGATTAGGCAAATTGTATTTTTGTTTTAAATGTTGGCCTGGATTGCTGTAATTGTGTTCATGCTAATATCCAAAATGAGTTGATAGTAGCACCAAAAACAGAATGTCAAACACACATGGAATTCTGTTTGTTTGTGAAAGCCATACTTGACTAGTGTAGTTATAATGTAAGACACTGAGCTGTGTGTTTGTGGGTGGCTGTGTGCTCTCACATATCCCAATATCTTGGCTCTAGACAGTTTTTATGTTTAAACCTTATGGTGCCATATTTTTGGCAAGTGCAGAGAACCCCTTCCCCCCAGGCCTTCACGGGGCAATTAGGAGACCCCACAGCATCCCTTTGCAGGGCCCCTGTGGCCCCACCAGTGGTTATGTGAACCAAGGAGGAGAAGTTAGCGGGTGTGTTTAGTGGTCAGGCCCAGACCCAGGAGGGGCCACAGGCTGAGCACCCCCTATTCCCATTTAAACTTGTGAACACTGACAGTTGTGCCACTTAGAGGACTTGCAAGTGGCACGACCGGCATCATTGTGTGATCTTGGGAAACCCACAGCTGCTGAATGAGCTCCAGGGCCGTCCCATTGTGCTTGTCACCCACAGCCCCCTCCTACACACACACACACACGCACACGCACACACATACTCACTCATCAGCAGCCCATCTCCCAATCCAATCAAGGAGGTAAAGAGGGAGGGGGTACGGCCTCATCTATTCATTCACTCAGAATCTAATTTATACAGCCAAGCACAAGTGGCATTTTAGCCTACATTGTTGAATGATTTTTTTTTTTTTTTAAATGAACGCAAACATTAAACAAGTTACCAACTTTTCTAATAAATATGAAATGTGTTATAGAAGGTTTCTTAATGTAGCTTGTCCAAAGACTGGACAAACATGACACAAATATTTTTACACTGACAGCGATTAATCTATACCTGAGTTAGCCAGAATAAACTCAGTAAGTTTGAATAGGCATATATATATATATATATATATATATATATATATATATATATATATATATATATATATATATATATATATATATATATATATATATATATATATATATATTTAAATATTATACACACACTGTCCTGCGCGTTTTTGCAGTGGGTGTTGCCAACCTTTTAGAGGCCCTAAGTGTTTGTGTTGATTGGCCATTAGTATCAGAGATCTAAATATGCTAATTTGGCCCCAGTCAATTATCACCAATTAGCTGAGACGGTAGGTATTACTCTCTCAGGGCATGGACTGTCCTTCTTCGCCCTGTCTTCGTTTTAGTTTCCACCCCTGCACCCTTGTACCAGCAACCCTCTCCACCCCCTGTAACCCCCTCCCTCGGCCCATCCTGTGTGGGACAGTGCACGCTGTTACTTTATGGAGGGAGAGAGGGAGGGTGGGGGTTACTGGTAATTAATTAGTAGGAGAGCCTCAGCCTGGTTTGACTGCTGACTGAGGGGTGAACGCTGTCCGGGCTGGGATTAACAGGACTTTTTGACCTAAATAGCCATTCCAGTGCGTGGGTTCCGGGACAATGGGGGCTGACTGGTCTCGACCACAGACATAGACCATGGCCAATTATCTATTGATTGGTGCTTTACTGTGGCTGTGCCTCTTCACAGCTCTGTCGCCAACACACTCACTGACCATGTCACCTTCAATGAGACGGCCCTGTGAAGAACGTATAGACACACACAAACACTGTTCATTAAGAGATTTACATGGTAATGTTTTTAGACATGCACAATAATTATTTTACACTAATGATGCTTATAATAGGTGTACCTGTCAAACTGAGCTATAGGCTAGACTTTGTTATTTCACTAATGGATGTAATAGAGGGAATTCAAGAAAAAACATCCCAGAGTGAGTTTTATTTTAATTCATGCATTTGATTTGCATCTAGGAATATCACTTTAAGTGACCATTTTTATATTATTTTGTTTTTGTTGTGTCCAGAGGGTGAAAGCGGGAATTCTGAAGGCTTTCAACAATCCCACAGAAAAGACAGCGGATGAGGAGACCAAACGCCAAGTCAAAGGTTCATATACTCGATGTAGTGGATACATGGCCAAGATCAATAGTCCCATCTTGTGGCAGAAAATGGAAATACAGCTCAGTTACTAATCAGGCAAAGGCTGGATTGATGGAAGACAGAGCCAGTCTGTTAGATAAACCTTAACTGTTTGTATTGTTATTATCAACTAAACCCAGTTGTATACCTGGTCTTTATGTCCCTGTTAACACTGAAGAATTAGACAATTAACGTCATCTTAATTTCAAAAAGTAAGCCTACCGTATTTTCCAGACTATAAATCGCTGTGGAGTATAAGTGGCATCAGTCAAAAAAAATGCATCATGAAGAGGAAAAAAAACATATCGAAGTTGCATTTATTAAGAAATGTGTTTCACAAAATCCAAGACCAAGAACAGACATTTAATCTAGAAAGGTAAGTTATTGACCTACACAATAGCACACAGAACATACCTGGTAGGCTAAATTAACATAGCAAGTACAACAAGCAAGTTACCGATAAGCAGAGATGGCAAAAGTACTCACTTCCCGTATTCAAGTAGATGTACAGATAATTGTGTTAAAAATACTCTGGTAACAGTTGAAGTACTGATTTAACTTCTTTACTCAAGTAAAAGTAACAAAGTACAGGCTTGGAAAGTATAAAAATAAATAAGCCTTGCCATTTTTTATGCAACGCTACCTGGACCACACACGTGTTACCAGAGTGCACGGTGTGAAACTTCAGTGGACATGGAAAAAGGCTCTTTATATACCATTGGCTACATTTTAAATGGATGTCTGCCAATAGGCCTAAAACATCCCATACATGATGTGTGTGACAGAGACTGGGACTCCATGTTAATAAGATTCTGACTGAGCAGCGAGATATGAATTCAGTTGTGATTCTGTGAGAATTCACACATCCAGTTTTTTCTTTTTTAATCTTCCCCTTTCACATTTAAAGGAATCTACAGTGGTGTGAAAAAGTGTTTGCCCCCTTCCTCATTTCCTGTTCCTTTGCATGTTTGTCACACTTAAGTGTTTCGGAACATCAAACCAATTTAAACAGTAGTCAAGGACAACACAAGTAAACACAAAATGCAATTTGTAAATGAAGGTGTTTATTATTAAAGGTGAAAAAAAATCCAAACCATCATGGCCCTGTGTGAAAAAGTGAGTATGTATGTATGTGTGTGTGCTCAAATATGGCTTCTGGAAAAAAAATAAAGGATAAAATATGAATTACTAAACAGACATTAATTAAGAAGTTCCCCATACTTTTAGAGCCGTCCATACTATGTGCTAACGTTACCGCCATCAAGCTGCAATGATTTGCTGTGAATGAATGCCGCCAATCTGTCGAGCGGTCTTGTTATGGTGCATCAAGTGCAACGTATATTCCCACCCAATTAGATTGAATTCGGTATTGATGACACGAAAAATAATAACGGTAACTCCACTGAAATTATTTGAAGGAGAAAGTAAGGAGAATTCATTGAATTCTTGATCCTCCATGTTAAATGATATATATTTTGATATATATCGGCAGGTCCAGCCAAACTATGGGGGAAAAAAAGTGTGACTTATAGTCTGGAAAATACGGTACATATGCATTTTTATTCCGAGACAGGTTAATACAGCTAGTCTTCAGCCTTTATTGGAGGTATAATAGTGGCCATAATGGTTTAGTGGATTAAATCGACAAACATAATTCATTACGTTGTTCAACTGAAAACTGTCTCTCTTTTCCACTAGCATACGGAAAGGAAGGTGTGAAGATGAACTTCATTGACTGCATTTTTGTAGGCGAGCTGACCAACACAATTATGTGTGAAGAGTGTGAGCATGTAAGTGTACGTAGGTGAACTGTAGAATAGTCTGTGAAAGCCAATCAGGTTCAGGATGTACTGAAAAATAAAACGGAGGAATCCCGACGTCAACAGAAAAAGCAAAACAAAAAAGCCCTTCAAGGACCAGCTCAAACTGCAGCAGGCATTTACAATAAAGTGGGAGCTCAGAGCAAGTGCCACTATGAAAACTAATGAACATCCTTGACGGTGGAGAGCACCATGTGAGGAGCTGAAGAGTGAAAGCAGAACAGAACAGCAGCTTCCCAGAACTCCTCTCAGACTTGTTGAAAATCTGTAGCAATACGTTTACTGTTAACAACTAATTGATTAGCTATTTTAATGAATGCTGCCGACAATGACCTGTGACATGTGATTTCTCTTTCAGATTTCCACAGTGAAGGAGGCTTTCATAGACATATCCTTACCCATCATAGAGGAAAGAGTGAGCTCCTGCAATTGTTCATATGAAAATAAATGCAAATAATATTAAAGAATAAGTATTTATAAGAATAAGTTTTTCCATTAATGGTACCTGCTCGGCTCTCTTTCCATTGCAGATTAGTACTGCCTCATGCGTGAGGCGAGCGTGGTTGGTCATCGTAGCAGGAAACTGCCGTGACCTAACGCGACGCACACAAACAGAGCGTCGAAGGTGTGTTGCTTTTGATTCTCGGCATGTGGCTATTGCCACAGCCAGAAGACACATTTAGTTTCAAAAGGAGCTGGGGGCAGCAAAGAAAGAACGCTGGCTAAACTACTTAAACCAACACCCCACCGTCTGTCGCTAGCAATGATGATCCAGTGAACAGTGGCGATTCTCTCCGACCAATCAGTAGTCTGCAGGTTTTTACGTCCCCTTTTGGTATGGCCTGAGCTCTCTTGCAACCTCGGCTAATGCGGTACTAAAAAAAGTATCTGTTAGCAGGTACCAAGGACTTTTTTTCCTAATGGAACCAAAAAAGGCGAGTGCAGTCGAGTCAAGTAGGTACCATGCAGTGGAAAACAGCATTACTCTCATAGAGTATACCTAACCTAAAGAGTAAGGAAAACAAAGTGCCACAGTTATTTGACCAATGGCAAGATATGCAAGGCTTTGCTCGTTAATTGTCTTTTGCAGCACAAGTTCTGCCATTTATGGTTCCACTTGGATGACGCTTCATTTATTGTACTCAGATATCAAAACCATCCAACCCTGGTAAGCTGGGTAAGGGCAACCGGGAGCAAGACACCAACGTGACTCACCATGAGCAGATTCATTCCGCAGCTCACTCGGTCAACAGAAACACTAAGAAGCTGAACGGACAGGTACTGTTTATATTCATGCTTCTCATTGAAATTATTGTTCATTTGTTGTTTTTCTGTATCATGCTACATGTTTTTTTCCCAATGTCTGCAAACTGATGTAGATAGATATACTACTTTGGGCAATATGGAGAAAATCATACAACACAATATTTTCTCAATAACCTCAATGTCGATACCGCAATGATATTGTAGTGTTGACTATTGGTATAAATAATGTGGATATAATGTGGGTAAGTGTAAATAATTGAACAGTTACAACAGTCTGGTAAGTTCAGAAAATGATATCACTTTACTGTAATACAGCCTTTAATTCCAGGAAAAGACACTTATGCACTTATATCAAATTTGGTACATAAAGTATTTCACATCCATGTCACGCCCTATTTTGACGTTGACTCTGCGTTGATAGAGCCACAACGCTTGCACAATATTTGGCATCTGGCACATCAGGCTAAACAACACAGGAAATTTCAGATGATGTACAGGGTGGAAGATTGTTTACTGCAACCAGTCACCAAGCTGTCTTTAAAATATCTTTGTGTTATTGTATATTGGGCCAGAGAGATACGTTTTATTATTTAAGTGTCAGTTTCCAGCCATCCTTACAAAAATAGTATATCTATTGTAGCTTTCAAAAGTCTTTCTTCAGAGTCAGATTTGCTAATTTCTGTAACCAAGTCACAGCATTTAAAGCATTCCTCCCTAGTCTCTTGTAAAAATGTCATACGTAAGGATGTCAGAATCTTTTACTTGCTTATGTTGGCAAGGCTTTGATTCATATTTGAGTCGTGCAAAAAATGACGTCTGCAGATGGCCAGAGCAAATTAATCAAGATCATGTCACATGTCAGGTTTCCACGAGTCTGCATCTCTGAAAGGGGCTGATGTATCTGTTCTTCTTTTCCCCCAGAAGCAGCAGAGCAGGAGGTCTTTGAGCTCTGTGGAGGAGAAGGGAGCAGGCTGCAGCGCGGAGCGGCCAGAGGAGGAGGGGGTAGCTGGTGGATCGGCCCGTGGTGTCTCTGTCTGCAAGATGGCCGCTGCTGGCAGCCTATCAGATGGCAGTGAGAGAGACTCAGGTGCTCAGGACAGCAGTAATGATGCTGACAGTGAAGCCTCAGAAAGCGAGTGGGCCCCACGCACCTCCCCCTCCAGCCACAGCCACGGGCACATGTCCACCGTCTCTCCATCCCCTACACCCAACTCTGCCTCCTCCCCCTCGGCATCGTCCTCCAAGAGGCAAGGTGGCGCCGTAGAGCAGCTAGTTACTGCAGTGTCTAAAGTCAACCTTGGGTTTTCTTCTGGGGACTGCCCTTCTTCGACACACTGTTCTCCAGAGGAGCAGGGAGAAACGCAGTCCCGAGATAACCTCCACCATCAACACCACCAGGGGCCTTCCAGGCGCTGTCCCACAGTTACACACCCACTTCCAAGGAGTGCTCCATCCAATCCTGCCTCCACCAGTTCACCTCTGTAGAACTGCTGATGGGCAACAACAAGTTGCTGTGCGAGAGCTGCACTGAACGCAGACATAAACAGCTGCTCAAGAGCGGCTCAGCCGGTAAGAAAAATCATCTGCAAACGATAAAGAGCTTTTTAGGAGCTTTGACAATGAACAACAGTCTGCAAGTCGCGTACCTACAAATGATTGAAATATTTTCAGAATTATTGCCAGAATATTGTACATCTGATCATTACAGTTCATAATAACCCTTTCATTTTATTTTTCCCATTGGGGATCAATGAAGAGTATAAATTATTATTTAAAATGACACTCCACATACAGAATTAATCTTTAGAATATTGAATTCTTGGGCACCCATACATAGAGGTTCGAGTCCCACCTGATGTCATCCCCCACCTCCCTTAATTTCTTTAGCTGTCCAGTCAACAAAGACCTAAAAAAATGTCCCAAAAAAGAATATTGAATTTTCATCCCCTGTAGGCTTGATTGTTGGCCGAAAAAAATATGAGTTTGAGTTCTTGTCATTTGAAATAGATTCCAACAATTCCACATTTTGCTCTGGAAAACAGCCATAAAGACTTCTTAATCCACTCCTGTGGCATAATATACTTCTCATGTTTCTCACAACTGACCGTGTTTAGATCATCAGTAGCAGGGTGTGTTTGCACACTCCAGAGCAACTGCAACTTAATACTCATATTTTCTCCATGGCTCCAGATGTTCCTGTAATCCTCTAATGAACACTTGCTATTTTCAGTGTGTTTTTTTTTTTTGAATCACTCAAATCTATTTTCCAGAGATTGACACAACCTTTTTAGTTTCAATGAATGTATGGATGTTTTAACTGTTGAACCTGACATGTCTGTGTGTTTTGTGTTATTGGCATAGACAAGAAGGTGGAGAAGATTTACACCAGTGCTAGGAAGCAAATGCTGATATCCTTGCTGCCTCCTGTCATCACATTGCATCTGAAACGCTTCCATCAGGTGAGAAGCCACACGCTGCCTTTCTTACCATCCATTTAATCATGCAGATGGTTCAATAGCGGATTGGATGCAGTAGTGTGTGTCTTTTACATAGAGCTGGGCAATATGGAGAAAATGAAATATCACAATATTTTAGAACCAAATACCTCGATATCGATACCACAACGATATTGTAGTGTTGACTATTGGTGCTTTCACAAAATATTTAGATTTAGATTTTTGAAAAATAAAGGCAAATAAAAGAACACTCTGGTAAGTTGAGAAAATGACTTTACCGTAATTCAGCCTTTAAAACTAGGAAAAGACAACACTTATGTCATATTACAACATTACAATATCCAAAATCTAAGACGATATGTAGTCTCATATCATGATATCGATATATTGCCCACCTAGTAATTTGCTCAATGTTCAACAACTAGGAAAAGACAACATTGTATGGTCATCCATTACAAACATTTACAAATGATCTCAAATCAGTCCATGATTTATGTTGTATAATATATTGCCCAGCCCTACTTTTACATATCCTAAATGGTGACATTATGGGCCTTTTGTTGTGGTCTACAGTCCGTTAATGTGCCGCCGTTCTGTTTTTGTATTTCAAGGCAGGGATGAACTTACGAAAAGTGAACCGCCATGTTGACTTCCCCCTGATCTTGGATCTGGCTCCATTCTGCTCGGCATCCTGCAAGGTATTAAGCTTCTAATCCAAAATTGAAAAATGATCAGTGTACTTTGTCAAACTTGTGATAAAAGACGTTTAACCTCTTAGCATAAAGGGCTGGGGATGGAGGACAGGGGATGTCAGAGGTAGATAAAAAGTCAACAGTATATGCCACATAGAGGTGGTGTGGATAATTTATGGAATCCCAAGATTCAGATCAAAATTGTCACATACTAAGGAAACTGGGACTGGCTCTAGTGGCTGTAATTCTGCACCAAGGCTGAATTTTGGGAAATAGACTTCAGATACAGTACTAGGGGACCACTAAGGTCTATATAAAAGAGACTTCAGATACAGTATTAGGGGACCACTAAGGTCTATATAAAAGAGACTTCAGATACAGTATTAGGGGACCACTAAGGTCTATATAAAAGAGACTTCAGATACAGTATTAGGGGACCACTAAGGTCTATATAAAAGAGACTTCAGATACAGTATTAGGGGACCACTAAGGTCTATATAAAAGAGACTTCAGATACAGTATTAGGGGACCACTAAGGTCTATATAAAAGAGACTTCAGATACAGTATTAGGGGACCACTAAGGTCTATATAAAAGAGACTTCAGATGCAGTATTAGGGGACCACTAAGGTCTATATAAAAGAGACTTCAGATACAGTATTAGGGGACCACTAAGGTCTATATAAAAGAGACTTCAGATACAGTATTAGGGGACCACTAAGGTCTATATAAAAGAGACTTCAGATACAGTATTAGGGGACCATTAGGTCTATATAAAAGAGACTTCAGATACAGTATTAGGGGACCACTAAGGTCTATATAAAAGAGACTTCAGATACAGTATTAGGGACCATCAAGGTCTATATAAAAGCATCCAAAGTGCACCATGTCATGGGACCTTTAAAGTCCTTAATTGGTAGTGTTTTTGCAGACCTCCATCTTTGTATATTTCCTTTTTATTGTTTTAGCTCTGTTTACCTTTTTGCTAACCTTCTTTCTTGTTTTTACTAGAACCTGGCAGCTGGTGAACGTGTCCTCTACAACTTGTATGGGATTGTTGAACATAGTGGCTCAATGCGGGGGGGCCACTACACTGCATATGTAAAAGTGCGTGCTCCCCAGAGGAAAATAGACAAGCACCACAGGAATCTGTCAGGTCAGGGTTTGGCTCTCTTGAGCTCCTTAAAGACCTTTTGTCAGTTTTCAGTGTCATGTGTTTGTGTGCTGTTCACGAAAGTGACCAATATTTTGCAGTAGGCCTCGCTTTTTGATGCTTTCTCAATGCAATATTCTCTGTTTTTGTCAGACAAAACCAAAATCAAAATATGTGTGTGTTTTTTTTTCAGGTGCCAGGGATGCGGGCAGCAGCTTCCAGGGCCAGTGGGTGTACATCAGTGATACCACTGTTCAGATGGTACCAGAGTCAAGGGTACTCAACTCTCAGGCCTACCTGCTCTTCTACGAGGAATTGGTGTAATGTGTCTAGCAGACATATTGGTCTCTAGAACTCTGGCAGAAGAAAAGGGAAAGACTTCCCTGTACACTCACTTTTCTTACTAGAGGAATAACTATAATTTGCATACAAATTCTCAAATAAAATTGGCACCTCTGAATATCTTAGGTATAAAAGATGAACATCAGATGAAAAAGATAATTAAAAATTCTTTTCAGATTTTCATTCATGTTTTAAAACTCCTACCCTTTAAAAAGGGGTTGGGAGAAAATAGTGTTACTGAACCTGAGCTGTTTTAAGTTTAATGTCTGTCGCGATGACATGCCTGAGGTATCTGCATGAAGGAGTTTTCTACGCTAACTACAGGAAAAAGCAGAGTTATTGCATGCTAAACTGCGCTCAGAATTGACTAGTTGATGTCAAGTGTGTATGTACGTACACATACACACATGTATGAGTGAGTGAATGAGTGAGTGAGAGACCGGAGAATGTAGATTTAAGGTGATATGTGTATCATTTTCACATTATAAGCCATTGCCACAATAAATTGAGTTAGTATTACAGTTAGTGTAATTAGCGTAAACACACGTGAAGAAGATTGGCTCCTCTGTCTGCATTCTACACAGAATATTTTTCATTCAGATTTGTTCCGTTGTGTGCTTGATTGTTTCTGCAATGGCAGATTATAGAAATGCCAAGAGAAAAATGAATTCAGACATGTTTGTTCTTCTCAGTAAAGAGATTGATGGATGTGGACAAGTAGCAATATAATTCGTGACAGAGTTTATGGCAAATATGGCCGTTCATTATGAGAAACTCGCACACTAATAATACAGCACCAATGGTGTTAAATAGTGGCTGCTAATCGCCTCAACCGTCTTTATTTATTTTACTGATAATAACCAAGCTATCACAGCTAATAGTAGTTTTCATTGACACAGTGGTTTCAATTGTTACACATAGCACCTTTTAAAGAACAGCACAACAGTGAACATATTTTTCTTTTTTACACCAGAATGTAAAAATGTAAGACTATCAGTGAATTCAATTTGCCAAAGACAAGTTTTGCAACTGCAAGTCAGAGGAGAATATCCAAACCAAACACAAGAGGAGTTTACCTACATACAGTTTCTTTGACATTTGTTCAGTATGGCTCTCGTTGCAAAAACCAACCTACTCAATGTTTATCAGACCAACAAAGCACCATGTCTGCCTTTGTTGTATTTCAGCTCTACTGCAGCTGTGTCACACACCCGATAAGATGTTCAACAAAAAGTGTTGCGCTGTGAATATCCCTTATATACGATCAATAAGGTTGAGCTACACAGAACTATAAAAAAGAAGCAAACTCAAGGCTTAAAGCCTGACTGGGGGGAAAAACCGTCTTTGCTGTAATGTGCATGGGTTGATGTTCCAATGAATGTATTGCCTATTCTGGAAATGTCTGTCATATGAGCTGATCTTTTTCTATGAAAATATTTTAAATGAAAACATTTTTCTTGGGACATTTGCCAAAGCAGTAGAAGAGAAACGGTTGAACATGTGCATCAGAATCTAGAGGGTTATTATTTTTCTTTTGAAACAAGGACAAATTTAGTGCCTATGCTTCAGGTTTAGAACACCTGTGCATGGTTAAATGTAAAACATATGCATAGTCAAATGCAAAGAGGAATATTTGTGACATACAGTATTCATGTACATTAGATGTTACTATAAGGAAAGAATGAGTATATGTAATTTGTACATACTAGAAACAACACAAAATCATGGTGCTTAAGGCGTGCAGGGTTTTACCTCAAGACGGCTTTTTGTTTCCAGAAAATCATTTAATTTCATTAATTAAAAAAATGAAACCATTGAAATGAGTATACCTACAAACTGTATCAAAATAAAACTAATTTATGAACTGAATATTCTACAAGGCTATTCTTTCTCTCGATGCAACAGCACAAGGGGGATGTTTTTTTTTTTTTTTTTTACTGTTTCTGCTTTGGATTTGATGTCATCCTGTTTTTTTACTCTCAGCGAGATGTTGTCCAGCATCGCTCTGGGCTGTCGCCGTGGATCCAACGGTGCCACATTCAGCCCATCTTCACCGGTGATCGGCCCTGACGGGAGCAAAGCAGCACTGCTTCAGAACATGTCGCGAGCTGGTGAAGAGGAGGTGGGTGTGGAATCAGGAAAAGGGCAACGTCCAAAAACATCGCTTTGCACGTCCACTTGTTCCCACACGCTGTGACATCCCAGTCATGTTGCTGGAACATTAAAACAGGTTGTCAAGCCGCCACCAACAAAAAGAGCAAATCTTTTCTGAAATGCATTTGTCTATTTTTAAAGCGGGAGGGGGTGGCTTTTGGCTCGGGGACATGCTGCCGAAGCATTAGATGTGATTTAATCTCACTTAATGAATGACACCCTCCCCCTGTGTGAGGCAGATGTAAGAAACTAACGCCGGAATGCTCGTTACTGTCTACCTATCTACCAGCAGTGGAGGTTACGCGTTACTGTTCTCACCATGCACGCCATTGTCACTGTCAGTGTCAATGTCACCTAGGTTGATAGCACACACATCATGCGTTAATCCATAACCCAGTCAACACATTTTCTCATGAAAACATCTACACACGCCTCAGGCTTTGTGTACACAGTGCATATACATGACTATTAACACCAACATAGCACTGACCAACACCTGCACATAACCCTTTCTTTCCTAAAACAGGATGTGTTGAATAGATTTCAGACATGTTTCGGGAAAATGGTGACACCGAGTAAGAGCTACAGAGTAGAGCGCGACCGATAAAGGAATTTAAAGGCTGATACCGATGGTTATTTAAAAATCCGATATTCCGATATATATTTAAAACAATAAATCCAGAAACGCATAACAAAACATATTTCCCTAATATTAGTTAATTGTAGTTCTTCTCACTAAAATAATGATAATGTTTTATTGTCACAATAGAACAGAGGAACATCAAAATATATTAAAGGAGAATTCCAGTCGATTTCAACACTTAGCTCTATTGTTTGTAAATGTGGAAGTCTGTCAGTAGAGAGAAAAACTAACCAATCGGTGCTGCCTACACTGTGTTATCCTCCTGCTAGACTTGGCACCCAACAGGCTTAAACAGGGCAAGTTATAAATGTGTTTTTAGCCTCTAAACATGTTCAAAATGTCATTAAAAGTGCCTCCCCATGTGCAGTGATTCCTTCAGAAGGAACACAGTGAATCTGACTGCTGGAGATGTGACAAAAAGGCATATTAATAATCCATACCTCTGTTAATTTCCTATTTCCCAGTGAAGTCCACACTAGTCAGTACTACTCATACAATCTTATACTCCAAAATGTATTTTATCCACAAGAAAACAATTTGCCGTTATGTCCTAGTAAAGACTATAATTAAACATTAAAGGTGCCCCGCCACACGTATTTCATGACTTTGTGGTAATGTCTGAAATCTTACCATAGACTCTGTAACTTGGTTACCTTGGTTACCTTGTTTCAAGCCATTCTAGCATGGTATAGAAAGCCTGCAGGAAGACTCCGCTCCATTTGGGTCAGTTCTCATTAATATTCAACAAGCTGAGCTGCTTGACTTTGATTAGCTAACAGCTAGCCTCAGCATCCTTTACCCAGCGCAACTGGGTGAGCTCATGAATAGTAATGAGCTCAGGCAACATATCAGACTGACCAGCTGTTGTGATTGGTCTCATTTCTCCCTTTATTTCTTTTCAGTCTCTAGAGCTGTCAAAGGAGGTAGCCGTTCATTTTCACATTCACCACATAACACACACACGGCATGGACCTAACGTATTTGGAACAATGCAAATAAGAACAATTTTGCGTGGCAGGGCATCTTTAAAGTAAATCAACTTTAACGCAGGACGCACACATCGTGGTTGGGGTGGAAAAGAGTGAAAAAAGCTAGGGGAAGAAGGCTGTATATATAGGCTCTAAGTGGTTGGTTGATTGCATCTGAAGGGGGCTGTTCCTTCCCATGCAAGGCTGTTTGATTTTACCGCCTGTCTCATGTGTTCAGGTGGCCTCTCTTTAGGGACTTTTAACACAACAACGGTACTGAGAATTTAATTAAATTTTTCATTTTTATTTTATACTCTTTATTGATCCCATATGGGGAAATTACAATTAATAATAATAATAAATGTGTGTCAAATATTACTCACTGAAACTGAGGACGGATGGCCTTTGGTGAGTTAAGCAGCCTTCTGGCTTCACACTAAAATTGCAAAAAATGTTGAGATCTTGGAAAATTCCATTCCATGATAAACACGGAGGTTGCCATGCTTTTATATTAATTTATGGTTTATCCTTACGTACACTACTGTAAGTCTGTATGGGGAAGTATTCAACCCACTAAGGGCAGTACACATCATCTACTGTGCGCATTAACATTGTTTTTCCTCAACTTTTGTTTTTAAGATAAAGTGTATCAAGTCAATCAACTACACATTGCTTTATTTGTATCCAGATCTTTAAACAAGATACGTCCTTCATTCTATAATGAACTCTTTGTTTTACTGTTACCAAAAATGTAATATGACATTATTAAGCTTTTTTTTAATCATGTTGTACACAAGATGGGATTACAATACACATTTAGAGTCCGACTGCTGTATGCTGTTTGGCACTGCAACCTACTGCAAAGCACTGTTGCAAGAGACCAACACTACAAAAATACTTTATTATATTTGTCAGTAATCAGATGATGACTAAAATATGAACCTGGTGCAAATGTCTCGCTTCTTCTAAAACTTGTAGACAAAGGTGCTCTTTAAGTAGTAGCTTATAGTAGCCTCATACAATACTTGACATATGGCAGTGTGATGAAACTAAGTCAGTGATTTTGTTTCAACAGTTTTGACAATGTTCGCCTACCATTTTTATAGTATAGATCACTTAAAAAGTCTAACTCTGAGCTCTAATGGTAATGGACAAGAATTCAGGCTGAATGCTCATGTGGGTCTGTGTTGTAAAAAGGCCCAAATCTACAGTTTTAGTTTTAATTGATCATATTAAGGAGGTATAATCATATACAGGCATGCAACTTATTATTTTTTTAAAGATAATTTGGGCATTTTAGACTGTAATAGACAGGACAGCTGTATATAGGAAAGGGGGATAGAGAGGGGGAAGACATACAGCAAATTCCCTCAGGTCGGACTTGAACCCTGTTCTACCAGGTGAGCCACCCAGGCGCCCAGGCATGCACCTGATATCGACCACATCACTTGTAGATGATAATTACATCGATCACCTGAGTGACTGTCATACACGTTTTGAATTGTTCAGTATTGTGCTCATTATCTTCAACCTCATTAGCATCTGAATGTATCTGTGCTGCCTTCACGGGCCGCTCGTAAGATCCTATACTTCAGAACGGAGAAGCGAAAAGTAAAACTCGTTGGTTAAGACACTGCCCACAGGTGTGTGTAACTAACTCATGTTTTTTAGCTACTTAATTCCCCTCAAAGTAAAGATTAGATTAGATTAGATTCAACTTTATTGTCATTACACAGGTACAGGTACAAGACAACGAAATGCAGTTTAGGTCTAACCAGAAGTGCAATAGCAGTAAGTGCAGGATATACAATGGTTCCATAGTGCAGGATGGATATGTACTGAATAAATATAGAAATGAATACTATTATAAACAGAATTTTACAGCTAGATTATCCTAGGAATATAATATATTGTGCAAGTATTGTGAACAAGACTTACAGGTGAATATGTACTATGAATATATACACAGATGGCTATTACTATAAACAGAACATATATATATATATATATATATATATATATATATATATATATATATATATATATATATATATCTCATTAGGCTAAAATGAGCAGTATAACAATGGATTTAAAGGTAGTACAAATAAAGTTTGGGCAGAAACTATTCAAATTTAAGTGCAGTGGAAGGTAATATAAGGCATATTACAGTTAAAGTTCGATATTGCAGATGTATATGTAAACAAGTCAGCAGTGCAAATTGAAATATCAGTCAAGGTAAGTAGTGCAAGATGCAGATATAAACAGTTGTTACTACAATAACAGTCAGCAGTGCAAGTGGACATTATAGTATTGCAGATAACCAAATGGAGGCAGGTGTGAGGAGGGAGAGGAGAGTCTATCAGTATATGAGGGGAGTGGGATCAATGAGGGTTGATTTCTATTCTAACAAGACTAGCTGCAATAATGGGTGAATGCAGTTAATCCAATGATGACACCGGCTGACACGTTGTAGAGTAAGCTATGCAAGTTGATTATGTCCGATCCCTCCCACTCCGGACACAAACAGGAGGCTGCGGTCCATCGGGACCAAAACATAATGCCACGAGAAGTATTCTCCCGACTAGTGGGCCTCATCAACAAGGCCCGGGACCCCACTGACAGACTTTGCACATGCCCTGAACAATATTTTAACACACCCTGCCAAAGGGCTCAGCCCAGTGGTACCACTACCCAGTGTTCCCACATTGCTAAGATTTTTTTCCCACTGTAAATTAGACCCTATGTTCCCACAGTCCTAAGATTGTTTTCTTAACCCTCATGTTGTTCTCGGGTCAAATTGGCCCATTTTCCTATATCAGTGTTCTTTTTAACTCCCCAAAATAACATGATTGATTCCACACAACGTTCTTTGGCAAGTACAAATCAAAGTGGTTTTGAAATATAAGGGTAAAAGTTGATTTATTCCAGTCTGTGATTATCCATCAACATCCATTCCTTTCATTTTAGTCTAAATAATTCCTAATTTCTGCTTTTCTAACTCAAACATTAGGTATAATGTCCTATAAATTAGGTGTATTGACCATAAATTCCAACAATAAGTGTAAAACTAAAGTTAATAAGTTAGTGTTACGTAGTGTGACTGTTATTGCCACTCTTCATTCTAACCCCAACCGGTCGTCAGACACCGCCTACCAAGAGCCTGGGTCTGGGTCTGGGTCTGGGTCTGGTTCTGGGTCTGTCCGAGGTTTCTGCCTAAAAGGAAGTTTTTCCTCGCCACTGTTGCTTGCTCTGGAGGGAACTACTAGAACTGTTGGGTCCTTGTAAATTATAGAGTGGTCTAGACCTACTCTATCTGTAAAGTGTCTCGAGATAACACTTGTTATGAATTGATACTATAAATAAAATTGAAATTGAAATTAGTGTTGAAAACGTCAAAAAAAGTGACAAAAATTGAAAAAAAGCGTCAAAAGAGTTGAAAAAAGGGACAAAAACATAAGGAAAAGTTAAAAACATCAATAAAAAGCAACAAAAGTTTTTTTCAATTTTGACCAGAAGACAACACAAGGGTTAAAATTAGGGTTAGGGTTAACCCCTAACCCCAAATTGGGAGAAAGGGGGAGAAAAATCTGATACAAAAAAAGTAATCTTGGAATTGTGGTAACATAGGTGCTAATTTTGAAATAATTTTTAGAAATGTGGGAACATAGGCACGCTCCCATGCCAATACCGTACAGCTTTCCTTCTTCCCTTAACAGATAGGTCTATTCTACATTGTTATAGTGTCTTTTTACATATGCTACTTTTTATTGTGTCTATTTTGTATTTATGTTGAATAGGCCTACATGTAGGCTTGACTGTTAGCAGTAGCCTAGCCTTCACTTTATTGTTTATTCTCTTTTTAAAGTGTTTATTGTATGCACCAATACACCTTGCAACAAGTGTAACGTAACTTTGGCAATACATCTCATTATGAATTGATTAATAACTTAACGTCGGCCTACTGATTGATTAATGCGCTAACTATATTCAGGTTTAATAACTCAATTTGTTTTGCTCTAACTTAACTCTCTAAGAGTCAAAAATTCCTTCATATAGTATTAATCCCAGATTTTTCATTCTGCTTTAAGGATGCTTTCTTTGGTATGTTTGACTTTAAAGCTGGCTACGAAGATAAATACATCATTATACATCTGTTATTTCTATATGCTGAATACCACATCCATAAGAACAAATTTAATGGTTCTAAAACTTTTTTTTCTGGTTTTTATGACTGAGTTTAGAAATTACATTGATTCAGTTAAATACTCAAAAAATACCAAGGCAGGAAAAACTCTGGGTCTATATGAGTCATGTGTGACTTTGAAGATTTATCAATAAGGTTTTTAATTTTTCTCTGCCTACCAGCTTATCCACCTAAGCCTATAGAGACTGTGATTGTACCCCAGTATGATTTGATGTCATGAATGTCAATTGTTGTACGTATATGTTGTGTTGTACGTGACTGTAATGATCAGTTTAAATACAAAATAAAAGAGTCAGAGACTAGCTAGATGGTACAGAGAACCTCTTCCCCTTTCCATTTTAGGTACGTGCACGATACATACACCCCCACACACACACACACACACACACACACACACACTCTGCTTTAAAAGGCAGCGTCGCAAAAAACAACCAAATAAACGCCTGAGTTGTGATATTACCGACCGCCTCTGAAGGCAGCAGCGCCTCGTTTTTCCACACTTGTTTCACACTTCCTCTCCGAGTACTCGATGCAGCCATTTTGATTTGGAACCGCAACACTGAAGAGAAACTGTCTGGAAAAGGTGGGGATTATGTTACTCAAAGCACGACGCTGATATTTCATTCACACCTTCCCGCCAGCGTGGAATTGAATTTAAACGCAATGGCATATTTGTTCACCTGGTTAGAACATGGTGCTACGACCTTTTAGCTTTAATTTATTTTTAGCTTTGCTAGCTCATGTTAGCTCGGGTGGGCTCCCTTAACGTGAGCTCACAATTGTATAACCACAGGCAGCTTTAGATGCTGGCATTTCACCGGCCCCGAATTTATTTCAGTATCATTCGTTAGTAATGACATAGTAAGCTCCCGTATACTACGTAGCGTTTGTTTCCATCATTAGCTACCTGGGGAAATAGTTAGTTTCCAGCTAACGGGAGTCTCTAAATACAGCTAGCCGGGTCAGCTAACGCAACGTTAGCACTTCAATCGAAGCTAAAGCCCGTTCATTTCTTGCCATTAGCGGTAAGGGAGACTAATGTTCTAGCGCATCAACTGCAGCAACTCACTGCATGTCAGCAAAAGAGATGCTGATGGTGCAAATGTAAATCTTGCCGTCCTGGATATTCCAGGTGTGAATCCAGAGGAGAGTGATGTGGGACCAGGGAGGACAGCCCTGGCCGCAGTGGCCTCTGAGCCAGCAGCAGTGGATGCAGTCCTTCCAGCACCAGCAAGATCCAGGTTAGTGATGGACGCACATGCACCATGAACGCATTTTTAATTAAATGAAATGTGCCTCTGCAGGGCATCTTTGCACATCTTCTTACTGCTCAAACAGCCTTTATTCACTAGTATCTGTAAGAGCTTCTCTTTGGGGTATTTTCTGGGTGTGTGCAGGTCAAGTAGACTGGGCTGCTCTGGCACAAGCATGGATAGCCCAGAAGGAGTCAACAGGACCAGAGCAGCAGAACATTCAGCCTAATGGCCAGGACATCCCAGGCCTTGATCCAGTTGGACAGGGTAACCACGGCGCCTTCCAGGGTGACCCAGCATTCGGCAGAATGTGGCAGCCAGGTATGATTTTAACCCTTTGAATGAACCAGTCCCAGTACCAGAAAAACCAAAGAGACGAGTGGAGAAAAATAACAATCCTCTTCTCTTTGGTTTTTCTTGCACTGGAACTGGTTTATTACAGACTTACTGTTATTTATTAGACTGAAGAGAATTTTTATGATATATCATATGTGATCTCTCGTGTGTATTTGTGCACTTGGATAAACAACTGCATACAATATATCTTTTATTTACTTTTTTTATCGTCAATATCAACTGGTGCCACAAACACATAGCGAAAGGCTGCGACATGACACGACAGACACTAGAAAAAACAGTAGAAAACAGCACTTTAAAATGTAACTTATTATTTTGTAGTTGTGCCTTTTATTTTCTTACACATGTACGCAAGTAATATTATAGCATATTTCCTCAAATCGTTCAGCCCTACTGGATACCAACCAAATCCCTCTTGAGTAGACACTGAGAAGAAGAAAAACGTAAGGTGTACACATTGCTCCATCTTTTGTTTATCATTGATGTTGCCATTGACAGAATGGGGAATGCATGGCCAGCCCCCTCCTCCTCCACCCCCTCCTCCACCTCCACCCCCCGACCAGCCCTGGATTTCCCCAGGGTCCGGACCGATGGATGTGGTGAACCCCAGCGAGGACAGCAACAGCCAGGACAGCGTGGAGTTCAACTCGGAAGCCCACCACGGGGTTTACCCCCAGAACAGCCATGGGTATGGGGCACAGCCCGACAGCTACGCCTTGGCCCCCATGGCCATGAACCAGTTTGATTATCAGGTATGCAGATGCTACAGTAGAAACTGTTGAAGCGTTTGGGTTTTAGTGTGACAACCAAGTAACACAAGAAGGAACAATCCATAGAAACTGTGCCGGGTCCCAGCATCTAGATCTATCAGTCATTGCTTTCTTGATGAGGTGCAGAGGAAAGTGTTGGCTTTTTGAGGATCCAGCATGGTTTGTTTTATTATTTCTTAGCATTTTCTTTCTTTCTTTTAATTAAAAAAAACAACCAAAAAATACCAACAGACATTCCAGCCCAGTCAGGAGTGATGGATGAATGTCTGCTAGGACCTTCTGTACTTTGAACTCCATATTTTAATTTTCATTTTGTGCTGTCTCTACGCAGCATGGAGCTGCCTCATCCTTCGGCCCCACACCCGCAAGCTTCCACGCCCCATACTGGCAGGGTCCTCCTCAGAACAGACGAGATGCCAGACCACCCGGCTTCAGAGAGCGGCCCAGATCCCCTATCCAGCTCCCAGTCAAACAGGAAGCCCCAGCCTTGCTAGGTGAGTGTTTGTTCACCTCCAAGCGGGTGACTTCTCTGTATTTTTGTGCACCATAAAATAATGCTCCTGATCTTATGACAAAGTATGAAAATTGACTTGCACCTAGGCATGCCAGACTAGACGTACATTGCTGTTATAAGTGTTTTTTTATCAAGTTCTGTTTAGAGTTATCGTCCCTTACCTGTGTGCAATACAATATGTTAAAAGGTCGTAACAGACAGTGAAATTACAACACCCTTTTTTAAATACATTTCTGATCTGCTAAACTACGAACCACCCAGATCTCTCAAGTCATCTGGGACAGGTCTGCATTCTTTCCCCAGAGTCAGAACTAAACAGGGGGAATCAGTGTTCAGTTTCTATGCTCCTCATCTCTGGAACAAACTGCAGATGCAGTCGTAACAACAAGGCAGTACTTGGAAAACTCACTTTGACCTGGTGTTTCACCTTCAGATGCCGTAAAAAGGCGCACGCTACCTGCATGGATCCGGGAGGGGCTCGAAAAAATGGATAGAGAGAAGCAGAAGAAGCTGGAGCGCGAACGAATGGAGAAGGAGCGTGCAAAAATGGCAAAAGACGATGGTAAAGAGCACGAGGCCGACGAGGGAGGTGATGGGCCACGTATGCCCCGAAAGAGTAAATTTGTAAGCAACTCCGTTTCTGTTCTTGACAGTAATTGTTACTGTGTGTGTGTGTGTGTGTGTGTGTGTGTGTGTGTGTGTGTGTGTGTGTGTGTGTGTGTGTGTGTGTGTGTGTGTGTGTGTGTGTGTGTGTGTGTGTGTGTGTGTGTGTGAGTGATGAAAGGACATCCGGGGGCATGAACCGTTCCTTCTCTGGTACTTTAATCAAGACTGTAGCAGGTATTGCCTTCACAGAGGATGCACACTTTGGCGCTTGTCGAATAAACATAAATATGCTTCTATATGCATCAGGACAGTGATGATGACGAGAATGACGACATCGAAGAAAAGGCCTCCATCAAGAAAGAATTTTCTGGTCGGAGCCCGTCGCCTCCCGCAGAGGACAGTGAACCTGAAATGACGGAGGAGGAAAAGGAGTTCCAGCTGGTCAGTTTGACCCTTCAGATTGTTTCTGCATGTAGACAAAGATGGTTTATTGAAAATAATGGAATTCATATGTCTCAACCCCCCTGTCTTTAGATGATCATCACAAAAACACTACTGACAGAGATCCTTCTCGAGGTCACCAATGAAGAGATCATGCATGTGGCCAAAGAGACGCATCGGAGAGCCACTCGAGGTCTGCTCTTGTTTTTTCCAGTTCTCACATCATCTATGCTTGTCACCAAGACATTGTGTTTAAATCTGAAGAGAATCTCTTATATGAGCATAATATTCTCTGTAAATGAAACTCAATGATGCCCTGTAAGCTAGGGTGATTGAGCGGCAAACATGGGAGTATATCTGATATGCATATATTCAACCATTCTCTGCTAATGCATCAGGAGGAGAGAGAGCAGAGCTGTGCTTTTCACAAACAGTATTTGAAAACGTGGTCTTCTGGTACAAGGCACTGAAGGTCCCGCTGAAAGACTACCATATGAGTGAATAAAGTCTCAGCATTGAATCTGACCAGCTTCCACCTGTAGATAACAAGTGACTTCCTCCAATGAAGTGACATTAGTACAGATTGGTTCTTTCCCTCCCGTCCGACTGTTTGACTTGGATTGTGTGGCAGAATTTTGTTTAACCCTCTCTCTTTTCTCCATTTTTTTTTGTTTTGTTATTTCTTTTCTCTTGTTGCCAATGGCAGCTGTTGTGAATAGTGCTTTACCTGTGACCCCCCCTTCTCTAGCGACTCTCTCGCCTTTGAGAAAATGTGTTTTAACATGTTGTTCCTGTTGTTGATGTGAATCAAAGCTCCTGCAAAACAGCTGGCACAGTCAAGTGCACTGGCTTCTCTGACTGGTCTCAGTGAGTATCCCTTTTTCTGTCACTGGGGGGGAGGGAAGGAAATGACTTCATTTTAAATTAATGGCAGGGTGTTAGTAGGAACACGGGAAAAGCTGTTAGTACAAGCCTATACACCCAAATACACTTTCCAATTATAGGGGAATCGCAATGATGGATTTGGGTTTAGTTGTGTACTTTGATGATAGAAGCATGCTCTTGAATACAAAAGTATGTCTAGTTTTTCTTTGAGGGATTACATGTATTAGTTTGTTTTTTTAAAGGGGTTATCAGTGTGAAATATAAAGCTATACAGGATTAAGTGCCTTTCGCTGGGACTTTGGGTTAGGATTGGGAGCTTTCAAAAGTGAAACCTGATTATGAGACTAAATCTTTGTCCTTGCCAACACTCAACAACGCGGGGGTTCTGTTGTGGCAGGTGGGCTTGGTGACTATGGTTCAGATGAGAGCGAGGACGAGGATGAGCGCAGCGTGCGAGGGTCCGAGTCCTCCGACACCGATGACGAGGAGTTGCGCCACCGCATCCGAGAGAAGCAGGACGCCTTCCGCCGCAAAGAGCGGGAGACGCAGCAGCTGCAAGACAAACAAGCGCAGGAGGCTCTGCTTGCACGTGGTAAGACATGTTTGTGTCTTTGCAAGGTTAGACGAGGACCACGCTACGTTGCTTGACTCAAATTCCTCAAGATGGTTGAACTGTGTGACACAACACTGAACCAACATGATGGAAGATCTTTTCCACCCTACTTTTTGCATATTTTATTTTTACTCTGGCATATTAATTGGCTTTTTCTGTTTCCATTAAAGTTGGAGTAGTAATCCAACAACAACGGAAGATGTTGATACTTTCCTGGAATATATATTCAATTCCATGCAAATACTCACAGTGACCAGGAGTTAAGTCATTAAAGTTTTTGACCTGATTTTGAACATCACTCAAGATTACAACCGTGATAAGTGTGAAAGTTGTGAAATCATTTCAACTACAGATGTTCCGATATTTTTCCTTCTCGACACGGAGTTTGATACCTAGGGTCCCGTACCGGTCCGATACCAGTGCATTTAATACATATCATTTTTAGCAGATGTACCGTATGTTACTATCCCTGTGTGGATGTGATATTATTGCCATTATTGTTGTATGGCCTAGCTCAGGTTAAACCCTTTGTAAAACATGAACAAATTCAAGCAGAGAATGAATGCCATAGAACTTTAGTTTGAACGTCAATCATAATGAAGAAAGGACATAAATAAATGACTTAATAGTTTTTTTGTCTTTGGGCTTCGTATTTATCCGAGGTATTTTCGATACTGGTATTGGCATCGGTACAACTCAAATTACAGCACCTGTTGTTTCCTTGTTTTTTTTACAAGTCTTTTGTTTGTTTCTACAGAAGAGATGGTGAAGGAGAGATTGATCAGAGAAAAGGGGGATTATGATGAGGGCCAGCCAGAGAATCCACACAAACAGGAAGTAAATGAGAGAGAGGCGGAGCCCTTGGTAGAGAGGCGTAGGTCCCGTAGTGAGAAGGAGGGTAGCGAGAGCAAGCACTCGGGCAGAGGGAAGGAGCGATCCGGGCGAGGCAGCAGCAATTCCCGGCCAACGGGCACAGCAGCAGCTCCCGCTCCACCTCCAGCCACAGCAGCCATCGTTCTTCTTCCTCCTCCTCGTCTTCTTCTTCCTCTGCATCGTCCCGCAGTTCATCGCGATCCTCCTCTCCACGGAGAAAGAGGAGGCGTAGCCGCTCGTCCTCCCACAAGGCCCGCAGGCGCAGCCGCAGCCGCAGCTCCCACAGGCATCGCAGTGAGAAGGGCAGGGACAGGAGGCGGAACAGCACTGAGAGATCAGGCCGCCACAGGAAAGATCGCAGTGATTCCAGGGAGCGCAGGAGCCGCAGGAGTAGATCCCGATCCAGAGAGCGAGACCGGGCCAGAGCCAGGGCCAGAGACAGCCGCAGTCGCAGCAGAGAGAGGGAAAAGGAGAAAGAAAGGGATAAGGAGAGGAGAAGGAGCCGGGATGGCAGAGACGGCAGTAATAGTCGTAGCAGCAAAAACAAGTTGAAGGCCTCCAGCAAAGACAGAGAGAGAAGGAGGGAAAGGAGTCATAGTCATGAGAAAGATAAGAAAAAGAAAGATAAGGATAGGGAGAGAGAGTCAGATAAAAAGAAGGACAAGCCAAAGGCCAAAGAGAAGGAGAAAGAAAAAGGAAGCTCTGTAGTTACAGAGGAGAATGGCAAATCGAAGAAAAGGAGAGAGAGTGACTCATGCACGGACTCCCAGAGTGACAAGCACTCCCGGCAGGATAGCAAAGCCAGCAAGAAGGGCTCCGCCAAAGCTAGCAAGAAGCGCTCCGATTCTGACTCGAGTAGATCCCCTAGCCCTGAAGTTAGCAAGGAAAAGAAATCTAAAAAATCCAAACGTAGTCGCTCAAGATCGACGGAAAAATCTCACAAGTCTGGTAAGAAGGCAAGCCGCAAACACAAGTCTAAGTCGCGATCAAGGTAGTATTCGTTTTTTCTCTTTTTCTCCTACTGTATGTTTTTCATTGTATGTCTCATTGTGATTTTCTCTGGAGTCTTTTTTTAAATCAACGTATTTGCATTAGCTTTAAAAAGGCAAATTGTTTATTGTATGTTAAGATAATGTACTGTCAGGTGTAACTGTGTAAAGTCAAGTCTGATGCAATAAAGGGTTGGAATGATTCATGTCCTATCTATCAAATGCAAAATGCCATTTCTGAATTTCTAACCAGTCAAATTAAGTCTCAACAATCCCCCCTGTTGTCCTAGTAGAATCCATTTGGTAGCACACGGGGAGGGGGGGCGGGGGCTGCAGAACATTAGTTTTTATGAATATTATGAACAGTTTGTTACTCTGGGAGTACAGTATGTGTGTGTGTCTGGGGGTTGTGCATGTTTGTACATTGTAGTCTGCGTGGGTAAGTGTAATCGGTGCAGTATTAATGTCATGTCCGCGTCTCTCTTTCAGGTCAACGTCCCCCTCCCGTCGTAGCAGACGCTGAGGAGCACAGTTCACCTCCTGATCTGTGCACTTTACCATTTTTTAAATTCCATGAGTTGAGCAGGCTTGTCTCATTATAGAGGCAATTGTGTAGGTGACCCCCTCCCCCTCTCATACACCTTTCATCTTTGTAAATATGTTATTTTTAAAAGTGTGACTGAAGAACAAGACTTTGAATGGTAGGAGTTTTCACTTGTATCATTATGCAAAGCTTAATAAGACTCTATGGACACTAAAAGCTCAAGTTGTATCATTTTAAACCGTAACAGGATTAACTTTTCCCCCCAAACATTATTGTAAATGTCGAATAAAACTGTTTGTTCCTTGTCTTGCCTTGCTGTCTTTTTTTCTTATAATGCCACATTTAACAACAAACTTTCTTTCAAATGTTAACACATCATGACGATTCATGTTACATGTGTTAGTCAACACAGTCACGTGAGAATGCTTTTGCTCCCTGTGGGTTTCTACTTGTGTTGGCTACGTCCGGTTAAGAGATCTAAAAACTTAAAGGCACACTAAGACACAGCGAAGAATGTACTTTTTAAAGGTCCCATGTCATGAAAATTTCACTTTGAGGTGTTTAACGTTAAATGCGTTCCCCTAGCCTGTCTATGGTATTTTGCGCGGAAACTGGCAATGTATGTTGCAAAAGTGCAGCGTATTTGAAAAGATGCGGGCCCCCGCTTAAATATGCAGACTGGCTGATTATGACTTGAAGTATGCGATTGCATAATCACGTTTTTGTGGCCATAAAAGCCTTAAATCAGTGAAAGTGAGCTAGATGTCCAGCTGGCTCTGGTCATGCCCAAGGGCATGTAGTGTAGTGTAGTGTGTGTGATGTATGTTCTCATGTTATGTCTGATGGAGGGACTATTTGTCTGTCTGTGCTGCAAACCCAAATGCACCAAAGGAAAAATTAAGTTCTCTACTAATCAGTGCAGCTGAAGATGTTTTCATTTTTTTTTTAAAGCTGCCTTTAACTAGTTACATTTTTTAAAGAAATCTGTCATTACAACAAACAAAGGATTGCATAGTTCATACAGCATGGATAACTGAGCTTCTGAAACTTACATAAAGCCTGTAGCTAGGTAATTATATGATATAGGTTATGTCACATAACAGAACCCTTACATTGTCAATGTTAATGTAGTCATCAGGCATTTATTACACAATAAAAATGCTTTATACAGCTACTTGTTTCCCGTTGGTACATCACTTGCCGATGTGATTCAAGTGCAGGTTTGAGTTGCGCATTCTCAGATTTAAACGGTTTACGGCATAACTGTCATACTGAAATTTGTGAAATCCATGAAATAATAAACTTTTGTCATTACAAACAGTAACAAGCTGGAAATCATTTCAAAAACGTTTCAGCTATCTATGATTGTTTGATCGCTAACGTTAGCTCGAAACACCATTCAACTGACAGCCTTTGTTGTGTTTGATGCTAACTTAGCCAGCAGTGAACAAACTTTGTTTAGTAGGTCCATTTTTATTCTGTATTGATAGCATAGAAGTCTCTCGTTAGCATCTTGTAGGCTACGCGTCGCAAAGTGACGCATGCGCAACTCACACCTTCACTCGACTTACATCGGGGAGTGACCATGGCCAGTTAAAGAAATGAGAGAGTGACCGGAGTGGCAGGTACTTTGCAACAAGTGTCGGGACAGTAGGAACTAAAGCGTGCGATGTTTCTCCCCGAGCCGAAAAGACAGGTGCACATTTTCAAGTGCAGTCAACACATTCATGGCAGTGAACCAGCGCCGTTTTGAGGTGCTTTGAGTGAGCACATTTAACGTTACAGTGGCTAGCTGCAAAGCTGTTTTGACAACATGTACGCTAATAAGTTCGGCCGCTTCATGTTAACGCTGTACAGCCGGAAGACGGCCACTGCCTGCGGCGGGCTTCCGACGGCCACTGCCTGCCGCGGGCTCCCGACGGCCACTGCCTGCCGCGGGCTCCCGAGTGCGGCAGGACGGAGCGGCTTTAGCTGGACTGCGGTGTGTAAACAGCGGACATTGTGGCTCCAGAGGACGGCCTGTCTGAATGCTCAGCAAAATACCGTTCCCTGTCACGTCAGGTAAAGTCTCGCATTGACAGACCTCTCTTCACAGCCCAGTACAGTCAGAGCTTCCACTTAGTTAACGTTGACTTTCCTTAAAATGTTACGCTCGACGCTCGCAGCCATAGTGGTATGAGAGCTGTGCATGTAACCCACTCGTGTTGGCGTGTCCTTGTGGATGTGTCTTCCTACCTGCCACACTAATACGTGTCATATCAAAGTGTGAGTTAAAGGATCCCATGTTGATCTCTTGAAGTCGTTATGAATGGGTTCAAAGGTCACTTAAACTAAACTTTCAACTTGTCTGTATGAAGCAGGTTCTGTGTATATTTTACTAGTAATTTGTGCAATGGTTCCCAAAGTGTTTCCTTGTCAAGTACCCCTTAACTGACACAAATTAGACCATTGACTTTTAATAAGAATTTCTCCCAGGGTCAAACACCTGATTGTATTTTTGCTTTTAGATGTTTTATTACAGAAAGTGTATCAAATAGGGCTGGGCAATATATCGATATTATATCAATATCGTGATATGAGACTAGATATCATCTTAGATTTTGGAAAATTGTAATATCGTTATGGCTTAAGTGTTGTCTTTTCTGCATTACATTAAGTGATGTCATTTTCTGTTACCAGATCTGGAATGTGCTCTTCTATTTCTTTTTGCCTTTACCCACTTAGTCATTACATCCACATTACTGAAGATTATTTATCTTAAATCTCACTGTAAAGATATTTTGTTAAAGCACCCACACCAACCACATAATATCGCCACAATATCGTCACCGAGGTATTAGGACAAGAATATCGCGATATCGGATTTTCACCATATCGCCCAGCCCTACTGTACACTGTTGATGTCGTCCTGTCTGTGTCACCATGCGCAGTGCTCGCTCAGCCTCCCAGACCACAGTGGACCCCGATGAGGTGAGGCGGTTCCAGTCTCTGGCCAGCAAGTGGTGGAACGAACAGGGAGAATTCGCAGCTCTTCATGCCATGAATGACCTGAGGGTGCCTTTTATACGTGTGTGTGTGTGTGTGTGTGTGTGTGTGTGTGTGTGTGTTTGGACTTAATATGCATGTCAATAGTCATATAAATATATATTTTTTTTATTAAGTCACCCTTAAGTCACTGTCAACGCGGGATGGATAGGCCGAGGCGGCAAGCAATTGTGTCAAAACATAACCTGGAGGGGATCCAGCCTTGTGGTATTTCAGAGCAAAAACCCACATCAGGGATACATTGGAGTGGCATGAATTGAAAGTGACAGGATTCCTTCACACATCAGCACATTTTCAGCAGCGTTTCCACTGCCCCAACGCTACATACGTAGCCTACATGTTTTGTGGCTGCGTCTGTTTTGATTGATAAGATCTGCTGCAGGGGCCCCGCAAGATAATCACGACATTACCCATCCAGCCAAGAGCCCCCGTCCTGGTGGTGGTGGTGGGGATGATGCGTGTTCATGGTGACAGCATGACAGATCCAGTGCCAGTGTGTGTCTGGGTGTGGCTGATTTTCCCGATGTGAGTCTGCCCTAAGGGCGTGTCTAAATGAGACGCAGCAGCACCGCTGCTACTGTTGCTGTTCAAC
Organism: Percina caprodes; assembly: GCA_013375575.1. Classification (NCBI taxonomy): domain Eukaryota; kingdom Metazoa; phylum Chordata; class Actinopteri; order Perciformes; family Percidae; genus Percina; species Percina caprodes. Next base: position 207,278 of record JABXJD010000320.1, on the reverse strand, counting down.
CTTTGAGACTCCGGCAATCTTACAATGATCAATTTATTGAAGAGCTAGACAATATATCAATATTATATCGATATCGAGATGTGAGACTAGATATCGTCTTAGATTTTGGATATTGTAATCTGGCAAAAGTGTTGTCTTACCCTGGTTGTACAGGCTGCATTACAGTAAAGTGATACCAGACGGTTGTTACTGTTCTATTATTTCCCTTTACCCCCTTAGTCATTATATCCACATTACTGATGATTCATTATCAAAATTCTCATGTAAATATTTTGTGAAAGCACCAATAGTCAACACTACAGTATCGTTGCTCATGTCGTTACTGTGAATAGAGTCTTGATTATAAATGCAGAGACCAATATATCGGCCTAATATTGGCCGATAATATCGGTCGGGCTCTATTTTGTATGCGTCTTTCTGTGCTGTGGTGGGGTTGGGGGTTAGTTAGGTGGATGTCTGCCAACACCTAATCCTCCCTCCTTCACGGTTTGCACGGGTGCTCCTACACCCCAGCACAGCTATAATGAGGGCGATGCAAACCCAGATCTCGGCCCGTTCTGCCTGTTTAATGCCTGAGGCAGACAGTGCGCGAGGGAAGGTAGGAAGGAAGGAACAGAGGAGCGAGCTCGGGATGAATTTGTAGCCAGGGGATATTTGTGGTTGTTGGCTGGAAGACGCTGTAGCCCACGGTGAAATGAAGATGGTTGTGACAGTGGATGGTGTAAGCAATGAAGAGACTGTCATGGTCTCCAGCCTTCCATACGCCCTACCTCTCTATGCCTAGCAGCATTAGGCTGTGGATGGTTTTTATTTTTTTAGATTAGTTTTGGGGCCTTTTTAGGCCTTTATTGACAGGACAGCTGAAGAATTGAAAGGGGAGAGAGAGTGGGAATGACAGAGCCGTGAGTCAGAGTCGAACCCGGGCCCGCTGCATCGCGCCAGCTCTACCAACTGAGCTATCCGGGCGTGCTGTGGATGTTTTTAGAATACACACACCTTCCCTCATGATGGATGTATGTTGGAGAGTAAGAGGAGGATGTGTGTTCTTTTTATTTGAAATGCATCCCACTTCTGGTTTACCTTTTCAGGGATAATCTGCTGAATGTGCACAGAGTCCGTCACCCTGGGAAACCTCTCAGAGGACTGCGAATACTGGATGTCGGCTGTGGCGGAGGCCTGCTCACAGAGGTAAGCGGCTGCACGTGTCTTTTGTGAGAAAGCTGCAGATCCAGTGCGAACAAGGACATGTAGACAAAAATAGCCTTGCCCCTATCCGTCCTCATGTCCATTCCCAATAGTTTCAGTTGCTACCTTTCGCGCCACATTAAGTTCTTTTCCCTCCAGACCTCCAGTCTGTTTCAGTGTAAAATTCTGCTCCCAGTGCATTATAGTCCGAGTCCTTTCACATACATACCATAACAAAACATCTTAACGTCAGCCTAATTCTGCTGCCCTTTTGATTTGACTGGTCTCAGTGTGGTGGAGCGGACAGTCGGTCATTTACACTTGTTTATCTGTTTGTTAGAGTTGAAAGCTCGGCAGCCAGGACAGGGCTTCTGTCTCTGCCTTTATCTGAACTGAGGACGCACCAGCTGTATGGTGTGATTTGAGAAGACAAAATCAGGTCCTGTGCTTGTTTGGCTCTGTCACATAGCCTGCCATATTTAGACACAGATACACACACACACACACACACACACACACACACACACACAAAACAGTGGGTCTTTTAAGATTGAAACTGTGGATGTGTCTCCGGGTGTCTTGTCACTACACCCCTTTCCCATCAGAAGGGATCAGCTGTGGTAGGATGGAGATTGGCCCCTGGGCAAGTGCAGCTCACCGCGCAGGCCTGTGTGTCCACTTTTGTCCAGGAGAGGGCATTGTTGTTCACATTCAACCAACCCCTTGTGATGCTTATGACCTGGTCTAAAATGCCTTTAACAGTTTTTTGCATTAGCTTTAAAAAGGCATGACATTGCTTAGGCCTAGTAAAATGTTGAATTGGGAGCCTGACTAGCAGCAACATCATCTTCATCATCACAGACCGTAACATGGTTTGTCATATAGTCTACACATTCTGACCCTGTTTGTCCTCATCAATTGTCTTGTATTATTTTACACTATGTAATGGAGCTTGAGACACTTTTCTATAATGTGGAATATAGTTTATAGATTAATGTTGCTCTACTGTTATATGGGATTTATTGTAGAAATTGACATACAGTACGTCTCGTTTTGACTTTTCTCTTTCCCCTCTCTCCTCCTCGCCCCACACAAGCCCCTAGGCCGCCTGGGAGCTAATGTGTTGGGTATCGATCCAGTAGGCGACAGCATCGGTACAGCCCAGCTGCACTCATCCATTGACCCGGACCTCTGTGAGCGGGTCTGCTACCGGGCCAGCACTCTGGAGGAGCTCGCAGCAGAAGACGATGAAGCAGAGGAGGAGCAGGGGGCGGGCCAGTTCGACGCGGTTGTAGCCTCTGAGGTGGTGGAACATCTGGCTGACCTGGAAACCTTCGCCTTCTGCTGCAACCAAGTGCTGAAGGTGTGTGCCGGGACAGAGCGTGCGTTTCCCTCCAGCTGTTAGCTCGCGTCAGATGTTGCTGCATAGTTACAGTATGTGTCCATGTGTTCATCTGCGTGTATGCTAACGTGCACAATATGATGATTGTGTTATGTTTGTTGTGTTTGTTGTGTTTGCATCTGCTGTGTTTCCCTGGGAATAGGTTAGCATGTGTGTTTGTGTGTATGGGTTGCCTTGATAAGCTTTAGTGAAAGTCAATACTGAGACCAGATGATTGTAATCTCCCAAGACATTGTCCCGGGGGGGGGGGTTCGCTAATCTTCACTTAATGCCTCGTTGCAAAGGGTCTGGAAATTTCAATAGGAAGCAAAGTTCAGGAAGTTTGAAAAGTGTGCACAATTTAAATTTCAAATCTGGAACTTTTAACAATGAATTTATTTGGGGGTGAAATAACCATAAAAGGTTATGTCTTATGGCATATTTTGGTTAAAAATGCCCATTTAAATGTAAATGTACATAGTATGTTAAATGTACAACTGACTGTAGGCACAGTGCATTCTCCCATCACATCGCAGCCCACACTATTGCACTGTGTGAGCCAAGGGACTGCATGCTCGCAGGCACGTTGTGATTATATTACTGGAGTGAATATACTTTATATTTTTATGATATTTCAGTGAACCAACAGAAAGTGGCCTGAAGTGAAGTACACACTTTAGAACTGCTAGTTTCTGCTACTTACCATGTGGGATGGAGCTGGATTAATCATGCCCGTTTGCGCGCAGTTGCTCTCGTTGTCAGCCGCTAAGTGCCTTTAACCCATGAGTTAATTTGCTAGCCAGCTAACTCACCACATGCCACATTTCACACTGTATGCATTTGATGATGGACTATGTCTGCTTATGGTATGGTGAAAGGTTGGAAAATAGAATAGAAAAAAGAAAATAGAGCCTGAGCAAATAAACCCAATCTTTTCATTTTATTCCCGTTAATTCCTATGCAAAGTTTCCCCTTTGAGTATTCCTGGAATGTTGCTACCCTAGACTGAAAACCCTTAACATGTGTTTTGCTTCAGGGCATCTAAGCATGACTTCTTGTATTGTTTGCATTCATTTCACTGGAAGCTTTTATTCTCTCTCTCTCTCTCTCTCTCTCTTCTTCTTCTTCTTCCCCTCTTGAATGGTTCATCATGACCTAGGTTGAACCTTGAGGTTTGGCTCTGCTCCTTCCTGGTCCTTTAACTGGACTCAGACTGGTCTAATCCAGCTGTATAAATTTGTTTTTTGACTCTTGTAGCACCTCACTTGTGTTACGTGGCTGCATAATAATGGTTCTGTAATATAATATATTTAATGTCATCTGCCTGTTATGTTTAATTTATCAGGCAATAAAGACAGAATTTTGTTAAAATGTTTTCTGAACATCAATGACATTCAAAACGGTGATAACTGAAACTACAAATTTAAATGTGTGTGTTGTGTGTGTGTGTGTTGTGTGTGTGTGTGTGTGTGTGTGTGTGTGTGTGTGTGTGTGTGTGTGTGTGTGTGTGTGTGTGTGTGTGTGTGTGTGTGTGTGTGTGTGTGTGTGTGTGTGTGTGTGTGTGTGTGTGTGTGTGTGTGTGTGTGTGTGTGTGTGTGTGTGTGTGTGTGTGTGTGTGTGTGTGTGTGTCTCTATAGCAACCAGCGGTACACAGATAACATCTGTCTATAAACACAACACCAACACAAACTAGCTGTTAATGTAATCATTACTGTATGGTGATGTCACCAAACTTTCATCCGTTTTAACTTGTCTCCTCCTAGTTGTACTGGGCAGGTAACTAGAGACCAGCCTTATCTTCTCCAGGGCTCTATTTTTAAGAATACTTGTGTTAGGGCTGCCGCCTTTTTTAATTTTTTAAACTCGGTATCAAGGTGACAAAGGGAAGACACGCAGGGAATCGTCACAGGTCGGATTGGAACCCTGGACCTCTGCAGTACATGTGCACCTGCTCCAGGGGTCCTCCATAGGGATGTGATGTCATTGTGAAGCAATATTACCTATAGGAACTGTAAATGTGGACTACTTCATCAACTAAAACTGTTCCTTTTCTGTATGCGCAGCTCGGCGGCTCCCTCTTCATCACTACTATAAATAAAACCAACCTGTCCTACGCGCTGGGTATTGTTGTGGCCGAGCAGCTGCTGCGCATCGTTCCCAGCGGGACGCACGACTGGGATAAATTCATCAGCCCTGTAGAGCTGGAGCGCCTCCTGGAGTCCAGTAAGTCTCTCTCATTCCCACACGGGGACAAGAGCAAATAGCAGATTTAGAAGTGTTTCATGCCCTGCCTAAATATGAATCATGTCAACGCCCGCGTCAGCATCAGGAGTTTAAACCACATCTGTTACAATACAATTCAACATGAAAGCAGTCTCCTCTTAACAGTTGTTCTAGAGATGTGTCTGATGCTAGAACTTGTGGTATCCACTGGTCTACCACATATATATATATATATATATATATATATATATATATATATATATATATATATATATATATATATATATATATATATATATATATATATATATATATATATATATATATATATATATATATAGACATATATATATATAGTGATATTTGTGTTGCTGTCATGCCCTCTCAACTTTGGCCTCTATTCCCCCCCAGATGGTTTCTCGGTGCAGTCTGTCCAAGGTATGCTGTACAACCCGGTATCAGGAGCCTGGAGCTGGACTGACAGCACCGCCATCAACTACGCCCTCCACGCTGTCAAAGTGAGAGACGATCCCCACACGGAGCAGGCTGGGGGCAGCAGCCCCCACCCAGAGGACCACCACACTGCAGCCACACACAGCTGAGCCGAACCACAGGAGAACACGTCGGAAAATGAGAGGAAGATGCATCCAGATGAGCTGTAGTTGCAGTCCCACTCAGAACGAGGCGGCATTAAGCTTTTGGTTTTCTGTCAGCCTTCGCTTTACTGTGAACGAGGGATACAAACGCTTTAAGAAACGTGTGTTACATATGCTCTGAGTTTTAGGCTACATTTATTTATTTTTTGTCACATACAGCAAACATGTCCTCACTATCTGTCCCCAGAACACACTGTAAAAAACAGGGATGAGGAGGAGGGAGGGGCCAGCTAGTCTCCTTTTGTTTAAAAATACTTTGAACGTCACCCAGCATCGCTTAGAGCACCTTTAATGAGGTGTTTGATGAGCTGTACAAGGCAACTGTGCATCTTAAAACTGTCAAAATTGAATTGAAACCAGAGTTTATGTTTACTCATTCTGAGTCTGAATCTGAATCATATTTTAGGTGGAGTATTTTGTGATTTATCATATGTATTAAAATAGCAATTTCCTCGGTTGTATTTCTGAGGAGTGAAAGTACAGTAACGGTGTAACATAGGGCTGGGCAATATATCGATATATTGATATTGTGATATGAGACTAGGTATCGTCTTAGATTTTGAATATGGTAATATGGTAAGTGATGTCTTTACCCGGTTTTACAGGCTGCATAACAGTAAAGTGATGTCATTTTCTGGACTTACCAGACTTTTCTAGTTGTTCTATTATTTATCTTTAACCACTAAGTCATTGATTTTCTCTGTATCGCCCAGCCCTAGTGTAACATCTGATTTATTTTGTTCTGGCTGCTAACAACAAATAGGATTTTTATGGTTTGTGGCTGTGGCTGCACACTGGAAAACATCTGTAGTTGCTAGAGCCGTCTGAAAACGTGTCCACACACGGGGATGGGACAGTCACATCCTGTTTAAGATCATAATGGGTCTCATGTGGAAGGATTATATAATACAAATTCAAGCCTGTGGCGGAGAATGAGTTATGCTTGCTTGCATGATGTTCTTAGAGAGACCATAACCAGGCTGGAAGTGCTTGCCAGGATGTTTTTCTCATGCAGAAGCTAACAAAAGAGATTTTGTGGGTTGATGATGTTCAGATACTTCTGTTATTTCACGTTTTAGAAGTTATCAAATGTGTATTAAGATTGACAATGAGAACTGTGTTATCATTGTCATAACTGTGTAACTGTGTTGCTTGTCTAAAATCATAATAATAAATAAAAAGAAAAAAGAAAATGTGAAAACCTTTAATACTGCCACACAGTAGTGTCTGCAGTGGAGTTTTCCCACAGTGGCTCAGCTGTCTACAATAACAAACGCTCCTGCTCTAATGCGCGCTCCCTAAAGCCGCGGGAATGCGCACCTAACTTGCTGTAGCCATGGCTACAGCGAAGACTTTAAAGTACAGTCCGTGCCATAGACTAAATCCACACCGTCACTTCATCCTGTTCTTTAGAAACACACCAGCAGTTATTTTCGACCAGGACCGAGTGTGACCGGTTAACCGGAGCATTTTATTTTATTTACTGGCATCAGTTTGGCACCGATAGTGCTGTAAGCTAGGAGTTTTACTAAAGTCGTCTTTTCTTGAAGTTGTTCGGCATGCTCCACGAACAGATTCAAGGAGCAGTCGGGGGATTAATTCGTCAAAATGAATGTCTTCTTACACTTCCGAAGTTGTTCCAGAGTGAGTAGACTTTTCATTCTGCCCGTGTTATCGTGTTATTTCACGTTTTTGTTCATTAATTGGTGAATTATTAACTCTTGCTAGCTGGTGTCCTGCGTGTAACGGATATAATTAGCTAGCTAGCTAGTTCAGAAGGCTAGCAGGATAGTTTGTGAGTGAGTATCTGCCGTAGGCTAACAGACATTAAAGTACTCACTCAGCAGTCAGAATGACCGATATCTTAAGATACTTTAACCGGCATTGGACACGCACTCACTGCCCAGGAAGCATCAACCCCCGCCCCCCGGGTCTCGGTCATATAACACCCGTAAATATAGATTTTAAAAAATGAACACTAAATTAACCATACAACATTAAAACGCATGACAAAAGCACACCGAAATAGTACAGACCATTATTAAAACACACTTAAACTAGGACAGGAATAGTTCAGGGTTTAACAAACTACTACCCCCCCAGTAGATATCCTCCAGTGTAGTGGTCTAATGATCACTGAAGTCTCCAGTACACCGTTTAATTACTTCCATGATATGAAAAGGACTTGTCGTTTTGGTGTTGTGTCATGGTGAGCCACTGGTTTCACTGGGATGCAGCAGGGCGGGGTGACTCCTCCACCGGAGCAGACAAAAGGCCGGCTGCGTCAAGTCACCCGGGTTTGGCACAATTGCACCGGATATTGGCCGAGTTCACCGTGAAAATAAAAGTATGAGATCTGTCACAGGTGTCCTCTGCAGGGACAGCAGCCTCCACTCTGTCTCATGCATATTTTGTGGTGTAGCCTCAGTTTTTAGTTCTTCAATCTTACTATTACAATTAAAAAATAATAATAATAATGTATACATGATTAATCCCGCAAGGGGAAATTACAATTTTCACTCTGTTATTATAATACACATTACTCACAGGCCTGAATTACACACACATGCTCAGTACCTATACATGCACTAAATGGAGAGATGTCAGAGTGTGCGGGGGGGGGGGAGCACAAAGCACCCCAAGCAGTTGGGGGTTCAGTGCCTTGCTCAAGAATCAGAATCAGCTTTATTTGCCAGGTATGAGGACACATATGAGGAATTTTTCTTTGGAGCATCGTTACTCACACTGTGCTTACACATACAAAACAACCAAAACAAAATATACACACTAATATATACACTAATATATACGTACTATAAACAGAAACAATATAGAGGCATGAGTGCAATGAAGAGTTCAATACAATTATTTAAATGTGGAGCATAGTGCAAAGGATACTGGGATAAATAGTATTATGTTATTATATTACAATATGAACAGTATGAACATATGAACAGTTCTGAAATAGTAAATGAGAATGATGAATAAATAAAAAAAAATAATAATAAGTGAGATGTGAGAATGGGAATGATGAATGATACTAAATAAGTGGAATAATAAGTGGAACCAGTAAACAGGTGCTGTAGAGACAGTGTTACTGGGTTATTGACCAGAATTGAACCTGACACTGTGGGTAGGAAGTCAGCTGTTCATCAGAGAGATGGCTTGTGGATAGAAACTGTTCCTGAATCTGTTGGTTTTGGCTAACAGTGCTCTGTAGCGCCCCCCAGAGGGGAGAAGCTGGAACAGGTTGTGTCCGAGGTGAGATGGGTCTGCAGTGATGGTTCCTGCCCGTTTCCTGACTCTGGAGGAGGATAAGTCATGGACAGAGGGCAGGTTGTCACCGATGATCTTTTCTGCAGACCTAACTGTCCGTTGTAGTCTGCTCCGGTCCTTTTTGGTGGCAGATCCAAACCAGACAGTGATGGACGTGCAGAGGACAGACTGGACGATGGCTGTGGAGAAGTGGACCAGCAGCTCCTTAGGCAGGTTGAGCTTCCTGAGGAAGTACATCCTCTGCTGGGCCTTTTTGATGATGGTGTCTGTGTTGGGCTCCCACTTCAGGTCCTGGGATATAGTGGATCCCAGAAACCTGAAGGATTCCACAACAGACACAGGGCTGTTGAGTATAGTGATGGGGGTAGGACCTTGGCAGTGCCCAAGAGGGGAACTGGCACCTCTCCAGCTACCAGTCCACCACCATACTTTGGTCTGTATGGGGACTTGAACAAGCGACCCTCCGGTTCCCAACCCAACCCCACTGACTGATCTACTGCCACCCCAACTATGTAAAACTATAGCAGTTTCAGTAGTTCGGCAGTGGAAAAGAAAGCTTTCATTATTTACAGAATATGTCGTTGAAGCAGTGTGAAATATCAAAACTATTAGTGTTGTTTACAGAACATCGTATCCCAACAAGTCATCAAAAATCATTGCAACACGTACAGCCTAAACGGTGACATTTTATTTTGAAATGTGTTACCGGAAGTCCAGCCGTTATATTTCTGCGTAGCTTGACAGCGCTCAGAAACCTGCAAAGGGAAAGCCTGGGTGCAGGGCATCATCCAGCTGGGGAGGGCGAGCCGAGATGTTTACACCTTGTGATTTTCTGGAGAAACATTATCCACACCGTCGCCATGCCGTAGCCAACCCGCCGGCTGTTCAGATGAAGCCTAACGGGGACTCCAGCAGGAAGGGAGCGGGGTGGCTGTAACCGAGGGACGGAGGATGTACTGGGCTGCTGGCTTCGCCTCTTCCCGGCCGTGTGTGGTTGAACTCGGGCGGAATCACAGCCTGCCCCTCGGGCTGTGCGGCTCCGAGCAGCAGCAGTCTTTGTATGGCTATATCATCGCCTTCCCTTTACAGGACTACGGGGGCATTATGTCGGCTCTGGGATCGGAATCCTGGTGGAAGAAGACTCTGTACATCACCGGGGGGGCCCTGCTGGCTGCTGCAGCCTACCTTCTGCATGAACTGCTCGCCATCAGGTAGGAACCACACAGCATGCCTGATCTGGTCATTATTATCACAACTTCCTTTAATATTTAGCCCTCAGAGATGCGGGTCTAATTGTTTATCACACCTGCTGACAGTGGGATTAAAAACCATGAATGGACATGGGAGTCCTTACGTTTGATGTCATCTCTGTGCAGATCTCGCGGTGGTTGCTGAGGTTTTAGCACCTTGTTTTCTTCTTCCAAGGACACTAGATGGAGAGAAGAAAATAAATTAATTAATTAAAAAAAAACGAGTCACGTGTTCTTGTGCCAGCTCCCGTGCCAGCCCCGTCGGCACCTGAGCGTGTGGAAACGGAGCGCCACTCGGGCGCTGCGGAGTCCCAGCGACCTTTAATGCACTCTGCCGTCAGATGACACATCTTTTGTAATATTGAAGGAAAACACATTCACAGCTAAGCCTTTACCTTGTAATGATGACAGATGAGAGATATGACTAATCCCCGCGATGGAAACGTGGTTCTCTCAGGACTATTGTTAGTGCAGGGAATATGCGTGCCTGCAGTGAGGGGATTATTTTTGGCCAGGCCAGTGCCTGGGAGTAAGTACATTCTGTAACAGTGGCCTGGAAGTGTGCTTTCACTCCCCCCTCCCCATGATAATCTGTGTAACCTTGTATTTCATGCAGAAACGCTGCTAAATCACGTGCATGCATCCTCTGTCCATGCCATGTGATGTGTTGTTGGCACAGGGCAGCTCCTCCATGAGACACCCTTAATGTCCGGGGAGCTCTTGAAGTGGAGATTTCAGCCCCATATGTAAACTCACAGACGCATTACAACGACAGGGATGCCCAGAACAGATGAGGCAGAGTGGACCATGAGAGTTTGGTTTCAGCACCATGTGAATGTGGACAGCGACTTTCAGGACCTGGATTGGTTTCGGCACCACTGGACGGTGGACAGAGACATGACAAGCCCACTTCTACAGTTCATAGACAGTATAAATACACTGCACACTAAGTTGCCAGTTTATTAGGTACACCTAGCTAAAACTAAAGCAGTCTAGTACAGTCCAGGCATTGTACATGGAGGCGTTTCTGTTATTCACCCTTCCCTCAGTGATATTCATCGGCTCTACAAAATAGTTGGAACACCTGACAGTATGCTATAAAACAGAACAATTCAACAGGACCACAAGCTACATCTGTTCAAAGAAGGTAAAGTCCAAACAACTGCTTACTGTGCCGAAAAAATACTTTATTAGTGCAAAATAAGACCCTCAATGTCTCAGGTGTGTTTGATTGCAGTATCTGTTGTCATCACATCACATGGTCAGAGGTCATGTGATATGCGAAAAATTAGAATACTATTCAGACATACAGTAGATGTACAACATTATCCAGATTGGGCAATTAAGATGAATGTCCTCCGTACTGGAGTTGTTTAACCGACTCAAGTGGGTGTGACTCTCATGAATTCAATTCACATTCCCAGCACAAACATTTACATCACGTGGTGTGAGGCGGGGCTTCTGATGGAGGAACCCTGGGTGCTGGGAAGGATAAGAACTGGAGGGGAATGGGGTGGAGGAGGGTCGCATTGACTTGGCCGGAAATGACGACTGACAACAACAGAGAGGAGAACACATTTAAAGTGTGAATGCAACAACGCGGTAGCTCACAGAGACTGTGGCAGAGTCTGGTTGACAACGCAGCGGATTAGGTTGAGAGAGAGAGAGAGAGAGAGAGAGAGAGAGAGAGAGAGAGAGAGAGAGAGAGACTGTGAAGCATAGTTGTCTTCTTGAATGATCCTACGCTGAGCTTCATAACATTAGGGTTAAAGGGGAAGTCAGTTTGTGCTTTGATGGATTTACTCTCATTTTCATCTTTAAATGGAGGCCTTTTGCACAGCTCAACAGGGTATAATAGTAATGTTATAATATTAATAATAATAATGTATACTTTATTAGTCCCAAAAGGGGAAATTACAATTTTTTTTTCTTATTTATTTTTTATTAGATCTTACCTAATCATGTAACAACACAAATACATGTTTTAGACAAGTGTTGATTTACCTTTATGGTCATTTCAGAGGCTGTTTCTTTCTTTTGGGTGTTGTTGAATCATATTGGGTTATTCTGAGAGGACTGTTTTTATTTTTCCAAGCTATTTAAATCCATCAAGGGTTGGACAAAATATAAGCAACAGTTTTAAGAAAAACTGTATTAGAAAGCATCATTTTTAGCTATAAATATATATGAAAAAGGCAAGTAGTTGTATTATTAAACTGGCAAGTAATTGTATTATTCATGAAATAATGTAAAAAGTAGAGTATGGAGTACAGGTTTATTACATTTTTACGACTTGAAAAGCTTTGGCCAATGATAAGCTCTGTCTGCCTGCCTGCAAAATGCTGCTAATGCCAGCTTGTAAAGTCTCCTTTTACGCCTTCCTGTGTGCTGCATGAATAACTTATGGTGAGAAACACGGAGCCATGGCTTTGGCATTAGAGATCAAAGATGGTTTTCTCCTTAATTCCTTTAATTCTATTCCCTTTTCGGTTCCCTACGGTGGCAAATTGTGGGAAATAATTGTTTCTTTTCTGTATGTTAACCCAAATAAAATGATTCATCATCATCATCTCAAGTAATTTAATAAGTCAAACTTTTGTTGTTGTATTTCAAACGAGACAATGTACACTGGAATACACTGACAACTGTTAACATGCAGATAGGCTTCAGGGACGCAGGTCCACAGCAGTCCAGGGAAAATTTGACGAGAAAAGAACATCAATTGTTTGTGTTCAGACATGAGACATGGGGAAGTGTCCTTAAAACTGGAGCAGGGTGATAGAGGTGGCTGTTAAGTTTTGTTGTGGAAGTTTCTGTACAGCAGGAGAGGAATTGCTTCGGAGAGTGAGACTCGTTGAAACAAAATAAAGACAGCTGTGCCAGCTGAGTCAAGGTTTAGAATTTGGGGAGATTTAATTATTCCCAAGTGGGAAGACCGTTTTCACAGAGTTAACGCAGTAACAGTGCGACAACGTCTTGCGAAATTAAAACAGAAGCATCCACGTCTTACATCCTGTTTCCCCTAGAGGAGAAAATGACGTGTTATGTAAAACACGTCTAATCTTACAGACAAGTTGGAGCCTCTTCTTGACCGTGGACTTGCTTTGATAATACGTAGCACTCAACAAATGTCTCCTTCAGACTCCATGGCATTGTCCTTGGAGAAAAAAAGCAGAGCCTAACAGAGTCTCTCTCTCAGGTAGGACACACAGGGAAGAGATATTAAGAGTCATACAACCTGAAAAGCATTGTGACTAATTATATGAATGACAATAATAATACATGCATATCATAGAAGGATATATGAAATCATGCTTGAATGTAATTTTCCCATTACAGTTTGTATCAATGCTCTTGTTACTATTGTTCCTACACATCATCAACAGGGTTAAAGCTATCAAAGCTTATATTCCTCCCTGAAGAATCAGCTGTTTGTTTCCTAATCATAGTGGGAAAATCCCTGTAACATCAGTGCATTAGTGCTTTTGCCTTCTGCTTATTGTCAATCAAATAATAATGATAATTTTCACAGTAAGGTTGTATTTAAGATGGTTCGGGGACAGCAGATCAAATAAAGTTGTCAATTTAAACAAATAACAATGTCTACGTGTATTCAGTTATCTTATCCAAAAGGGATTCTCAAACTGATCTGGGAACGTAAGCTCAAATAGATCAGTCCAAGCAATACTGTTGATGTACTGAAGATAATGTTTTCTTCGTCTGTGTAGGAAGGAGCAGGAGTTGGACTCTAAAGACGCCATCATCCTGCATCAGTTCTCCAGGCCAAAGAACGGCGTGCCCAGCCTCTCACCCTTCTGCCTCAAAATCGAGACTTACCTGCGCATGGTGGACCTGCCCTACCAGGTGATACTCTGCACACCATCTCGGAGTTTATTACACTCAGAGTAGTCTCACATTGCCAGATTTATCGCCACGGCACTGCAACCATAGTCATCAGAAATCCACCGTAGCTTAGAACGCCAACACAAAGAAATCGGAAGTTTGACGGCTATCCGGCTGAAAGGAAAGGGAAGACTGGCAGAATATAGCCTACACACAGAGCTACAGGACTCTGACAGGAAGTGTCTGTGCATTTTTGCAAATTATAACCAGGATTTCTTTAACTCCTTCCACCCTGAACCCACAATTTACAGTCTGTCCAATTGTGTGCAGCAACAACCGATTTTAGAAATGTTTCTGTACTCAAATGTAGATCCTTAAAGGTGTTCTTTGGGTGCTTTTATATAGGTCTTAATGGTCCCCTAATACTGTATCTGATGTCTCTTTTATATAGACCTTAGTGGTCCCCTAATACTGTATCTGATGTCTCTTTTATATAGACCTTAGTGGTCCCCTAATACTGTATCTGAAGTATCTTTTATATAGACCTTAGTGGTCCCCTAATACTGTATCTGAAGTCTCTTTTATATAGACCTTAGTGGTCCCTAATACTGTATCTGAAGTCTCTTTTATATAGACCTTAGAGGTCCCCTAATACTGTATCTGAAGTCTCTTTATATAGACCTTAGTGGTCCCCTAATACTGTATCTGAAGTCTCTTTTATATAGACCTTAGTGTCCCCTAATACTGTATCTGAAGTCTCTTTTATATAGACCTTAGTGGTCCCCTAATACTGTATCTGAAGTCTCTTTTATATAGACCTTAGTGGTCCCCTAATACTGTATCTGAAGTCTCTTTTATATAGACCTTAGTGGTCCCCTAATACTGTATCTGAAGTCTCTTTCCCAAAATTCAGCCTTGGTGCAGAATTCCAGCCACTAGAGCCAGTCCCACAATGAGCTTTCCTTAGCATGTGCCATTTCTGAGTCTGTCGCTTTTGAGGAGGAGAGGGGGGGGGCAAGGTGGAGGCTGGGGGTGTGGCCTTGACCAACTACCATTTTTCTCGTTTGAAAGCCATGATGTCTCTCTCTCATGGGTGGGCTAATTTATCTGGGCGTCCAAAGCAGGGAAAGTGGAGGTAACCCCCAAGATTCCAGATCAGCCCATCTGAGCTTTCATTTAATTTCTCAAAGGCAGAGCAGGATACCCAGGGCTCGGTTTACACCTATCACCATTTCTAGCCACTGGGGGGGGACCATAGGCAGGCTGGGGGAACTCATATTAATGTTAAAAAACCTTAAAAAGTGAACATTTCATGCCATGGGACCTTTAAGCTCCATAAACAATGGACCCTACAATTCCCATAATGCAACTCAATAGCATCTAACATTAGATCCTTCATTTCCTTTAAACTCCAAACCTCCAGAGCTGGAGAAGGTATAACAAAACTGTCGTCATGGGTTGAGAAGTATTCCTCATGACCAGTAAATTGGACTCATTGTTTAAAATCAGTGGAGTGACCTTTAAAGGATCCCAAACCACAAGTTAGGAACCACTGAAACACACCATTTTAAAAGTCAGCAACAGGAAAACATTGCATGACAAATTGGGATGTCCATCTACAAAAACATGCTCTGTTTACCTAGAAAATGTATGTCTTTCTCAAATTAAGCTATTTCCCTCTACAGAACTACTTTGATGGGAAGCTGTCGCCGCAGGGGAAGATGCCCTGGATCGAGTACAACCACGAGCAGGCTTCAGGGTCAGAGTTCATCGTAGACTTCCTGGAAGAGAAGCTGGGTGTCAACCTCAACAATAACCTCACGCCGCAGGAAAGAGCCGTGTCGCGAGCTGTCACCAAAATGGTGGAGGAACACCTGTACTGGTAGGGGACTCATACGAGTATGGAGTGTTACACTAGTTACAGCTAGGTCTTTGCAAACCGGTTAGAAACTATGATTCCACCTGCTGCAACCTGGTTTCAGTCTCCAGCGAATTTAACCCTCATGTTGTCCTCGGGTCAAATTGACCCATTTTCCTATATCAATGTTCTTTTTTACTACCCAAAATAACAGGATTGATTCCACACAACCCTCTTTGGCAAGTACAACTCTCTACTTTCATTCATTCCATTAATCTTATTCAATTTTATAGCATTTGAAAAAAACATTGAGGTGTTTTCAAAATAGTGTTGAGTAAAAGTTGACATATTCCAGTCTGCGATTATCCATCAACATACATTCCTTTAATTTTAGTCTAAATAGTTCCTAATTTCTTCTTTTCTAACTCAAACATTAGGTATAATTTCCTGTAAATGGGGTTTATTAACCATAAATTCCAAAAATAACTGTAAAACCAAAGGTAATAAGTCAGTGTCATGTAAAAAAGCGTCAAAAGTGTTGAAAATTGGGACAAAAAAGTTAAAAACATTGATTAAAAAACCTCAACAAAAGTGTTGATTTTCAATTTTGACGGGGAGACAGCACATGGGTTAATGGAGAAGTTTTATTATTAAGTAACCTTTAGCTGTTTTTAATAGACAAATACAGTGAGTTTTCACCAAATTTGATGTACTTGAAGGCTAAATTTATGCATTTGTACGTTCAAAAGTAGTTTGAGTCGTGCAACAGAAACCTCAGATTGGACAGATAGTCTAGCTAGCTGTCTGGATTTACCCTGCAGAGATCTGAGGACCAGGTAACCATAGTCCTCAGATTGGACAGATAGTCTAGCTAGCTGTCTGGATTTACCCTGCAGAGATCTGAGGACCAGGTAACCATAGTCCTCAGAAATCCACCGGAGGTTAAAACGCCAACACAAAGAAAGTGGAAGGTGAGGGACATCTGGCCAAAATGAGGGACATCTGGTGGAATTTCCAGCGGCACCAGAGCAATCCCGGAAGTGGAACGTTATCCACGTAGACCACTTGATGTTATGATGTCACTGACAAACAACAACGGCAGATTGATTTTAACAGCTAAAAAAAAAGATATGTTTGAATCTTTTAACTTTTAAGTATTATTTATGCAGCCTTTCAGCCCAAGCTGACTGTGTCCTCACCATGAGTTCAGTGTTTTCAGCCGCCCTTTGCTGTGGTGAGTCATGCCAGTACCTCTGGGTGAGTAGCATGCCGCTGCTAGGAAATCATTCACCAGACGCAGCCACAAGGGCTCCGAGTGTTTTCCATTAAACTACAAGCTCAATCTATATATTCACTATCCACACACACACACACACACACACACACACACACTGTTTGAGCCACATATATTAAGTGGGGGGGCGGTCAGGAAACTTTGAGCATTGAAACTTAATTTCCTCCATTCTGATACATTTGTATTCATCAATTTATGGTGAAAGCATCTTTATTTCTCTCAAGGTAAACACTAAACTCACTAAAAACACTATTCAAAATATAAAAATATAATGGAATATAATGCTGTAAGGGGGCTTTTGCATTGGACCCAGTTTGTTTTGATTAATATGAACACGGCTTGAAGGTCCTTTTATTTCCCCCAAAGATAAAATCCAGAATTGGAGAAATCCGGTTCTCTCGAGAGCTCAATTTGAATTTTCTCAGCGAGTTACTCTGGCATTGAGTAATGCTGCTCATTAGCTATCCCCTTGTAGCTGAGCTGCACCAATCACATCGGTGTATCTGATATAGGCGGGGCCAGAGGCGAGCTACACCAATCACATCGGTGTATCTGATATAGGGTACACGGGCCAGAGGCGAGCTGCACCAATCACATCGGTGTATCTGATATAGGCGGGCCAGAGGCAAGCTGCACCAATCACATCGGTGTATCTGATAGAGGCGGGGCCAGAGGCAAGCTGCACCAATCACATCGGTGTATCTGATCTGATATCTGATAGGCGGGCCAGAGGCAAGCTGCACCAATCACATCGGTGTATCTGATAGAGGCGGGGCCAGAGGCGAGCTGCACCAATCACATCGGTGTATCTGATAGAGAGCTGCACCAATCACATCGGTGTATCTGATATAGGCAGGGCCAGAGGCGAGCTGCACCAATCACATCGGTGTATCTGATATAGGCAGGGCCAGAGGCGAGCTGCACCAATCACATCGGTGTATCTGATATAGGCGGTTGCAGAGCCGAGCTGAACAGATGACGACAGTTTAATCTACCAGTTAGGTCCTCTGGTAGCTAAGCGTACGGGGTTCTGGATACATCACCCTATGTGTTGTTGTGATTGGTTGTAGTGTTATCCAATTGCGTGTCGTGAGATTTTTAAATACATGCTTGGTGCCGCCCCTCGAGATGGAAGACTTTCATTACTCAATGCCAGACCCTTAAGACTTCGAAATTTGGGTCTGGATTTCCAGGATGAAGTTTTGCTGTAAAATTTAAAAATGTAGGAGTGACTTACATGAGGTAATTTCTGATACTTAAATAAAACAATTGTGTTACGAATACAAAACATCATGAAGTTTCATGTTTTCTATTTAGAAATCATTTTCTATAAATTAATGAATGCAGTGGTGTTGATGTTGTGTTAGTGGTGTGACGGACCACAGCACGCTTGTGAACTGCAGATTAATTGCAAAGCTTAGGCATCATAGTAGTAAATACCATTTCACTGCCGCTGTTAGGTGAATTGGAGTGATAATGAGGATGTGACATGTGTAACCTTACTGTTTAATGTGTTTAGAAATGAGGAATTGGATCAAATGCAAATGTAAGATTGCACCTTTTGTGTGTTGTAAAAAGGGAATTCCTTACCATTTCTCCAAAGCTATAGAGGTCATGCATCTAACCCACATCCTCCCTCTCTGTGTCACCTCCATGCTCTCTTTCCTCTGCTCCTCCACCCACCCCCGTGCCATGTTTAGACTCACATATTGACTTAATGATTGAATTATTTATGTCAGGGAAGGGCAATGTGTCGTCTTGGTTGCTCTTAAAAGGGCTAAAGAGCAACTGGCCAGCAGCAGCAACTGATGGGTGGTTCATACACTCACCGTGTCCCACGAGCCCTTCTGATCGATGTTGCTATGACAATAACATATCAGGAAACTGAAGAACTAGCAGCTGAGGTAACTGTGCTTTATTACGCTTTCATTTGTTAGAGATAAAAGTCAACAAAGACCAGTGATGGAAGAAGATCCTTTCTCAAGCCGCAGTACTAATACCACATTGTAAAACACTCTGTTACAGTAAACGTCCTGCAATGAAAATATCACTTAAGTAAAAGAATGTAAGTATCATCACGAAAATGTACTCAAAGTATTAAAAGTCCTCACATTTAAGAAACGGAAATGGTCAAAACTGTTCTGTCAATCAACTGTGTTTAATCGGCTAATTGTTTCAACTCTACTTGTAGGCCATAATATTAATGGGTAGTTTAATTTATAATAAAACATCATATTTTATAAACTACAGTACTAAAGTACTAAAGTAACCACTAACTAAAGCTGTTAAATGAATGTAGGGAGTAAAAAGTACAATAGTTCTCTCTGAAATGTGGCAGGAAAAGTAGAAAGTGGCATGAAAAGAAAAGCCTCAAGTTAAGTTTAAGTACCTCAAATGTGTACTTAAGTACAGTACTTAAGTAAATATACTTAGTTACATTCCATCACTGACAAAGACAACTAGCCTTTCAAAGAGTGGGTTGTATTAATGTAACAATTTTCAATTCCCTGCAGTCTTCTATATGGTTTATTTTATGTTATGTTTTACGGGATTTTTGTAGTTCCTAGAACATGACGTTCCTAGAACCCTTTTTTTCTTGTGTTCCGACTGGACCAATTTGGGGATTATTAAGTTCCTCTTTCCTACTTCAAGGCAGGGTATTTTCCCTTTCCGCATAGTAGTAGATTTATTTATTTGATCAACATTTCTGTAAATGTGCTAGTGTTAGCCAGTCGGCTAATTTTCAACTCTAGTCCTAGTTACCTAGCATGTCTTTATGGTGGGAAGAAACTGTAGACAGTTAAAGAAATGGACCAACAGGTCCCGTTGTTCTGGATGGAGACCAGTAAAGTCTATTAGAAGCCCTTTTCCAGTGATGGCTGAGCATTACTCCAACTGAGCTTGAAGACGTAGATGTGACGTGGGCAACCTGTCTGAAAGCTGTAAGTCTTCTGGTAGCTGTGCAAGAGAAATCTCAATCATTCCCCATCAGCAGAGACGGAGAGCGTAGGTATATGTTAGGAGATAACATAGGTACAGGCTAATTACTAACTACTAACTAAAATGCTAGTTAACATTAACATAGACACGGGCTAATTACTGCTAACTAACATGCTAGTTAACATTAGTAATTAAACCTAAACAGCTGATGGAAGTCCAAACTGACTATACAGTGATTCCTCTACAATGCGACAGTAAGTCGTTATGTTGTAAGTGACAATCGTTAGTTGTTAATCGTATGCTAACCATCTAATTGTTAATGCTAGTTAAACTCACCCATCATTTTGTTTGCCTGTTGCGCTCTGCTTGTCTATGTTCATCCATCCATCATATTAATTAGGATGATATTACGCTGGAGCCTTCTTCGTCTGTGTTTCTCCGTTGAGTACTCCAGCCTAGTCTTTAAACGCTACTGTGGTTTGATGTTGTAGATGGCGATAAAGTCAAGTGACAATGCTATGAAGACCGATGCCGTGCTTGCGTCACTCCCTTACCCCTCCTACTAGTTCCTGTGGCTGCTTGGCCAGTGCGAATGCAAATGACAAACTGGTTTTGGGGTATTTGTATTTGTTTTATGACCCATAAACGTCACTCTCGTCATCCCTGTTTCCAGCAGCAGCTGTTTCAGTGAAAAAGCCTTGATAAATGCATTGTACAACTACCAGCACCAAACGGCAGACAGACAACATTAGCAACTATAGCTGGTGACCATAGTGGAGAATTTAGCAGCTAAAGACACAAGACTCCAAATGAATGCTAATGTAGCTTTGTTTCTGCTGGATGTGTAAATATACAAATGTATAAAGGGATATTATAATATGATATATATAATATTTTTCCCCGGCAGCTAAACTAATCAATAAAAACTAGTTTTTTCTCCAACATTTGTGTTGGTCCCAACTATAAGTGGGAAAAACCTTGCAGAAAGGACAAAACACAGACTATGTCATTATGCATTGCCTGTGTACTGTACGCCCTTAAATTGATTTGACATTCTAATCTGCTAAGCCTGGTCTTTCTAAAGCTTAAAAGAAATGACTGTATACCCCCTTGGGACAACAGATAATGTAACAGGAAGTAATATATGGCTTCTGGATAGTCACTACACCCACACATGATGTAGGTCAGATGCTTCAATTTAATTTCCATAGAGCGACTGGTCATCTAGAGCGATCCAGAACAATGCAGGCTGGAGACAGAGGCTCCTTCCTGGCTTTCATATGAGCTGTGGGAGAGTCTTTATTTCCAACAAGGTGGTGTGACAAAGTGCATAATGATAAATTAGCTCAATCTTGTCAGAGCGTACATGCACAAGCAGCTTGGCTGAAGCAGAGCCAACAATGACTGTACTAAATAGCAGGGACAGCTATTCTTCTAACTATATTTAGTAATGAGATAAATGCAGGTAAAACAACTGTCTTGTATTGGTTTCCTTTATTACATTTGTAATGGTCACAAAGGAGGGTATGCTGATAAATAGAAGCATAGTTAGAGAGGGATTTTGAGGATTTGACACACAGACAGGTCTACTGTCTGTCTACTGCTGTGAGACAAATGATGATGGCTCATGTAGCTACTCAGGTTTCCTTCTTTCTTTATTTTTTAACACAAGCAAGACAGAAGCTAAATGACTCAACAATGAAGCCAATAAGTGGGTGTTTTTGTCCACAAGTTTTTCAATCCAAATCGGTAATGGAATTTCTGGGGCATGTGCAATGTCACCTTTTCTTCTCCGAGCATTTCCTCATGTACACAACAGCAGCCTGACAGTTTGACTGGCTGAATATATGATCTTGTCTCCGGCGGCAAGGTGGGAACAGAACAGCTGATAAATGGGCAGTGCGATGGAAGTGGGCGGCACACTTGCATTGATTAAGACAAGGTTAATTGTCAATAGACATAAAGCTTTGTTGGTAGGACACAAGGGCCAAACCTCTGATTATAAAGCCTTGTTATTGACACCTCTGTGGACTCTACATGTTTGATTCATGACAGGCTCAGTCGCATTCTTTTTATTCAACTGGAATTGCTTATGAGGAATTATGTGCTAGCGTGAAAGATAGCTTTTGGTAAGCCTGAAAATATAGATTGTCATCGTGAGGGCTGGGTGTCGCCAATGATTTCCTGAACGGATTCGATTTCAATTCACCATGTCTTGATTGAATATCAATTAGCTTAGAGGAATTTCAGTTATGATGCCAATTTAGCTTGGATATGAACTAGATTCTCTGAGAACTTATGCTGTAAATTGTACAAGCAACAAGCAACCCGCAAATAGTTTTTAGAATGCACCATGTTAACGTTTACATTAAGAATTGAGCCCCAAAAAGTGTGCGGTGGGTTATACAGTACATACATGCTAAAAAGTCATATCTTAAAAAATTGATTTGGGGATTTTAATAATCGATATCAGATCCCTCAAATAAAGATTGATTTTAGTTGGAGAATTAATTATGTTAACCCAGCCCAACTCATCATATATTGTTAAAAAGTCAAGACTGTGGCTGTAGCTGTGTTTGAAAGGCTCTGTGACCCTAAATAAACCTGTTTTGTCTTAAAGTCTAAAGCTATATGAGACTCGTAGTAAAACTGCAAAATGTCCCTGAAAGAAATGCCCCCGTGTTGTTAATTTAACCCTCGTGTTGTCTTCCCGTAGACCAACATTTAGTTTTTCTAATGTTCTTTGACGATTTGTTTTGGACATTTTTGTTGTTTTGACCATGTTTTTGAAGCTTTCTCCAACATTTGTTGTCACTTTTTGACATTTTCTATCTTTTCCTGAAGTTCTTTCTCACTTTCTACAATGTCTTTGTCAATTGTTATGGATGTTTTTGTTGTTTTTCCCTACATTTCTGTCACTTTTTTCAGTGTTCATAAATCTTTTTCTTTTTTTCTTAAAATCCTATGGAATTAAAACACCCAAATTCAATGAAAATAGTAAACTGATCAGTTATCTAACTTGTGAGGAGCGTTGTATGGAACCATCCACTTTATTTTTCACAATTTGGTTGAAGAAAAACCCAAATTTCTGATTTAGAAACTTTTTGAAAATGGGTCAAATTTGACCCCAAGGACAACAGGAGGGTTAATTATTTTCTTTGGATGACCAACATGTACCTCCGGACAAAAATCTATATTTAGTATATTATAATTAACATATGAAATAATTTGAGTCAATTTATATTTTGGGGTTTAGGATGCAAATGAGCGTTTGCCTCCTGATCTATACATCAACTATATTACACAACAATAGACTAGCTCAACTAAACCAAATTACCTCAACAGCAACTAACTAGGATTAATTAAAGAAAACCACAAACAAGGTCCTGGTTTTATATTCACGGGAAACAAGCCCCTAACCTGTTACGACCGGCTCACAGGCCACAACAAAAGACAGAGATGCACAGCAACGTAACAATAATAAAGTCACATTTATTAAATAATGATGCAAACAAGAGCACGATGAGGTGTGATTGTCAGTATCAGTGATGAATGAAGGTGGATGGATGGAATGGAGAATGTGAGGTGCATGTTGTCAGTAGTTAACAAAGGGAAAACTCAAACAGAGAGAAAACATGTTGGTGCGCCGTCGGGAGAACGCGGCCGCCTGGTCTCGGGGCAGGCGGGGTTAAATAGTCTGGGAGGACCAGCCAGGTGATCACAGTCATCTCATCATCGCCTCCGCTACACCTGAAAGTTAACGAGACAAACCACAGTACACATGTAGGACAGGCCCAGGGCCGGCACACCAACAAACATGACATCATTTTTATAGGTAGTGTTTGTGTGTATGCAGTAGTTATTATATAGTTATAGTTATAGTGAGGAATAGTTTGTTTTCTCACATCGCCACAGGGTTTGTCCCCTTAGCCACTGTATCCTCCCGAGTTAACCCACATGGCTGTGGGGTTGCCTTCTTCCTCCTTCCCAGACGCTGTGGTGGTTCTCACACCAACATCTTCCACCTGCAGCGCTGTTGGGGTCTTCACTATTTTCCCATAGCTGGGGCTATTTACCCATAACTGGGACAGTGGTTGACGGGCATCAGGGCGTTTCCACTCACCGATGGGCCTGCATGCCACGTCTCTGGGGCCCACTGCTGCTCCGAGATCCTGTACAACTTAGCCTGGAACCACAAGGGACCAGTTCCCATGTGTGCCACGGGGAGGCGTGTACGAGGTCTTGGCAGTGGAGAGGCTATGTACCGGCGGAGGAGGCTTACACACTCGACTCCTCTTTCCGCCCCTGAAAACAAAGGGCTGTCCGGTGGCAGTAGCTGGAAGCAGAGAGTGGCGAGCAGAAGCAACATGAAGCATGCAACATGCAGCATGTAGCATGTGGCATGCAGCATGCAGCATGTAGCATGTAGCATGTAGCATGCAGCATGTAGCATGCAGCATGTAGCATGCAGCATGTAGCATGCAGCATGTAGCATGCACTAACTACAAGCTCTACTACTCCAACACAGACCGACCCACACACAGACAGACAGACCCACAAAGACAGACAGACAAGCCCACACAGACAGACAGACAGATACTATACCAGAACAAATGCATTTTCTCTTCCTCAGCCAGGCAGAAGCTTTTTGTACCACTTCTTCTTCTTTGGCTTTTGCATTACCTGGCTCTGAAGATCTACCAGCTGGGACCTCAAGGTGCTCTCAGTCCTCACCCACTCCTTCTCCCTTTCCTGCTCAGTCAGCTTCAGGCTTTCTGTGGCCTGAAGGAGGGATGACTTGTCCTCTTTCCACTGGTTGAGATGACTCTCCAGCTAATGTTCAAACTTCTTCTCAAGAGCAGCCATGTTGTTCTGGTTGTTGTGGTCCTGCATCTCCAGCTGGGCTCTTTGGGAAGCCTGGGATCTTTCCAGAATGTCCTTTGCCTCCATGTCCTGTTTTAGGAGAGCTTCCTCCATCTTGCTCAATTTATCCTTCAGCTCCTGAGCTTGAGCCCTCTCCATCTCCAGATGGCTCTCCAACATCGCGTTGGTGGTGAGCATCTGTCTCTCTTTTCGAATCTTCAACTTTTGAGTTGCCACAATATTTTTAAAGGCCTGCATCTCTCCCTTCATCTGCTTTAAATTGACTTTCAGGTCTTCAGTAGTGAAGGTCTGCAGGTCCAGATCTTTTTGGACTTTTTTCAGCTGGGATTTCAGATGCTCTGTTTCCCTGGGTGGGGAGTGGACACGTTGAGCCGGAGCCTCATCCAGCTGGGCTCTATGGGAAACCTGGGATCTTTCCAGAATCTCCTTTGCCTCCTGCTCCGGTTCTCGGAGAGCTTCCTCCATCTTGCTCAACTTATCCTTCAGCTCCTGAGCTTGAGCCCTCTCCATCTCCAGATGACTCTCCAACCTCACGTTGGTGGTCTTACTTACGTCTAGCATCTGTCTCTCTTTACAAAGCTCCGTCTTCTGCGTCTCCACTTCCTTTTTCAGGGCCTTCTTCTCTCCCTTTATCCTCTCTAATTCAACCTTCAGGTCTTCAGTAATGAAGTACTGCAGGTCGAGATCTTTTTGGGCTTTACGCAGCCTGTTGCTGATTTTTCCCAGCTGGGATTTCAGATGCTCTGTTTCCCTGGGTGGGGAGGGGACACGGTCAGCAAGCTGAACTTTCAAGTCACATATCTCCCTCTGCATCAGCTGTGTGTCATGGCTGCCATTGCTGCCCTCTCTCTGTAGTTGGAGCTGATCGAGGAGACTGGCCAGCAAGTCCTCTCGGATGATCAGGTGAACTCTGCCCTCAGATTCACATTGGGTGAGCGTCGCCTCGCTGTCCTTCAGCTCACACCGTGCTTGTTCTTCTAGTGAACTAAGATAGAAATTGTTTGGTTGAATCTCTCTAGAGTTGAATTCCATGTTTTCCAGTGTTTTTTCTCCTGTTGCAATGTGCACCTTTGGATTGTCACAGTCAAATGACTCTCTGATACAAACTGCTGTCTGAGTGAATGTGTGTCAGAACTAAGGTTGGGTCCCAGTATTCAGTGTGTTGTTATGACAACAACAACATGTATTCTCATGTTTTCAATCCAAATGGTTGATTCTATTCCATTCTATCTTTGATTCTATTGTTGCTATGGTATACCAGTTTGTTTATGTTTGAATATACAGTATGAATGTAATGATTTCTGATGATTCCTAAAATATGGCAGAAAGAACACTTTACAAAATATGGAAAGGGAGAAGATGAGCAGTACACACAAGTATGCGCCAGTTGGGACGTCATTTTCTTTAACTCCAATAACCATGTGCGCTCAGCAACTACCTGTTACTTAAGATGTGCATTTAACACAATAATAATTTTTTTAAACTGTTATTTAACTGTCCAATACTTTTCATGGATTTGAAAAGCCGTTTAGCACCTGCTCATGTTTATCTTGTTAATGTTAAAAGTATTTGTAAAGGAAGCGAAATATGAAGCTATCCCGTCCTTCGCTACAGTGAGAATTTCCCCATTGTGGGAATAAAGGGCTTTTCACAGGGGATGCCACAGTCCTTCACATGAGGAGCGGTATCCCACTCCTCATGTGTTTCGGTGGCGTTAACACACTACACGGTGCGTGCTGAGACTGAACATTTGAATTCAAATTCTGAGTAGTGCACAGGAGGAAGAAGAGGAGGGAAATGAATAAGGAGAAGGCATTAAACTGGAGAGAGCAGGAGGGTCAGAGCAGGAGAAGACCACAGAAGGAGATGCAGAAATAAGTGAAAGAGAAGAGGGAAAGGAAGAATTGACTGTGAGGGGTAAAGAGGAGGCTGCAGATTCAAAGAGACGGATAGAGGTAGAGAGCGATCAGGAGGAGGAAGATGAAGATGTAAGGCCCATTTGTTAAAGTATAATAATAAGAATAATATATAGTAGTGCATCAACATAAAATGTAGATATAGTTGATTGTGAAACAATAAACAGGATCTTGACTTTGAACTCTATGCAACAGTGTAGGCAATGGTTTACTTTTTCTCCATACACACCAATCTGCTTCATGGCTGGTGATAATTGCACATTTTGCATATTAGAAATAATCTCTGGTTTTAAGTTAAGGCTCCCCTAGCTGTCTGCTTTATGCCACTGTTGCAGTCAAAAGGTATTTGATTGGCTACATATTGAGACATTTAATAATTATTCTGTAATAAGTTTTGTGAAAGATGAATTGTAAAAAAGTTCTGTTAAACATTTGAGCGTCTGTTCTGTCTCTTGAATGCACTTTATAAATGTGGAGGCTATTGTAAATACATCCATGTCCACTGAGCCATGTATTGGTATGCAATTTATGGTGGTGTAAGGTGCTGGAAAAAGCTTTAAAATGGACCTTGAAAGTGCTTGAAAAGTGCTTGAATTTGATCTTGGAATAGGTGTACGAACCCTGATCTGTAATATTTGTGTCCTTGTACCATTTTCTTCATGAGGGCATAACTAAATTGTGTGTGTGTGTGTGTGTGTGTGTGTGTTCTTACAGGACAATAGCCTACTGTCAGTGGGTGGACAACCTGGAGGAAACCCAGAAGCTTCTTGCGATGAGCGGTCCCCTGAGCGACACGCTGAAGTGGCTCCTGAGCCACCTGAATGGCAGCATGGTGCGCAGGGAGATGTACGGCCATGGCATTGGACGCTTCTCTAAAGAGGAGGTCTACGCTCTGATGGAGAAGGACATGAGGACGCTGGCCACACTGCTGGGTAGGAAACAGGCTGTGTGTGTGCATGTGCATACATATGTGCATCAGCATTCCTAAAGCTTCGTCTCCAAACCTTTGCCGTTAAATGTACTCCATTAGGAGCCACTTAACCTCATCCAACTCTGTTATACAATCTGATAACAGAGTTATAACAGATTTTATATTTGGGATAATATAATTACATGCGTTTATTACTACAGTACACGTCTGTTTCCATTAGTAAGACGAGTTCTGTTCTGTTTATAAAAGCACTTTATAGTCTAAAATGGATTCAAAAACTCAGTTTGGTGGATAAGTGTAGATACATTTGGCAACTTTTCCAAAACAGTTGCTATGTTTTCTCAGGAAATCAGAAGTAAATAATAATAATAATGTATACTTTATTAATCCCACAAGGGGAAATTACAATTTACACTCTGTTGTTATTACACACAGGCCTGAACACATCCTCATACACACACATACTCATACATGCACTAATGGAGAGATGTCAGAGACCAATGACAGCCAAAAGAAAAAAAATTAATCAGACACAGGAAGTATTGTCATGTTGATGACAATGACATCTGTATCAAGCTAATTTGTTACGGCATTGCTAGGCAACCAACGTGAAAATTGTTGGACGGCTTTGGCAGTCTAATGTGGCCTAATAAAGCTTTAGACCCTAACAAATTACACAGTGATGTCCTAGGATAAAAAGCCATATTTAATAATATCAATAAATAATTATAATACATGTCATGGAATTAAGTAGCCAGGAAATGTATTTTATTCCTTTACACATATCAGTCATTGCCTGTGTGTTTGTTCTTAGTGAGGTATAGTAGAGATGAAACAGGGAAAGCCAAAGGGATACAATATCTGTGTGCAGATGGGAACAAAGTGAAAAGTGATTTGCATCGATCTGTTTGTGCCATTTCAACGAACGACCACTTGTTGTAAAATGGAAAGTTATTCCCAGAGTGAGAGCATCAGGGCACTCAGCTTCTCTTTTAATGCTTTCCAGACTCAAGTACCAGAAGTATGAATAGAAAATGTGTTGTTGCTGCTCAAAGTGCAGGTCTTTCAGCTTCAAAATGTTGCGTTGAGCCTGAGTGTAAAAGCCTTGTTTTAGCAAAAGTCACATCTAAGGCCACAGATACTTAATAATATCAAATATTTGTGCTTGGCCTTATTGTAATGTTTTCTGTTTCATCAAAGGTACACTATGAGTTCCTGCGCGATTTCAAATCAACGTATTTCAAATCGTAGGTATCTCTCCTTGATCCGCTAGCTGCCCGCCACCTGAATACACTGTGAAAAACAACACGGGGGTCATACACGTCAAAAGAGACACTAGGGGCACAGGATAGGCACCAAAACACAACAAGCCACATTCCAGCCACAGTGAGCTGAGTCGATTGAGTAGGGTGAGTTGTGTTCGGCTGGAACGTGGTTCCATGTTTTGGTGCCTATCCTGTGTCCCTCGTGTCTGTTTGGCGTGTACGACCCCCGTGTTGTCTCCTGAGACCGGGTTTTTCACAGTGTATTCGGGGGGGCAGCTAGAGATCAAGGAGAGATGCCTATGATTTGAGACAAAAATGAAATGGCTGAAACCATGCAAGAACTCATAGTGCACCTTCAACATTGGTTACACATTTTTAGCAGCTCAACTCATTTGAAAAGAAATTGAAATTATGTTGTAGTATATATTAAATCCACATATTTGTGTTTAGGAGGCAAGTAAATTACCTATAATCAATAGGCTGACTGCAGTGTACACATCTCCAACTAACCTAAGTGTGTAGTAACACCTTGTGCCATCACTGAGAGTGCATGAAAACTATTTAGCATGCTAGCAGAGAAGTTGAAGTGTTTGTTTTTTTTTAAGTAATGGATACAGTAAATAACTAAGGAAGACTCAACAGTTCAAATAATTAGCTCACCCAGTAAGAGTGCGCGCCCCATGTAGGCTGAGTCCTGCAGTGGCCCGGGTTCAAATCTGGCCTATGGCCCTTTGCTGTGTATCATCCCCCATCTCTCTCCCCCTTTCTTGTCTACCCATTGTCACTTAAATAAAGGGAAAATAATCTGAAAAAAGACCTGCTTGTTTTACTTTAGGAAAAGATAGTCGTTTGGGTTCAAATAAACCTTTTCTGGCAGAAAGCCCTGAAGGCGAACTTCTCTTGTGTGCTGGATTCAGTACAGAACAGTTGAAAATAGTTAGCTAAAAGTCATGAAAGATCCAGTTTCTTCTAGTCCAAGTGTATGAAGAAATATTAAAACAATATCCACTTTCTGTTGTGTTACTCGCAGTGGAGGTCTTCTACTTTAAAATCAATGGAATGACAAGGGTAGGCTACTTGAGTTCATCTGAGAGGCTTTGGTAGCCTACTTCTGACATGAAACATTGGGAACAATTAATAAAGGTTTTTATCGCCAGTTAACCACCCTTTTATCTTGTTTTATTTCCATATTGTTTCAAATTGAAAAGAAAAAAAAAATATCTCTGCATCAAAACTTCAAATTGCTGTTTATTCTCTGTCCTGTAGGAGAAAAGAAGTACTTTATGGGTTCTAAGATGTCGACGTTAGATGCTACAGTGTTTGGACATTTAGCCCAGGCTATGTGGACTCTGCCCGGATCACGGCTGGAGCAACTCATCAAAGGTCAGTGGATCTGTGAAGTACTCAGACATAAGTGGAACAGTATGTTATAAGTACTAATAAAAAACTAAATGAATGAATTAATAGATGGTGTCTCTTCAGTTTGAGCTTTCATATTACCCTGTTTTGCAGTATTTAAGTACATTGGGTGCTACCCTGGGACCCTTTTCAGTCTGGATTTCCAGGCTAGTATTTAAGCATAATTAACATAATAATTTACAGTTTTCCTCGCTGCTTTGTCATAGATGTATTTGTCGGTTTTAGCCACTAGATGGCAGTGATATTCTACTTCAATGCAGTGCCGCTGACACAGGCTTTGATTGTTGCTTTTAGATCTTGCACAGATTTGGGAACACTTGAGTCTCTTGTCGTTAAGAGAGCAGAATCAGAGCTTGTAATGGCACTGATTAAGGTTCTCTGTTGTTGTTTTGATACATCATTTGTGATGAGAGGGCTCATTTTGAAAAGATAACACAAAATATGCCGCTTAGATGTATTGTCTTCCTCTGTATCAGACTCACAGTGTCAGTAATCACCAGTGATACCCCCTGCTGGTTTGGACTTCACCTGTATAAGCTCGTGCATGTGAACCTGCTGTGTCTGATGTCTCTACAGGAGAGTTGATCAACCTGGCCATGTTCTGCGAGCGGATGCGAAGGAGGTTCTGGCCCGAGTGGTTTGTGGATGTGGAGGATCTTTATTATGATGGAGACAGTGAGAGCAGCGGCGGCGGCGGCTCCCCTACAGGCTTTGGCGTCTTCTCCAGGACTGACACACTGGACGACAGCGATGCCAGTAGCCACTCGGCCGGACACACACACTCCCCCGACTCTGACCGCTCGCTCTTTGACTCGGACGTGGGCACGGGATCTGACAATGACATTCAGCTGAAGGAGGAGTTAATTCCTGACCTGGAGGTCTGACCCGAGAATGGTCGTGATTGGCGGACGGATTGAGACTGACAGGAGACGAGAACTGTGTCAGTTAGCTTAAAAAAAAAAAAAAAAACAGGCAGTCTGGACAGGTTTCCAGACAGCAGGTCTCACAGCTGAAAGAATATTCCAGCTCCTCCACTTCTAATGCCCCAAATGATGAACCCTGCTGATGGACCGACTGGGTATTAATATGCAGAGCATACAAACTGAACCTCATAATACGCATACCACTGTATGGTTTCCCCCTCCTGTAACACCAGAACTGTCGCAGTGGCAGTTTCTCTTTGCCTTATTTGTCTCGTCCTCAGATGCAGAAGCTGGTTTGAAAGGTTAACAAAGGAAACATCTCCTGAAAAACGCGGCGGCAACGGAAGGGTGGTCTAGACAAGGCAGGTGGCACTTCACTTGCTATGAAACGATGCAACTAATCACCACTCTGCCATGTGTCTTAACTCACAAACCCATTGGAACAGGTGGAGATTGATCATGTGGCTGAAAGGAACAGCTGCTGTGTCTCGGCTGTAAAGCATCCATGTGCTGGAGAAGAAAACACAGATGACATTTAGTGCTAGTCCATGCTCTAGGTTGATCCTTTATGCTACTGTATGTGAAAAGAACCTGTATCAAAACATAGGGCTGGGTACCAATACCAATCATTTTTAGGCACCGACCGAATTGCCTCTTAGGGCCGAGTATCATAATTCAAAACCAAATTCCAAAACCTAAGGAGCAAATCTCATCCGTCCCGGTAATGGTATTGGTACATAAATCGAAAGTGTTTTGAACGACAACCCAGCCCTATCAAAACACGATGTATGTCTCCATCGGACCACAACCCTACATGCAATCGTAGTCCTATGGAATAGAAGCCAGAAGGAAAGCGGAGCAGATTTATGCCTGTTTAATTTGCCGGTTATTATCCTTATTTCTCTCCAAGTAGAAATGATTTGCTTTGTTATTGGGCACGTTGGAGCTTTCGATCATTGATTTCCACATCTCTTTGGTTTTAGTGAAGTGCTGTAATTTGTATATTTGACCACTAGATGTCAGCCTGATGCCTCCACCCTAAGGCCCTGCAGTCCATTTAACACAGCAAATCATTTCTCCTTCAGTCTTAGTCTTTTTTTTTTTAAGATTATTTTTTGGGCATTTAAGGCCTTTAATGACAGGACAGCTGAAGAAGTGAAAGGGGAGGAAGGGGGGGGGATGTCAAACCCGGGCCCGCTGCGTTGAGGAGTAAACCTCTACATATGGCGCCCCAGTCCTAATCTTTAATATGGCGGTTTCCATTCATAGGTGACCTGTCAGTCTGTGTGCAGGTGTAATGTGCATCCATATGCGTACTGCATATATTCATATGCATATGCGTACTTACACACTGACTGAGCGCAGCAACAAATCAGCCTTAGCTCTTTAAGACTAGAGAAATGGGTGAAAATAGTCTTTGCTGTAATATAATTTATTATCTGTGCCACTTTACTTTTCTTTCTATAAGATCTTATGTGTCAAATATATATTTTGTTAAACTTTTGTTTTCTTATTGCTCTCAAAGAGAGATGTTATTTTGCACTAGTGGAAATGTATTTTCACCTTATTTCACTGGCAATCTGCTGTGGAGGTAGAGAACGGTGTAGGCCAAAGGAATGGGAAACATAAATGTGTGTATCAGTAGTACAGGACGTTGAATGTCCTGATGATAATAATAATAATAATAATAATAAGTGAATGTCGTCAGTGAAGCAGAGACAGTCAGAATACCAAATAAACTGAACTGAACATCGCTAGGTTAACCCTTGTGTTGTCTTCCCATCAACCATCATCTTTTGGCACTTTTTCCAATGTTTTTGCTGTTTTTTTTCAGCGCTTTTTATCTTTTATTTTTGTTTTTTTCCCGAGGTTTTGGGCACTTTTTTAAAATGCAACCAAAATTCAATGAAAGTAATCATTAATTTTACCTGGCATTCCATGTTATTTTTAGGCAATATGGTTGAAAGAAAGCCAAGTTCCTGATATTAAAAAAATAAATAAATAACACACACACAAGGACAACACAAGGGTTAAAAACCTTTGGTATAAAATGGACCAAAATGTCTCAGGAAGTGTTTTTGTCGGTCATGTTAAGCTTGGTGGAAGTGCTCGCCATGCAATATGACTGCTGTAAAAAAGATTGTGGTGCATATAGAGTAGATGTGACTTAAGTTTAAGGGGTCAGTACACTCAAATTACAAATCATTCTCACCAAAATCTCATGGTGTTGAGATACTTTGGGTTTTATTTCTCCGGGTTTTGAGATATGTGGCTGTAAGATTTAGCGAAGCGCGTCACTTTGGATTCCTTAAACTGTAATATCACGAAGAATCCAGTTCAAGCAAATGATGACTCACACATAAATCACTGAGATTCCTTTCAATACTCGCAGCGTAATCCTGAACCATCCTGTAAAATTGACCTTCTGTTTATTCGTGGTAATGTTATCATAACGTAGATTTACAAGTTCACAAACAGCCTTATCTTCATCCGGGATTTTCCAACTATGGTTTCAAACCCAAAATGCTTTTCCTCCTGGGGGGGGGGGGTTCTCATAAACGTAATACAACTTTTTTTCTGCCACAAGGCATTGCTTCGTCAGTGATTACATCCCACTTTGCAACACAAGTTATACAACAGATACCTTATTTATTGATATTGATTGAGTTCAATATTGATTGATGCAACACCAAAGATTCTATTGTACCTTAAAACAAGGCTTCAGTCGGGATGAGAGCTGACATAATCCCACACACAGTCAGCCCCCAGCCAGCTAGCAACCATCCCCTATCATTACAGCCCCGGGGACACATCCACAGTCAGCCCCCAGCCAGCTAGCAACCATCCCCTATCATTACAGCCCCGGGGACACATCCACAGTCAGCCCC
This sequence comes from Percina caprodes, assembly GCA_013375575.1. NCBI lineage: Eukaryota > Metazoa > Chordata > Actinopteri > Perciformes > Percidae > Percina > Percina caprodes. The sequence goes on along the minus strand of JABXJD010000320.1, from coordinate 173,146 downwards.
CAGCCAGCTAGCAACCATCCACTATCATTACAGCCCCGGGGACACATCCACAGTCAGCCCCCAGCCAGCTAGCAACCATCCACTATCATTACAACCCCGGGACACATCCACAGTCAGCCCCCAGCCAGCTAGCAACCATCCACTATCATTACAGCCCCGGGACACATCCACAGTCATCCCCCAGCCAGCTAGCAACCATCCACTATCATTACAGCCCCGGGACACATCCACAGTCAGCCCCCAGCCAGCTAGCACTATCCACTATCATTACAGCCCCGGGACACATCCACAGTCAGCCCCCAGCCAGCTAGCAACCATCCACTATCATTACAGCCCCGGGACACATCCACAGTCAGCCCCCAGCCAGCTAGCAACCATCCCTATCATTACAGCCCCGGGACACATCCACAGTCAGCCCCCAGCCAGCTAGCAGCCATCTCCTATCATTACAGCCCCAGGGACACATCCACAGTCAGCCCCCAGCCAGCTAGCAACCATCCACTATCATTACAGCCCCGGGACACATCCACAGTCAGCCCCCAGCCAGCTAGCAACTATCCACTATCATTACAGCCCCGGGGACACATCCACAGTCAGCCCCCAGCCAGCTAGCAACCATCCACTATTATTACAGCCCCGGGGACACATCCACAGTCAGTCCCCAGCCAGCTAGCAGCCATCCACTATCATTACAGCCCCGGGGACACATCCACAGTCAGCCCCCAGCCAGCTAGCAGGCATCCACTATCATTACTGCCCCGGGGACACATCCACAGTCAGCCCCCAGCCAGCTAGCAGCCATCCACTATCATTACAGCCTCATTATAGCATGGCTACGTCTAAACGAACACTTTTCTGAAAACTGACAGCTGTGCACAATGTTATTTGTGAAAACGGAGAAGTTGAAATGTCCGTTTATGAAAATAGGCTCCCACGTGGAAACGTAGTCTGAGGATCAAATGACAACGTGTAATGATGAACCCACACAGAATTATCCCCTTAAGCTCTACAGAGCGTTTTAGCATCCTAGTCCTTGTTTATGTTTTTACCATAGACTGTAAAAATAATGGACATGCGCATCAAAAAAGTTTTAAAAACCCATTGTACGCTACCTGCTCTGCACCAAACAGCAACAGACAAAGTTAGTGACTATTTGATGGCCATGAGCATTTAGCTGCATAAGAGGGATATATTTCCCTCAGGAGTTGGTGGAGAGCACAAAGCAGAGGGACTATTGGACTTACATTCATCACGAGGCCAGAAACACGACTCCGACTGAATGCTAATGTTGCTCCGTGTCTGCTAGATGTAACTGCTTGCTAACAAGTTTGCCATGCCAACTTCAAGCCCAACACTGTCTGCATGGCTACATACCACATATGGTAATTATTGAGAAGATATGTTTTTTGCAGTTTGGGTGAAGTGACCCTTTAAATTAGAACCCTGGATAGATGCAATAGATGAGTTAGTGACAGAAGGCCAGAGTTTGATCCAGATACTTGGACTCCAGAGACAACCCTCTTCCATCATGTCGCCCTGTGGTTCCCATCCCGACCCCCCCCTAGCCTGGATTGTGTGCTTTTTCTCAATCGCCTTATCCAGTCTGGGCATCCTATAGAATTGGACAAGCCATATTAAAACTAAATGTCTTGTTAATTAGAACCATGTCATACCATTACTGCAGGGGTAATGTAAATATTGTATGTGTGACACTATGTAGAGCTGACTCACTGATCAAATTACCTATGGATGTGCAGTCATAAACCGGAGCGACTAGATGATTTCAATAAAGAATAGCTGTGACAATTTTAACCATGCCTTTATGAGCTGAATTTGCATCCTTATTATGTGTCTTGGGTTAATAAAAGGATGTTGGTGTCATGCCGCTGCTTTCTTGAGCTCTGCACTGTAGTTTAGTAATCATATAGCCACCAGATTGTGTTACATTGTCATAGCGCTGACTGTATTGCATGTGTATGTGGTTGTGTGTTTTCAATCAGGCTAACAAGTCGCAATCATTCAGGTGCAGAGGGGGGCTGATTAAGAGTCTGCCAGCTGCTGGAGGCCAGACGGGGACGAGAGAAGAGCAGGATCTGGAAGAGGAAAAGGTACAAGAAAAAAAATGAGGGGGATAGGAGGAAGTTGAGCCAAGGTAAAGAGGCACAACAAAACGTGGAAGTAACCAGGAGCAAGAGGAGAACAAGGGATAAAGAGGAGTCGAGGAGCAGGTGTTGGAGAGGAGAGAAGGGGTGAAGAGGCCAGCACTGAGGAATGAAGGATTAGATGGAAGTCCCAGGGGAGGAGGAAAGAGGAAAGGAGCATCAGGAGTTTTTTGAGGGGAGAGATGGAGGTTTTAGTTTAAGAGGAGGAGAGAGAGAAGGGGTTGGCAGAAGGGAAGGAAAGGAAAGAAGTGGATGGGGAGGCGAAAAGGCAGACATTAAAAGTAGGAATCAGAGGAGAGGAGGAGGCGGCGGCTGGGCTAGGGGCCCGGGGTGGAGAAGCGAGGGCCACGGATCAGGAACCAGGCTCCCGGGGGACGGAGCAGGTGCAGGCTGCGAGCGAGGCCTTTGGGCCTGAAGGGGCTGCCAGAGCTTAAAACAATCTGCACTGCTCCTTTTTTAATTTGGCTCTCTGAACAGCCCACCCTCCACACTGACTGTCTCTCCCTCTCTCTATGCTTAACAGATCAGCGATCCACAAAGAGGGGTAAACACACACAGAGCAAAATTAAAATCTGAACTCCCCTGGCACGGCAAAACAAATTAGAGCAAACAAATTACAGAGAGTCAACACACAAACAGTGGAGCATCTGTGGCTCTCTGGACTACTGGAGCCGGTGGCTACCTCCCACACCACCACCACTGCCACCTATAGTACATGTTCCCAATAAACTCTGTGTCAATCCAACACACTCTTAGCATATTCTCTTCAAATCACTGGGACTGCCTGTGTTAAAACAGACCTCTGGATTGTGTTGTTTTGGGCATAGTTTCAAGAAACATCTTTCTTTAAAATCAGCATCAGAGGGGTTATTAATAGGCTTGATGGTTGGCGGAAGTATCTGTGTGTTATACAAAAATACATTAGTACAAAGTACAGGAGTGCAGTCTTGAATATCACTAAGTCTGCTTTCTCTGTCTTGTAGTGGTGTCATCATGACTCACTGTAAATAACGGCTGTGAAATCTCAGTTACTTCCTGTAGATTTCACAGTAACACTACTGTATATGAGTTTCACAGTAGAATGCTGTAAAGTTACATTATAACCTTGTCGACGTGACAAAATCACAGTAGTCTAAGTCTTACAGTTGAAATCACAGTAGGCAAAGCATTACTGTAAAAAAAAAAAATCACAATATAGCCACCATAGTACTGTAAATAGTAAAGTAAATGACTGTTTTTTTACTTTTTTTATCTTGATGAATATATAAAATAATGTAAATGGCAGTACAGTACCTTTACTGTAAAAATAATTCGCAGTAACTTGCTGCCAATTGTTGGCCAATTTGTTACAGTGCTGTTCTAAAGCTATTGTTCAGTTTAACTACAACTACTACTAACTAACTACTCACTAATTAACTACTTTATATCGGGGTGAGTGAGACCAAGTGTGTTAAAAATGTCTCTAATATCTAAACCCTCACTGCACAACAACAGAATAAGTGTAAATAAGTTTTGGGTTTTATGTGTCTGTGTCTGTGTGTGTGTGTGTGTGTGTGTGTGTTCTTGAGTAAGCTCAGTTGGTCTTGGCTGGCCCTCTCCCCCTGGCCCAGTGGCCCCTCTGGCCCTCTGGCAGTGGCTGTGGCCTGTCCATCTGCCTCCTACTGTCTGGGTCTGGTGGGACAGGGGCCATGGAAGACCCCCCGCACCCGTCTCAAACCTCCCCCTCACCGAACACCCTCACTAGCCCCCAGGCCAGCTGCTCAGGCCCCAGAATGTGCACAGCACTGCCAGGTGGGGCCCACGACACGCAGTTGGACCCCTTCACATACACACATGTACACGGAGGAGCACACAAACACACACACGCAATCACAATACCAACACATATGCTCGGTAAGCCTCCTTACAAATGGAAGCCATACAACACACATGGTTACACAGGTCCACATGAAAAAACTTCCTCACACACACACACACACACACACACACACACACACACACACACACACACACACACACACACATTGTACATGTGTGCCAACCCTTTAACATACAGCCTTTGCAGGCTCAGGTGTTTCCCAGAGCACCCTATAATGGTCTGGGTTCACAGGGGTGGTACACCAACAGGTGGTGCTGTTTTCTTTACTAATTACAGCTTTATTTATTCATTGGCATGTTGAAGCTTCCAGATGACGTTGGCTGGCCTGCTCATTCACAGGATAAAAGTCAATGTGTGTGTGTGTGTGTGTGTGTGTGTTTTCCAAGACATCACCTGCCTTTTAGTACTCCTAATTTTCCTTGCAGTATTTTAGGTGTGTAGTATTTTGCTTAATAATGAATTATGTTAGATGACACATTGTGTCATATAACTGTCTGACAGAACCCCCGTGTTGTGTACAATAATACTGTATCTTCAAGGTCAAATACAGAGTTCCACAGGGATCAATACTTGGACCACTTTTGTTCTTTTGTGCACATGCCGCCACTTGGTCACATCTTCACAAAATTACAATAAAACGTTCAATTGCTACGTCGACGATACACTAATCTATATTCTTGTAACAACCAATGACCCTCCCAGCTTGAGAAAGCAGAGAAGTGATTGTCAGATGTTTGTCACTGGATGTGTAACAGCTTCCCACATTTGATTGTTCAGAAAACAGAAAGAATGTTGCCAAAAATCTTGATGGCTGCGTATTGTGTCAGAGCCACAGTCAATACATTGAGAATAGTCTTTGATCTCTTTCTTAATTTTGATTCACATATCAAGAAATCTTTACCCTGGCTGCCCTATTGTATTTACATAGCATAGCCAAGATGCATTCCAATGTACTTCATCCAGAGTTGATCACTGCAATTTTCTCTGGCCTACCCATGGCAGCAATAAGATCTTTATTTGGTCCAATATGCAGATATCCAATATGAGTTTCCCTCTGTCTCAATAATTCAGTAAAAGACTTCAGGTAGACCCATTCGATTTACCTGTTGCCTGGCAGCCGAGTCCTGTCCGTCCAACAAGTGAAACTTTTCCCTGAAGTTCCCTTTTCAAGATCCTATGAGCCAGACTGAGTCAGTGAGTCTCTTGATACTGTGATGTGCTGTAGCAGAGAGACACCGCTATGGATCAGACCCTATCATAGCTTCCCTTCTGTCAACCCGTTATCTTTCTCCCTCATGCTCCTCTTCCCTTTTCTCCCCTTTCCCTCCCATCGCCTTCCTCTGGATGTTATCTCCAGCTGCTTATGCCCTAATACCCCAATTGTTGTGATGTAAAAACAATAATTAGCAATCCCAAACGAGACTGAGGGGCGAATTTAACAGCTTTCTTCTGTGATGTGTTCCCCCCCCCCCTTTTTTTTCCTCTTTATCTCCCCTTCCCTTTTTCACGAGAGCAAAAAGAGGTGTGGGGAAGGGGGTCAGGGAGGTATTGGCAAAGCCTCTTTAAACTCTCTGGTATTATGGAGGATTATTTTGTGCCGAGATCCTGGCTTGTGTGTCGGTCCCCCTCCCTTCATCTCCTTTTCTATTCCTGGTTGTGGCAGACACGCTAGGTAAACAGTTTGTGTCACACTTGATTGCGTTTGAGAAATTAAAAAACAGGAATGACAATAGGCCAGCGCTGGGGATGCGGACTGGGGGGGGGGCACTCTGACACCCTAAGACCCTGGCTCTTTGGGGACCCCTGGTACGCCGTGTTACGGAGCGGCCCTCGCAACCACAACAATACAAGACCTCGTCCTTCAGAGAACACTCCTCGCTCCCAGTCTCTGAGGCTATCAGCACCGGGCCATCTGGGCCTTCTCTCTCTTCTTCCTGCTCCTCTTCCTCGTCTTCCTCCATGACTCCTTTTGGAGCGGCGGTGTGTTTGAATCCGGCTCAATTATTCAAGTGTTTACAAGCACAAACCCTCTGCCAGGTTGGCGGTGTTTGTGTGGGCATAGTCCTCCTGTGATTCACATACAGTCTGTATACATAGACTGTGCAACATCTGCGTTTGTCACTGAAATCAGAGCAAAAGTTATAATAAAGCTAGCCATCACACTGAATAAAGCTCATCTGAGGGAAATGAGTGCAGTTATAACATCTGGGGAGGGCATATCACTGACACACACAACTTATGTGTTGAGGATCGATGCGGTGCAGTTAGCATCTATTCCTGTAGAGGGCAGTGTTATACTACAAAATCAGAATCAGAAAGACTTTATTGATCCCCGAAGGGAAATTCTATGTTACAGTTGCAAGAAGGACATAAATATCATAATATTTAAAGAAATATAAGGAGTGTGGATATGTACGATATTTACATAGTTAAAGGAATTTTATAAAATAAATAATAAAACCTTCGAGCACTGGAACTACAGAAAGGTGTGACTCTGCAGTGCTCGTTATTGACAACCTGTAAATATTTCTACAGACAACATGAGATCATGACTTTGCGTCAACATACAACGACCGAGTCTGCAACATGACATCATGATTCACACAGTAGTTTTTTTGTAAAATGCCAAGTGTTTAAATGGGGTTACAGACAAATTGTGTTATGTGTCTAATTGAAAAGTACTGTACTGGAAAATACTGGAAAATACTGTTCCTGTACTAAAACTACAGCCACAGTCAAACCTAAAGTGTAATGTAACTATCATATTAAATTACAGATGTGAATACCTATCTTAGCTACTGTAAAACAAAGCAAAAAGTTAGATTTAAGCTAAAAGTTTAACTTAAAATGGAACCTCAAGCTAACTCTGAAGCTAAAACATAGCTTAGAGCTCAAAGGGAAAGCTATACATTTTAACCCTTGTGTCGTCTTCCCGTCAAAATTGAAAATCAACAATTCTTTTGACGCTTTTTATCGATTTTATTTAATCGTTTTCTTACATTTTTGTCCCTTTTTCATCACTTTTGATGCTTTTTTTTCCATGTTTGTCCCTTTTTTGACGTTTTAAACACTATGTAACACTATTAGTTATTAACTTAAGTTTTACAGTTATTTTTGGAATTTATGGTCAATAAACCTCATTTACAGGAAATTATACCTAATGTTTGAGTTAGAAAAGCAGAAATTAGGAATTATTTAGACTACAATTAAAGGAAAGTATGTTGATGGATAATCACAGACTGGAATATGTCAACTTTTACTCAATACTATTTGGAAACCACTTCAATTTTTTTTTCAAATGCTATAAAATTGAATAAGACGCCCCAAAATAACCCATCAAAATCACCCCAAAGAGCGTCATGTTATTTTGGGGTGATTACAATTGGGTAGTTAAAATGAACATTGATATAGGAACAACCTGAGGGTTAAGTTACAGCTTACAGTAATATACATCTGGATCTTAAATGAAAGCAGAGACATGTATGCAAACCTGAGCTTAAGCTTATAACTTCCAGCTTTGGGGCAGAAGGCAAAAACTTGGTCACCTGGAATTTTGTGAACTGAGCGCTCTGCCTTTTGTGCTTTGCATGTGAAAGCTGAGAGAGAAGAACTGTGTGTCTCCACCACACAAAAGGACTGAGTGAGCTCAGAGGTGATACAGAAAGGCAGCCATGTGACGCTGAAACGCTGCCATGGTGTGCAGAAGTGTCAGGGTGGAGGACACAAACTCCAAGGACACGCATATTCATGCTACACTGCGGAAAACATGATCTAATCTTCATTTTTACCGAAAGTTATTACAGTTGCCTAATTTAACACTGGACTGAAACTGTCAGCTAGCCTGTTTAATTGTGAAACACATCACCGTATCATGAAATCATGCATAGTTGGAATCGGTGTAATCTGCATTTCAGAGTTCAATCTACATTTCACAACAAAAACTGATTACTTAGACCGCGGCTCGTGTCCCTGCGCCCGGGGATTTCGTTGTTGCGTCCCCCCAGAGACCACAGATCGTATCCAAGGGGGTAAGCCGCTCCTCTCTAAGCGTAGCTCCTATGGCGCCATTTTGATGTTACGAAGCCATCATCTGCAGTTAGCATCCCATTGACTCCCATTCATTTTGGTGCCACTTTGACAGCGAATACCTTTACATCTGAGGAGTTTAAAGACTCTATTTGTCCGTTGTTTATTTCTAAAGAAAAGGGACAATGTATAAAAGGCTCTGTTACCTTTTACCTTGTAGCAGTAATTAGCCTGTGCCTATGTTATCTCCTAACATATACCTACCTCTCCGTCTCTGCTGATGAGGAATGATTGAGATTTCTCTTGCACAGCTACCAGAAGACTTACAGCTTTCAGACAGGTTGCTCACGTCACATCTACGTCTTCAAGCTCAGTTGGAGGCTGCGCAGTAACGCTCAGCATCACCAGGAAAGAGCTTCTAATTGACAGACTTTAAGAGCGTAGGTATATGTTAGGAGATAACAAAGGTACAGGCTAATTACTGCTAACTAACATGCTAGTTAACATTACCATAGGCACAGGCTAATTACTGCTAACTAACATGCTAGTTAACATTAACATAGGCACAGGCTAATTACTGCTAACTAACATGCTAGTTAACATTAACATAGGCACAGGCTAATTACTGCTAACTAACATGCTAGTTAACATAGACACAGGCTAATTACTGCTAACTAACATGCTAGTCAACATTAACATAGGCACAGGCTAATTACTGCTAACTAACATGCTAGTTAACATAGACACAGGCTAATTACTGCTAACTAACATGCTAGTTAACGTTAGTAATTAAACCTAAACAGCTGATGAAGTCCAAATTGTCTGCGTGCTTCTCCTGAAAATACGGTGATTTGTCGATTATGCGACGGTAAGTCGTGTGGTTATGACACAATTGTTAGCTTATTTTTACAAAAACGTCTTCTACGGAGCCATAACATGAGCTACAAGGTAATGGAGCCTTTTATACATTGTTGGGTTTCTTTACAAATAAACAACGGGGTCTTTAAACGCCTCAGATGTAAAGTTATTCACTGTCAAAGTGGCGCCAAAATGAATGGCAGTCAATGGAATGCTAACGGCAGGTGATAGCTTCGTAGCATCAAAATGGCGCCATAGGAGCTATGCTTAGAGAGGAGAGGCTGACCCCCTCGGTCTCCGTCCAGAACAACGGGATCTGTGGCTCCATTTCTTTAACTGCCTATGACCGTGTCCCGGCGCGAGTTGTTGTCACCATCCCGAGTGTGGCGTTTCAGTTCCCCGTTGTTCCGTCCCCCAGAGCAGCACAGTGTCACGTTCGAAAATCGTGACCTGTACATAAATCAAAATGATCCCAAACTGGCGTGAGGCCGGGTTGTATTTCAAACTATTGTGCGGGCCACAGAGACCTACGCCCCGTTTCATTTCCTTCAGTCTTTACTTTGTGTAAAAGCCTTTCCTTGTGGCCGAGCTGAGCCACAGAGACTAGCTTAAAGCCAAACACGGCCACTAACCCATTTATCACCGTGGGCTTTCATGCCTCTGTTTGTGTTACAATCAATCATGTTTAATTCAATAGGCCTCGCTTTGCTAAATCAAATCTAGAGTTTAGGATACGAGTTTGTGTGTACTCTTGCAGCACTTTTATTTATTTTTTTTTACGATTATTTGCATTTGACAATTTAGCAGGAGTAAACTTGAGACAGGTTCCACCCAAACTGTCACACGTCGCTCCTCCGTCGAGGGACCAACCTACACCGGCCTGCCTGCAGCATGCAGGCCTCCCCTAATATCTAATCTGTTGTTACACTGTCACTGCAAAGGAGCACAGCCAACCCCGCGGAGACGCCACCGAAATTCATTAATCTAATTAAATATGTCGTAATGCCCAAATGAGACGCTGGTATGGCTTTGCTGCAGGATAAGTGCAAAGTAAAGCTGGGTCCCACAAGAGTAGCATACAGCCCGACGTGCGCTAACGCTACTGCGCTTCATTACACTCTTAATTACCTATTGTTTCTAACTAGTTGGTGGCGTTTTAATGAGAATCTACAGGCAGTTAAATGTAATCTAAATTTTCTAATCTACTGGTCCATTACCAAGGAGTCAAAATGTTATTGGTTTTGTGAGTAATCAGACTTTTAAATGGTGCTGATATCACTCCCGGAGGGCAAGGAGTGGGTTTCGACTGTGTAATTGAATTCTGTTTTTTTTTTTTTTTTTCCTCCCCCTCTTCCTCTTCATCTTCCTCTAATTTTTTCAGGGAGCTGAGAGGAAGATTTTTCTGTTGCGGCTGGTCGCCCGGGTCGAGGAGCATGTCTTCGGTTCCGGTTGGATCACGAGGTTTTTTCCGCTCATGGGTCACCATGGCGACCCCTTCAAGAAATGTCTGCAGAATGTGGGTATATGTGTTTACGTGGGTTGTGAATGTTTGTGCGAGCGTGCATTGTGTGTGTGTGTGTGTGTGTGTGTGTGTGTGTGTGTTTGTGCCCCAGTCAGCCTCAGTGCTCTGCTGTGCTGTCACCTGCAGCCAGATAAGCCAAAGGATTTATCACCCAGTGAATTGCCTTTGAGTGGTGGATAAAATGGCTCCAATACATTCTCATATGAAAACGCTCCGAGGTTAATGAGAGCCAAATTCACAGAGGGCTAAATCTATTAGGTTTTCATGGATGGAATCAATCAACATGCACCACATCGGCTGATTTGTCATATTGAAGCATTGCCCGTTTGAATCCCAAAACACAATCCTCCTCACGGAATGATTCACTTTGATTTTGATTGCCTCTTCATCAAGAAGATGACAGCTATGAACTAATTTTCTTTTCTATCATGTTACACACTTATTAGCTCCGGCTGTCCTTGGCAGATGACTGATTCTCTCCTTTTTATAGAGCTACACTTGGATTTTCCTCAGGTATGTTCAAACAGTCATGTTCCTGTATTCTTTTTTTTTTTTTTTTTTAAATCAAATTATTTAGTTTTCAGGATTTTCATTTGCATAAAGGATTAGCCCTTGACTAATTAAATTCTCTTACAGATGTACTCTTGCAGATGGATTTTCCTGATACTGATTGGTTGGTTATTGCGGTTGTATACCTTTACATCCCAATTGTAAACTGTGGAGTTAAAGGAACAGTTCAACATTTTTAAGAAATTTGGTCATTTGCTTTAGATTGGGTAAACCCAGGCGGATCTGCCGGTGATTTGATTTCGCCTCGCAGCTCAGGGTGGAAACATTGTCTTTTCCTGCTTCAGTTACAAATTTGCGGGAACCAATCACAAACTGGCTTATCCACCTGGCACGCTATTGGCAGGTTTAACACGATTAGAAGCGACAAGCAGCTTTTTGTTTACATTCAACATAGCGGCCACCGAAGCGCAGCAACCCGTTGACGCCTACGTCACCCGGACCGTTTTTCTGATTGGTTGAAGGACTATCCAATTGCGTACAGAGTCATTTAAACTATGCCCATTGGTCCCGCCTCTTGTGCAGAGAAAATACAGAGCAGACCCCCCAGACTTTAATCTTTAAAGTAAATATGAAGCTTGTCTCGCATTGCCAGACCTTCCTCCACAGTGCTGTGGAAGAGGGTCTGGCTAGTCCACACAGCATTCTGGGATGGGAGAAAAACATGCTCTGGTTTATTGGCATTTCTTTAACCCTCGTGTTGTCTTCCCGTAGACCTACATTTAGTTTTAGTCAAAATTTTAAGTTAAAACCTTATTAAGACACTTTTGGACATTTTTATTGTTGTTTTAACCACGTTTTGGAAGCTTTCTACAACATTTGTTGTCACTTTTTGACTTTTTCTAACGCACCGAGAGAGCAACAGCTACACTGCGTTTGAAGATGACGTAGCCCTAAAAGCGACTACAACTTTCACCCAGGAGACTGGGGATTGTGTCCCGCGTGTCACGTTTCCTAAACCCAACTGTCCCGTTCTTGTCCCACACGTCATGGAAACGTGAGCTCACCCACAACCTTTTTCCTTAACCTAACTGCATCAAAAGCAACGCCAATAGTCCCGAGCAAGCGCGTGTAGACAAACGCCTTTGGATCTCTTTTAGCGTCATATAACAGCGCCAAAAGGCATCTGACCAAGCGTCCGTATTTTACGTGCTGGGACAGAGAATGTGGTAACCATAGTCCTCATAAATCCACCGCTGTTTAAAATTACAACACAAAGAAAGTGAAAGGTAACGGACATCCGGCAGAGCTTGCAGCGGCTCTGGAGAAGTCCCAGAAGTGGAACGTCGTGGATATTGACTAATATGTAGCTAATAATTAGCAAGGGGTTAGCTCAGCTTAGCACAAAGATTGGGCCAATTGTCACGGTTTCAGCCGGAGGACCTAAATGCAAGACTCTTTCAGGCAAACTCTCACAGTAACGAACAGAGAGACAAACGAACATCGAAGTGTAGAAATACACAGACCAATTAACAGAAAGACAGAGGATTGGACAAGACAGTAACGAGGAACAGGTGAAAGCACAAATGGAGGGAATCTAACGTCACAAAAGGCAACAGGTGGGAGCAGAACCAGAGGGAAACTAACAAGACAGGAAGTGCAGACCGTATAAGGGGATGGGCGGAGACAAAGACACATGACAGACAGGTAACCACAGAGCACATGGAAAACAGGCACTAAACACAACACAATACACATAATGGCCACAAGAGTGGCAAAATTCTGCCTACCAGCACCCCTAAAGTCTGATTCATGGTAAGAAAGCAAATTAGCAGATTTCTCAAAATGTTGAAGCATTCCTTTAACAGAAAGCCTAACAGAGAAACGGAGGGTCCAGTATCTGACTAACTCAAAAGAAACATCCTGTTTGGTTGCCAAATCGTACTGACGCTTTTGTGTCTGGTGAGCCAAGAGGTTCATTATTGTTTCATGTGCTGATACCAGAGTTGATTTCCGGCAGCTCAAGTCTCCACTGGATTGTCAGATCTTTCTTCAATAGCTCTTTTCAGAAGGCACCGTGTACAGTATGAGAGAGCTGGCGTCACTTTATTCTCTCTGTGTAGATGCTGTGATGCTCCACTAGAAGGAAGTGTCTAATCATTGCGGAGGAAATAAAAAACAGAAGGACGCATTTGTCTTGGGCAGCTCGTACCTTTCTCTCAGCGCGGTGATGGATGACAACCTTGGTGTTGAGTGTGTGTGTTTGTCTATCGCAGCGCTGCAAAGTGACCAGGGACAGGCGGCAACAGAAAAAGGCCCTGTACCCCAACTAATGAGCAGCATTATTCAAATGGAGTCTTTGTTGTCAGTGCATTGCGTTGTAGTCCACATTGCCTGATGCACCACTTCCTCATTTTGATGCTCTATCAGTTTATCGCCTATTGAAATGCATGTGGGAAATAAGGCACCTTGAAACTGTTGGTAGTTCAGATTTCACTTGGTGTACTGTGTGCACATCATTCTGCAGGTGACCATACTCTATGATAGTGGTCATCTAATTAACATTCTCATCTTCTATAAAAAACTAAAAACTAAATAAAGGAGTCATTTTGTTGCACCCAGAGGATTCAGAAGAAAGCTGTTTCACAGGAGGATTACCCTCCGTGCTGCCAATACATGGTGTCAGCACAGGATCAGTCAGTAGGTGGGCACTGTGCACAAAAAAACACAGCAAACACAATGTCAACAAATAGAGATATATCACCCAGTTTGTCTATCACACTGTGGAGTCACATGAAAAAAAACAATACGAGGAGAGGAGCTTTCAAGGCCTATGCCAGCTGACAGGAGGAGCGGCGGTGAATAAGGGAGGAAGGGGGGTAGGAGTCGAAAGAGAAAAATCAGCCTTTCTACAAAGAAGCACGGGAGGGAGAAAGAAGGCAGGGTGTTGGAGGAAGCTCCTCCGACCGAGCCCATCTCCAGCTGTCACAAATCATTTCTGCTCGGGAAGTGAGGGGAGGCGAAATGTCAAAATATTTGAATAAATTCCACAGAAGCCTGTTGAGAGTGGGGCGGTGCGGTGAGAGGGGTATTGTTGGCGCAAATGGGGTGGAGAGGGGATGAGAGGGTTGGGGAATAAAAAGGTTGGGGGGGGGTTTGCATGTGAAATAGCCTTCACACGCCTGAAGAGGAACACAAGCTAAATGGAAATCAGAGGTTTGGCCACTGCAGTGATATTTTTGCTCATTTTAAACAACTTCCTCCCTGGTGTAGATTACTCATAATGACGCTGACAATAGCAGCAATGCAGATACACTTTGCACTCTTATTGCTTCTGTGTACTGTATACAGCACGGTTTCTAATTATTATTATTTTTTTACACCACTAGAGTCACCTTGCTTTCACCTCACAATCTGTACATATGTTACCTGCTTCTGTGAATTCATATAGTATATGTACGCTTTTGCACCACATTTAACCCTCATATTGTCCTCAAGTCAAATTGACCCGCCTTTTTATACTGTATCTGTTCTTTTTAACTACCCAAAATAACATGATTGATTCCACACAACGCTCTTTGCCAAGTACAAATCTCTACTTTCATTAATTTTGGGGTGTCTTATTCAATTTTATAGCATTTGAAAAAAGAATTGAAGTGATTTTGAAATAGTATTGAGTAAAAGTTGACATATTCCAGTCTGTGATTATCATCAACATCCATTCCTTTAATTTTAGTCGAAATAATTCCTAATTTCTGCTTTTCTAACTCAAACATTAGGTATAATTTACTATAAATGAGGTTTATTGAACAAAAATTCCAAAAAATAACTGTAAACTTAAAGTTAATAAGTTAGTGTTACGTAGTGTTGAAAATGTCAATTTTCAAAGTGACAAACATTGAAAAAAAGCGTCAGAAGTGTTGAAAAAAGGGACAAAAACGTAAGAAAATATTGATAAAAAGTGTTGATTTTCAATTTTGACGGGAAGACGACACAAGGGCTAGCCTAGATTTTTCAACTGCATATGGTAATTTTGCAATATATTGTTTTTACATGCTGTGGCATTGATTCCAAAAAATGTTTTTACTTCACTAAATATTTTCCATTTAGTTTATATATTTGTTATACGTTCATGTCATATGAACACTGTACTGCTGTATCTTTAACTTATTTCTTTGCACACCCTAAAACTGCAGTAATCCATCCTGATTTCTCTCAAATTTCCATCCACATATTTCTAATTAAAACCTCTTTTTATTGGCATCGTTTATTTTACTAGGACAATGCACATTAATCAACATTTCTGTAAATGCACCAGTGTTAGGTTTTCAGCTGTAGTCATGGTTACCTAGCATGCATGTCTTTATGGACATATTTCCAATACGTCATATTGTTACTTGTAAGCCCACTACTGCCCAACACTCATTTTAAATGATGATGTCATTATGATTAACTCAGACTAGGAGAGTAACAATTATAATAGAAAGGCTAAGGTTACAAACTGGGAACGACACTGACATCAGTCAATCATTATGTTTACACAGTTATGAATGCTTCATGTTACTTGCATTTCAAAAAGGCCGGCACAATTGATTTACCATTGCAGATCACATCTCGTACATAGTTCTCTCAGATCTGACCTCCATCAGAATCTCTGACATCTGACTCCATTTCCAAATGCTGACAATGCTGTTTAGCAGAACGGTTTGAATATATCTGACTGATTGCAAAACTTCTCCGGCTTTTTCGTCCTAATGACAGAATCTGCAAATATAATTACTGCTGCCAGAAAACCCAGCCAGAGATAGCGGAGAGAAGCTGTCATCTGCCATTGTTTTCCACTCTGTGTCCTCCAACTGAACTTCACCGACCGACAGTTTAATTGGTTTCAGGGAATCGGGTGTGAAGAGGAGTCATGACCCTGATCTTTCTCCCTGATAAATGATTTTTTTTTTTTTCTTTACCAACTATACATGCTAATATGCAAAGGGTGTGTGTATGTGTGCTAGAGAGTTGAGAGGGAGGTAAACAGACACAGATTGTCTCATTTTATTGTGTGTTTAGCGGCTGATTAGAGGCCTAATTAAATACAGTGTTAGCGAGTTCAGAGGCAAACAGAGGAGACACTGACCCTGCGACATCTAATGCACCCCGGGGATCATCTGAACAAAGAGAGGAGATGCACACAGGCTGATAGAGTACATACCTTTTGAGACTTTGAACAAACAAGCATCATCACACCTTTATCACCAGAACTCTTCACCTTGCATAATAAATATTAATAGGAGGGCAAGGGGAAATTAAGCAAAACTAAACATTACCTCATGATGATGTTGGCTTCAGTTCAGGCCTGCAGGGTAAAAAGAACAGCAACACAAACACGAAATATATAAGCATTCGTAACAATGTCACAATATTGTCTTGGACCAACTGCTCAAGGTCTAAAAGTCACTGGACGTTCACTTAGTCCTTCTAAAACTCTGCAGAACTTAACTTTGTGCTGTCAGAAGCCATCAACGGCTCATCACATTATCAACATATGTCCTTCTGTTGTGTGGATGTAACAGATTTCACAGCAATACTGTACTATGAGAATGCTTTTGTGAAGTTTGTGCTATAATAGTCGACTCTATGTTGCATGTAAAACAGCACCGTCACTAAAGACTTTTTCACATATGAACTCGAGTGTCACAATGTCCGAAGTATCGGGTCCCGCCATAGTCCGGGGTTTCCCTTTCGCTCATGTAGCACCCCAGGATTTTTACATTTGCACTCAACCCTGTCTCCTTTTACTGAATGATTAACAGCAAAGTAAATCTTCACCTGAGAACAGCTGCACCGCCAACTCCCACTCTGCTCTCTGACAACTCTCTGTTGTCAATCATATGCAACCCTCTCAGTCGCAGGTACTTCACACTTTAACTACCCATACAGGTTTTGCACTGCTGTCGTGCCTAAATGCATAAAACATCTTCTCAGATATATTTAAATGTATGTGAATAATAAATGTCCTGCCACCTGGAAGTCATGTTTCTAATGGCACTGACCACAGACCTGTCCGAGGTAAATTATGCTGTACTATAACTTATGAAGATTTATAAATCACAAGCTTTTACAAGTCCTTAGTGTAGGCAAAGTCCCACAGTGCATAAACTAGGACAGTACATATGATGCAATGTGTTTTTGTCCATTAAAATAGAAGGTTAGCTACAGTACAAGGCTGCCTATCACTGCCTCAATCTAAACCAAGATGGGCAGGCATGCCTGGATATTCTCAGCGCCTCATGAGACTTATCCCCATATGGGCAAAAAACAAACATACTAGACTGTTCTATACTAGCAATAACCAGCTCCTCCGCCTCTATGCAAAAAGGAAGGAGAGCCGCAGCCTCGTTATTTAACTGGCTTTTCGACAGCTGGGGCATAGCAGAGGGTCAGAACGTGTGTGAGTGCATGGATGTGTGTGTGAGTGTCTCTGCGTGTGTGCATACACATGTAGCTGTGCGTGCGCATACGTGTGCGTCCATCCCCATTTGCATTTGTGTGAGCTCGGCCATGTGCATATGTATGTGTGGCACAGTGGACCAGAACAGAGCTCTGACAGTAGCAGGGCTGCTGCTCGCTGATGCCTGCCTGGAGGAGCTGACAGCGGCCCGGCCTGTCAATCACAGAGCATGCCCACTGGCCCTCCATTCGCATCATCCTATCTTGTTAACTCTAAATCTGGCTGGGCACTGTTTATATATTCTGTGTTTCTGTGTTATGGTCTTAGCTGCATGGGTCTGTTTCAGACAGAGATCAATCAAGACAAAGAATGATGAAAAACTGGTACAAGGATTGCTAAGACTTCTTTTTTTTGTAGAAACGTCCAAGCAGTGGATGCATTGATGCCAAAGTGTAACATATTATTCAACGTATTTTAGAACTGTGAAGTCTTACAGTCTAATCACCTTGCAAGTCATGGACATGCCTCCTATCACAAAAAAACACTGATTTAGTCACACTGGGGTGTATTTTTATTTCTAAAGCGGCCCACGCTCTCTATGATAGGCCAAGTATTGTTTCCATTGGGAGAAAGAGAGCAAGAGCTCTTGTAGTCAAAGGTGATTATCTCCTCCTGTCACCCACAATGGATGCCAGCTAATGAGAGATGAACTCATGATTGGTTGCCCGCGGGTCTGTGGAGACGATCGGCTCTTTTGGTTTTGACAATAGAGCCTCGTAGCACTGCAGAGACAGAGTGACCGGACAAGTCATTCATCTATGCAAATGCCAGCCAAAATGTGACCCACACAGACACACACAAGCTCCATTAGCCTCTTAATTATCAGTCCCATACCCCCGTTTGTGTGTGTGTGTGTGTGTGTGTGACAGGATCTGTCTGTTGTGTGCATTTATTTTGGAATACTTTCTTTAGAGGAACTAGTAGAAAGAAAGAGAGAAAGAAATAAACTACATGGGCTGAGCACTGCATACTCAAGTACAGAATAATACTAACTGTATCAATACCATCATTATTGGTGTAAATCTCTACATATTTAACCCAATTTAATCTTGTTCTTATTTTATTTGGAATAATCCAAATAAAAACAGGATCAAAAAGTCTTGCATTTCTGGGACAGTTGGACACAAACAATGATGGCAGTAGCTCAGTCCGTAGGGAGTTGGGTTGGAACCGGAAGGTCGCTGGTTCAAATCCCCGTATGGACCAAAGTATAGAGTGTAGATTGGTAGCTGAAGAGATGCCAGTTCACCTCCTAGGCATTGCCAGGTGCTCTTGTGCAAAGCACCGTACCCCCATACCTCAGGGTGCTGGTCCAGCACTGGCAGCCCACTCACTCTTTCATTTGTGAATGAATAGGGGATCAATAAACAGTAAAAAAATAAATAAATATGTTGGTCTCAGCTGATTTGTGAATAGTTTTTAAGAGGACACTGTTGAACTTTAAGCTATTTAGTTTTGCACACCAGTCTAAAGTATAATTTTCCACTATCTTGTTTTCAAAAAACAATACAAAGATGTTGGTTTTCTATGTACTCCTAGTAATGAACCACCAATAACTCAGCACAAATTGCTTTAACCTTTGCAGGACACTGCTGTGGCTTTGGCTCTTTGTATTTATGGGCATTGGAGTGTTTCCAAAACAGTACAGGCATCGCCATCTCTTCCCTGCAGCGCCTGCGCCTTTATCAGCTCAAACAGCTGTTGAGACTTTCTAGGATCTGTTACAAAATGCACCAGCACCTGTTGTGCAAGGCTTCCTTACTATTTGGCCAACGCAAAGAACCACAGGACCTTGTTTGGTAAAGGTTATGTGAACGCAATGCGATATCTGATGTAATCGCTTGAGATTTGATACGAAGCTTTGTGATTGGTTGAGACATGACGCAGTGCTTTTCTTAAATGTATAAAAGCAGCAGGCAAATGCCTAGAAAGCCTTCAGTTATTTTTGCCGAGATACCTCAGACCTTTTGTTTGAATGAAAAGATCTCTGTCTCCGAGAGTCTTTTTAAATCACCTCTCGACTTCAGCAAAGAGACAACACTAGCTGCATCTCATGTCCCTTATTTGATAGCTCCTCGTTCCTTGGCTGTACCGCCAGTTGTTCCGTCCCTCTTCCGTGGAGGAAGCCACACATTAGCTTGTTTCCTCTCTCCTCCCATGACTTCCTCTCGTCTCTCCTGTGCTTCCTCGGTGGACGGACCAAGATGCGAGGAAGGGAAGCAAGTGGAGGAGCCGGGGATGCAATTTAGGAGAAGTGAGAAGGATCCACAGTCTGTGTTTTTTTTTTTTCCTTGGGAGACTATAGATTTTGCTTTATGATTTCTTCTTTTGCTGGCTCCACGTGAAATGTAAAAATGTGCCAAAGCTACCACCGAGAATAACCTCAAAGACCTGCACTGAGATAAGTTCTGCAAGCAGGGTGTTTGTCTTCATCAATTCAGGATGGATTTAGGTAAACTAGAAGCTTTGCTTGGAACTGCACTTGCTTGACAGACAGCTGTTTGTATACTTATAACATACTGTGATGTCCGTGTCTGCTGTGGGTGGAGGGTTTTGATGGGGATTGATTGAGGGAAGAGGCAGCCTTTGAGAAAATGAAAGCTCAGATGGGCCAATCTGGAATCTAGCTCCTTATGAGGTCATAAGAGGCAAGGTTACCTCCCCTTTCTCTGATTTATCCTCCCAGAGAATTTGGCCCACCCATGAGAGAGAGACATCATGACTTTCAAACGAGCAATGTGGCAGTTAGTCATGGCCACACCCCCAGCCTCCACCTTGCCCCCCACCCTCCACCTTGCCCCCCACCCTCCTCAAAAGCTACAGACTCAGAAATGGCACATACTAAGGAAAGCTCATTGTGGGACTGGCTCTAGTGGCTGGACTTCTGCACCAAGGCTGAATTTTGAGAATGAGACTTCAGATACAGTATTAGGGGACCACTAAGGTCTATATAAAAGAGACTTCAGATACAGTATTAGGGGACCACTAAGGTCTATATAAAAGAGACTTCAGATACAGTATTAGGGACCACTAAGGTCTATATAAAAGAGACTTCAGATACAGTATTAGGGGACCTCTAAGGTCTATATAAAAGAGACTTCAGATACAGTATTAGGGGACCACTAAGGTCTATATAAAGAGACTTCAGATACAGTATTAGGGACCACTAAGGTCTATATAAAAGAGACTTCAGATACAGTATTAGGGACCACTAAGGTCTATATAAAAGAGACTTCAGATACAGTATTAGGGGACCACTAAGGTCTATATAAAGAGACTTCAGATACAGTATTAGGGGACCACTAAGGTCTATATAAAGAGACTTCAGATACAGTATTAGGGACCACTAAGGTCTATATAAAAGAGACTTCAGATACAGTATTAGGGACCACTAAGGTCTATATAAAAGAGACTTCAGATACAGTATTATGGGACCACTAAGGTCTATATAAAGAGACTTCAGATACAGTATTAGGGGACCACTAAGGTCTATATAAAGAGACTTCAGATACAGTATTAGGGGACCACTAAGGTCTATATAAAAGCATCCAAAGAGCACCATGTCATGGGACTTTTAAGACTGCTAGCTACAAAACAACTTTTATATGAGAAAATGGTATTTGTTTACAACCATTAAAATGAATACACCACTAGAAATACTATTACATACTATTACATGCATATTCAGATTAGCATTATTTGATTTAAAGAGTAACTTGCCAAAATGTCATTTTGTGAATGTACCCGAGTAAAGATGGAAAACTCCTAAAGCTTAGTTCCATATAAATGCACGGCTAATTTTTTTTGTAGTTAGTGAAAAATAATATTGACGTAGTAGAAAAAGGAGCCTCGTATAAGAATGACATTTCCTCGTGGCAATAATAGCTAATACTTTGTGAATGTAGTGCTTACTTATAGATTTATTAAGAAACGTCTATCTATCTATCTATCTATCTATCTATCTATCTATCTATCTGGCTGTCTGGCTGTCTGGCTGTCTGTCTGTCTGGCTGGCTTTACGTCAGGAACTAATTAATTAGCAATTAAACTGACCGGATGTTGATACTTTGTTGTACGGAAGTAAGGCGGCTTTAGTGCTCCTACGTAGCTCCTCCATGTTTCGCTTTCACCAATTTCAGACGTCTTCAGTCCTTCAATTAAGTCACTTATCTTGAACAAGACTGTCAAAATGTATGTTTGTATGGATGTCTTTCTATGAATCTTTTGATGGTTATGTGACATTCCGCTAGTTAGTGCGGTAAAAATTGCAGTTCTGTATGTAATCGCTTTCATTTTGAGCAGACGACACGACATTTGCCAAATGCACTTTGTTGTTTTGGTAAACAAAACGTCTCAAAATGTCCATAGCATACAACATGTCGGTATTCACAGCATCTTCCAGATTATATGGATGGTGAATGCATTATCCGACTGTACGGGAAGGCATCACAAGGTAAACTGCAGCAGGAATGTGGTTTGGTGGTTGAAATGTCCTGTTAAAGGGAAGAAGAGGATTGATCATCATGAATGGATGTATCGATCTGGCTACGTTTACCGTAAATTGAAATCATGTCTCGTCCTCTTTGATTGCTTGATTTTGCAAAGCTAGCTACGGAAGCTAAAAGTTGTGTTTTGACAGCTCAGCTTGTCTGTAGGTAGGCTAGCTAACGTTAGCTAACACAGGCTTCTTTTTTAGGAACACAAACAACAAGGTGGGGGAGGCAGCTCAACTCTCTGGCTAACGTTACTCCCCTAATAGTCATTTTTGGGGTTTTTACTCAACTATGGTCTTCAGAAAGCAACAGTTTCTCCGTGGTAGTTTATGTTAATGTAACGTGAATGGAGGGGTAACGTTAGTAACGTTGAATGAAATTCAGTAACCGTAAGCCAATGTTTTTGGACAGTCTAGCTAACGTTAACGTTAGTTAGCAAGCTAGCTAGCTACATTTACAAAATTAGCTAGCTAGCTAATTGTCCTCGGCACACGGAGAAAGCCAAAGAAGGGACGGACTTAATGCTAACAGCATAGCCTTAGCTACCGACTAGTACGAATTGCTAGGTGCTAATTTTTACCGTATGTGTAACAGTAACATAAACTATTGTTTTAACGTTATTTCAATGGCCATTAAAGCATTTATGCTAAAGTTTTTCCAGGTCAAAAGTAACGTTAGCGACATTAACAACTTTGATTTACTTTTCCTTGAGTGTTGCCCCAGTATTTACAGTTTTTCATATGACTATTAAACCTCGTCAAAATATATGACTAGGTGTTTTGTATATATAAAACATATATTATAAACATATATTAACAGTAGGTCGGTTGTTAACATAACTATAGTCATTCATCATTGCTTTAGCACTAAATGCATTGAGTAACCCTTGCAGGTGAAAATAGTTTGCATTTATTTGCTAATGAATCATAATATTCTCATGCAATTATACACACAAATCCCTACATGCAAAACAGAGCAACCAACAATCCCAATAACCTGTCACACATAATAGGTGTGCGTTTTTATTTTTTTGTAAAAGTTTTCAGATGAATAGACTTGATTGGTGTAGGACCTGGCTGTGTCATGGCAAAGGGTTTACCTCATTGCATTGGAAGGGAGGCATTCAGTTGAGGTGTTGATTAAATGTTGTGGCCAGACAGAAAGGACAGATTGGATGACGCTTGAGGTTGATCCATTTGCAGCATATTTTCTTTTTTCTTGCACATCTTGCACAACAGTTCCTAATTATTTTGCTGTATCTTTTTTTCCTGTACAAGCTTCCTTTGTGCATTTGTGGTTGGCTGGTGTGCACATACAAGTATAGTGTACTATTCAGCTGCCAAAATATACAATGTTAGTAACTGGACAGTATTACAGAGAGGGTAACTATCACCCTGTCAGAGTACACTGTCATTTAGGGATGTAACAGGTAACGGTAAACCACGATAAAAATGTTGACTATAACAATTACCGTTTTCATTTAAAATATCATGATTATCACGGTGGATTACCACAGTGTGGAAACTGTGTGTTTAGTCCTTCCCAGCTTCATCCAAGTCTCCTGAAGTTGCCACGCAGGCGCACTGCGTAGCCTACAACCTGCGTTTCTTGAAGTTGGAATCATGGCAAAATGAGGAGAGGACAAAGTCTGAAGCATAGGCATATTTTGGTTATTATAACAATGCCAAAGGACAGTTGATTGAAGATATTTTTCCTGTCTGCATAACGTTCAGATTTGCACTGAACAAACTTCTGTGATACCGCGATAATACTGAAAAGCGTGATCATATTGGTCACTATAACAGCAAGGTTACATTTTCATCCATTGTCATTTGACAAGATGTCTTTGCATTTTGACTGTCTTGGTCAAAGCAATGATAAAGGAACCTTTTGTGTTGATGATAATGATTTATTTATTGATAGATTTAAATTTTAAATGATGATTACAATTATTTTTGATTGAGTAATCTCCTTATGCAAGTCACATAGTGGGATGTGGCACCACATGGTGTGAGGATTGTACTTAGTTTTGTAAGTTTGTTTTAGTAAATGTGCCAAATCGATTGAGAAAAGCTGTAGAAGACCTACCAACCCATTTGGGATAGATCCCAGTGGTTCCAGTCCTGTTTTGAATATTGCTGATGTTCAATTTTTATTTTTATTTATAGTATCAAATCATAAAAAGAGTTATTTCGAGACACTTTACAGATAGAGTAAGTCTAGACCACACTCTATAATTTATAAAGCCCCAACAATTCCAGTAATTCCCCCAACAGTAAGCATAGTGCAACAAGAAAAAGTCCCTTTTAGGAAGAAACCTGGGACAGACCCAGGCTCTTGGTAGGTGGTGTCTGGCAGTGCCGGTTGGGGGGGGGGGATGAACAGTGGAAATAACAGTCACGATAAAAGATAATGGAGCAGGGACTATAAAATGGTAGTAGTAGTTCATGTCATAGCAAGGCGCTGCAGGGCGTTACAGGGTGTAGCGTGGCACAGCAGGGCATAGTTGGACGTAGCAGGAAGCAGCAGGGTGTAGTGCACCAGGACCACGGCAACAGCTGCAACTAATGTTTACATCTGGACCACAGGTTGTCCCTTTAAGGCCTTGTAATTTTGCATTGCTTGTTGCAGCCCGGCTGTGTAAAGTTACCTGTTTGACTTGTACTGGGAAAAACTGGTCAACAAATTAAAATGAAGTGATGCTTAAGACATTTACACTCACCGGCCACTTTATTAGGTACCCCATGCTAGTAACGGGTTGGACCCCCTTTTGCCTTCAGAACTGCCTCAATTCTTTGTGGCATAGATTCAACAAGGTGCTGGAAGCATTCCTCAGGGAGTTTGGTCCATATTGACATGATGGCATCACACAGTTGCCGCAGATTTGTCGGCTGCACATCCATGATGCGAATCTGTTCCACCACATCCCAAAGATGCTCTATTGGATTGAGATCTGGTGACTGTGGAGGCCATTTGAGTACAGCGAACTCATTGTCATGTTCAAGAAACCAGTCTGTGATGATTCCAGCTTTATGACATGGCGCATTATCCTGCTGAAAGTAGCCATCAGAAGTTGGGTACATTATGGTCATAAAGGGATGGACATGGTCAGCAACAATACTCAGATAGGCTGTGGCGTTACAACGATGCTCAATTGGTACCAAGGGGCCCAAAGAGTGCCAAGAAAATATTCCCCACACCATGACACCACCACCACCAGCCTGAACCGTTGATACAAGGCAGGATGGATCCATGCTTTCATGTTGTAGACGCCAAATTCTGACCCTACCATCCGACTCTAGACTCATCAGACCAGGCAACGTTTTCCAATCTTCTATTGTCCATTTCGATGAGCTTGTGCAAATTGTAGTCTCAGTTTCCTGTTCTTAGCTGAAAGGAGTGGCACCCGATGTGGTCTTCTGCTGCTGTAGCCCATCTGCCTCAAAGTTCGAACAGAGATGCTCTTCTGCCCACCTTGGTTGTAAGTTATTTGAGTCACTGTTGCCCTTCTATCAGCTCGAACCAGTCTGGCCATTCTCCTCTGACCTCTGGCATCAACAAGGCATTTCCGCCCACAGAACTGCCGCTCACTGGTCCCTTTTAGGACCATTCCTGTAAACCCCTCTTGGTAGGTGGTGTCTGGCAGTGCCGGTTGGGGGAGATGAACAGTGGAAATAACAGTCACGATAAAAGATAATGGAGCAGGGACTATAAAATGGTAGTAGTAGTTCATGTCATAGCAAGGCGCTGCAGGGCATTACAGGGTGTAGCGTGGCACAGCAGGGCATAGTTGGACGTAGCAGGAAGCAGCAGGGTGTAGTGCACCAGGACCACGGCAACAGCTGCAACTAATGTTTACATCTGGACCACAGGTTGTCCCTTTAAGGCCTTGTAATTTTGCATTGCTTGTTGCAGCCCGGCTGTGTAAAGTTACCTGTTTGACTTGTACTGGGAAAAACTGGTCAACAAATTAAAATGAAGTGATGCTTAAGACATTTATAGCAAGGGTGTCAAACCCCAGTGCTTGATGTTTCTGGCGTCCATTTTAACCAGTTTCAGGTGTTTTCCCAGATGTGGATGTTGTATAATATATTATATATTATATTTTTTTCCATAATTATGGAAAAAGCTTTCAGAATTTAGTTTACTTGTACTCCTTGTCCTGCTGACTTGTGCTTGTCTCTGCCTAACCTACAGGTCATGCATGCAGCCGGGCCTCTAGCCTGCGCTTTGTACACCCCCAGCCCTTGAGCCGCTGTCCTTCCAGTAGGTGGAGGCTCTTCCTCCTTCTAGCCTCCGTTCTCTCCACTGCCCCCATCAGCCCCAGAGTTCCTTATGTTAACCCTCTTGAGCATGTTTTACTATATCTGTCTGCGGCGACGCTCCAGGAGTGGGACTCGAGGCGAGGCTCTGACCAGCCGGCGGGCTGTGGAATCTGGACAGCGGGCAGTGATGCCGGTCAGTGTGGAGGTGGAGCAGTATGCCAAGGAGGTCTTGGACTTCAGTTCCCACTATGGCAGTGAGAATAGCATGTCCTACACCATGTGGAACCTGGCTGGGGTACCCAACGTCTACCCCAGCTCAGGGGACTTCACTCAGACGGCTGTATTTAGAGCTTACGGGACTTGGTGGGAACAGTGCGCCAGTGCTCCGCCACCTTTCCGCCGCACCCCTAAAGGCTTCCATAGCCAGGATTATATCGAACTGGGCTTTGAGGAACCTGTCTACCCTACAGCAGTAGATGTGCTTGAGACTTATTACCCTGGAGCCATCGTCCAGATTCTGGCCTGCTCTCACAACCCCTTCTCCCAGAACCCACCTTCTGATGTCAGGTAAAGACCAAAAAAACACCACTAGACATTCTCAGTGATCCCATTAGTTCAAGGTTCTATTTTTTGTCATTCTACAACACAGGATTGCACAACAAAATGCAAGTTGTAGTCCTTTTTATTTTTTATTTTTATGGTGGAGTACAGAGGATTAGTTTAGAAGTCTTACAGCCGGAGGAAAAAAGCTGCTCTGAAGTCTGTAGTCGATTAACACTACTAAGAAAATCATGTAAAACCAGCAGGTGCACACAACTTTGAAGTAGAAGCCCGTCTTCTAGTTTTTGGAATGAATCCTGCTCTTACAAATTTAATACCTGACATTTGTATTCTTTATCAAATTGTCGTTCCTTCATTATTTTGCTTTTGTTTCTAAAACACGCCGCTGTGTTGTTATGGAAAAGTCCTCTAAAATGTGTCTGGTTTCTTTAGGAATATTGTTTCAATTCCAAAAGCATCCAAGCAGAACCGTACTCAAGTTTCCACAGTAAGGCACAAATGTAAGCCTGGCGTTTTAGTGATATATTCTAAAGAGAAAACTGAAAGCGGGGTAGTATTTTTTTATTTTCCCAATCAAACGCAGGAAAGCCACCTCATATTAAAGCTGATATCTGGAAGGTGAAAATTCTGTGTCACACGAGAGCGTGGTATTTGATTGATCAGCAGACATATTTCTAGCTTCTGATGACCCTGTGAGGTGCTGTGGGAAGGTGTAACCAACCTTATCGAATCACTATTAGCTACGAACCAGAAGGGACGTTCAGAAGTAATTCATCTTTTATTTCTCTCTAACAAACCCTGAGGTGCATACAGTATTCATGCACAACATTGAAATGACAGATCCCAAGATATCCCAATTTGTAGTTTGTGGAATTCTGTCACATCTTCCACAGAGGATAAGGTTTACAGTAAGTGACTAAGACATTGTATTTCTTAGGGCACAGCTGTCAAGTTGCCAAGTAAAAATGATTTATATTTGAATATGTTTTTGGATATGTAATACATGAATTGTCAGCAATCTCTTTTTCTATCATAAATCATGTTCTTTAGACAATCATATAATTATAATGAACTCCAGTTCCTTGTGTGATTTGGAAAAATATAGATTACATATCCTTTTTTGCAACCATGACACTAAGTAGGAAAACAATGTCGTCATCCTTTGGAGAAATTATTTTTCAAATGGGTTTGGCTGAAAATCAACACTTTTGTTGACACTTTTTATCAATGTTTTTAACTTTTTCTCACGATTTTTATCTTTCTTTTAAACACTTGTGATGCTTTTTTTCAATGTTTGTCACTTTTTTGTTTTCAACACTACGTAACACTAGCTTATTAACTTTAGTTTTACAGTTATTTTGGGAGTTTATGGTCAATAAACCTAATTTCTAGGAAATTATACATAATGTTTGAGTCAGAAAAGCAGAAATTAGGAATTATTGAGACTAAAATTAAATTAATGGATGTTGATGGATAATCATAGACTAGAATATGTCAACTTTTACTCAATACTATTTCAAAAACCACTTCAATTTTTTTTTTTTTTTTTCAAATGCTATGAAATGAAATAAGACGCCCCAAAATTAATGAAAGTAGATTTGTACTTGCCAAGGACCGTTGTGTGGAATCAATCATGTTATTTTGGGGAATTAAAAAGAACATTGATATAGGAAAACGGGTCGATTTGACCCGAGGACTACATGAGGGTTAAAAATTGAAATGAACAATCTGTTTAGTTTAATTTTTTTATTAATCTAGAACAATCAGCATGCTTTAAAAGAGAAAAAGAAGTCAAGCATATTACAAAGATAAAACACAATCATATACAAATCAATCCGATTCCATCATAGAACAAAAAAAACAGGATGAGTTGGAGGAGCAGAGCGAAACATAACAACATCCTGAACATTTTTTAAAAAGTCCTACCACTACTTTACAATATTCTGTATATGACAGAAAATAACAAATAGCAATGCATATACAGCATACAACAATTCATATAAAGTCATACAATAACTTACCATAAAACAACAACAAACAACTATACACTGTGTGTACATTCACATTAATATATTCAGTAGTGTTGCCGAATGAAGCTTCGTGAACCAGTGTCTTTGTTTTCTGAGCCCACTAGATGGCGCTCTCTGTTCAACAAAGGGTTGATAATACACTGAATTGCAATGCCTTAGACCTTTCTCTTAAAACCAAGAGCGCCATCTAGTGGGCTCAGAAAATAAAGACACTGGCTCACAAAGCTTCATTTGGCCATCACTAATATTCAGGTCATCTTTCTGTAATGGTCAAGTATTGTTTTCTTGAATCTATTTTTGAACTGTGTAATATTATGCCTCTGTTTGATTTCATTGTTTGGACCAGTCCACAGTACCAAAAGAGTATGGATTCGTAACCAGTGTCAAAATGAACATATTGGGACCTTAACCAGTTGTCAGAAATGTAAAAATACAACAGTCTATTATAATCCAGCTGTTATCACGGTATAACTCCTATTCTCTGTAAGCAGTATGGTCAGCAGAAGGGAACAAAAATAGTTCATTACTGTCCATCCATCATCCTTTACGAGTCATTGTCGTTTTTTTCAGAGTTCATTGCACATTGGATTCAGTGCATGAGGCTCACAGAACAAGCTTAGAAACACTAAGCCAACAGCCAAAGATGTGAGACAAAAGTCAAGGAATGCAGTTATGGATGTGTTGTTATGAGCCATGTTAAGCATTACAATGCCACTGTTGAGTGGTAATAAAAGACTGCACAGATCAATTGGATGACCCAGAAATCAACAGTGTTATAGGCCCATTTTTAGGTTGAGAAAATACCCTCCTTTTGTGGCTTTACACAGCTCTTTCTTTTGTCCAGGTGGGAGGTGCTTTGGTCAGGGGAGCCGACCAAGGTGCTGACACCCCAGGCTCGGCAGTTTTCCCCTAACATCAAGCATATCAACTTCCCCACCAACCTGCTGCGCTTGGAGGTCAACAGCTCTCTGCTGGACTACTACACCGAGCTGGACGCTGTTATTCTGCGTGGGGTAAAAGAAAGGCCCATGTTGGCGCTCTACAAGATGCCTCTCATTGACATCAATGACCTGAGCGACAGCGAGGAGGAGCTGTCTGACGTGGGATGTTCATTCAGACAAGGAGGCGACGGCAAGCACCAGCGGACAGGCAATGGCTACTTTGACAAACTGCCCTATGAGGTAATTACAGATGTGTACACTGAATCGTTCAGGCCCAATTGAAGGAGTAGATACACAACATGACCACACAATTCAAGTTTTGCTACTCAAAAATGATTCCGTAACTCCTGTCCGGGATTAGAGGTAGATGCAAAGACTGCATAGTAAGGCCACATTTCTATCACCTCCCGGTCGTAGCTATAGTATAGTATAGATCATAAACCCCGCCCCCTCCATGTTAGTGAATGGGACGTGGGCCAAACTAAAAAAGTCAAAGCACACCAATTTTTTTCGAAAGAAGGTTTACGTCATTTTAGGTAGTTCTTATCACACTGTTTGTTCAAGTGTTCAATTTATGGATAAATTTGGTTATTTTACGCTATAAAAACAGGGTGAAACGTCATGATTGACTCACGATTGGGCGGAATTTCACTATCTTGACTCCACCGCCCGATCACTACTACGCATACTCTAGCTCCATCTTTTTTACAGTCAATGGTCCGGACATTGGGGTAAGGATATATTTAACCAATAAATATTTGGTTAAGCTGTTGCTCCAGTAATTACTTTGAGAAGTATGGAGGTCCCATCACTCGACGGGAGTTTTCTGGCGAGTTTGTACCGTGGTGCATTGCTATGATGGCAGATTTGCACCATCATATTTTTATTTTTAATCTTTTGCCTGTGTGTGTGTGTAACAAGCGTAGTGTGCAGGTGTTGTGCACGAGACTAGGCACAGTTCATTAATGCACTGTTAAAATAAATGCATGATAAATGAAATGCTGCGTTATTGCCTTTAGATCAGGTTTTTGTTGGTCAAAGGCGCGATCACTTTCTGCTGCCTCAAGGTAGCAATAGGCTAAGAATGCACCTGAACACACCTCCCTGTAAGACCAGCACGCTCATGGGCGTAAAGCTATTTAAATGACGTGGGCGCAGGACCGGAAATTAATAATTGCGTCGGTCTTAAAATAGCAAAGAGTCGAGCACTTTTCCTTCCTCATGAACCATTTGCAAAGCCGGTGTTCTGCGTTGTTTACATTCATGTTTACCAGAGGGGAGTCTTCTTCCTTACCGCCACTTGTATCAGTGGAATTGTGTGAAACCATCGGCAGAGCTGTGTATTGCACAATGTAGGCGTGTCCTTGTGCATGGGACAAACGGGGAACCCACTCATAGAAACACTGCTCCACAGCGCCATTATAGGTCAAAAACTCTGCCGGATCCCTTTAAGCCAGTCAGTGTGGGAGTGCTTTTAGCATTTAAGCATGAAAAGGCGCAATGAACATTTCAAATTTACAGATGTAGTAAACTGCATAACCTTCCAGTCAGAGGTTTTCATTATTATTATGGTGCACTGTAGGCCTGAAAATTGTTTTTGAATAATCATTTAATCTTTTGACTATTTTTGCAATAATTCAGTCTATGTAAAGTCATTAAGTAGCAGCCAAACGTAGCTCTAAAAAAATGTACTGCCGATGATGATCATAAATTATAATACACCCAGAGGCCGTTGGCTGCAGCTAGCCCCAAAATCACAATATGTGCCCTTGAGTGTAAAAATGCACACTGTATTAACCATTATTCCACACAGACACGTGAACATTGTGGCTTGCACTCATTCTGACACTTGATCTCGTGTGCACTCACGGACACAGTCATTTTCATGACATGCAGACGTATCACGTTGTCTGAAGCGAGCTTCAAAACAACGGCAGTGCTCTTGATATTCATTCTCTTATCTCCTCTCCAAACCGCTGCCATTAACAGCAGTCTTCACAACCGCCGTGTGTTTGTTTCAGAAACACAATATAGCTATTATCTGTCAGCTGATACCCGCTTGAACACCGTGTATTGTTAATCCACTGCAACACACACTTACACGAGCACAGTCATTCTTTCTCTATGAGAAGCACACAAACACAGTGCAAAACAAGCCGGCTCACCTCTCCACTGATCCTGCTATCAGTGCTTTGTGTCCCAGATAAACACTATTCAGATCTGCCTGACACAGGGGACGCAATTAACATTCTCTAGACTACTCTGTTATTCTATGCTCTCTACTAGGTTCTACTGAATCTACTGAAAATTGGGTTTTGAATCCGATCATGGGATCCAAATTTAAAATTGGTTTCCGTAGCGGCCGCATTACTTCCAGGCGCGTGTTGTGTTAAACTGTAATAAATTGTAAATCACCATTGAATCAAAATAAAATGTTCCTCTGAAATAACAATGTGACCCCGTTGCAACTCCACCCTTCAAAGAATCGGAATTGAGAATCGATAGGAACTGGAATCCAAAGGAAGAGTCAGAACAGGAATGCCCAACCCTAATCCAACCTACAGTAACAGCACTAGTTTTGTCTGTCTTTCCCCCTTCCCCCTTATCCTCTCTCCTACCCTACCCCTTCTCCCCATCTTCTGTCCTTAGCTCATCCAGCTGATACTGAGCCACCTGACCCTGCCAGACCTCTGCCGTCTGTCCCAGAGCTGTAAGCTGCTGCACCAGCACTGCTGCGACCCACTGCAGTACACCCAGCTGAGTCTGCAGCCCTACTGGGCCCGGCTGAGTGACGCCTCCTTGGGACACCTGCAGAGCCGCTGCACCCTCCTCCAGAGGATCAACCTTTCCTGGACGGGAAACCGCGGAGCGCTCACCCTGACCGGCTTCAGCAGGTCAGACTGTCAGCGGGAATACATGGAGATGACTTTGGGAAACTAGCAAATAAAAAATAGCCTAATTTTGGAGGGTTATTTAACCCCCTTCCTGACAAGCTAGCATCACATATGTTCCATGTTTGGACTTTCTGGATCGATTTTGGATCATTCATCGATTACAATTTGAAAAATCTATTTTTCAAACCCAGAAATGAATAATCTCTCCTTCCTCTTATGTCTTTCCCTCTCCATCTCTTCTTCCCCTCAGCTTCATGAAGGCGTGTGGTCTCAGCCTCGGCTGCCTGGAGCTGTCGTGCTGCCACTTCCTGAACGAGGCCTGTCTGGAGGTCATCTCTCAGACTTGTCCCGGGCTGCAGGAGCTCAACCTGTCCTCCTGCGACCGCCTCCACCCGCAGGCCTTCGCACACATCTCTAAACTAACACGGCTCCGCAGGCTGGTGCTCTACCGCACCAAGATAGAGGTAGGCCCGGTCAAATGTGGATCTGGGAAACCACAATCAAAATGGCATTTTTTACCTTGCACTTACATCTGTTCTGTCCAAATACAACATGTAGGCTATAGATTGGTTAATGATATGTTTGTATCCCAAATGGCTGCCCTGGCCATTTTGTAATATTGAATATGCAGGTTGCTTAGTTACCTAATAGACATCCTAGGCTGCAGTTCTTCAATTTCACAGTTATTTGCCAGTAGTGCTTAATACAGATGAGATATCATGCTGGGAAGTTATAGCAGTGGTCTGTAATTTTTGAAGAAGTCAAACATGTCATGGAACATTTCCACTTGATTATTGGAATATAATAGAATAATGAGAGGTGTAATTCACAGAAGGAACAGGTCAGGCAATTTGATCCATTTTCTGGGAAACTTTTTGAATAATGGGAATTTTGCAAACAGTTCCATAAACAGTATATGTGGAATTTGCGTAGTTGTCATGGATGTTCAAAGTAAACATTATTCTGATCTTTTATAGGACATCTTGTCCATGTTTGATTTAATGTGCTTCAGAGCTCATTCTTGAGATTGGAAACAGAAGCTGAAATAAGTTTTAATGACAATAAGCAAACTTCATCTGCAGATGAAGACTGTGTTATATGTTATATGTTTTTTTTAAGGTTTGTTTTTGCTTTCTTGTTTCTTCTGTAACAATGCATGTACAATAGAAGCAGTACATTTCCTGTGTACTGTATGTCCATCTTCTTTCACCACTATGATGTAAACTGGCCAACAGCACAAGAAGCCAAGTCATCAGAAGTCAGTTTTAAAGATAAGATCCTAGACTAATGAACATTATTATCAATTTTGTTTCCTGCAGTGGTTATTATTTTCCCTCTTGTTTGCAGACGTTCTGCAGAGCAAATGTACGTAGTGTTGGTAAAAGAGGTGTTTGGAACAAAACACTATATACTTTTGCAGTTTCTGCTAGTTAGCTTGCATGAATGTCGGTGTATCAAGAAACTACAGTATGTCTAAAGTAAAGTAAGCCTAGTCTTCCAGCCTTTATGTTTGTGACCCTTTACCGCCAAGTCACAAGCCCTTGGCACAGGTTGCCTACAGTAGGCCTATGAGCTGTAGGTAGTCAGCCAAAGAGTAATGTTCCCTTTTCAGATAGTTCATTTCAATAGTTTTTAACCCTCATGTTGTCCTTGGGTCAACTTGACCTGTTTTCCAATATCAGTGTTCTTTTTAACTACCCAAAATAACATGACTGATTCCACACAACACTCTTTGGCAAGTACAAATCTCTACTTTCATTAATTTTGGGGTGTCTTATTCAATTTTATAGCGATTGGAGAAAAAGAAAATTGAAGTGCTTTTGAAATTGTATAAAGTAAAGATTGAATCAAAGAAATAGTAAAAATAACCCTTCAGACTTATTTTTGCCCCCTAAGCTGGTCCTAAACCCAAGGTTGGGAAGAATATCTTTAGCTGCTGGCTTCATTTTGTCCTTTACATGGCTTCATTAATAAGACAATACATGTTTAAGACCTGCCCTAATGTCAGACTCTGACTAATGATCACAGGCTGCTCATTTGACGGTGCGTGTTTTGGGCCGTAGCTCATTTGATGTTGTCTTTTAAGATGAACCGAGTCAACTCGGAGCCCAGGGGGTCTTTAAGACACGTCCTGCATGTGTTCAGGTTCAGGCCTGTCTGACGTGTAAAACCGCTGTATTTTGTTTTGGTGTTACACCACAGCGTTTCTCCATTGTTTGTCATGTTTCAGAGCGGCGTTGTATGCACGAGCCGGTGTCGAGTTTCTGCGGTGGAGCCTGGCAGCATGCTGCAGGTTGTTTGTACTCAGGCAGACAGAGCGAGCTGTGTGTCTGTTTGAGGCCCTGACATCTCAGCTGTCATTACCCTGTCACTGCTTTAATTAAATGGCTAGCTCGCTGGAGAGAGGCGTTTATAAAGATGCCAGCCACAGGCTCGAGCACACACACACACACACACACACACACACACACACACACACAAACACACACCAAATACACACAAAATACACACAAATACAAAAGGCTTTCACTTTCATGTCTGACACTTTCTCTTGTCACTGAGGTACACGTGTTGGCAGTCGCAGTGTTGAATTCCCATATCTCCAAGCTGCAGGGCCACTGGAGAGGTCTCTTTCCTTACTACGCTTGATTTTGTGAAGAGATGTAAAAATTAGCCGTTGCACCGTATTATATTCCCTTAACTACAATAAGTGTTACCTGAGTGCCCCAGGCAGCAGACTGATCAAATCACTTAGGAAGGAATTTGGATGACGTGGCTGGACATGTTACTGTTATTTAAAGGTATATTGTAGGGACAACAGGCTTTTGCGATACATGGGTGCCGGTTCAATTTGTATTGCGATCGATAGTATTGAGTATTGCGATTTTCTTTTCTTTAACAGAAACCAAAAGGTTGAATAATACACTTCTAGAGACAAAGATGTACATAACATGTATTTTCTGCTTTCTGTCTGTTTTGAAATGGATATGATGTTGTCGCCGTCAGCGGTACCGTAATAACCGAAAATATTTAGGTGGTAGGTAAAAATAAACTATATCGATTCTAGGCAAAAGTATTGATTTTAAAAAATCTATACACAAAAAATCACGATACATTTGATTTTTGAATTTCTTTCCCACCCCTGGTACATTTCAATGTATACCTTTTTTAGATGTTCAATCCTATAAGATGATTGTCTGTGGTTTAGTTTATTGGTGAACATGTAGCTTCAATACAGCCGTTATTAAAGTGATGTTTCCTTTTTTTCTGACTTTTCTGTGTTGTTCCATTGTTTCCAGGTTTGTTGTGATGTCCGGATTGCAAGCTGTAGGTTCTTAGATATTACCAGCTTACCAAACCCTGAATGGATGAGATTAAATAAATATATGCTGTAATATGGGTAATAAAATGACAACTCAGCATCTTGTCTTTGTGTTTGTTGTCTCTGCAGCAAACAGCTATTCTGAGCATCCTGACTTTCTGCATGGAGCTGAGACACCTCAGCCTAGGGAGCTGTGTGAGGGTGAGAATGCACAAACACACACACACACACTGGAAGAAGTCCAAATAAAGCACAGTCTGTTAACCCACCATGTGGTCTTTTTTGGATAGCAGCTTGTAAGATAAGATCAGATAAGCCTTTATTGTCTCCTATAGGAGAAATTCCTCTTAGGCATTTGAGAGAAACGAAATTGCGACACATCGCGCATAAACACACAATAAACATACAGTTAACCTACATAGAAACATAATCATACATTATCTCATCCAGTGGTTCAATGAACATCTAATAAACATCACACAATACCCCCCGACCTTTCCTCACAATCACAGAAGAACGGAAGAGAACCCACAACACATCCTCCCCCTCGTATTGCACTTCATTTTTGATAATGATTGCACATTTCCTGTTAACTCATCCTGTGGTCAATTATGTCTGTATTGCACAATGCCCAATTGCATTATATCATATCAAATTATACTGTACCTGGGACTGCTGGACGTAGCAGGGGACTGTAGAGCATAGCAGGTTGTGGCAGGGCATAGCAGGGTGCGGAGCAGGGCTAGGATTTAGCCACCCTAATCCAAGGAAAACTTCTGGGCAAAAAAAGACAAACTTAAGGACTCCAGAGCTAAGTTAGTAGCAAGAATTTCTGGGACATGAATGCACACAGAGGGAAAGAGAGAGGACAGCGGAGCTCAGTGTCGCAGTCTAAAACTATAGAAGTCTAAAACTAAGAGCTAGTGCAAGGCAAACCTAGGTTTTAAGTTTACTATTAAATGTGGGGACGGTGTCTGCCTCCTGGACCCAGACCTGAAGCTGGTTCCACAGGAGAAGAGCCTGATAGTTGAAGGCTCTGACTCCCATTCTACATTTTATAGACTCTAGGAACCACAAGTAACTCCTAATTTCCACCGGTTGCGGAACGTCTGCGGATCCGTTCAGGAACGGTGGCGGAGTCATTAGCTGTCCATCAAAGTCAATGTGTTTATTTCCACTGACTGCAGACTGACTTCTACTGACTGAGCGCAGTGCTCTAGTGGGACAATAATTTATTATGAGGTCTTCAAGATATGATGGTGCTTGACCATTTAGAGCTTTGTGGGTCAGGGGAAGGATTTTAAATTTAATCCTAGATTTTACAGGAAGCCAATGTAGAGAAGCTGTTACAGGAGAAATATGATCTCTTTTCTTAGATCTTGTCAAAACACGCCCTGCAGCATTCTGGATCAGCTGGAGAGTCTTAAAGGTTTTATTTGAGCAACCTGGTAGTAAGGATTTCCAGTAGTCCAGCCTGGAAGTAACCAATGCAGGACTCTTTTTCAGCATTGTTTTGAGACAGGATGTTCCTAATTTTGTTATTAATGTTACGAAGGTGAAAAAAGGCTGTCTTGAGGTATGTTTTAAGTGGGCAATATGTCAGGGCAGGGCAGTACCATCAAGAGTAACTATATCTTTGGATAATGTGTTTAGGTGTTTAGGGCCCAGCACATTAACTTCAGTTTTGTCTGAGTTTAACATCAGAAAATTGTAGGAATTGTTTCCTAACAATAT
Organism: Percina caprodes; assembly: GCA_013375575.1. NCBI lineage: Eukaryota > Metazoa > Chordata > Actinopteri > Perciformes > Percidae > Percina > Percina caprodes. The sequence continues at coordinate 135,447 of JABXJD010000320.1, read as the reverse complement.
TGCCTAGAGGAAAGCATATATTAGGAGAATAGAATTTGTCCAAACACTGAGCCTTGTGGAACGCCATGGCTAACTTTAGGGGGCCTGGAGGATTCTTTGTTAACGTTAACAAATTGAGATTGATCAGATAAATAGGACTTAAACCAGCTTAGTGTGATTTCTTTAAAGCCAACTAAATGTTCCAGGTTCTGTAACAGGATGGTATGGTCAATTGTGTTGAATGCAGCACTAAGATCTAATAAGACAAGTACGGAGACAAGTCCTTTGTCTGAAGCAGTTAGGTCGTTTTCACCAGTGTTGTCTCTGTGCTATGATGCATTCTAAATCCTGACTGAAAGTCCTCAAATAAACTATTGCTATGTAGAAAATCACGTAACTGATTAGCAACTACCTTCTCAAGGATTTTGGAGAGAAAGGGAAGATTAGATACAGGTTTAGAGTTGGCTAAGACCTCAGGATTGAGGGGATTTTTTTCAGAAGAGGTATTATCACAGTTACCTTAAATGACTGCGATACATAACCTGTTAATAAAGACATATTGATCATATCTAGTAATGGAGTGTTAACCACGGGTAACGCTTCTTTAAGTAGCCTCGTTGGAATGGGGTCTAAGAGACAGGTAGATGGCTTAGCTGAAGAGACCTTTAACATTAAATCCAAGTACTGTATATGTCAGGTCTTGTAGTTCTTTCTAGCGGTCCTGCGATTAAAGGTGAATCGCTAGAAGTTGAAGGCAAGAGGTGATGATGATCAGGAGGGTCTGGCTAGTCCACACAGTATTCCGGTATTGGAGAAAAACGTGCTCTGGTTTATTGGCATTGATTTCACAATCGTCATGGGTGGCGCTAAAAAATAGCAAAATAGTCGTATGAGAGAAAACTCAAACTGGACAGATAGTCTAGCTAGCTGTCTGGATTTACCCTGCAGAGATCTGAGGACCAGGTAACCATAGTCCTCAGAAATCCACCAGAGTTTAAAATTCCAACACAAAAAACAGAAAATACTTGCATGCGGCGGTATTTCCTGCGGCACCGGTGCAATCTTGGAAATGGAACGTCAGAGACTACTCTCTCCCTCACCTTGTCACTAGCTTCCTACTAGTTTATCTCTAATTGATGGGTATTTGATGCAAATTATAATGTAGCAATTGAGAAAAGGTGAAAGAAATTTAGTACAGTAGAGTGCTCTTTCTTAAGCATTTAGTGTCATCCTTTGCAATGGAACTACAAAATGACACAAAATGACTCTTTCAGCCAAAAGTTGTACTATTCATCCAGTGCTATCGCATACAAATGTTCTGCATGCTGTCATTTTGATAGGTAAAGTGCCTGCACTGGCTGTGTGGCTATTAAATAGCATATTATTTTTTTTTGCTTTCATCTTTGGATGAAAGGATGAAATATGGCCAACATTAACTGACACCAAAGAACAATAACAGCTTTGAAAACACAAATCAGTTCTTTCTGGTCAAGGTGTTCACTGCTGCTTTGTTCTCTCTTGAGAAAGTCATGTTATGTCCCTCAAACCAGCCGATGCAGCTAAATAATAAATAATTAATGATAAATAAATAAGTTGCATTTCAATTTCTTGCTCAAAATATATAGGACAATTGGAGGAAATGGGCTAACAGCATCATTTTCTCACTCCTGTATGACATCCAGAAGGCAAATGATTGAATTCTGGGACTGTATGGCATGCCACATAGGAATCATATGATTTTGTGACAACAACATTTGAGAGTTGCATATTCAGAGGGTCCATTTCAAAGCTGATGTGGACCCTACGAAGGCCCTGCATGCATGTTAACTGTTGCCTGTGTCCTGTAGATTGATGACTATGACGGTGTGGCCAGTATGCTGGCTGCTCGCTGTCGCTCACTCCGCTCGCTGGACCTGTGGCGCTGCAAAAACCTGACGGATCGAGGCCTGGCCGAGCTCGTCTCTGGCTGCAGGTAGGCAAAACTAAATGGGTTCAGTGCTGTAAACAATGTTTATCTTCTCAAATAAGCAGTATTGAAGTCATTTATCCATCCATTTTCTTGCTTTGTCTGTGCTGGAACAGCAGTGTCCTCCTCTTTTGTGATGTAAAACAATCTAGCAGATGAAATGTCTTACTACGCATTGTACAGACAATGAGCAGAGATCTTCAACAGGGGGTCCGGGACCCCTAAGGGGTCCTTAGAGTTACTGCAAGGGGGCCACAAAATGATTGTTAATTTTCAAACATGTCCATGTTTAACATGAATCCAACATATTATTAGCAAATACACTATAAATATGCCTATTTGTGGAAAAAAAACACATTGATGACATGCTTACTGGCCAATAGATAAAGTAGTCTCTAAGGTAGCCGTCCACAGATGCAGTTAATCCTGAAGATTCATTGGGCCACATGCATAGATGTAAAACATGTTCTATATCTAAGGCCACATGTACGTTCAACATTAAAGCTGTAGTGCGTAGTTTCTGTCTCCCCCATGAGGAATTCTAAGTAATGACAACAACACTGTCGTGTGATACAGCCTTCTGTGATCTCGCACGCGCCCCCACCCCTCCTCAACACAGTTGCTAGTATGCAAGGAGGACACGGAGGATTAAAAATAATAATAATAATGGGCTTCAGAAGAGGTCATTATCTTCGCTCGAAATTTCTGCTTGCAAAAGTCACCGGACGACCCAATTTTCTGAACACAGTCATACTGAGAGATACAGCGAGAGTTGTGTGGAGCTTTGTAGCAACTCATATGGCAATGGCTTGAATGTAACGGACGTTCATTAAAATCAAAGTTACGCACTAAAGCTTTAAAATATTATTTATAACATCATGTTAACAATTAATATATATTTCTATAGCTTAGTATTATATGCACAACAAAAAAATAAAGGCTTTAGGCCGCCCTACACGTTATTGTAGGCCCAGTTTAATATGCAACCTGTTTTGTCTGTCTCTCAGTTAACCCTTGTGTTGTCCTCCCGACAACAACGGACAACAATTTGACATTTTTGTCCCTTTTTCAGTTCTTAGATTTCACTAACACCACCTTACTACCACTAGTTTTATCCAAGGTCAATAACCCTCATTTATATAGAATTACACCTAATATTTGAGTTAAAAAATCAGAAACGATGAATGATTTTGACTAATAGTTAAAATCAGAGGAACTTACTGTCGTACTCGTCAGGATTGGAAGCGATCAATTGTATTTTCAAAGAACATTGTATGGAATCCAATCCATTTTTTGTGGTAATTTGGTTAAAAAGAAATCCGTATTTTAGATATAGACGTTTTTTAAAGGGGTCAAATTTGACCTGAGGACAACATGGGATCCTTGGCTTAAAAACAGTTTAAGACCCCTGGGAAAGGAAACCAATGTTGTCAGTGATTACCTTGTATTTGTTAAATCACTATCACATTAAGGTTATTATCAGTTTTCACAAGGCAACACAATAATGACACAATAATCCCCATTTATTTGGATTGCTGCTATTAATGCAGTGAACACATTATAACCGTAAACAGCTTGCAGCTGTAGACCACAGAGATCTGTTTTTGTGTGAATGTGTGAATCTGTGGACGGAGTAACTCCAGTGCTCTTCTGCACGGTGTGTGTGCCTGCTCAGGATGCTGGAGGAGTTGGACCTGGGCTGGTGTCCCACACTGCAGAGCAGCACCGGATGTTTCCAGCACCTCGGCCGCGGCCTGCCCCGCCTGCGCAAACTCTTCCTCACCGCCAACCGCACCGTCTGCGACTCAGACGTAGAGGAGCTGGCCGCCAGTTGCCCCTTACTGCAGCACCTCGACATACTGGGTACGCTCTGACCTCACACCCATGTGGGTGTCTGTTGGCATAAACCTTCGTCATTTATTTCTTTGTATTATTCATTTGTTAATATTTAATTAGCTGCTACCATGTTTTTCATATAAACTTGATATTTAGCAGTATGGCTGCAGCTAACGATTAATTTCATTGTCGATTATTTTCTTGGTAAATGGAGCTCTTGTTTGGTCTATAAATAACAGAAAATTGTTGATCATTGTTCACCAAATCTCAAGATAACATCCTCAAGTGTCTTGTTCTGTCCACAATTCAAAGATATTCAGTGTACTAAGAAACCAAAAGAATATTTACATTTGTTCGAAACATGTTTTTAGGTCGGGTAGAATCTATCTCCATTGGTCCTGTTCGTTTGTTTCATGGCTGTACTAACAGCTGTAGCGCGCTGGGTTTATGTTTTTTTTTTTATATATATATATATAAAAAAAAAAAGATGTTGTGATGAAGTGGGAAATTAGCTATAGACTGAAACCGTTTTTTGTACCAGGATATAAACTTGCTAACTTTGCACCAGCAAGTTGTGTTTTCAGCTCACAACAGAGAGCTCCATGCTACTATATCACTGAGGACTGGCGGGTTAAATGAGTGTGCCATGCAGAAACACAGCGGACCACCTTGCAGGTGGATGCGGTGGACACGGGCTCAGACATACACGCCGCGCACCGCTGTGTACTGTTGGTTGTGCAAACAGGAAAGTGGCAGCATGTGACAATGTACGGTACAGGTACACAGGTGCAGCAGAATTAGCCAAAAGGCTATTTTTCATCCGTTGTCCCTGGATAGATCTTAAAATTGTCTACCTAAAAAACAGTGAACAATACAAATATAAAAAAAAAAACTCTTCAAATCCGTTGATAAACACAGTGTACATGTTTGCTATAATACAGACATTATTGATCGGTTAACAAGGGTCGGCAATCGTTCAGAGAACAATGCCCTAAATTAGCACCCATATTTAATTCTGCTGTAAAATTTGGCATTTTAACATGAAGGTCTAAGGGGATTAGTCTCACATTGTCAGACCGTCCTCCACAGCGCAGCACAGGAGGGTCTGGTTAGTAGTAAAACCTGCTCTGGTTTATTGGCATTTCTTTAAACCAATCACAATCATCTTGGGGGTTGCTAAGCAGCGGGCGAAGCCGCTGGAACATGTGTACTTTTTAAGGTTGTTTTAGTCGTGCAACAGAGACTCCGATTGGACAGATGGTCTAGCTAGCTGTCTGGATTTACCCTGCAGAGATCTGAGGACCAGGTAACCATAGTCCTCAGATTGGACAGATGGTCTAGCTAGCTGTCTGGATTTACCCTGCTGAGATCTGAGGACCAGGTAACCATAGTCCTCAGATTGGACAGATAGTCTAGCTAGCTGTCTGGATTTACCCTGCAGAGATCTGAGGACCAGGTAACCATAGTCCTCAGATTGGACAGATAGTCTAGCTAGCTGTCTGGATTTACCCTGCAGAGATCTGAGGACCAGGTAACCATAGTCCTCAGATTGGACAGATAGTCTAGCTAGCTGTCTGGATTTACCCTGCAGAGATCTGAGGAACCATAGTCCTCAGAAATCCACCGGAGGTTAGAACGCCAACACAAAGAAACAGAAGGTAACGGTCATCCGATAGAAAAGAAGGCGGAAATTCACATCACCAAAGCTATCCTGGAAGTGGATTGGTGGCCTCAGTTGTTGACATTTTTATTTAATTTACTCAGAAATTTGCAGATGCCGTCTCCTTTTGTAGCTTTATCGCTTGTATTTATATTAAATTTTGTATTGTATCTTCTTATGTGACCCATCAGGGACGCGGTTGGTGAGTGCTGCCTCACTGAAGAAACTCCTCCAGTCTTGTCCACGGCTTCTCCTCCTGGACGTCTCCTTCTGTTCGCAGATAGACACGCGGGTCGTCCAAGAGCTCTCCGGCCTCTTCCCCAAAGTGGCCATCAAGAAGAGCTTCACTCAGTGACCCCAGCATTCTCATTTCCACAGTCCAGAGGAAGTAAGAGGAGTGAAGTGCTCGCCAGCACACACTGCCCCAAAGCCAATAAGAGGCAGGTCAGATGCTGTCGGAGATTGCTGACCTGCCTGCGTCTGTATCACCGGCACAATCTTCTTTTAGCGTGTCAGTAAATAAAGCAGTTGTACTGGGTGAGGAGGTTCTTTGGATTATTGGCGGAACGGAAACCACTACAGACTCCCAGTCACAGGATTATAGAACGTGAGACTTTGTTGTTGTTATTTTTATTTTTTGGACACTTGAAATCAGGGTCGTTGCAGTAAAGCTGCTACATCTTCCCGGAATCTGATTCACCACTTATGTATTGCCAAGCAACACAAGGCTGGGAAATATGCCTTGGTCCTGGATGCCAAACACAAAACAAATTTGTGAGCAATCCTCCCTTGAACATCTTGTTAGGACAACAAAAAGGGACAAAAACAAGTGTGAATCATACTAAAAGCTGCCGGAGGATTAGGTTGTCACATATTTAGTTAAAATGTTAATAATTGGTAACGTAATTAAAGGTCAGGGCTGTGGTCAGTGCCTTGTCAGAAGGTGCAACATTCACGCTGGCTGTTTTAATTCATGAGGGTCATTCTGAAGGCATCTATCAACATCAAGCCAGTTTGTTTTTAATTCTAAGAACCGCTTGATACATACTTGATGCTGGTGTGTTAAAAGGAATCAGTAGAGTTAAAGGTGATAACGAAGGCGTGAACGCAGCCGTGTTTCACACGGTGTACTGTGTGAATTGTGTCAACTCAACGTTGCAAGTAAGTATCAGTAACTTGTTGCGGCAAACTGCCTGAAGAATCGTACGCAAAGGTCCTCACGTTGAAAAGAAACACAACATCAACTGTCCTTGCACCGCATATGTGAGAACTTGTGAAAAAGCAGACTGAAACATTTATTTTTAATTTGAACGTGCAATATAAATGACAGAAGTAGTCAAAAGACCCAGATCATCAAATCAGCAACAGACGGACTAACTCATTTGAAGTAAAAGCACTGAGAAGTAAGACATTTCAACAGTCTAAAACCCAAAGATGTACAATTTACAATGATAGAAAAACAAGAAAAGCCGCAAAATGACTGAATCAATTAGTGAACTATCCAAAGTTGCAATTCATTTCCTGTCTAACGACTAACCAATCAGCCAATCAGGTCTAATTGTCATTGCCAAACCAGAGTCTCCAGTAAAATATATAATCTGATAAGGATATATTAACAGGGCTTTTCCTGTTTGTTGTTGTTTTTTTTGTTTTTTTTAGGGCGCTTTGGACAGATGACGTCATACGCTCATTTGCAAATAAGTGACGTCATCGTGCAATTATTTGCATAAAGCTCAGTGGTTGTCCGTGGCAGCGAGGCGCTTGTAACTAAAATGAGAATAGCTGGACCACCTTAAAGGTCAGCCCACCTTAAGTTAGTTAGCCTGTGCTGAAGTTGTCGCTAGCTCTCTAGTGCTAGCCCATTAGCCCTAATTAGAAAAGGGCTGTGTTGGCGTTGTAGATGCCTTCTTCATCGAACATATGATACAGCACCTAAATAAACAGGGTCTTTTTTTGCTGTTTTTTTTTTTTTTTTGGAGACTTTTCAACATTTCATTCTGGCCAAGTAAGAAAACAAATCAGGTCAGACGACCAAGACCAAAGTTAACAGCAGTTGGATTGCTAATTGTGTACCTTAGGTCACACCGACCGTTCTTTTCATTAGCCGTTGTTTTGGCTTTGTCATTTCAAGGCAATAACAAGTTTTGTCGCCAAACATGAATGATGAAGCTTAAAAAGCCACCAGTTTCGCAATGCTTTCATAATGTTGCATGCTTTCCTGTTGTCATTCACACCGAGGGCCCTACGCGCACGGCGCGAAGCGCCTGGCAGGTGCGTTCAGGGCGTGTCCAAATCCACTTTTGCTAGTTTGACGGCGGAAAAAAGGGTCCGTGCGCGGGCGCATGACTCAAAACGGTTGAACTTGGTGTCTTAATTAATCATAGGTGTGTTTTGGGCGTAACATGCAATCAACCAATCAGTGTCATCTCCTTTTAAAAGCCAGGTGCGTTTGTACCGTGGCACATTGCTATTATGATGACGGATTATGTACACCGTCATATTTTTATTTTTAATCTTTCGTGTGTGTGTGTGAGACAAGCATAGTGTGCACACTGTGGATAAGCCTAGGCACATTTTTACTAATGCGCTGTTAAAATAACAGTGAAATGCTGTATTATTGACTTCAGACCAGGTTTTTGGTCAAAGGCGCGATCATTTCCCACTGCCCCAAGATAGCAATACGCCCAGAACGCACCTGAACACACCTCCCTGTAACACCAGCACGCCCATGGGCGCAGGTGTATTTGCTAATTAAACGACGTGGACGCAGGATGGTCTTAAAATAGCGTAGACACGTGCGTCTGGCTGCGCGGCGCCGGGTGCGAGGTAGGGCCCTGTCTATTGTCTGTCACTGCTGTTTGACTGCAGCCACCTACGTAAAGTACTTACCTACCAAAATGAAGCTCCACCAATGGGAAGGAATACTGAGGATCAAGTTGAGGATCGTATGTTAAACAGTGTAAATACTCTATGTGACCTCAGTATTTGTCCTGAAACTCAGGGGTTTGAATATGGCTTGTTTTTGTTCTACACATATTTTGCTCTAAAAAACCAGCACAACAGACATCTTCACAGAGCCAGACTTGAGTCTCCTTGAGGTTATCTGTCGGCAGTGATGCTCTTAAACAACAAGCACACACGACGCAAATGATCAGTCAGCACTGATGGAACCGAGGCAGAGAAACGCCAGAGCTCATCGGGTGTGCACTGTTGCAGTAATTGTATGATTGTGGAAAAAAAAAATATTGCTGTTTCTGATTATTTCATTTTTGTAAAATGTGAAACTACAGTTTCAGTGTGGCAGAAGTGCTTAAAACTTAGACCTTTTTTTTTTTAAAAAAATTCTTTTAAGCTCTGTGCCTTATACTCGTGTCTGAATGTGGTGTGATGTCCATGCGGTCTAGATTGTAGTGAATGGCTTTGCTTTTATGCCCTTCAACCAAAGTAATACGCAGAAACCTGGTCTGATGTCCCATAACTATATCTGACCAGTTTAAATGCCATATACTGTACATCAGCCATGGTAATTAATATGCAAAACATATTTATTTGTGATAAAAAAATATATTTAAACATGTTATCCTTATATGTATAAACAGTAATACACATTTTGAGAAAGATATTGTTTTTGTTTTTTGTTCCCAAATGAGAATAATATAGTATAATAATAATAATAATAATAAGGTGAATAATAAGGTGAGCACAAAGACTGGAAGGACATCTTTAGCTTAGCTTAGCTTAGCACAAAGAATAGAAGCAGGGGGAAACCGTTAGCCTAGCACCATCAAGAAAATCTGCTTCCAAACCAGTTATTAGAGTTTTGAAATGAGTGAATTCATTTTTTTTATTTTATGTTTTCAATTTTTTAGAGTGCATTAGTTTTATTTTGTGATTTTTAAAGTTTTTATGAGAAAAGCCTTGATTTATAGTAGCTGAAAAGGGTTAGGGTGAAAGAATGCATGACATTCAATATTGTTTATTTTAATAATATTTTCACTGCTAGTTTGACTTTTAGTCTTGGTTTATGTTAACTACAATAACTCTGCTCCCAACAAGTCAAAAATGATCTTAAATCTTTATTAAACGGCCTAGTTGAATACTCGATTCTGATTGGTCAGTAGTGCAATCTACGGCCTGTTATTTCTGGATCAGACCGTTGCTAAGTTTAACACACCGTTGCTAAGTTCACAGGCTGTTGCCATGGACAGAATTCTGATCATAGACTCTAGCAGACTATTTTTAAATCAATTAAATTATTTTTTAAAATCCAAATTACTGCCCTGTCAGTAGATCCCAAAGGGAGAAAGAGAGGGTGGAGGAAATGTAGAGCGGGAGTGCTAACAGCGCTAATGGCGACAGTACAAACAAAGCATAAGTTAGCTCCGCGGTTAGCTCAGTCGCCAGGGCGACCCGTGTCTTCCGCCGGAGAGCAGAGCTCATCAGCGGTGAAGTTAACCGTCCCGACTCTGCGGGTAACCTCTGTATGAGTAGCTGTGTAATAGGCTGTGTAATAAGCCGTGTATCGCTAATTAGAACCCCTTCAGGCTGAATCAAGACCCCCTCCTCCATCACCCTGTTGGTGTTCTAATTCTCAATAATGCCGGCTCGCTCTACATTATCCATTACTTATTGAACAAAGGCAGAAACAAATGCAGAGTGTTTTAGAAATAGATAGCCTTCCTGTCTTTGTGCTAAGCTAGGCTCAACCATTGTCCTGGATGCCCAGACTTCAAGATGTCATGCTTCTAATTTAATTCCGGGTGTGATAGGAAACACCAAAATGCGGCGCTGTCCCATTAAAATTGCATTCACGTTGAAATTGATATATTTTCAGTTTATTTTCGAGTGGGTGTGGTAATAATGACGGACCAGCCCGCCAATTCAGATGATGCAAAAAATGACTTTAGGGAGTCAGTGGAAATCAGCTAGAAGTGCACACATCACATGTCCATGTCCCACCCACATCCAGGCAGTCATTTCTAGTATTTGAGATAATTACGTCTCAAATGACTATACCAATGGAAACACCAACACTGTGTATAGTGTGTACAGCAACTATCATCAACAGCTTTTCGATGTTACAGGCTCAGTGTCTGACCCAATGAAGCAGTTTGGTTCAAACTCTGCTTTTCTGTAATGAATATGCATTCTGTCCGCTCCCACTCTGGATGTGTGATCAACATTCGTGCCATCGGCAGGACGTGCAGCGGTGCTCCCTGCGCTGCCGTGTGAAAGCCGCCGTTGTGTGACAACAATGTGCCTCGGTCATGATGAAACTGGGTGCTTCACTTTCACCGCGTTTGAAAAATAAAATGCTATAAAAGGCTGATACAGCGGCCTCTGTGTCTGTGTGGCTCCTTTTAATGCTTACAGCCGTCGTTATCTTGGAAGATAGATAGATACTTTATTCATCCACGAAAGGAAATTTTAGGCATCCAGTAGCAAGACAACCACAATACGACACATATATCACACATGCATAAGAAAAAAAAATAAAAATCACTCACAGAAATGCAATGACCGTGATAAGGTGAGATACTATGGCAGACTGTGTGTAATGATAAGTGAAAAAGTGAACAGTGCAGTAGATCATGGAAGGACATGGATGTAATAATAAATGTGACAGTACAACATTGCAAGAATTAGCTTGCTAATATTTCATTTCCCATAGTAAATGTATTGTTCTTATATAGCGACAACTCAAAGCGCTTTTACACCGTACAGGAAGCATTCACCATTCACACACTGTAGCTGCCATACAAGGTGCCACCTACTCATCAGGTAACACACATTTACACTCCGATGGGGTAACTCGGGGTTCAACGAAGACTTGGACAGGGGTCTGCAGGGCCAGGGATCGAACCACCGAACCTTCCGCAGCAACCTTTTTTGGCTTATGACCCTTTAAAACTGAACTTTTGTTGATCCTTTATTTCAGGTCATGTCCTCGGTATGGATGTGAGTGATGGGGAGTTCAACCCAAGTCTTAATTTTCCTTCTTATATTGTTTCATTTGAAGGATTCTTTTGGGGTCCCGGGGACGTGAACGCATCCCTTCTTTCACAATAGAAAAAAATTCGAAAGATTTTCTTTTGCATCCTATTAATCATGTTGTGGCCCCCGCAGCTTTATCTGGAGACCCCCTGAGGGGTCTCAACCCCTAGGTTGGGAGCCACTGGAATACAACAACAACGTCTTTTTGTGCCATAAAGCAAATCAAAAAATTTCCCACCAACTCTTATTTCAGGGCCAGGGACCTTTTAGAGACATCCGACTTATTGAAAAGTATTGGAAATACTGACCTTACATCTTTGTTTCTTTAGAATAGAACAAAAATGGACTGAACTGAGTAATTTGGTGCCTTTTGGGATGTTTTTAACAATTTGTGAGATTAGGGTTGTGGCCATTCTGGGGGGTTTTCTGAACAGGAAACGTGTCTGAGAATTTCCACCGATACCTTCCACAGCAACAGCCGCCGCCCCAGTATACTCAATTCAGTTTTATTGATACAGCGCCAAATCACAACGACAGTTATCTCACAGCGCTTTTCATAAAAGAGCAGGTCTAGTCCGTACTCTGGGATGTTATTTACAGAAACCCGACAACAACAGAAAACCGTTACGATGCTGGAGCCAGAGTCGTGTCAGTGTGACTGGGAGGAAAAAGTAGGCTCGTCTCCCGAATCCAAGTGAAAACTACTGGCGAAGCCATTAGTCAGGATGACTGACTGGATAGTAGTGGGTGGTGGTGGTGGGGGGGGGGAGAAGAATCATCCGTTTTGCCTTAACCCTCTGCCATTTTACAGTCTATTAATACCACAGAGAGAAGTGACATTAGCTTGTCTTCTTAACGGCCTTTTAATGAATTGTTTATGCCTAGTTTAATGATGTATATTGTGGCCCTGTAATGTGCCCTAATGACGGAGAACGAGGCGGCCTCGGCTGAAGTATTAATTTGGACTGCCTCCCCAATGATTATTCCTCAGCCAACAACACCAGCGCTGCTGCTGTGCGCGAGTATGGATACGAACGTGATTCATGGAGGCTTTCCGCTTTGTGCTACGGCTTGATTTGTTGCTGTCACACCACTCTATAAGACTGTGATACATCCGGGGTTGGGGTGGGGGTCCACAGCAATTAGTTCAGCTTTTTATTTGTCTTTCAAGATCTGACAGATGAAGCTTGAGGAATCTGCAGGGGGAATATATGGATGGAAATATTGTGCCTGAATAATAAATCCAGCATTAAAATGTAAAACATGGGAAGGGTTAAGGAGGGGGGGGGGGCTGGCGCAAGGTCGCCCTGCGCTTCCTTCATTTCTTTTTCTTTCTTTTCCTCTACCTTTTCTTACGTTTTGGCCCTTTTTTCCACTTCTTTTTACATTTAACGCTACGTAACACTAACTTATTAGCTTTAGTTTTACAGTTATTTTTGGAATTTATGGTCAATAAACCTCATTTATGGGAAATTATGCCTAATGTTTGTGTTAGAAAAGCAGAAATTAGGAATTATTTTGATTAAAATTAAAGGAATGTATGTTGATGGATAATCACAGACTGGAATATGTCAACTTTTACTCAATACTATTTCAAAACCACTTTTTTCAAATGCTATAAAATTGAATAAGACGCCCCAAAATTAATGAAAGTAGAGATTTGTGTGGAATCAATCATGTTATTTTGGGCAATTAAAAAGAACATTGATATAGGAAAACGGGTCAATTTGACGCGAGGACAACATGAGGGTTAAGTAAAAGTACTAATGCCACACTGTGCGAATACTCTGTTACAGTACAAGTCTCACATTGAAAATGTCACACACATATCATTAGGAAAATGTACTTAAAATGTTAAAATATGTTTTTATTTTTAAATATATTTAAAAATCTTAATTTGTAACGTAGCTAGGAAGCTGTCAGGTTAATGCAGTGCTGTAAAAAGTGCAGTATTGGAGTAGAAGTAGAAAGTGAGCATAAAAAGAACAAGTAGCTCAAATGTGTACTTTAGTACAGTACATGAGTAAATGTACTTTCCACCACTGCAAAACCACATGAGTGACACCAGAACATACTTTAACAAATATGGCAGCGCCCCCGCCGGTGCATTAACAGTCTTCTGTTCAGTATGACTCGTAGTGGTGTGCGTCCTCGGGCTGGGACTCGACAGGTCCCAGACCTGCCTGAGGGAGGCCTCACTGTGATACCCATCATTATGTGGCTTGGTGTTCCTTCTCTAGTTTCTCCACTCAGACTCTAATAATGAAGACATCCCTGTCAGTCCCTGCACTGCTGCGTCTAAAGCTTATTATTTATGTTTTTGAGGATATTGAGAATGTCAGCGCTGAGTCCCTTAAATCCATCTGAATACTATAATCCATAGGTAGTTTTTGAAGCGCCGGTGATGGCCGATGTTTCTTTGGCCAAGTCGGAATCCATGAGGATTTTCATTTGTACATTTGTTTCAAACTGTGATACCCTTTGTGTAATTACAGAGAATTCGTCACCCTGATCTGATGCTAGCGGTGCAGATAACGCCGGTGTTTCTCAAAATGAAGACGGGGTGCATCATTACACTCACAGCAAGTCATTGCTTGTCCTTTTTTTTGCTTAAAACTTGTTCTTTTTGAAGGCAAAGAATACATTTTGCAGAAATTTGTTCCATAGAGGCTCCCTACCTTTTTTTTGGCTTGTGACCCTTTAAAACTGAACTTTTGTTGATCCTTTATTTCAGGTCATGTCCTCGGTATGGATTTTTTTGGGGGTCCCGGGACGTGAACGCATCCCTTCTTTCACAATAGAAAAATCTAAAGATGTTTTTTTTTTTTTTTTTTGTATCCCATTAATCTTGTTGTGGCCCCCACAGCTTTATCTGGAGACCCCCTGAGGGGTCTTAACCCCTAGGTTGGGAGCCACTGGAATAGAACAACAACGTCTTCATGTTTTCCATAAAGCAAATCAGAAAATTTCCCACCAACTGATTCAGGGCCAGGGACATTTTAGAGACATCCGAGAACAAAAATGGACTGAACTGAGTAATTTGGTGCCTTTTGGGATGTTTTTAACAATTTGTGAGATTAGGGTTGTGGCCATTCTGGGGGGATTTCTGAACAGGAAACAAATATACGTGGGGGGGGCTTATACACTGTCCCATACTATCATCCTAAAATCTGCAATTTTATCTGTTTTTACATGTTTAACTGTTTGTAACTGCTCTTTAATGTTTGATTTCCTGTACTGCACTGTAACTTTTAAATTAATTGTTTTTATGTAAAGCACTTTGAATTGCCCTGTTGCTGAAATGTGCTCTACAAATGAAACTGCCTTGCCTTGCCTAAACATATATGTGAAAGTTGGAGTATGTTGAATGGTAGCCTATATACGGTCTTGAAAGTTTCCCCCACTTTAATTGTGTGAATGCTGATAACTTCACTGTATTGTTATCCAGTTATTCCGTATATATTTTCGGTCGCCTACTACTTCTGCATACTTTCAGCTACAAAAACCATTCAAATCTCTAAAATCTTCAGCTCTTTAAGGACAGCTTTGCTTGCAATCAACTTTTCTCTACCATTTATACTTAAAAAAAATAATAAAAAAATATTAACATTGAGGGTACAAGCCGCCGTAATGGAGGAGGGGGGCTGGCGTCTCCCTTAGAGATAGGGTGAGAAGCTCAGTCGTCCGAGAGGAGCTCGGGGTAGAGACGCTGCTCCTTCACGTCGAAAGGAACCAGTTGAGGTGGTTCAGGCATCTGGTGAGGATGCCTCCTGGGCGCCTCCCTAGGGAGGTGGTCCAGGCAAGTCCAGCTGGGAGGAGGCCTCTGGGAAGACCCAGGACTAGGTGGAGAGATTATATCTCCAACCTGGCCTGGGAACGCCTCGGGATCCCCCAGTCGGAGCTGGTTGATGTGGCTCGGGAAAGGGAAGTTTGGGGTCCCCTGCTGGAGTTGCTGCCCCCGAGACCTGATACCGGATAAGATGGAAGATGGATGGATGGATATTGAAAGTCAATGGAGCAATCTTTAAATCCTCTTCAGGTTTCTGCCACTTATAAATGCTGCTCCTCCCACCTACAGACGTCATTCAAATGTAAAATTATCCACAAAAAATACATACTTCAACATACTATTCTAGGACTTTCTATCACTTTTTTCCAACATACATGACATTTTCATGGCTTTTTTTCAAAATACAATACTATGACTTTTCTATCACTTTTTTTCCAACATACTATATATACTATGATTTAGTATACTGTACATAATAGCCTTAGTACTGCTTTCAACACACTAATAGATTCAATTGGTTTTAGCCAGAATGTTCATAATGCCACTCACTGTTTTAACCACACCCTCGACCTCGTGCTGCCATATGGCATCGAAATTGAAGCTTTACTAATATTTCCACAGAATCCTTTATTATCAGACCGTTTTTTAATCACTTTCAAATTCTTACCACCGAAATTAGATAAAAGCTTCTACACTAGACGTCTATTTGACAGAGCAAAATTTAAAGAAGGTGTTCCAACAGCATCTAACTCAATGCCCTAATTGATAATTTTGTAGATGGTGCTACGACCTGCCTACGGACGACTTTAGACTCTGTTGCCCCCCTCCTCCCCTCAAAAAGAAGATGATGAAGCAAAGGAAATCAGCACCATGGTATAACTCCCGAACTCTTAAAACAAATCTCGTGAAAACTTGATTTATTAACAGGTTATGTACCGCAGTCATTTAAGGTAACGGTGAAAAAAAAGACCCTTGATCCTGAGGTCTTGGCCAACTATAGACCTGTATCTGATCTTCATTTAGTTGGCATTAAAGGAATCTCACTAAGCTCTTTTAAGTCCTGTTTCTCTGAGCGATCTCAATTTGTTAGTGTCAACGATATATAGGATAGATGCTCAAGTTAGCCATGGTCTTTGTATATTAGAGTGTGGTCTAGACCTACTCTATCTGTAAAGGGTCTCCAGGTCTTCATCCTGCTACGTCCTGCTGTACCTTGTGATGCTGCACAGTGCCCTGCTATGCCATGAACTACTACAAAGAACTACTACAAACTGCTATTTTTTTGTGACTGTTATTGCCACTCTTCATTCTAACCCCAACCGGTCGTCAGACACCGCCTACCAAGAGCCTGGGTCTGGGTCTGGGTCTGGGTCTGGGTCTGTCCCAGGTTTCTGCCTAAAAGGAAGTTTTTCCTCGCCACTGTCGCACTGTTGCTTGCTCTGGAGGGAACTACTAGAACTGTTGAGTCCTTGTAAATTATAGAGTGTGGTCTAGACCTGAAGTGTCTTGAGATAACTCTTGTTATGAATTGATACTATAAATAAAATTGAATTGAATTGATAACTGATGTTATGATTTGAAACTATAAATACAATTGAATTGAAGTAAGGCTTTTTCTCACTTTTTTCAACATACTGTATTATGACTTTTTTGTCACTTTTGTCCGACATACTATACTATGACTGTTTTATCTTTTATTTTTTTACTTACTATTCTATGACTTTTATCAACATACTATACCATATCTATCTATTTTAATGGCTGTTATCAACTTGCTCGATATAGTGGCACAATGGTTCAGTGGTAAGTAGGCTCTGCAAGTTCTGACCCCTAGTTCAGATTTTTTAATTTGACTGCCTTTTTTAACACTGTTTTTGACATATTATACTATTTCCTACATACTATACTATGGCTTTTTATCTCTTTTTCCAACATACTATACTATTACTTTTTTCCAACATACTATACTATGACTTTTTCTGACAGACATTTTAATGGCTGTTTTCAACTTACTCTATATAAATGTGGGGCTCAGTGTCTTGCCCAAGGACACTTCGACATGGGACTGCAGGGCCAGGGATTGAACCACCAACCTTCCAATAGGCAGGCATTCAGATTCTGATCTCTAGTGCAACTCCCAAACTTTTTTCAACATACTATACTTTGGCATACTTTTCAACCACTATACCATACTTTGACTTTATAAAAATACTAACTGGTCTGGTGCATTTTGTGTGGAGTTTGTATGTTCTTCCAGATTTTCTTTGACATACTACACTAAGACATTTTTCAAAATACCATTCTCTGCCTTTTTTATCACTTTTTTTGACATACTACACTATGAGTTTTTCCTACATACTGCACTATGAGTTTTACCTACATACTACACAATGAGTTTTACCTACATATTACACTATGAGTTTTTCCTACATACTACACTATGAGTTTTTCCTACATACTATACTATACTATAAGTTTTTCCTACATACTACACTATGAGTTTTACCTACATACTACACTATGAGTTTTTCCTACATACTACACTATGAGTTTTTCCTACATACTACACTATGAGTTTTTCCTACATACTACACTATGAGTTTTACCCACATACTACACTATGAGTTTTTCCTACATACTACACTATGAGTTTTTCCTACATACTACACTATGAGTTTTTCCTACATACTACACTATGAGTTTTACCTACATACTACACTATGAGTTTTACCCACATACTACACTATGAGTTTTTCCTACATACTACACTATGAGTTTTACCTACATACTACACTATGAGTTTTACCTACATACTACACTATGAGTTTTACCTACATACTACACTATGAGTGTTACCTACATACTACACTATGAGTTTTTCCTACATACTACACTATGAGTTTTACCTACATACTACACTATGAGTTTTACCTACATACTACACTATGAGTTTTTCCTACATACTACACTATGAGTTTTACCTACATACTACACTATGAGTTTTACCTACATACTACACTATGAGTTTTTCCTACATACTACACTATGAGTTTTACCTATATACTACACTATGAGTTTTTCCTACATACTACCTTTACCTACATACTACACTATGAGTTTTTCCTACATACTACACTATGACGTTTTCCTACATACTACACTATGAGTTTTACCTACATACTACACTATGAGTTTTTCCTACATACTACACTATGAGTTTTTCCTACATACTACACTATGAGTTTTTCCTACATACTACACTATGAGTTTTACCCACATACTACACTATGAGTTTTTCCTACATACTACACTATGAGTTTTTCCTACATACTACACTATGAGTTTTTCCTACATACTACACTATGAGTTTTACCTACATACTACACTATGAGTTTTACCCACATACTACACTATGAGTTTTTCCTACATACTACACTATGAGTTTTACCTACATACTACACTATTAGTTTTTCCTACATACTACACTATGAGTTTTTCCTACATACTACACTATGAGTTTTACCTATATACTACACTATGAGTTTTTCCTACATACTACACTATGAGTTTTACCTATATACTACACTATGAGTTTTTCCTACATACTACACTATGAGTTTTACCTACATACTACACTATGAGTTTTTCCTACATACTACACTATGACGTTTTCCTACATACTACACTATGAGTTTTTCCTACATACTACACTATGAGTTTTACCTACATACTACACTATGAGTTTTTCCTACATACTACACTATGAGTTTTACCTACATACTACACTATGAGTTTTTCCTACATACTACACTATGAGTTTTACCTACATACTACACTATGAGTTTTACCTACATACTACACTATGAGTTTTACCTACAAACTACACTATGAGTTTTTCCTACATACTACCTTTACCTACATACTACACTATGAGTTTTTCCTACATACTACACTATGACGTTTTCCTACATACTACACTATGAGTTTTACCTACATACTACACTATGAGTTTTTCCTACATACTACACTATGAGTTTTACCCACATACTACACTATGAGTTTTTCCTACATACTACACTATGAGTTTTTCCTACATACTACACTATGAGTTTTCCTACATACTACACTATGAGTTTTACCTACATACTACACTATGAGTTTTACCCACATACTACACTATGAGTTTTTCCTACATACTACACTATGAGTTTTACCTACATGCTACACTATGAGTTTTTCCTACATACTACACTATGAGTTTTACCTACATACTACACTATGAGTTTTACCTACATACTACACTATGAGTTTTACCTACATACTACACTATGAGTTTTACCTACATACTACACTATGAGTTTTACCTATATACTACACTATGAGTTTTTCCTACATACTACCTTTACCTACATACTACACTATGAGTTTTTCCTACATACTACACTATGACGTTTTCCTACATACTACACTATGAGTTTTTCCTACATACTACACTATGAGTTTTACCTACATACTACACTATGAGTTTTTCCTACATACTACACTATGAGTTTTACCTACATACTACACTATGAGTTTTTCCTACATACTACACTATGAGTTTTACCTACATACTACACTATGAGTTTTACCTACATACTACACTATGAGTTTTACCTACATACTACACTATGAGTTTTTCCTACATACTACACTATGACGTTTTCCTACATACTACACTATGAGTTTTACCTACATACTACACTATGAGTTTTTCCTACATACTACACTATGAGTTTTTCCTACATACTACACTATGAGTTTTTCCTACATACTACACTATGAGTTTTTCCTACATACTACACTATGAGTTTTTCCTACATACTACACTATGAGTTTTACCTACATACTACACTATGAGTTTTACCCACATACTACACTATGAGTTTTTCCTACATACTACACTATGAGTTTTACCTACATACTACACTATTAGTTTTTCCTACATACTACACTATGAGTTTTTCCTACATACTACACTATGAGTTTTACCTACATACTACACTATGAGTTTTCCTACATACTACCTTTACCTACATACTACACTATGAGTTTTCCTACATACTACACTATGACGTTTTCCTACATACTACACTATGAGTTTTTCCTACATACTACACTATGAGTTTTACCTACATACTACACTATGAGTTTTTCCTACATACTACACTATGAGTTTTACCTACATACTACACTATGAGTTTTACCTACATACTACACTATGAGTTTTTCCTACATACTACACTATGAGTTTTACCTACATACTACACTATGAGTTTTACCTACAAACTACACTATGAGTTTTACCTACATACTACACTATGAGCTTTTTCTACATACTACACTATGAGTTTTCCTACATACTACACTATGAGTTTTCCTACATACTACCTTTACCTACATACTACACTATGAGTTTTCCTACATACTACACTATGACGTTTTCCTACATACTACACTATGAGTTTTTCCTACATACTACACTATGAGTTTTACCTACATACTACACTATGAGTTTTCCTACATACTACACTATGAGTTTTACCTACATACTACACTATGAGTTTTCCTACATACTACACTATGAGTTTTACCTACATACTACACTATGAGTTTTACCTACATACTACACTATGAGTTTTACCTATATACTACACTAT
This sequence comes from Percina caprodes, assembly GCA_013375575.1. Taxonomy (NCBI): domain Eukaryota; kingdom Metazoa; phylum Chordata; class Actinopteri; order Perciformes; family Percidae; genus Percina; species Percina caprodes. Next base: position 114,523 of record JABXJD010000320.1, on the reverse strand, counting down.
GAGTTTTCCTACATACTACCTTTACCTACATACTACACTATGAGTTTTACCTACATACTACACTATGAGTTTTCCTACATACTACACTATGAGTTTTACCTACATACTACACTATGAGTTTTCCTACATACTACACTATGAGTTTTACCTACATACTACACTATGAGTTTTACCTACATACTACACTATGAGTTTTACCTACATACTACACTATGAGTTTTTCCTACATACTACACTATGAGTTTTACCTACATACTACACTATAAGTTTTACCCACATACTACACTATGAGTTTTTCCTACATACTACACTATGAGTTTTACCTACATACTACACTATTAGTTTTCCTACATACTACACTATGAGTTTTCCTACATACTACACTATGAGTTTTACCTACATACTACACTATGAGTTTTACCTACATACTACACTATGAGTTTTACCTACATACTACACTATGAGTGTTACCTACATACTACACTATGAGTTTTCCTACATACTACACTATGAGTTTTACCTACATACTACACTATGAGTTTTACCTACATACTACACTATGAGTTTTTCCTACATACTACACTATGAGTTTTACCTACATACTACACTATGAGTTTTACCTACATACTACACTATGAGTTTTCCTACATACTACACTATGAGTTTTACCTACATACTACACTATGAGTTTTCCTACATACTACACTATGAGTTTTACCCACATACTACACTATGAGTTTTTCCTACATACTACACTATGAGTTTTCCTACATACTACACTATGAGTTTTTCCTACATACTACACTATGAGTTTTACCTACATACTACACTATGAGTTTTACCCACATACTACACTATGAGTTTTCCTACATACTACACTATGAGTTTTACCTACATACTACACTATTAGTTTTTCCTACATACTACACTATGAGTTTTCCTACATACTACACTATGAGTTTTACCTATATACTACACTATGAGTTTTTCCTACATACTACCTTTACCTACATACTACACTATGAGTTTTCCTACATACTACACTATGACGTTTTCCTACATACTACACTATGAGTTTTTCCTACATACTACACTATGAGTTTTACCTACATACTACACTATGAGTTTTTCCTACATACTACACTATGAGTTTTACCTACATACTACACTATGAGTTTTTCCTACATACTACACTATGAGTTTTACCTACATACTACACTATGAGTTTTACCTACATACTACACTATGAGTTTTACCTACAAACTACACTATGAGTTTTACCTACATACTACACTATGAGCTTTTTCTACATACTACACTATGAGTTTTTCCTACATACTACACTATGAGTTTTACCTACATACTACACTATGAGCTTTTTCTACATACTACACTATGAGTTTTTCCTACATACTACACTATGAGTTTTACCTACATACTACACTATGAGTTTTACCTACATGCTACACTATGAGTTTTTCCTACATACTACACTATGAGTTTTACCTACATACTACACTATGAGTTTTACCTACATACTACACTATGAGTTTTACCTACATACTACACTATGAGTTTTACCTACATACTACACTATGAGTTTTACCTATATACTACACTATGAGTTTTTCCTACATACTACCTTTACCTACATACTACACTATGAGTTTTCCTACATACTACACTATGACGTTTTCCTACATACTACACTATGAGTTTTCCTACATACTACACTATGAGTTTTACCTACATACTACACTATAAGTTTTTCCTACATACTACACTATGAGTTTTACCTACATACTACACTATGAGTTTTCCTACATACTACACTATGAGTTTTACCTACATACTACACTATGAGTTTTACCTACATACTACACTATGAGTTTTTCCTACATACTACACTATGACGTTTTCCTACATACTACACTATGAGTTTTACCTACATACTACACTATGAGTTTTTCCTACATACTACACTATGAGTTTTTCCTACATACTACACTATGAGTTTTTCCTACATACTACACTATGAGTTTTTCCTACATACTACACTATGAGTTTTTCCTACATACTACACTATGAGTTTTACCTACATACTACACTATGAGTTTTACCCACATACTACACTATGAGTTTTTCCTACATACTACACTATGAGTTTTACCTACATACTACACTATTAGTTTTTCCTACATACTACACTATGAGTTTTTCCTACATACTACACTATGAGTTTTACCTACATACTACACTATGAGTTTTACCTACATACTACACTATGAGTTTTCCTACATACTACACTATGAGTTTTACCTATATACTACACTATGAGTTTTCCTACATACTACCTTTACCTACATACTACACTATGAGTTTTTCCTACATACTACACTATGACTTTTTCCTACATACTACACTATGAGTTTTTCCTACATACTACACTATGAGTTTTACCTACATACTACACTATGAGTTTTTCCTACATACTACACTATGAGTTTTACCTACATACTACACTATGAGTTTTTCCTACATACTACACTATGAGTTTTTCCTACATACTACACTATGAGTTTTACCTACATACTACACTATGAGTTTTTCCTACATACTACACTATGAGTTTTACCTACATACTACACTATAAGTTTTCCTACATACTACAATATGAGTTTTACCTACATACTACACTATGAGTTTTTCCTACATACTACACTATGAGTTTTACCTACATACTACACTATGAGTTTTACCTACATACTACACTATGAGTTTTACCTACAAACTACACTATGAGTTTTACCTACATACTACACTATGAGTTTTACCTACATACTACACTATGAGTTTTACCTACATACTACACTATGAGTTTTACCTACATACTACACTATGAGTTTTACCTATATACTACACTATGAGTTTTTCCTACATACTACCTTTACCTACATACTACACTATGAGTTTTACCTACATACTACACTATGAGTTTTTCCTACATACTACACTATGAGTTTTACCTACATACTACACTATGACTTTTTCCTACATACTACACTATGAGTTTTACCTACATACTACACTATGAGTTTTACCTACATACTACACTATGAGTTTTACCTACATACTACACTATGAGTTTTTCTACATACTACACTATGAGTTTTACCTACATACTACACTATGAGCTTTTTCTACATACTACACTATGAGTTTTTCCTACATACTACACAATGAGTTTTACCTACATACTACACTATGAGCTTTTTCTACATACTACACTATGAGTTTTTCCTACATACTACACTATGAGTTTTACCTACATACTACACTATGAGTTTTACCTACATACTACACTATGAGTTTTTCCTACATACTACACTATGAGTTTTTCCTACATACTACACTATGACTTTTTCCTACATACTACACTATGACTTTTTCCTACATACTACACTATGAGTTTTACCCACATACTACACTATGAGTTTTTCCTACATACTACCTTTACCTACATACTACACTATGAGTTTTACCTACATACTACACTATGAGTTTTACCTACATACTACACTATGAGCTTTTTCTACATACTACACTATGAGTTTTTCCTACATACTACACTATGAGTTTTTCCTACATACTACACTATGAGTTTTACCTACATACTACACTATGAGTTTTCCCTACATACTACACTATGAGTTTTACCTATATACTACACTATGAGTTTTTCCTACATACTACACTATGAGTTTTACCTACATACTACACTATGAGTTTTTCCTACATACTACACTATGAGTTTTACCTACATACTACACTATGAGTTTTCCTACATACTACACTATGAGTTTTACCTACATACTACACTATGAGTTTTACCTACATACTACACTATGAGTTTTTCCTACATACTACACTATGAGTTTTACCTACATACTACACTATGAGTTTTACCTACATACTACACTATGAGTTTTTCCTACATACTACACTATGAGTTTTACCTATATACTACACTATGAGTTTTTCCTACATACTACCTTTACCTACATACTACACTATGAGTTTTTCCTACATACTACACTATGACTTTTTCCTACATACTACACTATGAGTTTTACCTACATACTACACTATGAGTTTTTCCTACATACTACACTATGAGTTTTACCTACATACTACACTATGTGTTTTTCCTACATACTACACTATGAGTTTTACCTACATACTACACTATGAGTTTTACCTACATACTACACTATGAGTTTTACCTACATACTACACTATGAGTTTTACCTACATACTACACTATGAGTTTTTCCTACATGCTACACTATGAGTTTTACCTACATGCTACACTATGAGTTTTACCTACATACTACACTATGAGTTTTACCTACATACTACACTATGAGTTTTCCTACATACTACACTGTGAGTTTTCCTACATACTACACTATGAGTTTTCCTACATACTACACTATGAGTTTTCCTACATACTACACTATGAGTTTTACCTACATACTACACTATGACTTTTTCCTACATACTACACTATGAGTTTTACCTACATACTACACTATGAGTTTTTCCTACATACTACACTATGAGTTTTTCCTACATACTACACTATGAGTTTTTCCTACATACTACACTATGAGTTTTACCTACATACTACACTATGAGTTTTACCTACATACTACACTATGAGTTTTCCTACATACTACACTATGAGTTTTACCTACATACTACACTATGACTTTTCCTACATACTACACTATGAGTTTTACCTACATACTACACTATGAGTTTTCCTACATACTACACTATGAGTTTTTCCTACATACTACACTATGAGTTTTCCTACATACTACACTATGAGTTTTCCTACATACTACACTATGAGTTTTACCTACATACTACACTATGAGTTTTACCTACATACTACACTATGAGTTTTCCTACATACTACACTATGAGTTTTACCTACATACTACACTATGAGTTTTTCCTACATACTACACTATGAGTTTTACCTACATACTACACTATGAGTTTTACCTACATACTACACTATGAGTTTTACCTACATACTACACTATGAGTTTTTCCTACATACTACACTATGAGTTTTACCTACATACTACACTATGAGCTTTTTCTACATACTACACTATGAGTTTTTCCTACATACTACACTATGAGTTTTACCTACATACTACACTATGAGTTTTTCTACATACTACACTATGAGTTTTCCTACATACTACACTATGAGTTTTACCTACATACTACACTATGAGTTTTCCTACATACTACACTATGAGTTTTCCTACATACTACCTTTACCTACATACTACACTATGAGTTTTCCTACATACTACACTATGAGTTTTCCTACATACTACACTATGAGTTTTACCTACATACTACACTATGAGTTTTCCTACATACTACACTATGAGTTTTACCTACATACTACACTATGAGTTTTACCTACATACTACACTATGAGTTTTACCTACATACTACACTATGAGTTTTCTACATACTACACTATGAGTTTTTCCTACATACTACACTATGAGTTTTACCTACATACTACACTATGAGTTTTTCTACATACTACACTATGAGTTTTACCTACATACTACACTATGAGTTTTACCTACATACTACACTATGAGTTTTTCTACATACTACACTATGAGTTTTACCTACATACTACACTATGAGTTTACCTACATACTACACTATGAGTTTTCCTACATACTACACTATGAGTTTTACCTACATACTACACTATGAGTTTTCCTACATACTACACTATGAGTTTTACCTACATACTACACTATGAGTTTTCCTACATACTACCTTTACCTACATACTACACTATGAGTTTTCCTACATACTACACTATGAGTTTTACCTACATACTACACTATGAGTTTTTCCTACATACTACACTATGAGTTTTCCTACATACTACACTATGAGTTTTACCTACATACTACACTATGAGTTTTACCTACATACTACACTATGAGTTTTTCCTAAATACTACACTATGAGTTTTTCCTACATACTACACTATGAGTTTTACCTACATACTACACTATGAGTTTTACCTACATGCTACACTATGAGTTTTTCCTACATACTACACTATGAGTTTTACCTATATACTACACTATGAGTTTTTCCTACATACTACCTTTACCTACATACTACACTATGAGTTTTACCTACATACTACACTATGAGTTTTTTCCTACATACTACACTATGAGTTTTACCTACATACTACACTATGAGTTTTTCCTACATACTACACTATGAGTTTTACCTACATACTACACTATGAGTTTTACCTACATACTACACTATGAGTTTTACCTACATACTACACTATGAGTTTTTCCTACATACTACACTATGAGTTTTACCTACATACTACACTATGAGTTTTCCTACATACTACACTATGAGTTTTACCTACATACTACACTATGAGTTTTACCTACATACTACACTATGAGTTTTACCTACATACTACACTATGAGTTTTCCTACATACTACACTATGAGTTTTACCTACATACTACACTATGAGTTTTCTACATACTACACTATGAGTTTTCCTACATACTACACTATGAGTTTTACCTACATACTACACTATGAGTTTTCTACATACTACACTATGAGTTTTCCTACATACTACACTATGAGTTTTACCTACATACTACACTATGAGTTTTTCCTACATACTACACTATGAGTTTTACCTACATACTACACTATGAGTTTTACCTACATACTACACTATGAGTTTTACCTACATACTACACTATGAGTTTTCCTACATACTACACTATGAGTTTTACCTACATACTACACTATGAGTTTTCCTACATACTACCTTTACCTACATACTACACTATGAGTTTTCCTACATACTACACTATGAGTTTTTCCTACATACTACACTATGAGTTTTACCTACATACTACACTATGAGTTTTTCCTACATACTACACTATGAGTTTTACCTACATACTACACTATGAGTTTTACCTACATACTACACTATGAGTTTTACCTACATACTACACTATGAGCTTTTCTACATACTACACTATGAGTTTTCCTACATACTACCTTTACCTACATACTACACTATGAGTTTTCCTACATACTACACTATGAGTTTTCCTACATACTACACTATGAGTTTTCCTACATACTACACTATGAGTTTTACCTACATACTACACTATGAGTTTTACCTACATACTACACTATGAGTTTTCCTACATACTACACTATGAGTTTTCCTACATACTACACTATGAGTTTTTCCTACATACTACACTATGAGTTTTACCTACATACTACACTATGAGTTTTCCTACATACTACACTATGAGTTTTACCTACATACTACACTATGAGTTTTCCTACATACTACACTATGAGTTTTACCTACATACTACACTATGAGTTTTTCCTACATACTACACTATGAGTTTTCCTACATACTACACTATGAGTTTTCCTACATACTACACTATGAGTTTTACCTACATACTACACTATGAGTTTTCCTACATACTACACTATGAGTTTTACCTACATACTACACTATGAGTTTTCCTACATACTACACTATGAGTTTTCCTACATACTACACTATGAGTTTTCCTACATACTACGAGTTTTTCCTACATACTACACTATGAGTTTTACCTACATACTACACTATGAGTTTTACCTACATACTATGAGTTTTTCCTACATACTACACTATGAGTTTTCCTACATACTACACTATGAGTTTTACCTACATACTACACTATGAGTTTTCCTACATACTACACTATGAGTTTTACCTACATACTACACTATGAGTTTTCCTACATACTACACTATGAGTTTTAACTACATCTACACTATGAGTTTTCCTACATACTACACTATGAGTTTTTCCTACATGCTACACTATAAGTTTTTCCTACATACTACACTATGAGTTTTACCTACATACTACACTATGAGTTTTTCTACATACTACACTATGAGTTTTTCTACATACTACACTATGAGTTTTTCTTAATTTCGACACTATGAGTTTTTCTACATACTACACTATGACTTTTTCTACATACTATACTATGACTTTTACTCACTTTTGTCCAACATACTATACTATGACTTTTTTATCTTTTGGCAGTGCGCAGGAGGTGACCTGGCATCTCTCCAGCTACCAGTCCACCACCATACTTTGGTCCAATCGGGGATTTGACCCAGCGACCCTCCGGTTACCAACCCAACTCCCTACGAACTGAGCTATACCATCCTATCACCTTTTCAACTTACTGTACTATGACTTTTTCCAACATACTATACTATACTTTGACTTTTTATCACTTTTTTCAACATACTAAGACTTCTGTTCAGCGTACTATACCATGTCAATTTTAATGGCTTTTTTTGACACATGAGCTACTGCTGTTTTCAACATGTTCTAGATAGTGGCACATTGGCTCAGTGGTTAAAAGTGCTTCAAGTTACAAGTTCAACTAGGCTCTGTGTATTCTGACCTCTAGTTCAATGCCCAGTCTGGGCTTTTGCATTTTGTGTGGTGACTGTATGTCCTTCAAGATTTTCGTTGACATACTATACTTTGACTATTTTATCACTTTTTTTAAACATACTTTACTGTGACTTTATGGAAATGCTTTTCTCTGACATACCATACTATGACTTTTTCCAACATACTATGACCTTTTTCGACATACTATACTATTTAATCACTTTTTCTGCTTAATATTAGATTGTATTACATGTCATTTAGGTGACAGACACTTTCATCCAAAGCGACTTACAATTGCTGTATGTGTCAGAGGTTGCACGCCACTGGAGCAGATAGGGGTTACGTGTCTAGCTCTGGGACACAAATGGTTGAAGTATCACAGTGGGATTCAAACCCAGATCTCTCACACTAAAGGTATGTGGCATACCCACTACTCTATCACCCACATGTATGCGACATACTATATACAATGACTTTTTTAGACATACTATACTATGACTTTTGATCATGTTTTTCAACATACTATTTGTTGGCTTTTTATAAGATTTTTCGAAATACTATACTGTGACATTTTCATCACTTTTTTCGGCATACTATACTAGGACTTTTTTCAACATACTATACCATATCTATTTTAATGAGTGTTTTTGACTTACTCCATATTTTTTTTATCCCTTTTTCCTACATACTACACTAGGAATTTTTCTCACTTTTGTCCGACATAATATTAATTTTATTTACTATTCTATTTTTTCAACATACTATTCTTTGATTTTTTTATCACTTTTTCTGACATACTATACTATGACTTTTTTATGACTTTTTTCAACATACTCTACTTAGGCATACTTTCAACCACTATACCATACTATACAATACTTTGACTTTATTAAAATAATATTCTCTGACTTTTTTCACATTTTTTCCTACATACTACACTGTGAGTTTACTATATTATGATTTTTTCTCACTTATTTCCAACATACTTTACTTTTACTATTTAACACTTTTTTAAACTACTTTACTTTGACTTTATCAAAATACTATTCTCTGACTTTTTAATCACTTTTTTTGGACAAATTATACTTTGACTTTTTCCTACATACTATACTATGACTTTTTAGCACGTTTTCCTACATACCATACTATGACATTTTCATCACTTTTTTGACACACTATACTACTTACAACACACTGTTTAATAACTTTTTCATCTTTTTTCGACATACTCTACTATGACTTTTTATCACTTTTTTTCAACGTACTATACTATGACTAAATAATCACTATCACCTTACTATACTGTGACCATTTCTGACATACTACACTATGACTTTTTTACGACGTTTTCAACATACTGTACTATGCTTTTTTTTAACATACTATAAGTTAGCATACTTTTCAACCACTTGACCATACTATTCCATACTTTGACTTTATTAAAATACTGTTCTCTGACCTTTTTATCACTTTTTTTGGACATACTATACTATGACTAAATCACTTTTTCAATTTACTATACTATGACGTTTTCTGATATACTATGACTTTTTTATGACTTTTTTCAACATACTAATATAATATTTAAGACTGCTTCAATTTGCCCCAGCAACTAGGCTCTGCAGATTCTGACCCCTAGTTCACCTCCCAGTCTGGGCTGGTGTATTTTGTGTGGAGTTTATGTTCTTTCAGATTTCTGTTGACATAATATACTGTGCCTTTTTTTCAACATATTATACTATGATTATTTATCACTTTTTTAAACATACTTATTTTGACTTCATTAAAATACTATTCTGACTTTTTTTTCACTTTTTTTGACATACAGTACTATACTAAGACTTTTATATGACTTTTTCATTTCCTTTTTTCACATGCTATTACATGATTTTTATCACTTTTTTCCACATACCTGTACCATGACATGTCAACATGTTGTACTATGACTTTTCTCTACTAACTACTTTTGTTTAGTACATTATTGGTATTGTTCCAAATTTCAATGAAATTCGTACTATTTTAAATCATTTCTCACTACTTCACCTTCTCTTAATGCAATTCTGCCAGCCATCCAGTTTAGCTTTAGCAGATTTTTACACACAAAACACATATAGTTGATAAAAGACGATATTTTATTATAGATTATAGAACGGCCAAAGTCCAACTGAGATAATCAGCCGATTAAACACAGCACAGTTATGTGAGGATGTTTTCTGCATTGAGTACTCTCTTTTTTATTTTTTATTTTTTTTAACCCTTGTGTTGTCTCCCCTGTGACCATGAAAAACATTTTTCTCCTTATTGCAAAGTTTTTGTATTTTTGGGTATTTTTGATTTGATTTTGCCGCTTTTCCCAACGTTTTTTTCACCCTTATTTCGACTTCCTTTATTTCAGATATTAAAAAAAAAACTGTGAAAACGGGTCAAGTTTGACCCAAAGACAACATGAAGGTTAATTATATTTCCCTGATGATCCTTACATGGATGGATGGATGAATGGATGGATACTTACATACTTACAATGGATACTTGGATACTGCTGGAGCTGCTGCCCCCGCGACCCTTATACTGGATAAGCGGATGAAGATGGATGGATGGATGGATGGATGGATGGATGGATGGATGGATGGATGGATGGATGGATGGATGGATGGATGGATGGATGGATGGATGATGGATGGATGATGGATGGATGGATACTTACATACTTACAATGGATACTGCTGGAGCTGCTGCCCCCGCGATCCCATACCGGATAAGTGGATGTGGATGGATGGATGGATGGATGGTTGGATGGATGGATGGATGGATGGATGGATGGATGGATGGATGGATGGATGGATGATGGATGGATGGATGGATGGATGGATGGATGGATGGATGATGGATGGATGGATGGATGGATGGATGGATGGATGGATGGATGGATGGATGGATGATGGATGGATGGATGGATGGATGGATGGATGGATGGATGGATGGATGGATGGATGGATGGATGGATGGATGGATACTTACATACTTTTACTTAAATAACATTTTCAATGCAGGAATTTTATTTTGTAACAGAGTATGTTTTCAGTGTGGTATTTTACTCAAGTACAGGAGCTGATTCTTCTTCCACCTCTGTTGTAATGACCGCCGTTCATCTAAAGCTTCCTGTTCTCCCAGCAGCCTTTAACAGAGCCGTTTAGAGGCTCATGGCCGCTGCCAAAGAGGATATGGCACAGACGCTGTGTGGGACGGCCTTGCTGAGAGACGAGCATGTTTCACAAACAGGCCGAGCAATTATAGCCTGAATAATTACGCGCTGAAGGGAAGACACGATTCGCCCCACTGATCAGCAAAGTTCATGTGAAGTTATAATTAAACAATAACTCGTTTACAAATGAACGCACACGCGCATTTGTGTGCTTAAGTGTGCAAAGTGTAATTAGCTGCGATGCATCTGAGCGAGATTGAAGAACAACAATGTCAAACGGTGGAATTATGTTCTGCTCATGAGCTTGTATCACTGTTATCTGTGTGATGAGGGTGGCGGGGGGACAAAGAGAGGAAGACAGATTGAATGAGGGATTAAAGGCGGTTTCATTTTCATTTCAAGATTCAGAGACGGACATGGTGTTTGACAGGGAAGCTTTGTACAAAGACATTGGATTAAGATCTCTGGGTAAATGAATATTTTTGTTGTTGTTGTTGTTTTTTTAAACCAACCAGGAAATGATATGGAAACATTATGATAAATGACATTAAGTGATCTGAGTAAGACAATGTGTTAATGTTGTTCCTTCAGAAGGACAGGGATGTAGCTGCCTGTTGTTCAGTGACGCATTCATTTCTCTCTCTCTTTGTGTTTTTTTTTTGTGGTTTTTTAGTGACAGGGCTGAATGGGCTGAGTCAGCATGTCACCATATCTTGACACCAGAAAGATATGTATGTATGTATACGTATGTCCCACTTCATTACCTTTTCCTGGTGGCTCTCGATCATCAGCTCCAAAATAAAACAGGTTTCCTCACAGAGGAGGCCTCACTATGATGTAACTGTCAAGCCTAACCATAGACAGTTAAAGAAATGGACCAACAGGTCCCGTTGTTCTGGACGGAGACCAGTGAAGTCTATTAGAAGTTCTTTCCCGGTGATGCTGAGCGTTACTGCACAGCCTCCAACTGAACTGGAAGACGTAGATGTGACGTGACCAACCTGTCTGAAAGCTGTAAGTCTTCTGGTAGCTGTGCAAGAGAAATCTCAATCATTCCCAATCAGCAGAGACGGAGAGGTAGGTATATGTTAGGAGATAACATAGACACAGGCTAATTACTGCTAACTAACATGCTAGTTAACATTAGTAATTATACCTAAACAGCTAATGGAAGTCCAAATCTGTCTGCAAGCTTACCCTGTACTATATGGTGATTCCTCTACTATGCGACAGTAAGTCGCGTGGTTATGACACAATCATAAGCTTATTTTTACAAAAACGTCGGCTACGGAGCCATAACGTGAGCTACAAGGTAATGGAGCCTTTTATACATTGTCTTGTTTCTTAAGAAATAAACAACGGGCAAATAGAGTCTTTAAATGCTTCAGATGTAAAGTTATTCGCTGTCAAGATGAATGGGAGTCAATGGGATGGCTTATTAGCATCCAAAATGGCGCCATAGGAGCCTCGCTTAGAGAGGAGAGACTGTCACTACCCCAACCCCTTCCCCAACCATCTTGTCAGTGATTGGCTGGAGTAGTTTGTTGTGTTCTGGTGCCTATCCTGTGTCCCTAGTGTCTTTTTGACGTGTACGACCCCCGTGTTGTCTCCCGAGACCGGGCTTTGTCACAGTGTATTCAGGGGGGGCGAGCAGCTAGAGGATCAAGGAAGAGATGCCTGTGATTTGAGACAAAAATGAAATTGCGCTGAAACCAGGAACTCATGGTGCACCTTTAAATGTCAGATGGATACGGAGTAAAACGGGTGAGAGTAGTAATCCTGGTGAAAGTGTGAATAAAAGACGCTTGAAACTGATGGAGGTGATAGCCTGCATGATGCTGCCAGCTCGCCTGGACGGGCTTTACAAGCTGAGATGTCCTTTTAACATTCAGCTTTTGGTTTTCTCAGCAGCACTTTGCAACAATTCTCACACATCTGCAAGGCTGAGATATTGAATTTGGTAAAAGGTGTGTAAAACCAGCACGTGGCTTAGTGTGATTATCTTGATACAGCTACATTTTGAGTCTGGGGCTGCAACTAACCAATCATTTTTGTTATCATTTTTTCTTGGAATTGTTTAGTCTATTAAAATGTCAGGTGTTACTAATAACATTAAAAGTGCTGTAAGCGATGTAACACGTTTTTTTTTGTCACACACAGCAAACATCTCCTCACTGTCTGCTAGCTGCCTGTCCCCAGAACACACTGTAAAAAACATCTCCTCACTATCTGCTAGCTGCCTGTCCCCAGAACACACTGTAAAAAACATCTCCTCACTATCTGCTAGCTGCCTGTCCCCAGAACACACTGTAAAAAACATCTCCTCACTATCTGCTAGCTGCCTGTCCCCAGAACACACTGTAAAAACATCTCCTCACTATCTGCTAGCTGCCTGTCCCCAGAACACACTGTAAAAACATCTCCTCACTATCTGCTAGCTGCCTGTCCCCAGAACACACTGTAAAAACATCTCCTCACTATCTGCTAGCTGCCTGTCCCCAGAACACACTGTAAAAACATCTCCTCACTATCTGCTAGCTGCCTGTCCCCAGAACACACTGTAAAAACATCTCCTCACTGTCTGCTAGCTGCCTGTCCCCAGAACACACTGTAAAAACATCTCCTCACTATCTGCTAGCTGCCTGTCCCCAGAACACACTGTAAAAACATCTCCTCACTATCTGCTAGCTGCCTGTCCCCAGAACACACTGTAAAAACATCTCCTCACTATCTGCTAGCTGCCTGTCTCCAGAACACACTGTAAAAACATCTCCTCACTATCTGCTAGCTGCCTGTCCCCAGAACACACTGTAAAAAACATCTCCTCACTATCTGCTAGCTGCCTGTCCCCTGAACACACTGTAAAAAACATCTCTTCACTATCTGCTAGCTGCCTGTCCCCAGAACACACTGTAAAAAACATCTCCTCACTATCTGCTAGCTGCCTGTCCCCAGAACACACTGTAAAAAACATCTCCTCACTATCTGCTAGCTGCCTGTCCCCAGAACACACTGTAAAAAACATCTCCTCACTATCTGCTAGCTGCCTGTCTCCAGAACACACTGTAAAAAATGCGGTCTCTGTAGACAGCCCAGGCTCCACAAACGCCAACAAAAACAAACTAACAGTGATAACAATGAGTTAACAGATAACAGAGGCAAGTTTATATAATAATAATTATAATATAATTATAATAATATATGTAAGCTATTTCATTTCTTGAGTTTTACACTTTGCTCTCGTCCATAAAAAGAGATATGTGTTACTAAAACTGTGTATCATCACATTTAAATTTCAAAAAAGGTATCTGGATAGTTGAAAGTGTAATTTTACTGTAAATGGAGGAACTAAAGACATAAATAAATATATATTATTTCATATTGGTTGGATTGACCGGATAAGCGGATGAAGATGGATGGATGGATGGATGGATATTGGTTGGGACAATTATTCAGTTATAAAAAATGGTAGACACGTGTCGGAATATCAACTCATGGATTCATGAATTCATAATCTCAGCCCTATTTGAGTCAATAATCAACATGAAAATATGAATCATTTCCCCTATAAAAACAACCCTATAATAGGATCTATGGCGACTGAAAGTGGTGTGTGTTTGTGTGTGTGTGTGTGTGTGTGTGTGTGTGTGTGTGTGTGTGTGTGTGATTTAGTTCTACAAAGACCTATAACCCTGACCTGATGTATGCTATTTTTAATATCCTAATATAACAATCCTAATAAGTATACTGACTAGTCTTGCTGGCCTCCACTATCTTTCCCACATTTATTATAAACACAATGCTTCTACATCTCCATCTGACAACAAACCTCACCTTATATTACATATTTCCGCCAGGTTATGATTTCTCATGGCCTATATTTGAATATGTAACAGATTTTTTTCTTACAGACACTCTGCTGGGACTCCCCCTCAGGTCACGCTGACCTTATTCAGACTCCTGGAACACCTTGCAACCCCTTCTTAAAATCAAGTCAAATTGTCCAAGAGTTGGACAATTTGTACAAGAGTTCCAACTCTTGGACAATTTAGAAATGTGGTTTTAAACCAGCAAACTTCCACTTGTAGCTGCTTGACATGGTTATGATTTCTTATCATTTTCCAATTCTGCATGATGTATTGTCTTCCTTTCCTGTGTCTCTTACGTTGCATTTTTCTGTGTTGTTGTTCAGTTTTTGCCTTGGTAATCAGACTCGATGACATTGCAAAGGAGATGATCTCTCTCTCTCTCTCTCTCTCTCTCTCTCTCTCTCTCTCTCTCTCTCTCTCTCTCTCTCTCTCTTTCGGAGAAATAAAGGTTGAATGAACGTGCCGGCGCTAGATGGCGCTAGAACACCGAGCATCCCCCTGGTTCTCCACAGCTCAGCACCACAGTGTGTGTGTGTGTGTGTGTGTGTGTGTGTGTGTGTGTGTGTGTGTGTGTCTTCCCTGGGAGCCTAATGGGAAATTTCAAGTCACCTAAATAAAAAGGAAGGTGTAATTAACGCGACGAGCTATTAATTGCATCTGCTAGAGAGCGGATGAAGGGCACGAGGGCGCACTTTTTTTTTGGATTTTTTTTTTTTTTGGATTACTGGGCTTCACAAAAGTCTACTTCAGAGATCAGAAGAGAGAAGGCTTTATTTCCGGGTGTCGTTTCGTGCCAGGCATCTAAATGGCAGGTCAAACGGCGAGAGATGATAGCTAATGCAGACAGGGACATCTTTTATTTCCCTAAGTATTGGGTTTGCGACCTGTCACATATAGGCTACTGCATCTCAGAGGGATAATATCCACTGTGCTCAATATCCCATATAGAAGTCGATTAACCATATGGCCGTTGATTGAATAGTCCAACAAGGTCAGTACAAATTCACTTTAGAATAAGGAAACACAGAGGAGTCTGTGTTTCCTTATTCTAAAGTGAATTTGTACTGACCTCATTGGACTATGGGTATCCTGGAAATATTACGGCTCATTTTTCATAACGGAAAGACTTTTATGTCATGATTCTGTCCAAAAATTAAAAAAAAATAATAACATCTGTAAGAGACATCACACTAAAAACCACAACAGGAATCAGCCCATAGCACTAAGGAGATCTGCATATCGTCTTAATTCAGTGGATAAACGATATAAATGAGTGGCATACTTTTTTGTTGTTGTTTATAGTTAGATTAATCGGTCAACGCCATCGATAACCGATCAGCTATAGATTCCTATTCGATCCTCCTGTTCGATCTCACTCATCCATACATCTGTTCACGCAGCTGCACACATCAAGCTGCAACGCATGTGGAGTGAAATGCAGAAGAAACCGATTGTAATTAATATTATTATGACAACCACAGAGGGCAATACATTTTTTTTTTTTTTTGGAGTTAAGCAAGACGTGGCAGGGGAAAGTGCGTCTTTGCATTTGAGCTGTCAACTTCCAAATAAAATGAAGTCATTAGATTGAGAGAGATGCACGCGCAAAATACCACATCACACAGGATTCAATGGGAATATTACAGAGAAATGACATAGCATAGTGAATATGAGAATATCATCAGGGTCACGCTGTCAATACTATCACTGTCACTAAACGTCCCTACAGAAATGCTAGAGTGGAGGTCTCTGGTAAGCATCCATCCATTTTCCATCCATCCATCCATCCATCCATCCATCCATCCATCCATCCAGGAACTTTTGTTTTGATGGGACAAAATAAAAAAAATAAAAAGTTGTGTACAGCAAACCTGTATGTAAGTCTCGCAACCTATGATGCGTTCAAAGTCTGTCGTTTAAAGTGATCGAGATTAATGTGTTGGGACACAGAAAAAAAAAGCATCTGACACCAGGAACAGTGAAATGAGGGTGAATAAAACAAGTATGTGCATTTTAGGGATTATATAGGCTACATTTTTTAAATGCTACAGATAGAGCAGGGCAATATATCGATATTGAAATGATATCTCGATGTGAGACTATATCGTCTTAGATTTTGGATACATTGTAATATGGTAAGTGTCCCGGTTTTAAAGGCTGCATTAAAGTAAAGTGATGTTATTTTCTGAACTTACTATTAAATCATTTCTGGTGATTATTTTTCAAAAATATCATTGTAAAGCACCATCCATACAATATTGTGGCAATACTGACATCGAGGTATTTGGTCAAGAATATCGTGGTATATTGCCCAGTCCTATACAAATCTTTGTTTTTTTTGTGAGATATATATTCTTTTTTTTTTTTTTTCCTAGTTCACAACAGAGTGAATTGTGAGTGTGCAACAACCTCTAGCTCCAAATAAAAAATAGAGCAGTGAAAATGAAAATATGACCACGTTGGACCTCTTTCAACCCTCCTAAGGACCACTACCGGTCCTCGGACCCCCTAATTTATTCCCTTCAGGTAGAAGCATGTGCTTCTCCCAGCCAAACCCTGTCGATTTGAAAGCAGCCTGGGGCAGACACAACACACACCATCGGCTCACAATCTTCCATTCATCAAGCCTGATTTTCTCTCTCAACCGTGAATTTCAGCCAAACCAATGAGCTCAGAGCAAGACGCGTATTATTCTTATTATTCTTATTATTATTATTTTTTGGAACACCACAGCTGTCAGACAGATAGTGATCTCACAGCAGCAGTCTTGCTGTAGTCTTTGCTGGATTTAAATTTAAAAAGTGGAGGGGAGGGGGGGAGGGGGGTGAAAAAAAAACCATATAGCCTCGAGGTTGGAAAAAAGCTGTTTAATATCAACCCCATTATTTAAAAATGTGCAAGTCCGTTGTGTGTCCAGTGATGAAACACCTACAGGCATCGATCACCTCTGCTTTATCTACCCCGAGTTCATCCAGTGAATATGACATACAGCCCCCCCCCCCCAGACACCCCAAAAAAAAAAAAAAAAAAAAGCCACTCGTTTAACAAGCAATTAAACAAAAGGACAAGAAAACAGCGTCGGATTGCTACAGGTCTACATCCCATAACTTGAATTTCCAGTGAATTATGAGTTGGATCGATTCATTAAAGCTACTGAGGAAAGATTTCGATGCCATGGTGGTTTATGTGTGTTTTTTTTTTTTTTTTGCAGGAGAAAACATAGAAAAAGATGTTTTCACATGACAGGAGAAGAAAAAAAAAAATTAAAAAAAAATTAAAAATAAAGTCCCTGGATATTTTTTGTGTGCATAAAATGAAAAGCAAGCTACTGTACGGAGAAAAGATGTATATACATTTAGCTGTGACGGTTTTAGGCTGTGGCAATCCCGCT
This sequence comes from Percina caprodes, assembly GCA_013375575.1. Taxonomy (NCBI): domain Eukaryota; kingdom Metazoa; phylum Chordata; class Actinopteri; order Perciformes; family Percidae; genus Percina; species Percina caprodes. Next base: position 95,453 of record JABXJD010000320.1, on the reverse strand, counting down.
GAAAAATCCAAAATAATAAAAAATAAAAAATATTCTTTTTCTTCTTCCTTACAAAACAAAAGCCTCCTCGGTGGCATTTCATATATATCTCGCACTTTGTGTTATCTATAAAAAAAATAAAATAAAGAAGCAACAAAAAGCCATCGTATAATAAATTACATTCTCATTAACAATGCTGAATAATAAAATAAAAATGTCTACGCGCAATAAAGAACAAAATGGCTGAAAGGAAATGCATGGCAACGAGCTCACAAACATATTAAAATAACACCGTGTGAATAATAATAATAATCATTATAATAATAATAATTTTGATCATATGCTGCAATTTTTGGAATGTCACTAAAATGTGTTTTTTTTTTGGGGAAGGATTCTAAAGGCCTTAATATTATTTTTCTCATGATGCTCCGGTTCTATCCTCTAGCTCGGATTCATTGTGGAAAATTGTCTGCAATAATGTAATCGATTAATCAAAATTCACTCCTCGAAGCACTATAGCTATATTTCGACTTGAAACACAATCTAATGTCATTTCAGAGCAGACATCAAATGGCAAGAAAAGTGTCCTTAGACAAGTCAAACAATGAAATTGATTTCACTTTAATTAAAAAAAAATAATAATAATAGTAATTGAGACTGAAAATAAGAACGCGCCATAAAATAATATATTGAACCGTAAACGAGCATAATGTCGGCAACAAAATGAACTTTAAATAGCACACAAATACAAGGCAATAGGTAGGCTATGATGAATGAGAGTGGATTTCTTTTTTCTTTTCTTTTTTTTTAAACTCAACCGGTCTGTTTTTAAAAACATCAATCCAAAAAAGTGCCCCAGTGAAGAAAGAAAAACGGGAGGAAAAAAAAATATAAAGAGATGAAGCCATGACTTTTTAAAGTTATACAATATTTACAAAAGTGGATCCAAAGGTTCTGTGAGAGTTGGTGACGTATATTTTCTGTATAGATATCTATATCTATCGCCCATCCTGCTGTGGAAAAGTGCCAGATAATCCAATCAATCGCCACGGAGCCTTTCCTAAAGCTGGGGGACTCTGATGGGGGTATTATTGGGCGCTTGTTTTGTGAAAAATAGAATAAAAAGTTTTGATACTGTTGCCTAACTGATGACAGAGGTCATAATACACTTTTTATTTACCACATCACTAAGGCCAGTTATGTGAGCTGCACAAATGTAGCCTAATAATAATAACATGAATTATAATTGGCTAATGCAAATTATAATAGTAATAATCGGTGTCCATAACTAAAAACCCTGACCTCTGTCCTCACAGAATAAATAAGAGCTGAACGGCCTGCAGTGTTTTTGAATGCAAAGCGGGCTCTGTGCTGCCTGGCGGACAGATGGGACTCAGGCGATGCTCACCCCCAGCTGGACTCCACTGGACTGGGGTCTGTAGCCTTTAGTGGCCTCCAGTTTACTCCATTAACGCAGCCCCCCCCCCTCACCCCCCCTCCGCCTTCACCACCCACCCACCCATCACTGCTGGACGCACAATTTAGGGCTACAAAACTAAACGCCTTTGTATTTGCTTTCCCTTTTACGCACAGGAAGAAGAAAAAACCAAAATGATTTGATATAAAAGTGGCGAATGGAAAACCATTCAGCTATGGGGTTTTTGTTGTTGTTGTTGTTGTTGTCTAAAACCAGGTGTCCCTCCTCCCGACCCTGCCCTCTTCTTCTTTTTCAAGTATAATTTCAACACAATAGGGGCTACACCTTGAAACTGCGTCGACTGGAGTCACAGTGCTGGGCATGTATCCTCGGAGAACGCAACACAGGCTTATGTTCCGTTAGCTCTGCATGGGAGAGGAAAACCAAAATGTCCTGTCCTCCCCTCACTCATTTTCCAATCCTCAGATATTCACTGCAGATATTGTGTGAGTACTCACTGCAATCTATTATACATAAAACACCCACTATAGCGTCTCATAGTTCAGTGGTTTATATATAACCTTGGGGATAAATAAAAAGGAGAAACGTGTCCTGGAAGAGCGCTCCAGCAGAGTTCATTGGACCGGGGTCTGGACCCCGTGGTGCGGTGGCGTGTCCCCGTACACATCCTCGCTCCCCGGCAGAGCTCCTCCGGGAGGGGTCATGCGTTTCTCCTTCTGTCTCCTGTTACAAAACCAAACCCTGACCACTTCTTTTTCCAGGTGCAGACTGTCCGCCAGGCCAATTATTTCCGACGCTGCCGGTTTAGGACACTTCAAAAAATGGCTCTCCAAAGCTCCCTTTACGCTTACCTCGATTGAAGTCCGTTTTTTCCTTTTCCTCCCCTGCGCCGCGATTTTGTCCAGGCTGGTCGGGCTTCCCGAGGTGGAGTCCGCCTCCTCCAACCACTTGTTCAACAGAGGCTTCAGCTTGCACATGTTTTTGAAGCTGAGCTGCAGGGCCTCAAACCTGCATATGGTGGTCTGGGAAAACACATTTCCGTACAGGGTCCCCAGGGCGAGTCCCACGTCCGCCTGCGTGAAGCCCAGCTTGATCCTTCGCTGCTTGAACTGCTTGGCGAACTGCTCCAGGTCGTCCGAGGTCGGCGTATCCTCGTCCGAGTGGTCGTGGTGGCTCTGCGGCCGGTGCTGGTGCTGATGCTGGGACGGAGGGTGGCCGTGATCGCTGAGGTGCGGGCTGTGGTGCTCGTCATGGCTGTCTCTTAGGTTGTGGTGGTGCATCCCCTGCCCGCTGCCCGGGATCAGCCCGTTGACGCCGAAGCCCGGCTGGGAGTAGATAAGGCTTTGGCCGTTCGTAGTGGCCATGCTCGGTATGTGCGCCGCGGTGGTGGTTCTCCACGCCCGGCCGTCGTGGTGGTTCCCGTGCGTCTGGTGCACCAGGTGGGGCCGCGACTGGTGCTGCAGGTTGCTGCTGGAGTTGTGCATCTCGTCCCTGGCGCCCTGCACCGCGGGTTTGATGTCCTGCTCCGTGCCGAGCGGGCTGGAGGACCACGGGGCTCCCTCTCCGTGGGACAGCGCCGTGATCCACTGGTGTGCGTGGCTGAGCGTGTGGCTGTTGCTCTGCAGCGGGTAGTCGCTCTGCAACAGGCTTTGCGCGTCCCGGTACGCTGTGGCTTGCTGCATGCTGCCGGGCTCCGAGTGCACGATGGATGCGCTGGAGGTGAGGATGTTGTAGTGGTTAGACGCTGCGGTCGCCATGACTCTCGGAGCCGGACTGGTCGCTCTGATTAAAGGAAGCTCGCATTTGACAGATCCTCTCCTGCCCACAGGCGGCTCTCAGGCGCTCTGCCAAGTGGACGCAGAGGCGCACCTGGACTCCGCCACGCCTCCGACGCTCATTGGACGCCAAAGCATGATGGACGTGGTAACCAAGGGCAACGGCGCAGTGATTGGCTGCGGGGAAGTCTCACCAAACACTGCTGTCTTTGTTGGAGGTGCGAGTTGAGGCTGCCGCGGATGCGAAGAGCCGGAGTGCAGCATGGGGAGACGGAGCACCGGGATCAGCAGTGCAACTGTAAGATACAGTGGATTTACTTTGATAATGATGTTTAGGCTCAGGCTAGTTCAGATCCAGGGGACCAGGGTGTTAACCAAGATTAATACCAAAGCTCTGTTGTCTAGGATGTGGGGTAAATGTTGTTATTTGTTGACTGTAATTCTCCGCAGATTTATTATATTAAATGTTATTATGGAGACGAGTGTGTAAATCCCTAATTTAATTAGGCGATGTAAACCTTTTTACTGCAGCAGCAAATATTGCTAGATTTCAAATGAAACATTTATATTACATGTGCAAACAAGGCCTGTCTGTTTCATGTTAGACGTTGTAGGTCTATGTATTTTATTATGTCTGTTATTTGTGCAGCGTGTGTGTGTGTGTGTGTGTATAAAATAATATAGCTACTGAGTATTAAGAATCATTATCAATCAACCAATACTTAAAAGTTGAGATTACATCATTTAAACATAAAAAAACAAACAAAATAGTTTGAAATCTAATTTATTCAAAACGGTCTTAAAACAACAGGCATGCTGTCCTACAGTTCACTGTGTTGTGTATATATATATATATATATATATATATATATATATATATATATATATACACACACACATATATATATGTAAATATATATATATATATATTGTATGTATATATTGTATGTATAGACACACACACACACACACACACACGCACACACGCACACGTCAAAAGTTTGGGGTCACTTACAAATTTCCAGAATACCAGCTGATCTGAGTGTGTGTGTGTGTGTGTGTGTGTGTGTGTGGGTGGGTGATCTTTAATGCAATGTCTACATTGCCCATTATCAGCAACCATTGTGTGTGTGTGTGTGTGTGTGTGTATATATATATATATATATATATATATATATATATATATACTACCTACTCACCATGCCTTACCTCTCAATAACACATATTTATATATAAATATATATAGTATATAATACGCTAGTTTGTTTTAAAAAAACAAGTGAGATATCTGGTAAAGGAAAAAGTTCAGGCCTGTTTCAATCAAATCGATTTTATTAGAAAAAGAAAATCTTGTATTACAAGTGAATAAGTTGGATTCAATCGTGAGTGAAAGTGAGCGTTGGACCTCATTGTTGACCTTCTCTGTCCTAAGAGCAGTCAAGAAAAAGTTTGTATAGCACTGCAGTTCCAATTGAAATGTGTATAATCTTGGGTGTTGCATCAGTGCAAAGATCCGTTATGTAACTGCTGCCTAGATTATTTCAAACCATTGCTTATCGAAGCCAGTAATGACAGACGCCTATAGACGTTTATAAAGATGGAAGTTAGTACACTTTCCCCGATGAAGGCTTGTAAATGCGTCTATATTCATATGTCTTGACTTGACAACTTTTAACAGCCCATAAAGTAAAGTAAATCCACTTTTGTGTCCCAGCAGGCTGTAAAGTGAATTCACAAGCCTGCATTGGGGGGAGTGGCTACACACAGGAAAAGGAGGGTCATTGGATTGAAGTTAAGGTTCTATATATAGCTTGAATGACTTAAAAGAGTTTCTTTTTTAAATATTGAAACACACCATTCATATGGTTCCCAAATTGTATTGTAAGTATTTCATGTTTAGACCATGTGGAACAGTATCGAAACCCTTTAAAGGATTCTTCACAACCCCCAAAAGAGATTTCAAAGTTACTTTCAGCTCTTTAACTACAACTATTTTAGAGGTAATAGTGTGTGAAAAGCTCCTCTGGCTGCTCATCACCCAGGAAAGTGAGGCGAGACCTAAGTGAAGAGCAGGATTAAGTCCAGACACAGGCCTCCGGTCCCGGGGCAGAGAGGGCAGCTTTCCATCCCGTCCCAGCTGTCGTCCCCCAAGTGTCAGCTTCAGGGACCAGGACTTTGTCCAGAGAGGGGACATTCCTGGCCGACCGCTGCTGGTTGCCATAGGGAGAGGTAAATGAAACAACAGCAGTCGCGTCACTGCTGCCACCCCCCCCCCTTCCATGTTCCTAGACTATCTAAAGGCCTCTATTTAGAGAGGCTCTCTGCTGTGGGGACAAAGCCTTTGCAGGGATAAAGGAGGGAGGGGTAAAGAGCACAGGGCCCAGAGAGAGAGAGAGAGAGAGATAGAGAAAGGACTAGAAGAAGTGAAAAAGATGAGAGAGATTATGTCTGTCCACACACTGCAGTGAGATAAAGCAAACTGGGTGGAAAAAAAAAAAAGAAATTTCACACAAAACTTCAAAAATGTTGCTTGGCAGAAGTATGTTTCAACTTGCTAGCTTCTGTTACAGTCCCTTAATTTTGAATACTAGAAGGCATTAATAATTCGTACTGTATATATGCAATTAAAAAGCACTTTTGGTTGCTGTATGGGCCTATAAACAATTCAATCCACCAGAAATAAAGTATTACATACTGGCCACAAATTAAACCTATAAATCAATGGAGACAATTTATAACTTGTACTATGCAAATGACTCAAACTCTAATTAAAACATTTTATTTAATAACTTGGACCTAGCAGTAAAATTAAAAGGCAATGAGAAAAGCAATTATCAAAGAAATATTTTCACACACAAAAAAAAAAAAAAAAAAATTCAAACTGTGCAGTTAAAAACAGAAAAGTCTACGCTGAATATGCACACCCACAAATCATTGTTAGCCACGTTAATTTATTCGGAAAGTTCACACAAGGACACATGGCATGTGTACAGACTGAGGTGTGTGAGAGATACAGGAGCACACAACAAAGGGCATGTGCTAATGAATTGGATTTTGATGACACTGATTTAAGTTGTTCTTCAACTTTTCTTTTGTCTTGATGCTGCTTAACCGGCCCAAAATAAGACAATCTGTATCTCTGAGGTTACTATCAAACATGAATCAAATATTAAATGTAACCATCTCGAAATATAGGGACAAAAAAGTGTATATCAAACATAGGATAGCATAGGATATGAAACATGAAGCAATACTGTTGTATTCATCCATCAAAGGCCCAAATGTAACATTTTGAACATAAGATTGGAAATGGTCATGACTTATTATTAACGCACATGTCTTCTGCAATGTTTCTGATGTTGTTGGTGCATGTGCATTAAAAAATATATATATCTGTGAGCAGTGATATAAACCCAGCCTATGATGATCAGCTGAGATACTGAAATGCTTATTATCCATGTATAACTCAAGCTCTCCAATTAAGTCTTACGGATTGGGCCTTTAATGGATCTCATTTCATAGGCTAATAATCCTTTATGGATGTGAATCCAGCTGCACTGATAGCACATGAAGCCGCCAGGATTTAAGTCATACGAGGAAAAGTTTCCAGGCACGGCTCAGTAATTCATTCTGGTAATATTGAACATTATTGTGGCGTAACATTGAAATCGGCCAAATCAAAAGAACATTGTGGTAATTAGGCTGTAATTCAAGGAATTACCACATCGCCACACAGGCTTAACTAGTCGTGTTGGGAGAAACGCAAAGCACATTATTTTAATGGTGTAATATGCAAACTATGGCTCGTTTCAATTACATGGCTTAACAATGCATAAATGATGCGAGCCGTGTTATTTGGACTGCAGGGTCCTCAGTTATTCAATCACTCAGAGGGGCCAATGTTAGGGGCCATGCTGCCTCCTCTCGTACAGTAAAAACACAGTGCTGAGCACCGAGGGTCGCTGCCAAACTACATTTAAGGGAATAAAAATGAACAGCCGAGAATGTAAGCGTTAAATTAACAGTAGGATAATTATATGACCCGTGTGCTGTAAGGATTCAATTTCTAACGCTTTAATTAGGCGACAGTCTCTCCCCATACATCAGCTCACATCCCTCTGCCAATTTCTCACCAGAAAGCATCCTGTGAGCGGAAATAATTAGATTTTATTAAGACACGGCTCGTGTAATAAAGAAAATCAAAAGGAGGGGCTGGTTGAATATGATATATTTTTTTAATTCATTGATTGTTCCACACACACAGTCCACTGAGGCCCATTTAAAGACAAGGACAGTTGAGTCCAAACAGGAGGTAAAGAGGCTGCTATCTGACTAAATGAGCTCATATAATGAACTGTCCACTGTTGACTGTAGGACAAAGATAGAGTAACTTATGTTACTTCAGAAGGATGCTATACAAAAAGCCCAGCAAAATGACCAAATTAATCATATATTCTGCAAACATTGCCAGTCAATATTTCCCAGAACCCGAGATGACCCATTTAAAGTCTCCCTCCAGGCATAAATGTGTTTTACTTATTGTTATTTGGCTCGGATGTTTGAGCATCACGGTGACTCGGTTTTTATCTCGAAGTTTTCTCTGAACTTCTCTGAACTGAGTCATGATGATGGCCTGTATGACGCGCCGTTAGAATAATTCAGATCCACTCCGAGATATGCTTTTAAAGATTTATTAACCCTCATGTTGTCCTCGGGTCAAATTGACCCGTTTTCTTATATCAATGTTCTTTTTAACTACCCAAAATAACATGATTGATTCCACACAACGCTCTATGGCATGTACAAATCTCTACTTTCATTAATTTTGGGGCGTCTTATTCAATTTTTTAGCAAATAAATTGAAGTGGTTTTGAAATAGTATTGAGTAAAAGTCATATTCCAGTCTGATTATCCATCAACATACTTTCCTTTCATTTTAGTCTAAATAATTCCTAATTTCTGCTTTTCTAACTCAAAAATTAGGTATCATTTCCTATAAATGAGGATTATTGACTATAAATTCCAAAAATAACTGTATAACTAAAGTTATTAAGTTACTTATGTAGCGTTGCAAGCGTCAAAGAAAGTGACAAACATTCAAAAAAAGCGTCAAAAGTGTTGAAAGAAACATTGGACATTTGGACAAAAACAAAAGAAAAAGGGTTGATATTCAATTTCGACGGGAAGACAACAAAATGACAACAAAATGCTGTAAAAAGGTGAACGTAGATGTGGAGAAACTTGCGATGAAACTGCCATAAAACTTGCGGTCTGCGGTCAACAGAACGTGCCCAAAAACCCAAAGTCGCCTCCTCTCCCCAGCCCCCCCCCCGCCATGCAGGTGCACAGGTGTATTAAAAGGCTCATTATTGTCAGACCAACCCCCATGACGTCCTACGTTATGTAATAGGTGAAAACTATGAACCATAAACAAACATAATATACATGGCTCCTATACCTTGAATCTCAGTTTAACACCTAGATGTTGGAGAGGAGTTTTGTGACATCACTAGTTTGGAGCCAATCACGGTCCAGTTATGTAAGTTATGCAAAAGTGATGTAGAAACATTGACACCAGGGCTGTAGTACTTGAGTCCGGTCTTGGACTCGAGTCCGGACTCTAGACTGTTTTTCTATAGTCTCGGACTTGTCTCGTACTCGCTAGTATTTGGACTCGGACTTGTCTCGGTCTCGGCCACTGGTCTTGCCAGATATGGCTTTTGGGCTCTTGGTCTCAACCGAGTCCAGGTGTCTTTATTATGTTGATAATAATATTGGAGGGAAAGTGAAACCTAAAATGATTGTCTTGATACTGTCATGCATAAGACCTTTTTTTCTGTCCTCGACTCGGCCTTGACTTGGACTCGAACCTCTTTGGTTCTTGTCTTGGTCTTGGACTTGTCTTGGACTCGACAAAGGTGGTCTTGACTACAGCCCTGATTAACACTGAGAACAGACTTTTCAAGTGCGAAGTGGGAGACATAATGGGTCAAATCCTGTTGGTAAAGCTTGCAAATAAAAACATATTGGCATGTATTTTTTAGCTTCGCTATGTTTTCCAATGATCGAGAAAGACTAGATGTAATTTTTATGTTTTTTGTGTTTGGAAAAAAACAAATGGGACACCACTTATTATTCCAAGTGCAGTATTTTTGTTCTACAACATGTCTGGAGGGGCTCTTTAAATTGCTTGTTGTGTCAAACCAACAGTCCCAAACCCAAAGATATTCAGTTTATTATCATATATCAACCGGAATCTTAGACCTAAACTATGACTTAATTATTAAAATTAGTGCAGATAAATTCTGTCAATCAACTAATTGTTTTTATCTCTAATCAACTATATGGATAGGTATTTGCCCCTATTAAATATCATTATGATATCTGGACTATTATAATAGGAGATATAATCCAATGAGGTACAATAAGATGTTTAACAATTTAGCGTTTAGTGCCTCCAAGACACAAAATAGTCCCTGTCAGAGCATTATTGGTTGATTACAGTCACATCTTTAGGGAACAGTTATTACTAAGTGTTTTATTTTTTGTTTTTTTTGCATCTACCACAACTTTGTCTCATTCCAGATTCCAGAAAAAACCAAAAGACCTGAACCAATCTCCTTTCATCTACGAGATTGTATCCTCAAAATTAAAGCTATCCTGGGTTTTAACAAAGTAGTTGGAAAGCAGAATATATACACACAAGACATATGAAACATAACAGAGATGTCATTTTGTTGAGGTTTTATTTCCGATTAGCTGTTCAGATATCAATAATTCTCGTGCATGCTCTGCTCAAGTCTTACATAACGTGAGTCGACCCACGCAATTTCATCCTTACTGTAATTGCTGCGTGCATCAAAGGGAGGGAGATTGACAGTCTGTATGGGAGGATTAATACAGTGGGTGAGCGACTACATACTGGGTCGGGAGGGGGGGGGGGACTAGAGAGGAGACTAAGATATGGGGGTGAGAAGGAGGGAGAATGAGAGAAAAGTAGAAGAGGACAAAAAGTGGGGAGAGAGTTAACGAGAGGGAGAGCATTAATTGTGTGCATTGTGCCGGGGCTCTTTTGCCGAGTGTGGCTGTCGAGGTGCGGGCGCTAACCCCTCCAGCAGCCCGCCGTGATCTGAGCCAGCTCTCAGACTGCTGTATTCCAATGCAATTAGGCCACTCAAAGGCCTGCTTAAAGCTGCACCCACACACACACACACACACACACATACACACACACACACACACACACAGATAGCAATAGCCCCTGTGGGTCCCCTCCATTGTAGCGGGGAGGTGTATTCGGTCCCTCTTTGAGGCCCTGGATGAAGAGACCACCCTGGGGAGCAGAAAAAAGGGAGGATTACCTCTCTTTCTGTCCCTTTCCCTCTGTCTCTCTTTCTCTCTCTCTCTCTCTCTCTATTGGCTTAGGAGTTCACCTCTAAAATCAGCTCAGGCACCGAGCTGAGCTTTGGTTAGTTCCTCCAAAGAGACACAACTTGGGCGTTTTTTGGTTTTTTTTTTTTTTGCAAAAGGAAACAGAGGAAGAAGAGCAACGAGGCATCGCTGTGATGGATGTCATAGTGGGACTGCTTTAGCAATATCACTTCCCTCTTCCTCTTTCATTATTCATACAGTCGTATATTTCAACAAGTGGCGTGTAGCTCGCTAGCTCGTCCCCGTTGGCATCGGCGCCGCAGCCGCAGTCAGTCAGTCAGTCAGTCAGTCAGTCAGTCAGTCAGTCAGTCAGTCAGTCAGTCAGTCAGTCAGTCAGTCAGTCAGTCAGTCAGTCAGTCAGTCAGGTCCCTGTGTGCTGTATTAAGAGAAAGCTCTTTAAAATAGAGTTCTCTTGGCGGCGTTTCAGCGTGTCTCATTCCCCAGAAAGCATTTAAAGCAGATTACCAACCTAACGCTACACCTCCCAAATAAGAGAGAGAGAGAGAGAGAGAGAGAGAGAGAGAGAAAAACCTGGCACATTAACACCTGCAATACTACTCAATGGCATCAACAGATTAACGAGGTAATCCACACAATGAGGTCTTTGATTCGTGTGGTTTGGCAGGCAATAACGCCAGGCATAATGCACACTGTTATTTCAGACCGTCCCAGCACGAGAAAACCTGGCAGAAGCTGTCCCCCTTTTTTTTTTTTTTTTTTTTTGTCTTTCCCCGTCAGATGAGCTTTTGAAGAATTTTAATGCATCTGGCGTGTTTGCTGGTTTCCTTGTCAGGGAAATAACCTGCTGGCTGCTCCTGTGGCACATGTGAAGGGAGAAAGGGAGGAATCGCAGGCTTTCTGAAGGCTGTTTAAGCAGCAGGGCCGAGGAGCTCTCCCTCGTCTTTCCCCCCATTTTTCTGCATAAGGACGTGCGTATAGGATAGGTGTGTGTGTGTGTGTGTGTGTGATAGATCTCGCGGTCCCATTGCTCATGTGCGGCTCGATTAGCCCCACGTGCCTCGTTCGTCAGACGTGGAGGCATAGCAGATGGCAGGAGACGCACCGTGTTGCCATGCTGTGGCACTATGTAACGCTGCTCTAATTGAAACATCAATACCGCCCTGTCAATACACTAGTGCTACTTTACAAAACGCCATTACCTACAGACCTGCACTTGACTTGGAAAAACTGACATCTTTGTTTCATTAGGGGATGGTAAAAAGTTTCTGGCTGATTCGGAAATGGCAACAAAGTAACCCCCACCCCACCCCAAACAGTATCTGTAACAGTTTCTGGTGTTTTTAATATCCTAATTTCAATTAAACCCTTGAGTTGATTTCTGTTTCTACACAGCGTTGTGGTGGTAACGGAAGCATGCAGAAATAAGAGACAGAATTCCCTCTGTGGCATCTCTCCGCTGTGGCACGTTTTTAATGAATTGATAAAAAGTTGGGGGAGTTCACATGGCTGCGATCGGTAATTCGACGGTATCGGAAATTCAGCGGAGAACAGAGAGAAATTAGGCGGCTAGAAATTAATTTGCTATTTGTCCAACTCAATGAGGAGTGACACAGCCCCTTTAATGAATGGGTAATCCATTTCTTATTGCGCTGAGCTGAATTCACCCTTCAACGAAGTGGAAAAAGACAAACACATCTTTCACCAACCTTTGCAACATCCGAAAAGCAAAGAGGGGAAGAGGAGTGTAGAGACCCGCTTCTGAGTGGAGAGATGTGTATGTTTGAGCGTGTTTCTGTGGAGAGGGATTAAGTTTAAAGCCAAGCTAGGAATCCAAATAAATAATGAGCGCCGACACTGAGGCCACACAGTCGTAGTACTGTACACGGAATTGATTCATGATCAATTGGCTTGCTGCGCCGTGGGAAATAACAGTCTTTATTTAACCGTGGTTCACACTGTGTTTGTTTCTTCAGTTCCTTGCCTGCTGCCCCGTGCCTTCCGGCTCACACGCTCTCCTCCTGCTGGATCTGAAGATCCTGGACATCCTGGAGAATCTGTGACGGCAAGGACCTGTTGTCTCCGTCCACGTGATCCCTGATGGTCTTTGTCTCATGAAGCTCCTTCACAGCAGAGGGTCCTGACCCCGTGGAGGACTGCTGTCCAACATCTGCCTGGTGTAACTGTTGGATACAGTATTACAGTAATATGAGTGTGAATAACAAAATGTAATATACAGGGAATACATGTGGAAGCATACTAGGGCTGCAACTGTTACTTTAAAAAGCAGCTGATTGTGTTATTTTCCCAATTCATTGACTAATCCTTCGGCCTATGAAATGTCAGAAAATAATAAAAAATGCCTGGTATAATTTAATAAAGCCCAACATAATGTCTGTGATGATACTTGTTTTGTACACCAACCAGCAATCTCAAACCTAACTCAGCTATCACATAAGTCCAAGAAACAGAGCAAATCCTCACAGTTGAGAGGCTGCAACTAGGGAATTGTCAACATTTTAGATTTTTGCTTAAAAAAAACTGACAGGATGAAAGGTTAATTAAGGTTGATTCGCTCTATCTAATCATTTATGATAAAAACAATGTTCTGTCAATTAATCAATTTAGAAAAAACATGTTGTGCATAGACAAAATCTCAGTGGAAAGGCAGTATATGAATAAAAGAAAGTTGAAATAATGCAAAACATCTTTTTTTCCCACTTAGTGGTCAAGTTGGCATGTTGATAAATGTGCAATTATGACTTAGCGGGGGGAAATATTGCTATCACTTTGCCTACATTGTTTCCTGTTTCAGGTTTGACTGGCGCTCTTCTAGCTACGTCATATGGTTGCGCCCTCTTTCTCTGCAGTGGTTTAAGAAAATGAGCGCCACCAACAGTTGATTTTGATAAACTACCTGCTAATATTTGCATAAAAAGTTGTAAAAACGCATTAATTTTACTTGGCTGCAGTATCTGGACTTCAGTGGTGCTGCAGCTTACCTGGAAAGCCATACTGGACTTTAGGGGCTTGTTGAGGGTCTGCTTAGCCAACATTAAGTCTCCATGAATCCTCAACATCTGGGTGATGGAACAAATATTAAATGTGAAAGACAAATAAATGGTAGAGTAGTATAGAGCTATTATAGTGTAAATATAGATTTCATAGAACCCGGGATTACATTACATGACATTTGGCTGACACTTTTATCCAAAGTGACTTACAATTGCTATATACAGTGGCTTTAATAAATGTACACACCCAGGCTAAAGTTGATTAAAAAGAGGAATAAAAAAACAACTTTTAGAAATTGATCTTATTGCCTTAATTAAAAAAATTAGGAAAATCCAACCTTTTAAGGACACCAATTGTCTTTGTGAATGAATAATGTATTGTAAATAAATAAATGTTCTTCCTTAAAATACAGGGGGCATAAGTATACACACCCCTATGTTAAATTCCCATAGAAGCAGGCAGATATTTATTTTTTAAGGCCAGTTATTTAATGGATCAGGATACTATGCATCCTGACAAAGTTCCCTTGGCCTTTGGAAATAAAATCCCCCCCATATCATCACATACCCTTTACCATACATAGAGATCGGCATGGGGAACTTTCCATAAGATCATCTCTCAATGCAAATCAAACCAGCTATTAAGTTAACTGAAATAACACCATGCCAATCTCTAGGGGGTATACTAACATAGGGGGGTGTATACTTTTGCCCCCTGTATTTTAAGGAAGAACATTTATTTATGTACAGTACATTATTTATTAACAAAGAAAATTGGTGTCCTTAAAAGGTCGGATTTTTCAAATTTTTTTAATTAAGGCATTAAAATCAATTTCCAAAAGATGTTTTTTTATTCCTCTTTTTAATCAACTTTAGCATGGGTGTGTAAACTTTCTCAAGCCACTGAGAATCTCCCACACCAAAGGCATGTGTCATATCCACAGTTCCATCACCACCCACAAAATCAGATCATTTCAGGATCCATTGCAGTTATTACATTTAAGCATTATTAATAATATTATTAAGTTTGGTGACACACAAGATAACGTTTAAAAAAAAAAGGAAGACTAGTCAAAGTCAAAGCAGCATAGGCCAACATTTAGTTTCTAGTATTGGGCAAGCTCCAGAGAGACGCAAGCTACTACATTTCCCATAATGCAACGAATATAATCTTTTCATTACAATACAACCGTCTTTCTGTGAAACACCCACACCTTTAAAACTTTATGTAACGTATGTCTTGTAACGTAGCCTTTCTATTAAAAATTGGCAACCCCAAACCGTATGACATCATCAGGGGTTGTTATCTTTCTGATTCAAAAATCAGTTAGCTCAGGCTGAGTAATACTCCCTATGACTAATAAGCGGTACCTTATTGTGTAAAATCTGTGAAGTGACCCTTTAATCTGATTCTTAAACATCATGATTTATTTATAGTTGTTGTGGTACATTATTTGCTCTTGTTAAATCCTCCATCTGTTGCACTTCACACCAGCATCACTTGCAGCAGGGGAAGTGAGTCCTTTGACCCCCCCCCCCGCCTGCTCCTTATGGATGTCATGAGTGGAAAAACAACAGAAGAACTCTGATTCAAACCCTGTTTTCTCAAGGGAAAAAAGACAAGGTCAAACAGATGAACTTGAAATCGATCAAAAGCCGTCCCCGTCCACCGGAGCAACGTATCAGACTTTTGGTTTACGATTTGATTTAGGCTCAAGTTTTCAGCGAGTGTTGATGTGTCAGAGTTTTGAGGATTCCCGGGCGAGCAGTTTCCAGCGGGGGCTTCAGTGATACAGTATTAACAAAGCACGAGGAAGTGGGAGCGCTGCAACAGACGGCACCGTACACGGCACTTTCAATTATTTCTCACAGCATTCATGAAAATAGTAGCACAGCGGGGAGTACAGTATGAACAGCAAAACTATAAAAAGACATGGAGCGAAAAAGAGAGTCCCCAAGCTAAAATACACGGCATTGTATGCTGTTGTTGGTGAAGAGCTGAACAGGGTATTACTCCCAAATAGGAGCAATAGAACAAGCATGGTGGAAGTGTAGACACGGTGAGCAGTGATGGAGCAAAAAGCGGAGCATAAGTTATTGGATTTTGGGTTGAGGTTTTGATTTAATAGCATTTTAACACTTATTCCACTTGAGAATTATAATGTCCTTGTCTGAATGAGTTTGCAGTCTAACTACGTTTCAAAAATCAACTTAAAAACATATAAAAGACAAAAAGTCTACAGCCATGCTAGCTCTGCGACGCTGTAGCCCACAGCGGTGCCTTGAGCTAAATGCTAACGTCCGTATGCTAACACACTCACAATGACAACGCTAACATGCTGTTAAGTAGCTATATTGTTTAGCATGTTCGACATAGCATTTTGCTAGCTAGCACTAAACACAGTTACAATTACAGTTACAATTGTTACAATTCATCAGAACTACTGAGCGTAGCATGTCACTGCCTTGTTAGCTAGGATTTTCATTAAAATACATTCAATTCAAGTACATTTGCGCACGTTTGAAATTTTGCCAAACATAAAATGTAATATTGGTCTTAATGCACATTAACTTGGCTGAAGTAAGTAATTAAATGACACACTAGAAACTAGAAAAAGGTGTTTTAAGATAGCATTTAATGACCCAAATTATTTGAGATATAGAGACATGTGTATTTATATATATACACAGTATATATTAGTGGTGGGGGAAAAAAATCATAGTATAACATAGTATCGCGATATTTCCAGTGGCAAAAATGTATCGACACACAGGCGCCAAGTATCGATCTTTTATTGTATATGTGGTGGTCAGTTTGTCTGCTTGACAATCCCATTTTGCAGCAATAAAATTTTTTTATCACAAACAAAGAAGTTGGAAAAAAGGTTATAAATTGCAATATATCACAGAATATTGCAATATGTTCAAAATCGCAACAATATTGTATCGTGGCATAAGTATCGTGATGATATCGTCTGGTGATTCCCACCTATATATATATATATATATATATATATATATATATATACAATGTGGTATATATATATATATATATATATATATATATATATATATATAGCCTTAATTCAGTAGAAAAAACCCTTTATTATAGGGTCTTTATGCAGGCAATATTCCCTATAATGGAGGATACTATCTTACTATCTCATTCATCCTTCACTGTCACATCCCCCTGACTGTCTCCCATTAAAGTCATGAATCAATTTGCTTAAACAAGACGTTTTTTTGGCATCTAACTTTATGTCAGACCATTCTTTCTTCATTACTGTCCTTCTGTTACCGCTCTGCCATGACACAGCGGTGACAGCTGCAGACATATTCCCCTATATTTTCTACTTACTACTGTCACAACTTCATTTGTTTCTTTTTAGTTGATCTTCAACAACAGGGCTTCAAGCTCTGTAGTTTCTCTTTTTACTCTTGCATGATATTTTTATAAATTAAACTTCTTGGAAGTGGCAGCCTTATATAGTGCTGATTATGATGATCACACCTCATGTACATGCACCACAAGAACAGGACAAAGGGAAACAAGCGATTTACATCAAGTCTGTAACACTCGTACGTGAGCCTCACAGAGATTTAGGATTAGAATATGAAAATGTTGTTGCATGATGCTCAAACCTTCGGCCCTATTTGTGTCATTTTGGGTTATGATAAGATAACAAATCTGCTTGATTGTCTGATTTGTTTGATTAACGTCACCGTGTTAATGTCAGCAATTAATTAGCAAGCACAGTTATTAGATATGACGACCAAAACAACCTTCAAGTGTTACTTAACTGGAAATATCCTTCAGATAGGTAGATTAAGAATATATTAAAGCAAAGGAATGCACACACATCCACACCATATCCTTTCTGTCCTCTAAGTCGTCAACGGAAACAGATGACAACCAGCTTTTCCTGGAGCTGATCTCCCTCTCCTCCTTTAGATGAGAAGCTGTTAGTGAGGCAGTGAGAGGGAGAGACAGAGGGAGGGAGGGAGGGAGGGAGGGAGGGAGAGGGAGAGTGAGAGAGAGAGGCTCGCATCCAGAGATGTTTGTTTCCCAGCCCTTCCACCGGCTCTGTGGGACGACCCTCCTCATCCAACCCCCCCCCCCTCCCCCCCCCCAACCTAGTGGATCAAACAAAGGACATCATTTGTAGGCCAAGTCTTTTTCTGAGCGCCTCTCTTCTCGGCTCTGCATACCAATCCAATACAGCCCAAGGAGAAAAAGCCACGGCGTAGGTACGTGTGTGTGTGTGTGTGTGTGTGTGTGTGTGTGTGTGTCTGGGCCGGGGGTTGGAAGGTCTGTTTGCCTCTCCGCGAAGCATCGATTTATCCTTTCTCCAATTTATTTCTCCTCCTTGCCTCTACGATCCATTCAGATCTGCCTCTGGGGGAGGAAGTCGGCGTAAAGACGTCGTCAGGCCTCGTCGTTGCCTCCTAAGACCGGCTCAAAAGTCATCTACAGGCCCGGGGGGGGCCGTGTCCCCCTGCAAGGACATGTCAGGCAGCAACATGCACACAAACAGAGCTACCTGTTGTCCAGGGGGACACTTTTGTCAGAGCTGTAATTGGCCTCATAATGCAGTATAAAGGACACAGATAGAAGATAATGCTTGTGAGAGGATGCATTATCAGTCTGAAAGGGAATTATATTTGTTTCCGTTCAGACACTGCTCACAGGTGATTCAGTAGACCACAAAATGTCCTCTAATTTCAAAGGGGAGTTATACCCTGCTCGCTTCTGCTGCAACAACTGTTGGTGAAGCCAGAATGATATTTGATTGTTCCTTATAATCAGGCCTAGACTCAGTGTACGAGCAGATATGATCAGAATAACAATATCTCAAGTCCCCCATTCAGCTGCCTCTGTCTGTTTGATTCTGACATCTTCAGATGTTATTACTCAGACTCAAGAATTTGTATCCTAAAGACTTGGCGGTGACGACAGCGTAGAACAGAAAGGCTGCATTTGCACAAAAATCCCACCGTTGTACCCCTACGCAAGCACACACACACACACACACATGGCAGAGATCTGCGAGCCATTCTTCAGTGTCACAGTGAGCGACGCCTGGCACATCCTTACACCTGAAGTTGATCAATGCAGATATGTCCAGGGGGAAATTGAAATCCATAGGAAATTAGGCGGCACCAGTGATTTATTGGAACAGTAAATCACACTGTGTGATATGTGTGAAACATGTGTGTTCCTGTTCTGTGTACAGTACTATACCTTGTGTCTGGCTGGCACAGTGATATCAGCAGCCTGCACCTTCCTGTCTCTCTCCATTTGGTAGACCCATTGAATCAGGTCCAGAGGTTGGTAACGGTCCCTGTGGTACTCCCCCCTGTGAGGGACGGGGTGACGCGAGCCCATGGACACAATGCTCTGCAGGGGTCCCTCTGAAGCAAAATTAGAAGAAGAAAGAAAGCATTGAACTACTGTTAAAGCACTGTTTGCCTCAATAGCCACGTTTCCATCCAAATGTCAAGTCAATTTTGCATAAATGTTTGAAATATTGCCAAATTCATTTACTAGGCTGGTGTAATAAAACATTTTAAATGAAAGAACAGACACAAGTCTTTCAGGGTCCCTTTTCTTGATGTAAAATTCTTGCATTTGTTAGTAGTTTCACACTATTTATGATCAGAAGAAGCTGTTCAATGCCTATACATTCTGTAATTTAGCCTCTATATGGCAGTTTTTTAAAAATTGCCTGGTGGACACATTTTTTTGTAGTTTTATGTCACTGATATTCTCACTGTCACCTCTACAGCTGTATCAGAGCTGTAGTGTTATAGTAAGAAAGTCTTATGACTAAATACTTTGCTAATGCAAGCCGCACATTTGCTACTGCTGCTTCTTTACATTAAAATCATTGAAGACCAAAATAAAAAAAGTGAAACTTGTTAGTATTTTGACAGACCAACTGTGGTCATTCAATCAGAAGGTTGTGGTGATCATACATTTCAGGACATTTGCAATGTAAATCCATCGCTTTACAGACAAATCATGTCAAGAATACACTACATCTTTAATAATAATGTGTTTCCAATTCATTGCATTGCGTACTGTCTTTAAAATTCAAAATTCAATAAATATAGAACCAGTCCATTCTGAGATAAAGCATTTTTAACGGCTTGGCAGTAGCTCAGTTTGTGGAGAGTTGGGTTGGGACTCAGAGGGTTGCTGGTTCAAATCCCCGTACGGACCAAAGTATGGAGTCTTTGTACCAGTACCTTCTGGGTACTGCCAGGTGCTCTTGAGCAAGGCACTGTACTCCCCCTGCCCAAACCTCTCAGGGTGCTGGTCCTGCAAAGGCAGCCTACTCACTCTATAATACATGAATAGGTCCTGTGTGGTGTTTCAGGCTATTACTACTGTAAATTGTAATTTACAATCAATAAACAGTAGAAATAATAAAAATTGAATGCATATTCCCTCTTGTGGGTGTAATAAATGAAAACAAACTGTCTCACACATCTAACTTCATGTGTTCTCTTCACCATATATCAAAGTGTTAATCCTAAACTTGCCCCTTTTAAGAACATCTGCAACTAAGTCTTCACTTTAGAGGGGCTTTCCTCAGCGTTTTATGCTCGTGAAGTAATATGTTCCTTTTAAGATTGAACGTGTAAGACAGGCACACTTACAGCACAATGGGAAAAGCAAAAAATATATATCCGACATTGAGCAGTTGTGTGAGTTTCTTAGAGGAGATTGCATTCATGCGTGAATGTTCTAATAAATCCAGGAGGATTTTCTCAAGCATAAAACAGAGATAGTGTGTAGTGTGAACCCCAACTAAAGAATCACCGCCCCACACACACACTTCCACACCCCTTTTCCTTGCTGTTTTGTTCCTCTTTTCCCAGGTACACTGCTTGTGCTCCAGCTTGTTTTTGTCCTGCTTTAATTGCATTTTTTTTTTTTTTCCAGAGAAGAAGAAAAGACAACAACAAGGTGGCGGGGGCTGCGGCTAATGGAGAGGCTGTAATTGTGAATGGGGGCATTCATCTGGAGACGTCGTCCGTGAATTGCGCCACAATGCGCAGCGCCGGGTTGCTCAGATCACCAACCAGTCACCAACCACACACAGATGCACACATATAGGACGCACACACTGAAGCCTTTAGATCGCTGGTGCTCAAGAGGAGGAACGTAACAACACCTCGGCAGAGAGCAAGACAGGAGCTGGGGGACAAGAGAGGAGAAATTGTACAATGAGAGGAGGAGGAAGATGGGATTAAAAACTGGATGTTTCTTGCCATTTGATGTGGGCTATAGAACCTAGGAGGTAGATCAGATAGAGCTGCACACACATACACACACACACACACACAGCATCCATAAGCATTATGAATATAAGCTGTCAGAGCTCAGAGAACCATCTTACACACCTTACGCTTGCGTCCACCTGCTCAAACAGAAGCCCCACACACACACATCCTTCAGACCTACAAACCCCATGAAGGCAAAACACACAGAAACACTGCTAAAAAAGACACAACAAAGCCTCCGTGACGGTATAAATAAAATAAAAAAACTCATCTTGACAAGCCGAGACGAGGCACCTGTCAGCGCGGCGGCTCCTGCTACTACAGAGAAACATCCGGAAACAACAACTCAATTAAACACACCATCCCTGTTCAATTACTGCCACATAATCACAGCAATTCACCTTCGCTTGCCACACAGCCACCAAACAAACACAAACAGGGGCGGAGAAACACACACACACACACACACACACACACACACACACACACACACGCACACGCTGGAGCTTCATCCTACACATCATGAGCGTAAAGCTTACCGCGTGATATCTGCTGACTAGCTGGGATGAATGAGAGATGGAGCATCTTGGATGTTGGCAGAGAATAATATGAATGGAATTATTAAAAATATAAAACAATTACATTTACAAATATGTCCGCTGAAGAATAAATGACATGAGGATGACCCTTCCTGTCCTCTAAATGCAGTTGGCTTTACTTTAGGGTAGGCAGAAGAACATTTAGGTAAGTGGTATAAATGCCTGAAAACTGAAAATTACATCTGCAAGTAGATTATATTATTATATAATCATGTCCTGTTATATATAGTATATTAGGAATGCATCATGGTAACTATGAGGTCATAGGAGTGCCATAAAAAAAGAATACATCAGTAATATAATAACAAAATAAATGTGGAAATATAAAGAGGAATAAATGAAGCATAATCAATAGGGGAAAGAATAAGGTTAAAGAAAAAGGAAAAACAAAACTAATGTATAACATTAAAAATAATTTAAAGATATACATTAAAAAGTATGGAAAAAATGGGAAAAATAAATATAACAAATAAAATGTCTTATAATTATTAATTTATATTTGGTTATTTGTCTTTATAGTTCCACATCTGTTTATTCTTTCATTTATTTCTCTTTATATTTCCAGATTTATTTATTTTTTTTTTTACAGAATTGTTCTTTTATGCCACTCCTATGACTGCATAATTTGCAGCACTTTGGCCACGCCCGGCCCGCAGATTAATAATGCATTAATAAACTGTGAAAAGGAAAAAAATGCATTCTGGTATTTAGTGTTTTTGAGCATTCACAGCAGGAAACTTTCCTCAGGGAGAGCGCATCTAACGTTAAGTCGTTAAGATACGTCAATGTATTATAATACCAAAACAAATACATTTGGCTACTTAATATGCACGTAAATGACTTCTTCGGCACATTTGTGTTCTTCATTCTTGATGATGATGCCGGTTGTGTTCTTATGCAACGTTGATCGATTCATTGCAAACGAGGCATACAGGTTTAGCATTACGGAAAGTCGGCAAAACAAATGCATACAGTCTGCTCTTCATCAATGCTGGAGGGGGGGGTTTTTACATCAACTTTTCGCTTCAGGCTCTTGACCCCTGACATACAGGTATAATGTTCAAGTGACATACTTACACATACTTTGTTAAGGTGTCAGGCCAGGTAGTGGCCTACATCTGGAGATTGGTCACTTTAACCTATGAAATATGATATAAATGTAAATGGACTGTTGTTGTATAGTGCTTTTCTAGTCTTAACATCTACTTAAAGCGCTTCTACATAGTACAGGAACCATTCAGCATTCACACACATTCACACACTGTGGCCGAGGCTGCCGTACAAGGTGCCACCTGCTCATCAGATACACACTCACACACATTTACATTCTGATGGCGCAGCATCGGGGGCAACTCAAGGTTCAGTGTCTTGCCCAAGGACACTTGGACATGGGACTGCCGGGCCAGGGATTGAACTACCAACCTGATCGGCAGGCGACCGCTCTACCACTGATCCAACTGTCCCGATGTAAATAGAAGAGGACATTGATACCACTCTCACATCTGTATGGTGAATATGAAGCTAGAGCAAGCACGGTTAGCATAGCTTAGCATAACAGCTGGCCCAGTTCTGTCAAAAGGTGAAAGGTCAACATCTCGGGTTTTTGCTAAGCTAAGCTAATCGCCCTGTTGCTCTAACTTTATATTTAGCAGTGGTCCGTATGGATCAACACTCATGATTTGGAATGCATGTGAACCGCAGATCAATCGCCAAGTTTAACCATAAAAATAGTGTGAAACCATTTTTTGATGTTACTTTAAGTATTATGATAAATGTACATAGGCGACAAAAAGTGAGCGTTGTGCGGCACCAAAACAACTTATAAAGTAAAGTAAAGGAACACGCATTCCAGGGGTGGAAGTCCTTGTTTTCCCTGGGAAAGTGACCTCTGCTCCCCGGCTTGAGCAAGCTGTGTTTTATGACAGTTACTTAAGTAATAAATGGAAAGCATTTATAAAAAATAATAATTGTACAGACATTTTATCGTACAGACATGAGACTGGTACCAATCTCCTCATCTAAGTCCTAATAATAATAAAATACAAATAAGGCTATTTTTATATATAACATATATATTAAAAGATCTAAATATCATTTGAATATATTTTGCACACAGCATTGCAGGAGCTTGCCTGGAAATTAAATTAATATAGTCATGTGTGTGTGAAGTTCAGAGCCGGTAAAACTACTACAGAATGATGTCATCGGGAAAAAGATTGAGGAATAGCAACGCTGTAAGAACCTGTGCATGAGGAGTGTGTGTGTGTGTGTGTGTGTGTGTGTGGAGACAGCAGATTGACTAACAGCTTGAACTTGGGTTAGATCCAGGAGCACGGGGAGGGATACATGGATGGATGGAGAGCGAGGGAGAGGAGGAGGGAGATCCATTGATTTCTCAACAGAGAGATCAGCATCTTGACAGAAAGAGACGAGAGAGCAACAGAGCAAGACACACACA
This sequence comes from Percina caprodes, assembly GCA_013375575.1. Lineage (NCBI taxonomy): Eukaryota > Metazoa > Chordata > Actinopteri > Perciformes > Percidae > Percina > Percina caprodes. The sequence continues at coordinate 71,511 of JABXJD010000320.1, read as the reverse complement.
CACACACACACACACACACACAGATAGAGAGGGTTACCACTGTGACTCTGTGGGGAAATTCCACAAGCTTTCTATCTCTTTCCAGCTTTCCAGAACTGAGCTGGAGAACTTCAGTGCCCTAAAAAAATCCTTCTTTCCTTCCTTCCTTCCTTCCTTCCTTCCTTCCTTCCTTCCTTCCTTCCTTCCTTCCTTCCTTCCTTCCTTCCTTCCTTCCTTCCTTCCTTCCTTCCTTCCTTCCTTCCTTCCTTCCTTCCTTCCTTCCTTCCTTCCTTCCTTCCTTCCTTCCTTCCTTCCGTCCTTCCTTCCTTCCCTCCCTGTACTCTGTTGTTTAATAAAGTTGGGCTAAAATTCAGGTTTTAATGCACATAATGAGTGAAACATTTGTCAAGTAATCGCCTTGGTAGCTCACCTGGAAGAGTGCACGCCCATACATAGAGGTGTACTACTTGACACAGCAGTCGCAAGTTCAATTCCGACCTGCACCCCTTCGCTGCATGTCATTTGCCCTCTCTCTCCCCTTTCATGTCTTCAGCTGTGCTATAAAAATACAGGCCTAAAAATGCCCCAAAAATACCATAAAAAAAATAAAAAATAATAATAATAATAAACCTATCTGTACAAATTTCCTAGCTTGACCAGTAAATGTGTTAAAGTCCTTGACTTTTCTTGACTATCTTTCAAAAGTCCACGACATTCCAGGACCTCCTTGACCGATTGGAAGCCCCGTTGACAGAGATTTAACAAGAAAGTCTGTTTCAATGTCTCTTTCCCAGCATGCCTGGGTGATTATAACAACCCTATAAACCTCGACAGGGACACGGTTTTGTGCCGGTGTGGCTAACAAGGTATGTGTGTGTGTGTGTGTGTGTGTGTGTGTGTGTGTGTGAGGATGTGATCACCGGGGGAGCTGACACCCTATGGAAGAGGGTGTGGGGTTGGGTTAGGGGCAGCAGGGTCAGGCTGTAATTACACATCACAGTCCCTGTGGTCAGTGGCCCGGCCTCAGCCAACGATGGCAGGTGGAAGTGGGTTCAATCTTTGCGCTGCACTTGTGGAAAAACTTTTGAAATTCCTATTTTAGAAATTCTTCATAGTTAAATCACTTGTTTATTTTTTTCATTCTGTGCTTTTTAATTAAGTGACGCATCAATTCCTTTGGCTTTCAGTGGGTGTTGTTTTTTCAAAGGTACACTCAGAGCATGTGTCAAACGTCTACAGTAACCCGGCCTCCATTCTCCCCTCAGTCTGCATGTGTCTCGAGTGGCTGACGCTCTCACATACCGTGCGTGGTCCTGTGTGGGTGGTAGGTGCCGTAGAAGATGAGTGTAACTTTACTGAGCCGGGCTCCGGATGCCTCATCACTCGACCTCACACAGCTCGTCACTGTGCCTTTGTGGTCAGTCACCTGGAAACGAACACATCAGTAAAAAGGGCATCATTTCACCACAAAACCCTGACTCATATGGAACACTTAACTTAATCTCTTTATTGATCCCCTAATTTACACGCTGTTGTTATTACACACAGGCGTGAAGAACACACACATCCTATACATGCAATGGAGACATGTCAAAGTGAGTGGGCTGCCAGTGCTGAACCACTGCCCTGAGCGGCTAAGGGGTTCAGTGCCTTGCTCAAGGGCACCTTGCCAGGAGGTGAATTGGCATCTCTTAAGCTACCAGTCCGCACTCTGTACTTTGGCCCAAACGGGGACTTGAGCCAGTGACCCTCCGGTTCCCTACCCAACTCCCTACAGACTGACCTACTACTACTATCAGTTGATTCATAAGTGCTGATTTATGTTATGGGCGCAAAAAAAAGTGGTTTAAAATTTTTTTGCATTTCAGAACCTTAGGAAATGGACAGCGGCCAACACGAACACACACGCCTATTAACTGGATAGTGAAGCTGTAAAGTAGGCTATCTTTATACTCTTATACTATACTTTATTGGACAGCGCCACTTCTCACTGATAGGATTAGAGATGAGAAGTTGAACTGATACGTAACTGCGATCAGCTTTGTTGGGTATGAAGAATCAATGCCACCACATAACCAATCACACTATGACAGAGCACTTAGCACCAACTGCAATGCTGGTGTGGCAGTAGCTCAGTCTGTAGGGAGTTGGGTCGGAATCGCTGGTTCAAAGTACAGAGTGTGGACTGGTAGCTGGAGAGATGCCACTTCACCTCCTGGGCACTGCCAGGTGTTCTTGAGCAAGGCACCATACCCCCCCCCCCCTCAAGCGCTCAGGGCGCTGGACCAGCACTGGCAGCCCACTCACTCTGACATCTCTCCATTTGTGCATGAATAGGACCTGGGCATGTGTGTGTGTAGTAGCGATTACTAACAAGAGTGTAAATTGTAATTTCCCCACTGGGGATCAATAAACAGTATAAATTATTATTATTTCATTTTAAATTAATGTAGCCTACTGGCCGTCTGGCACACGTGGGTGCTCAGTATTTTACCGGCGCCTATGATTTGGTTAATAGTATAAGTTATTACATGCTGTTCAGTCAATTTGGGTCTGACTAGTGGACAAATAGATGGTAGACTCGAATCATGAAGATACGGCCTCGTATGACTTCCACTATGACACATTTACATGGGGCAAAACAAGCAAATACTATGCCTGATTTTCACGCATTGGTGTGGATAAATACCCAGCCTCCAACTTGCCCCCCCTCTCCCCCTCAATAGCTGACAGACTTCATCCCATATAAACTCACTACATCTGCCGAGCAGCTGCCCAGCCTGCATGTGTGTGTGTGTGTGTGTGTATGTATTCTATATGGAAGTGTGTGAAAGTGTATGTGTGAGCGCTCCCAGCAGACCAGAGGCCAGGCATGGCGGCCCCCAGCCGAGCGCTGCATTGATTTGTTGTTGCTAAACAAACAGCTGGATGCTACAGGTGGATCGATAAGCCTTGCATGCCTGCCAGCCTCCCAGCATGCCTTTCTACTGGGTACACACGGCTCTCTCCGTGGAACTGCAATCCCGCTGTGGTTTGGAAAACTCATGAGTTAAATAATAATATAGTTGCTGGATTGTTTGTAATTGAGTTAATTTTCAACATAATTTTCTCTCTCCTGGCCATTAAAAGTCTTGTGTGTGACATTTTGAGTTGTTCATTATCAAAATCGGTGTTCCCCGTTCACAAACCTATTGGCTTGAAATTTTACATTTCTCATTGCATGAAGTGGGGTAGAAGCTCCATATTCATTACATTTTCACTTGCATGAAGTGGGGACAGAAGCACCACATTCTGCTCCATCTTGAACTACGTTAGCCGGTGAGGGACATACAGGACATGCTGCTCCACCTAATGCTGCTAATGCTGCTAATGCTGCTAATGCTGCTAATGCTGCTAATGCTGCTAATGCTGCTAACGGGTATCGTCGCTTCCTGGCCCCGGCAAGTTAGAAGAAGGAAACATGGAAGACCACACGTATTCAAAATCCAAATTTCAGGGACAGGAGTCTTCTTCTTCACCCAGAAAAGAAAAAGGAGATTGAAAAGAGCAAAAGACCGGCTTTCTGAAGCGTGAAGGCTATCGTAGCTGTAATAGACACTTGGAACTGTGTGGTGCGAGAGAGTTGATTGATATATGATCTCAAAGCTAGATGGGAGAATAGCCTACACGTTGGACCTTTAAATCCATAAATACCATTTCTGGATTGCATAACTTTACAAACACTCTTTACCAGTAAAATATCACGTTGCCACAATTGCACTACTGTCATGATAACAAATGATGTTTAACTACAGTGGAATGAAAAGTGTGAGAGCTACGAGCAGAAACCAAGCCAGGGCATACGTGAAGGAGAAATAAAATAGACACAAGACAGACAAAGAAAATGGAAGGATTAGCAGATGCAGAGGAACAGAGGGGAAAGGAGAAGGATTTCAAAGCCAGAGAGAGAAACTAGAGAGAGAGAGAGAAAGGGGATTAGTGAGGGGCGAGAGATGGCAGGATATCGAAATGGGTGAGAGCGGGTGTCAGGGAGAGGAAAAGGAGACTCAGCGAGAGAGGATGAGCCGGAGAAGAGACAGAAGTTCAGAAAGAGATAGTGATACAGAGGCAGGCAAACAGAGAAGATGAGACAAAGATGCACGTACACAATAACAGGACAGAGAACACCATTGACAAAGACAGATATAAAGGAGACAAAGACTCCAAAGAAGACGCCAAAATGCAACCTAGGGTCTTTTTGTGAATGTACCCGAGTCAAACCTTCATTTAAAAGCATATTTAGGACAGAAGCGCCACTTTTAAGATTTACTGTGTTATCATTTTGGGTCAAATGGCCTTTTGAATGGGAGTGCTAGGGGCGCTACTATGATAGCATCAAAATTAACATTTTAAAAAATAAAACTCAAAAAGGCTCGACACAGCATGGGACGTTGCTCCAAGTATCACCAGGGGCTCTACACATGAACTCACCATTGAGAACATTGTTTGTGTACACAGAGTTTACTAAAAAGAGGTTTTAACAACTCACGTTAGCTGTTGGTTTTCCGGTCGCCGTCTATGTAGCAAGTCAAAATAGTCGAGGGAGGAGAGTAAAGATGGAAAACTCCTGCAGCTTAGAGCCATAAAAATGCACGGATAATTTGTTGTTTTGTAGTTAGTGAAAAACAATATATATACATATTTGGGCATTTTAGGCCATTATTTTGATAGGACAGCTGATGTCATGAATGGGGAGAGAGAGGAGGACGGATGACATGCAAAGGGCCGCAGGCCGGAGTCGAACCCAAGCTTGCTGCATTGAGGACTAAACCTCTATACATAGGCGCCCACTCTACCAACTGAGCTGACCGGGCGCCCAGTGAATAACAATATTGAGCTTGTAGTTGAAAAAGGAGCCTCATATAAGAATGACATTTCCTTCTATGGAGTCTGTTCATATGCATTCGGAGATCGCGTATTTTTGACTGGGAAGATGGCGCAGAGCGTAAAAACCAATGTTCTCAATGGTGAGTTCATGTGTAGACCCCTTGGTGATACTTGGAGAAAAGTCTCATGTTGTTTCGAGCTTTCTTAGTGACTTTGATGTTATCATAGTAGCCTAGCACTCCCATTCAAAAGGCCATTTGACCCAAAACAAGAATACGGTCAATCTTAAAAGTGGCGCTTCAATCCTTAATATGGTTTTAAATGAAAGTTGGACTCGGGTACATTCACAAAAAGACCCTAGGTTGCATTTTGAACACCATCACGAGCTCTAGTGGATAAACCACAAAAACAAAACAAGTGGACTTTATGCATAAATGTTTCAGGAGAACACAACCCTTCACCTACCAGACTCAGATAAAGAAATATAATTCTTTATGACCTGGCTATGAGACTTATTTTTGTCAATGGCTAAATAAGTTAGTATTATTACTCTTACCAGTGTAAAATATGAAACAGCAAGTTGCTAGAAAAGCACACAGTATTGACTTTACTTTCAGGGAATGAACAGAAGATTCAAAGCCCCGAAAAGGAAGCTGTGTTTTGGCTGCGTTGGAGCGAGAGTTGGGGGGGGGGGGCGAGTCTTGCTGTGTCTACATATGTAAAGCAGCAGGGAAGCAGCAGTGTGTCAGACTGAGGCTCTGGCCCAACCTGGGCTCCTTGCTGATCCCTCCAACACATCAATCATCCAAAACAGGGCCATCATAGCCACACTGCATGCTGGGAGACACACACGCTCACACACACGCACGCACACCCACTGCAGCATGCTTAAATGCAAACAACTGAAGAAACACACACACGTTTAAATTGTTTACACGCAGAAAAAACTTACAGCACTTACATACAGTATTGCAGTGCAACACACACACACACACACACACACACACACAAGCACACGCGCGCACATGGATACAATTACACAAAAACATTCTACAACGTGCACAGAGACAAACACATACACAAGAGGACACTGAAATAGTGCACACAGTACATGACACACGCAAACACATGCAAACTACTCGCACGCACACACGCACGTGAACGTGCGCACACAAAGTCACACTCTCTCTGCCTCCCAGTCTCACACAAAGCACGCAGACAAACAGAAATAGGTATCCTGTGCCCACAGGGTGCCCTCGCCCCCGACCATCTGTGACGGGTGCCAACACACAGTGGGTGATATTTACATGAAGACCCAACCCCGCCCCCTTAACACACACACACACACACACACACACACACACACACACACACACACACACACACAAAAAGAAAGAAATACCCACAAAGGGCCACTAGGATTGCTTCATCTCCCAAAACTCATTAAAAATGCAGATATATGCAAATATATGCACCTCTAGAAATCCACCTTAGGCCAGAGTGTGTGTGTGTGTGTGTGTGTGTGTGTTTTTGTGGCTGAAAGTACACATTAGTGAGAATGTGCGTGTGAGTTTGTCTCCACTGTAGCAACTACCAAGGCTTTGACGGTGTGTTTGTCAAACTAGATGCCGTGTGTGTGTTGGTGTAGGTGCTGTATATGCTGTATATGTTTTTACACTTTCCTTGTTATAAATTACTTTTAAAAGTAATAAAACTGCACTTCAGACATCCAGACTAACATTACCCCTTTAAAAAATAAAGTAACATTAGTTTATATAAGTTAGTATACTCTAACCACTCTATCTACAAAAGAGTGACGTGACACTGTCATGGAGGTGTCATAAACATTATAAATAAGCCATGAACGTTTTGTCAAGTTTCATGTTTTCTGTTAAGTTTTCCACTTCCTGTTTTATTTTGTAGTCTCTCTGTTCTCCCTTGTGTTGTTTTGTTGTTTACTTTCTGAGTCATGCATTCGTATTTGCATTTTCTGCGCGCTTGACACATTTATGACATAACGCTTCTTTTCGTAAGTGACACACGGTTTTATCATGAGAACAAGTTATGGTTCATATAGGGTTCATGTGTTATGACTGTGTCTTGACAGTGTCATGTGTTCATGGGAGTGTCATGTCACTCTTATGTACAGTGGCTTTAATAAATGTACACACCCGTGCTAAAGCTGATTAAAAAGAGGAATTAAAGACGTCTTTTGGAAATTGATCTTAATGCCTTAATTTAAAAAATTCAGGAAAATTCAACCTTTTAAGGACACCAATTTTCTTTGTGAATGAATAATGTATTGTAAATAAATAAATGTTCCTCCTTAAAATACAGGGGGCATAAGTATACACACCCATATGTTAAATTCCCATAGAGGCAGGCACATTTTTGTTTCTACAGGCCAGTTATTACATGGATCAGGATACTATGCATCCTGATAAAGTTCCCTTGGCCTTTGGAATTAAAATCCCCCCCCCACCCCACCATCATCACATACCCTTCACCATACATAGAGATTGGCATGAGGAACTTTCCATAAGATCATCTCTTAATGCAAATCAAACCAGCTATTAACACCATGCCAATCTCTAGAATGTTTTTTTTTTAATTCCTCTTTTTAATCAACTTTAGCATGGATGTGTAAAATGATGCAAGCCACTGAAGATACCTTCAAGTAAAGTGTTACCGAATAAACTTTAAAAAATGGTGTTAATATTGTATCTAAAGACAAATAAGACATTGTCATTACATACTTTCCTCCTGACATTACCATCATTTAAAGGGTGGAGAAGTACATTCAATATCTAGTAGTCTGAGTACTTTTGCATTAATTCACTTTGTGGTTTATTTTTTAAGGAATCAGCTATGTGTTGATTTGCAAGCTTAAAAGATGGGGCTAATATTTCTGCACTACACTTGTCACTAGTTGATATTTTGATATTTACACACACATGCTTAGTACCTGTACATGGAGAGATGGGGGGGGGGGCTGCCAGTGGGGTTTGGTGCCTTGCTCAAGAGCAGCTTGGTAGTGCCCAGGATGTGGACTGGTAGCTGGAGGGGTGCCAGTTCACCTCCTGGGCAATGCCAAGGACTCTTTGGTCCAAATAGGGACTTGAATATAAATGTTAACTATATTAAATATTAAATATGAGGTCAAATTTGTAACACACTTATAAACTAGATTGTCCATAACAATCCCTGCAACTCAGGATAAACTACAATTATAAAACATATTGAGGTGTACTTGTTTGGAATCAGATCCAAAGATAGCCTACAGAAAACCAGATAATGTGGATGACTTCTTTAGAGAATATGTAATAAAACCAACTGCATCATATCCATCAAAGTCAAATACACTGATTGGCTAATATAAATGTTTCCTACATACATACTTCCTACAATATCTTCCGGTTGTTCCATTATTAGTTATTATTAGTTATTAGTGGGTTTGGTTTGTGTGAGTGACTCCAGACAAGGCATCGAGGATGATGTGGCTGTGTGTGTGTGTGTGTGTGTGTGTGTGTGTGTGCTTGTGTGTGTGTGTAGCCACAGTGCTGCAGGCTAAATAGTGCCATTATATTCCTACAGCAGCGCTAGTCACAGTCAGCTTGAGAGTAAAAGTCCTCTGGGAATCAGAGATATCTCGGCTCAAAGACCGCTGCCACCCTGCACACACACACACACACACACACACACACACACACACACACACACACACACACACACTCCCTGTGGGCATGGCAGTTTGAGGCCAGGTGGGGTGGAAGGGAAAGCGATTTATGTCGGTTTAAGCACAATAATGCAGAAATGATGCCCGTAATAGTTACTAATTAAAATATTCTGTTCATCCATTAGGTTAGAAGAGATATTTTTCTCTTACCCTATAATAGATCGAATAATGCAGATAGTTTTTGTGATATGTGCCCATGTTTTGAGATAGATAGATTGCTGCCTCTACTCCAATAAAATGGTGGAATCTTGTTTTTGGTGCTCACAGCTAGTGCTGGGATGCTGTGGATTTATTTGAAAAGCAAGAAATTCCTGCAGTAATGCCATATACCGCACCCCCCTTATGAGAGTAGCGTAAATTAAAGCAAGAACAGAAGGGTGCCTTAAGTGAACGACGTCAGTGCCGAGTGGTAAATAGGCCGTGCAGCTGCTGAATCTGTCTTGATTTCAGATCGAGAGAGGCTAGTTTGAAAGATTTGCCTCTACTTCTACTGGATAGTCACGTCGTGTACATGCAGGCTGAAATTCAACTGGGATGTTTTATCGGGATAAAGCTATAAACTAGAGCCACACTGATATCCGATATTCCGATATCTCGACTGATATACAGTTTATTTAAAAAAAAAAATCCAGAAACAAGTAACAAAACATAAACCGATTTCCCTAACATTACTTATTTGTAGTTATTTATGAGTTCTCCCTAAAATAATATGATGATAATTTGTTTTATTGTCACAACAGAACAGAGGAACATCAAAATATAATAAGTTCTGATAAATAAAATGTAAAAAAAAAAATACAAACTTAAGATATGAAACTTAAAGTCAGTTGAAAATAAAACAAAATAACAAAAATTAATAATCAGTGTTGCCAACAGGGACGTTGTAGAGCGCCCTCTGGTGGACAGACTATGCAACGGCAACACTCATAACATGGTTGACAGTGTTTTTTTTATTTTATGTTTAAATATTAATTCATCAGAATTCTTTTTTTTTTATCGGCCATTATAAATGTCGATACCGATAGTTCGGGAAATGCCTGATATCGGCCGATATATCGGTCGGGCTCTACTATAAACAGAGGGACGCTCTGCTAGCTTCTAGGCTAATGTGTTATGGTAAACGCTGCAGCTGTAACGTTAATGTGTCTACTTTACCTGTGAACGGAGACATGTCTTTGCCTTCCCTACCGTGTATGTTGATGATATGTGTCATGGAACATTGCCCCCCCCCCCCAACTTGCCAAAGGTAGGATCTGCTCCATCGTTTGATAAGTTGAATCCGTGTAAGACAGAAGGTCATCAGACACAATCCAGGTCATTGAACACAACGTGGCCGTGCACACGTGCAGGCCAATGTTTTCCTACTGTTTTTGTGATGACGGTGACGAGCTCAGACCCGCGGTAGGCGCCATGTGACCGCGGTATTAACCGTCCCACCCAGCCCTAATCACAGCAGTGACATATTACATGAAGAAAATATTCTAAACAACATTTCTTTCCAGAAACTGATTCAGGAAAGAGATGTTGCTGCTGAATTTGTTGTGGGTCATTATAGCGGTTAGCACCACAAAGAAAATTCCATTAATCTCCAAACCTGGGCTAAAAAAGATCCAAAACTATCTGCATGGATTCTATATTTGGGTGAAATGATCATTCAAACTAAAACCATAAATAATGGTATACTAATTTACAGTTTCCAATAGAATGTTTCCTCTTAGCACTGCATGAGGTTAGACAGAGACAAGATGAAGGTGAGACGTGTGAGCGAGCAAGATGGAGAGAGAGGGAGAGAGAGAGAGAGAGAGAGAGAGAGAGAGAGAGAGAGGATGAAGGAAGATCAAGGACATAAGGTTGAAATCATCTGACGTACTGCTTATCTGTTTATAAATTAGTCTTAATAGTTATCATAGATATTGATGATTATATATTATTGCTTTCAAATTCCATATTTAATCACAATCATCGGTGCGGTTTGAATCCATATTGTGCATAGCTGGAATAAGCATATTCCATATTGTGCTATACTGCCTGCAATACAGTCGCTGATAAACAGTGGAAGCACTGAGTGAAGGCACCACAGATGGCGGTAGAGCGAGCACAGGGAAGAGAGAGAGAGAGAGAGAGAGAGAGAGACAGAGCAAGCGAGAGAGAGAGAGAGAGAGACAGAGCAAGCGAGAGAGAGAGAGAGAGAGAGAGAGAGCGAGCATGGATTCCCAGCCCCGCGGTCTCATCCCCTTCACAGCGCTGGAAGGTCAGCCGAGCCTCGAGCTACAACACTCCCTTTTCACTTTAGTCCCACTTTTATTCCAGCAGCACCACGCCGCTCGTTGACAATTGTCATCATGACAAATCAATACAGGCTCCTCACAGACCCCCCTCCTCCTCCTCCTCCTTACCCCCTCCACTGCTGCCCTTGAGTTTTTAAACACTGATCCAGCACATAGTCCAGTTAAAGTCTCTTCCCAGGGCCTCCATTTTCTAGTTCACCCTTCACTTTCTGCCATCACTCCTTCTGTCTTGTCCATAAGTCCTGTTGGTCCTGTGTCTCTCTTGCTTCGTCCTAGTTCCTCTCCACGTATCAATTTGAAATTTAATCTGCAGTTTTTATTCCTGCAACAATATCAAAAACCATCAGATTAATGATTACATGTGTAAAGAACCAAGATATCAAATGATTGTACTGGTAAAGGGGACTAAACTAGTCCTTCTTACACACTTAAATTGCGGGAACTTTTATGAAAAAGAGACTGTGTTTGTCTTGTCGCGTAATTACGTCACTTCATAACGTTCCCATGGCAACAAGGGGGAAATGGCTGCTCTTGTGTGAAGTAAACGCAACATTTTTCAACTTTCCGCAAAGATATATGTGACTTTTTTTGCAACGAAAATGAAATGGAATTATGAAATCATGCAAGCCCTGCGTTATTTTGCGCAGAAATTGACAATTTATGCAGCAAAAGTGCGGCGTATTTGAAAAAAATGCTGACCCCCACATAAATATGAGGATTTGGGTTGATTATGCATAGAATTATGTAATCGCATAATCGCGTTTTTCTAGAGGGACTGGACTTCAATCCAAATGTAACCAAAATGGTGTACATGTAACAATTCCTTTATTATTTTGGATAATATTTTGGCAACCATGTACACACCTCTAATGCATAGCGTAAGCTCCATTTAAGAACATCACAACATCCTCACACTACCTGTCACAAAAATAACAACGTCGCCGAGTTGTAGTCCACGGACGTCGATATGTGGTTTTATATGCGGATCATTTAAATATCTTTATAAAACAGACCCGCATGATGAATACCAATGATAAAATGTACATGCCGGCAGGTGTCCCGCCTAGCGGTCAAGTGTTTTAACGCATGCGTGATACAAATAGTGTAGGGATGCCAATCCGTTTTCTAATATGTATTTATGCGCATGTGCATATCGGATCGTGCAGGCGGCACAGATCGCGTACCGACACTATCTGTAATAACAGTTTAGAAACAGAGCGATTTAAAGATTCTGTTTCAGGTGTGTGTGTGTGTGTGTGTGAGTGTGTGTGTGTGTGTGTCCCTATTCTCTCTCTGTTCCTCACTGTGTTTACATCAAGCGCTATAACGCTGCCCCTTATTTTCAGCCCCCTGTAATTGTGACCGTGTTCCTCTCCAATCTGTGGTAAAGTTGACAAGCAGCATAAAAACAGTCATTGCGTGTGCATGTGCTGATTAGCGTCGTGCTAAGGCATGCGGCACGTACGATGCGAGCGTTAATTTGTGTTGCGAGCATCGCGTTGACTCGTCTCGGCCCTCCGGTAATGAGCAGCGGCGGCGTTATGTGGCTCGGCGTCACGGTGTTTCCTCCCCGTCTCTGCAACATACTAGGCCTTGGTAATTGGTCACAGAGGGGACAGTAAATCTGCGTGAGGATGTGGGAGAACCAGAGACACAGTGTGTGTGTGTGTGTGTGTGTGTGTGTTTGCGGGAAGAGGTAGGTGATAGAGGACAGGGGGTGGGTGTCTTTCATCTTCACAGCTTTTTCTCTGTACACCTCCAACTGTTTACAAGGACTGATGCCTATTTGCACACAAATACACACACACACACACACTGCTACCACCCACACATATATACAGTAAATGACCTCAGCGCGCTACTGTCTGTGAGCATGGATTCTAATCAGACGTCGGCAGCATTGTGTCTGTCAAACCCGGCCAAGGTTACTTAACCTTCCAGTCTTAATTTCCCTTCCATTTTAGCTCCTTCCTCTATATCAAACATCAGCACATCTATGGCAGAAAAAAAAAGGAAAAGAAGAGTGCAGGGAGGAAAATGAAGATTGCCATGCTTGGCTGAAACTCGGAGATGAAAGTAGAGGATGATTCACATTGCTGTGGCAAAATGAGCTGAACCGAGCTGGGCTGTGCTATTTTTAAACTTCTATACATTGCAGCTACTGGGAGGAGAATATGTGAAGTGAAGCAATTCATTTCTATATCACGGGAGAAGGTATATGAAATAAGGTGTCCAGGAGAGTCACAGAATGCGAAAATTAGTATATACACTTTGTCGAGATTTTTTTTTTCAATATTTATTTTGTAAGTTGGTTAAGTTAGTTATCACTTTAAAGCTGAATTGTGCAGATAAATCCCGGAAAAGTCATATCAAAGTATTGAGATATGCTAATAAAGTTTTTTTGTTGAGTTCAGAGTAACCAAAGATGGAAAACAGTGATAAACTAAAAACCACAACTAAAGTCCTATTCACACAGGATTAGTATTACCTGGTGAGCTCTAGTTATTTGTAATAATTACGGAGGTTGTCTGTGAACTAAATCCTGCCTGCGATTCGGCCATGTCCTTTATCTGTCAACAAAAATCCCCCCCGCAAATGACACCAAGGTCCTGTGATAACATTAGTCCCACGAGTATCGACATGCTTTGCATGCATGATTTGGCGGGGTCGTATATTATTTTTTTTGCGCTTTTTTTTTTTTTTATACAAGGGGCTGGGGACGGAGCCTTTCATCGGCAACCTAGTCTGGACCACAGCCTGACCGGAGACCTCCGTCCCTGGGTCGGCGCGCTCCCTGCCGCTTCGTCTGAAGGCTGACTGTGATGCTGTGTGGGTGCCGCCAATCTGGAATGATAGGGTATGCACCACTGGTAACCCTACCGGGCCTGGCCCAAAATATACATATACAGAGCCCCGATCAAGGGGGTCAGCCTCTCCTCTCTAAGCGTAGCTCCCTATGGCGCCATTTTAATGCTACAAAGCCATCACCTGCAGTTTGTATCCCATTGACTCCCATTCATTTTGGCACCACTTTGACAGTGAATAACTTTACATTTGAGGCGTTTAAAGACTTTGTTTGTCCGTATACGACAATGTATAAAAGGCTCCATTACCTTGAAACTCATGTTATGGCTCCGTAGCAGACGTTATTGTAAAAATAGGCTAACGATTGTGTCATAACCACGCGACTTACTGTTGCATAGTTGACAAATCGCCATATTGTCAGGAGAAGCTTGCAGACAGTTTGGACTTCCATCAGCTGTTTAGGTTTAATTACTAATGTTAACTAGCATGTTAGTTAGCAGTAATTAGCCTGTGCCTATATTAATGTTAACTAGCATGTTAGTTAGCAGTAATTAGCCTGTGCCTATATTAATGTTAACTAGCATGTTAGTTAGCAGTAATTAGCCCGTGCCTATGTTAATGTTAACTAGCATTTTAGTTAGTTAGTGATTAGCCTGTACCTATGTTATCTCCTAACATATACCTACGCTCTCCATCTCTGCTGATTGGGAATGATTGAGATTTCTCTTGCACAGCTACCAGAAGACTTACAACTTTCAGACGGGTGGGGGGGGGAGATTTCTAAATCACAAATAAATAAAAAGCTGCACAACTAATGTTGCAGTGAAAGTAAGACTGGGCAATATATTAATATTATATGAATATATGAGGCTAGATATCGTCTTCAATTTTGGATACTTATTATATTATGGTTATTATCCACATTTCTGACGATTGTTTATCAAAAATCTCATTGTATATCGCCGCAATATCGTCACTGATGGTCCAAAATATCGTAATATTTGAGTTTTTCCAAGTACACTGTCTCCCTCACCTGGAGGGTCCAGAGGCCTCGTGGTTGCTCCCCCCAGCAGTGCACCGTCATCAGGGTCCAGTTTTTCAGGCCAGCCGTGGAGGCGTCATTGGGCCGTGTGTCCAACAGCAGTGACACGGTGCCGGCTGGAGACGTCAGGCTTATGGAGAGGTCACCGCGACACGCGGCGCTGATGCTCACTTTCACCTGGTGAGAGACAGGTGGCAAGAGGAAAAAAAGGTGTGAACAAGGGGATAGATGGAGGGGTAGAGAAATGGGAAAACAAGAGAGAGGAAGTGGGTGGACAGAGACACAGCATCATGTCAACATGTTATCTTCCAGGCGTTCTCATCAGTGCCTGTGCCTGTTTTTTGACGGAACTAACTAAAACAAATATATTTTTTAATTTTTCAAACACTCTTTACTGCCATGATTTTTTACCTTAAAAGAATATTTTGTTTTTTACGTTAATTGAATGGGGTTGAACACCAGAGATGGCAAAAGTACTCACTTCTTGTACTCAAGTGGAAGTATTGTCAGGAAAATAATTTACATACTTTTCGTTGTGTTATTATTAAACTGTTTGCATAGAATAATTATATACTGATTACTCTTTTCTCTCTGTGTTGTGTGGATACTGGAAACACTGCATGCACTCACAAGATAACATGGAGCCGCTGGCTGTCTTGTCTAAAGCATGGCGTGTAGCGGAGAAAAGAACATGCAAGGGAGACATCATAAACTCTGTATTATGATTGGATTTCACACATAAATAAGCTAATGTTTGAGGCCTACGTCTCCTTGTGTTCACAAGTAAAAATGAACTTTGATAGAACTTCAGTGGTCTCTGTCTATTCTTACTAATGAAATTATTAACCCTCCTGTTGTCCTCGGGTTAAATTTGACCTGTTTACAAAAACTTTCTATGTCAGAATTATGACAAAAGACTGTTGAAATAAGTGACAAATGTTGAAAAAAAACTACAAAAAAGCAGAAAAAAACAATCAACAAAGACGTTCTTTTTTTAAGTGCTGAAAAAGTGACCAAAAAAACATCAAAAACATTGAAAAAAGCTACAAAGAAATTGTTAAAAAAATTGACTAAAACATCATTCAAAAAACGTCCAAAAAGTGACAAAAAAACCGGGAATATAATTGACAAAAACTTTGAGAAAAGTGTAGAAAAAGAACAACAAAATGTTGAAATTTCAACCCAGAAAAACACAAAGTTGCATGGTCGACGGGAAGACAACACAAGAGTTATGTACAGATACTAAAAAATACTCAGAAGTACTGATTCAACTTTTTTACTCAAGTAAAAGTAACAAAGTACAGGCTTGGAAATGTACTTCAAGTACAAAGGGAAAGTAGCCTTGTGAATGACAACCATTTTTTAGAGAGCAAGCTGAGGAACTTCAGTGGACATGAAGAAAGGCTCTTTATATACCATTGGCTACATTTTAAATGGATGTCTGCCAATAGGCCTAAAACATCCCATACATGATGTGTGTGACAGAGACTGGGACTCCATGTTAATAAGATTCTGACTGAGCAGCGAGATATGAATTCAGTTGTGATTCTGTGAGAATTCACACATCCAGTTTCTCTTTTTTAATCTTCCCCTTTCCCCTTTCACATTTAAAGGAATCTACATGTGTGTGTGTGCTCAAATATGGCTTCTGGAAATAAAATAAAGGATAAAATATGACTTACTAAACAGACATTAATTAAGAAGTGCCCTATACTTTTAGAGCACATTGGCCAGGAGTCATTGTTGATGCCTACTATCTCCAACATCTCTCTCAGATAAGGCCGAGGATGATGGGAATGTCTTGCTGCTTGTCTGCCAAATCTCTGGGATCTCTGTTTTCTTCACTTTCAATCATGTCGCCGTCCATAGTATGTGCCAACCATCAAGTCGCAGTGATTTGCCATGATTGAATACCGCCGAATCTGTCGAGTTGTCTTGTAGTGGTGCGTCAAGTGCAACGTACATTCCCATCCAATTTGACTGAATGTAGTATTGATGAAGCAAATAATAATAACGGTAACTCCATTGAAATTATTTCAAGTAACGAGCCAATTTTGTAAAATGTAAGGAGTAAAAGTAAAAAGTCAGCAGAAAAAGAAATAGTAAAGTAAAAAAAAAACTGAAAAAATCTACTTAGTAATGTGAAGAAGTATTTGTACTTCCATACTTCCCGCCCCCTGGCTAAAGTTAAGCCCTTCCTTAACAGGCACCATCTAGAAAAGGCGATTTTATTAGATTATGGTCGGATTACTGTTCTGCTCTCCATGTTGGTCTGAATCAGACATCCAGCTCATGTCTTCTCTACACTCTACATTGTTTCCCGGTGCGTTTTAGAATCAATTTCAAGATTTTATTGTTTGTTTTCAAGGCTTTAAATGGCCTGGCCCGAGGTATTTGTCCGAGATTTTAACCCTGCAGGAGCACAACCGGTCATTCAAATCAGCGAGTTTTAGATCCAGCAGTCACGGTATGAACGGTGTGGGGGGTCAGGGTTTTGCGGTTGCTCCCCCGAGACTCTGGAACAATTCCCCTGATAGTCACACCATTACAGATGTAGCTCTTTTTAGGTCCCAACTCAAAACGTATTTTTTTAAAATGGCTTTTAATCCGTAGTAGTGTAATTCCCTCTGCTGTTTCTTTGTAACCTTTCCTGATTTTACTGTTTTCTATGTTCATTCTTTTTATTGTATATGTGTTTTTACTCTTGGTTTCTGATCTGAAGCACTTTGGATACCTGCTGGTTGCTGTAAAATGCTATATAAATACATTTTGATTGATTGATCTCCGTTGAACACTCTCACATCCGTAAGGCGTGTATGCTACATATGAAGTTAGCGCCAGCTAGCTTAGCATAAAGACTTGAAAAGGGAGAATGGCTCTGTCAATTAGCCTGGTTAATTTACATGCTTTGTGTGGTTTGTCGTATCCATATAAAAACGCATAAAAAACACAATTTCTTTTTTAGTGTATGCAGTTACTTCAGTTTCTGTACCTGGCCAAGAAATAGTCCTGTACATACATCCCATAAAACCACACATTTCTAATTTTACAATGTGGTTTTTGTGCTATTTATACGAACAAGATATAACATGTTTAATTAGTGACATTTTAGAGGTGCTGGAAGGCAAATTGTGTTACCTTTAGAGAGAGAGTGAGAGCAAGGTTACCTGCTTTCTTGTTTCCAGTCTTTTTGTTGTACTAACTTATTATATTTAGAGTACAGACATGAGAGTGTTAATCTTATTTCTTAAAATGTTGAACAATTCCTTTAAATGAGATGCAACGCCTCTTCGGACCAATCAATACTCATTTAAAATGTACTGTATCCCTGTGATTGTCATTAATATATGAGGTAATAGAAAGCTAAATAGATAGCTAGATAGCTAGATAGATAGATAGATAGATAGATAGATAGATAGATAGATAGATACTTATTGATCCCACAAAAATGGGAAATTATGGTGTTAAAGCAGCTAAATCAGTCGCACAGCACAGAATATAAATATAAATTAAATACTTGGGTACAATATACAGTACATACATACAATATACATGAAATATACATTAAATAATAATAATTATAGGATTAAAATATAAGAACAAATATTTGAATATATATACAGGATGGGAATACACATGGATGATTAGGCCAATCTGAGTAAATCACTGGATCATGTATATTTCATGTATATTGTACATATGTACTGTATATTGTGTGTATGTATGTACAGTATTGTCTCAGATACTGTCCACGCCAGACGGATGGACAATCCAATGATTTGTCCAATGCCACTCAAAGATGAATAGGGAGCACAAAAAGGGCTGTGGGGAAAATTAGCTAAATGATTTAAATAAGCACATGCACTTCCCAAACCCCCACCCCACCCCATGATTCCCACCCAGTAAACACTCTCCCTGTCCCTGTTCATCACAAGCAGCACATCTGGTGTGACAATGGCACATCGCAGAGAGAGCCGGCAAGCTGCAAAAAGACTGACAGCCCACTCCTGTTTACACCGCGTTACCACGGCAACACGTCCATCAATCACACCTCGCAGCGATGGCCTGACCCACGCTTTCTGCCAGGGAGCAGAGCCGCAAAGATGAAGCCTTTTCAATTTACATGCTGACACACACACTCTCTCTCTCTCTCTCTCGCTCGTTGCTATTTCACAAGTACACACAACGCACTCACAAACATAGATACCTCGCACAAAATGTGCGCGCACACAGACACGCACAGTACGTACGCCGGCTGACACAGTCAAACATAAACACATTTGCATGTACGTAGTTGCCTGTACTCAAGAAAACGCAGTTTTGCCATTTTCTGCAAATGACACAGCCAACACATTACACATCACAGTATGATCTTTTCTTCTTTTTTTTCTCTCTTTCATTCTCAGATAGAACGCATGCCACAGAAACCCAGAAAGCAATTTCTAAAATAACAATGAAATGCTGTATTATTGCCTTTAGACCAGGTTTTTGTTGGTCAATGGTGCATTCACCTCCCGCTGCCTCAAGATAGCAATACACCCAGAATGCACCTGAACACACCTCCCTGTAAGACCAGCACGCCCATGGGCGCACAGATGGGCGCAGGTGCAAGGTAAGGCCCTCAGTCTTGATTTGTATTATGTCAAGATCAACAGAAAAACATGAAAAGGCTATACTAGCCAATTTACAGCAATATCAGTGTACAACAAAATATATAAGTATACAAGAGAAACTCGCCTGATTCCATGTTTTAAAGGAATAGTTCAACATTTAACGAGTAACATGAGGAGATCTATGCAGTTCTATCCTTTAAATATGGATCTACAGCCAGTTAGCTTAGCTTAGCTTAGCATAAAGACCGTAAAATCACAACCAGGAAACAAACCAAGTTTTGGTTTAACAGGGGTTACGTGCGGGACTATTTCAGAAG
This sequence comes from Percina caprodes, assembly GCA_013375575.1. NCBI lineage: Eukaryota > Metazoa > Chordata > Actinopteri > Perciformes > Percidae > Percina > Percina caprodes. The sequence continues at coordinate 51,865 of JABXJD010000320.1, read as the reverse complement.
CAGGCACTTCCTGGAGTCTTTGCTGGTTGCCTGGCAACCACAATTTATCATTTTTTTTACTTCCGTTTTTGTACGGATTAAACTAACAAGATATAATATAATAATGTATATAGTATTCCATATCGATTATATTATATATAATGCTTATTAGTGCGCTTTACAGGTGCTGATACAGTAGGTGGATTTTGGAACCTTTGGAGAGAGCTAGGCTAGCTGCTTCCCCCTGTTTCCAGCCTTTATGCTAAGCTAAGCTAAGCTTACCAACTGCTGGCTATAGCTTTATATCTAACAGTTGAATATACCTCGCAATAATAAGCATATCTCCCAAAAAGAACTAGTTCTTTAAGATCTTCTTTTTTTCAGTATTTTTAGATCCAAGTTTTCTTTAAGAAAAAAGTAATAATACAGATTTTGGAACAATGCATTCATGGCCTGACCTGGACGTGCTCCAAAGTGTTGATCTCATTAGTCCTCCAACGGCAGGCATCTGATTGGATGTTCACACTGACCACATCTCCTGGAGAAACAATCCTAACCAATAAGAATGATTACATAAGTCAGTCAGTCAATACAAGTATATTCAGACAGACAGTATGAACATTAAAGCATGTAAACATATTCAACCCAAAATACAAGTATGAACCTGACGATGAGCATCATAGGGGACCTTTAAGCAACATGATACATCTAGGAAAGCATTAAAAATAGAACAGCAGCAGTTGTGGGGGTTAACCCTCATGTTGACCTGGAGTCAAATTTGACCTGGTTCCAAGTTTTTTTTTTATATGAGAAGTATGGGAGGTCAAAAATGTCAACAAGGTGACAAAACATTGGGGGAAAAAACATCAAAAATGTTAGAAAAAGTGACAAAAACTACAAAAAAACCCACTGGAATTAAGCATAAAAAATGGCTAAAATGTCGAAAAAGTGACAAATCGTCAACAAAAGTGACAAAGACATAGGGGGGAAAAAAATAACGTAATACTTTTTTTTTTTGAAAAGCAACAAAAACATTGCGATAGCGACAACAAAAGGGGGTTATCAGATGCTGGTAACTTTAATTTCCTTGCGGGAGTCATCCCAAAGGGATTAATAAAGCTAAGTCTAAGTTAAATAACCATACAGTATGTAGTCAATAGCTTTACCTGCTAGGATGGAGAGTGATTTCCTGCACGCACTTCCTCTGTGGAGCAACAGTGTTGAAGTGTGCAGCCTGCTGCACCATCAGCCCTGCATCCAACAATCCAAAACCATACCTGAAACAAGAAGGGGAAAAATGCACTCCGTCACATACTGTATAGTGTGTTTGTGTCTATGATAAGGAGAAGCATCCTTATATATTCACACACACACATGTGAACTGGAGGCTTCTATGTGGGCGGCTGAATGCGCTGCAAGAGATGAGTAAGTGCTAATGGCTCCGACATGAGGAGGCAACAAGTCATTGGCGAAGATGATGTTGTCCTCTGACACAATCGCTTCCCGCTCTGTCCGGGCGGAGGCTGATGGCTGCTGTTTGTACCGCCTGTAATTGATGCCTGGAGGATTGATTCTGAACAATATGCCATCTCACGGACTGTAATCAAGCCTCATTATTCATTCTTTACCACCCCAATTGGGGTGCTGGAGACACAATGGCCGACCCTTAAGCGGTGACTTGGTGACTGTATGACCACTGCCTATCCTACTCTCTCTCCATCACTTTACCAATCCTGCTTTGCCATCTCTTTACGTCTCTTTTGAATCATGCGCTCTCATCTCCTCAGAGCAGCACTGCTCTTCAGTGTTATTTTTCACTTCACTCTCCTCCATCAAACCTGAATTTCTTGCATCAGAACTCTCCTTTGGCACTTCAATGATGCTGAAATCGCAATCCGCATAAGATTCTTCTTAATTCTCCTTCTTAAGTCTTTCATTTCCATGCACTCTCTCTCTTTCAGTTCCCTCTTGTTAAAATCACAGTCCTCAGACTGAGTAACATGGCCATAACAACCTTCATTCTCCCCGACCCCTCCGCTCGGAAATCCAGAGGGGGTGACAAAGAGCTAATTTCGGCCACTATTACCATACAGACCTTATGACGTTAATCTGCAATAAGTGAAATTCATTATCCTGATGACGGGGTCTCTCGGAGCAGCAGAGAGAGAGACAGAGACAGGAGAAAGGAGCGAGCTGATCAATAACTCAATCTGCCGCGCTGCATGGGGCCCCATCTCCTCCGTCTCAGACTGGCAGTGTGTGTGAGCTGCAGCCCTCACCGCCCTCATCCTAACAGCACGCCACGCGATCAATGGACACAATCTAATCAGCCACCATCACCACCAATGACTTTTAGCATGTAGGGCCTTGCATAATGGCATTAGGGTGCGTGGGGTTGAGGTGAGCCGCTGAAGTTCAGGGTCATTCGTTTGGGAAAACTGTGACGAGCAAAACACAGCTGGCAAGAGCTGAATGCACAGAGGAGCGAGTAATCGACTGATATTAATCCTTATAAACAATAAAAACCCAAAACATTTCTATAATTTGGGCTCTTCAAGTTCCAAAATATGCTAATATTAGATGATTGGAGATAAAAGTGTTTTGTTTGTTAGAAGTCGCTAAAAATGAACTGATTACAAGCTGTGATCCTGCAAAGCTGCTTAATACATATTTAAAGATGCATTCAAACTCATTTTAATGTTGCTGCTGTTGTAATGCAAAAACTAAAAGATACTCTTGAACTCACTTAGGCTTACACTGTAAATAATGGCTGTGAAATCTCCAGTTATTTACACTACTGTATATGATTTTTACAGTAGAATGCAGTAAAGTTACATTACAACCTTGTTGACATGACAAAATCACAGTAGTCTAAGTATTACGGTAAAAAAAACACAATATAGCCACTATAGTACTGTAAATAGTAAAGTAAACTACTGTATTTTTACTTTATCTTATGTTGTGTGTAATTGTTTTGTATTTTACAGTAAATACATAAAATACTGTAAATGGAAGTACGGTACCTTTACTGTAAAAAGAATTCACAGTAACTTGCTGGCCAATTGTTGCCAGTTATTGTAAATTTTACGTCAAATTTGTTTGGCACAAAATGAGTTGGGGGTTACAGGGTCTCCAAGCCAGAATGGTACGTGTCTTGAACCACTACGCCATTAAGACAACCAAAACTTTCCAAAAAAAAACGCTCTGCGTCAAAACAATGTAAGTGGCGTGTTGTTCTCGCGTCGCCAGACCTTCCTCCACAGCGCTGCGGAGGAGGGTCTGGCTAGTCCACACAGCATTCTGGGATGGGAGAAAAAAACGTGCTCTGGTTTATTGTCATTTCTTTAAAACCAATCACAGTCGTCTTGGGCGACGCTAAGCACCAGACGGAGCAATGGCGCCTCTGTAAAATAGTCTCAGGGAGGAAGTTGTTTTGGTGGACGTTCGAAAGTAGTTTTAGTCGCGCAACATTAACTCCGATCTGGATTTAGCCTGCAGAGATCTGAAGACCAGGTAACCATAGTCCTCAGATTGGACAGATAGTCTAGCTAGCTGTCTGGATTTACCTGCAGAGATCTGAAAACCAGGTAACCATAGTCCTCAGATTGGACCGATAGTCTAGCTAGCTGTCTGGATTTACCCTGCAGAGATCTGAGGACCAGGTAACCATAGTCCTCAGATTGGACAGATAGTCTAGCTAGCTGTCTGGATTTACCCTGCAGAGATCTGAGGACCAGGTAACCATAGTCCTCAGATTGGACAGATAGTCTAGCTAGCTGTCTGGATTTACCCTGCAGAGATCTGAAGACCAGGTAACCATAGTCCTCAGAAATCCGCCAGAGGTTAGAACGCCAACACAAAGAAAGCAGAAGGTAACGGACATCCGGATGAGGCCTTAGAATTGCATTCTTCTATATTTGTCCTATCAACAAATCCCAAGAAAAGACCAATAATGCATTGCTTGGTCTGTAACTACTCTCAGACCTTGCCGGACTCTCTCTCCCACTCAGCAACCAAGCCCATTTGTTCCTACTGAGGACATACTGTACTTAAAAAAACAAGTCACAAATATATAAGTCACTTTTTGTTTTTAAATGCCCAATTCCCAGTGTGGCTTATTGATGTGTTTTTAATACTTTTGGACCACAAGGGAGCTTTATGGCACAGAGGAAGAAGCTACAAAGGATAATACCTCGACGAATTCAGCGCCGGTTTTGATCTTTACGGGAATGTGTTGATAATTCAAAAAATGACAATATGATAATATAATAACAGGTCTATCTTTTAACCCTTGTGTTGTCTTCCCATTAACCATGAACTTGTCCTTCCAGGTCAAAATTGAAAATGAAATATTTTTTTTGTGCTTTTCCGATGTTTTTGTGACTTTTTTTTTTATTTATTTCTCACTTTTTCCAGCTTTTGGTGCTTTTTAAAAAAAAAAAACTGAGCTGGTTTAATAATAGGTTTTACACTTGTTCTTGGAATTCATGGTCAACAAACCTCATTTATATCAAATTATACATAGGTTTTTTGTTAGAAAGGTAGAAATTATGAATTATTTTGACTAATAGTTAAGATCAGAGGACGTTGAGTAGATCACAGATGGGTAGATGTCAAAGTTTATATATATGTTATATGTAATCATCTATGTTATTTTTGGGCAATTTGGTTGAAAGAAATACATATTTCTGATATAAAACACTTTAAAACGGGTCAATTTTAACCCGAGGACAACACAAGGGTTAAGAAAAGGCACTTCTAATGTCCAGGATATATTAAATGTAATGGTGACCAAAATCACCATAACAATACATATATCTGGTTATGCTAATTACATCATTAGTTAACAAATGAATGCAATAATATAGCAATATTCATATGTCACCTTACTTGTCCTACAACATAAGCGCTATTAATATATGTATCTTAACGCACTGAGTTGTCCAGGTATTTTCATGAAATATTGTTTCACAGTTAGTGTAAATAATGTCCAAGATTAAGACATTTCTGTATAATTCTGGATTTTTTTCTCTTGTCTATGTTGACGCACATCAGTTTCAGTAAGTATACACTTATTTCTTAAATGGATAAGTACAATAAAAGCAATAACAATAGATCACTTAAGATATTTTACAGTGTGGGGAAAGCTGTTACCCTGACTTGTCATAAAACAGAAACTGTTGGTGACCGGGGCTTGCCACCCTGCTCCCCTTTAGTGATTAAATATACCCTCCCCACCCCGTACCCCTTAGTGAGAGCTGTGCACCTATTAAATCCTCCAGCTCCCGCAGATCGATCGGGCTTGCTCCAGCTCCACGGCCATAAACCCACAGACATATATCTGATAGAGAAAGCTGCAGGAAACAGGTATACCCACGATAGGACATGATGAAAATGACAGATTTTATGTCCCCTGCCATGTCGGTGAAACACCACCGCTGAGCTGAGCCGCTTTGCACAAAGACTTCACCGCTTTTTCAGCCATCTCATCATCAAAAGCAAGAAACGGGAACGCACTGCTAGGTGATTTCTCCAATCAGAAATGTGCACAGGGTTTACAGCTGTTGTGGTGTGTGGCCTTGCTGAGTAGTGTGATCACAGGATGTGTAAATGTCTTTTTAATGGGATTACGATTTTGGGAAATACTGCAAAAAAAAAAGATTAAAATGCCTTTAAGATGAAACCCACATATATGAAGCAATTAGTCAGAGATTCATCAAAATTTCCAACTTGTTGAATAACACTCTTTCTCCACCTCCTGCGTGGTCGGAGGCAGGTTGAGCCAAGCCGACTACAGAGTGACAGCTGATCTTCTGTCCACGCAGCACGAAGCGTGTTAACCCCCACGCCTCCACACATATCGAATACGCGGCCCTCGCATTTTCTCCGAACACGTTCGCTTCCACGACGGCGAATGCCCCTTGCAAACTCTTACTCAACTCCTTCTTTTTATCCATTAGGACGAAGCCCCCACCACCCCCCACCCCCATCCACCCCCACCTCTCCATGGGGCCTCTTTGTAACTGTTGAGGAACCCTTTTCACTTTTTGTTCTGCAGGCCTTCCCAGGTCCTTTCTCTGTAGATGTTCACACCATCTGCCAGCAGCGGAGGACGGTGCACACCGACCCAACTAGCACGGAGACATCAACGTCTCCAGGGTCCAGATCCTCGCTTCGTCTTTGGCACTTGGCATTAAAAAAAACAACAACACAGATTTCACAACTCTTGTTCTGCAACCAAAACATATTTTTTTGCAGCTATCCACAGTCCTAGCCACCGCTGTCTCACCCCTTGTTTGTAGTGGTACGTCCTGCTAAGCCCCCAAATAGAAGTGGCTGTAAAGAATCACTCAAGCCGCACTAAGCAGCTGCCTGTGAGTTAGGTCATTTTCCCAGGAGCCACAGAGTGGGCATTGGCAGGACCTCAAAAAGAGGGGACACCATCTGTTCAGTGCCTGAAAAGGTTGGTGACACCTTCTGTGGTACCAACAACTTCTAATTAAGTGGCCAGGAATGCAGTAGCAGCTCCAGCGCATGATTGGTGGGCTTGCTTTAGTCATGCTGATGACAACACGGCAGACCCCGCGGTCAGTTTCACGCACCTCTCCATCACATCTGGCCATGGGCTACTAAAACAAATCGACCGAGAGTGGAAACACTTGACGAAGGTGAGACACGACTGGAGAAGCCAACAAAAACTACATTTACCTCTGTTTTGGAGGATTTTTTGGCCCCCTTTTTTTGTGCGACCTAATTGAATGTTCATGAGGAGCATTAAAAACTGCATTAGCCCCATGGTCAATCCCAGCGTGGTTTGTTTCTGTTATAATCGCGATGCACTAATTTCATTAGTATTAGGATTTAAATGAAATAACAAATGGACTTAACATTCTTCTGATTTCCATCGCTCCTAGAGCCAAATCTGCTGCTCGGAAATGTTACTAATTAGGCTTATTAAGTAATTAAGAAGAGGTCTTAATTATATCAGCGCCACTGGGACCTGCACGGCTGCGTTGGTTTGGAAGTTTTACAATTTCATCCATTTCACGGTTCTGAATGTGTGTTTTTAAAGAGAAAAAAGATATTGGAATGTGTTTTTTTAAGGCTGTATTAGACAAAGATCAGTCTATATTTAAAATGACAAAGAGAGAAAGACTCAGCAGCCTTCAACAGGACAGCATCAAAATGTCAAGTAAATTACAAAGAGTTAAAAGTTTAATGAAATTTATTGCAGGGAGGAAAATGAGGGGTTTGGCACAGACGTGGACTTAGTCTCAGGAGAATGGGCACCAAATGGGCCTCTCAGTCTCTACAGCCATCAGTCAAAGTAGCAGGCTTCCATCCCCTTCTCTCACACAAGGAGACTTCTCTGGGAGCCGCAATGATCTATACCTCATGACCTCACTCTCAGTGTCCAACAGTTTTTGATTTGTAGCCTGAGTGTTATTCAAACACAAATTCAAAAGAGGATGAAATTGAGCAGAGAGCTTTTGTTGGACGCACACCAAGGTACAGTCATTTTAGATGTCTCTGCCCTTGTGGGGAAAGAGAGAGAGAGCGAGAGAGAGAGTAAGCGCCGTGCTATAAGCTTGGCATAAGATTCCCTCCCGGGTACTTTTCTTTCGCGCCGGACAAAGCAAACACTGAACCAGGAGCCTTTGTTTGCCTCTTCAAAGGAAACGAGTTTTGGATGCCTAAATGTGATCGAGCAAACGGAAATGTTAGCGATCAAAAACATAATTCTGTTTTTGTGTGATCATATGACAGGATATGACATGGTAGGATATCTTCTACATGATTTCATCAGGGAAGCCACATAGAGTTCAAAAACACTGCATTCCACATACAATATTAAATAATATATGATGATGTCAGCAGACGCCTCCCAATACGATATCATCACGATACTTATGCCACAATAGGATATTATTGCCATTTTAAGCATACTGCAATATTCTGTGATGTATTGCAATTTACAACCTTTTTTTCCAACTTCTAATTTTTCCCAATTTCAAATGACTTGATGAAACTTCGTCAACATCTGTTTCATCTAAAAAGATCCATTTCTCTGTTTGTTCATATCACTTCAGTTTTATTGCTGCAAAATGGGACAAACTGACCACCACATATATAATATATAATAAAAGATCCATACTTGGCGTCTGTGTATCGATACAGTATTGCCACAGAAAATGTCGCGATACTATGCTGTATTGATCTCAACCCCCCCTCTCCCCCACCCCTGGCCTTTAGGTTGCCATTACTGTTTGCACGATTGCAAAGACCTTAGTGAGTCTAGATCGATTCAATAAAATGGAAAGCGAACATGCATAAATAGTGATGGTACTTTTGTTTCAGGTTATGAATCCCAAAAGATGGAATTCAAAATAGAGTTATTTTGCAAGGTGTAATGTTGCAGGAGAACATTATTATTGAATTAGACCATGTTTTATAGACTTTAACCCTTGTGTTCTCTTCCCGTCAAAATCAACAGTTTTGTTGACACTTTTTATAAATAAAATTTGAACTATTTCTTACGTTTTTGTCCCTTTTTTTCAACACTTTTTATGCTTTTTTTCAACTTTTTTTTGACGTTTTCAACACTACATAACACTAACTTATTAACTTAAGTTTTACAGTTACAGTTATTTTAAGGTCAATAAATTTCATTTATAGGAAATTGTACCTAATGTTTGAGTTAGAAAAGCAGAAATTAGGAATTATTGAGACTAAAATTAAAGGAATGTATGTTAATGGATAATCAGAGACTGGAATATATCAACTTTTACTCAATACTATTTCAAAAACACTTCAATTTGTTTTCAAATGTTCTAAAATTGAATAAGACGCCCCAAAATGAATGAAAGTAGAGATTTGTACTTGCAAAGAGCGTTGTGTGGAATCAATCATGTTATTTTGGGGAATTAAAAAGGACATTGATATAGGACAACATGAGGACAACATGAGGGGTAAAAAAATGATGTAGCACTTCTCAAACAATTACAAATTCCAGTAGGGCTGCACAATTCGGGGAAAAATATGAACGATTTTGATATGACGACGTCAACGATATGACGATTTTTTTTTTTTTTAGCTTAGAAGTGCTATCACGATTTTCTGCCATGGTTTTTTTTTCTCACAAAGTGTATTGTTTATTGCACACATGAACCATGAAAAAAGTAATTGGCAGTACCAAACATAGATTTTTGTTGGCAACCATAGCACATATAGCCTGTAAACAGAGAGGCTTCAATGGCTCGTAAAATGAAATGAGAATTCAAAAACAGAGTTATTTAAAAATGTTATCGTGAACAGGGTGAATAAAGATTGCGATTTGATTTGATTTTATAACAATTAATCGTGCAGGCCTAGTGTCCAGTTTAGGTTTCTTAAGTTGTTAAAAAGGGCCCTGGGTCTCCATCATACAAGATAAGAGTTAGCCAAATAATATGGGATATTTTTGTCCTCTCAGTCATGGCTCTGCTTTGCAGGAGTTTGCTCAATATGGACGTGGAGATATATATTGCTAAAAGTCATCATATGGTCATGCGTACACAACTTCAGAGCAGCTTTACTTGCTGTCAGCTAATCATGGTGAGTGTCAAAATTGAACTGAAAAGAGAGCTGAGGAGCATGAGTGTGTATGCTGTTGTGGAACTTCATTTTGAAATTTCTTCCCTCTAGTAAAATATCCAAATTGCTACTTATACATGAATTATGTATTAGTGGTTGTTTAGAAGAGCACAGGGTCCCTACAACCCCCCACCCGTCTTGTAGCACAGTGGGGAGATATGTGTGTGTGTGTGTGTGTGTGTGTGTGTGTGTGTGCAGGCACCCCTCTGTTAGCCTGCTGCACCCCCATGCCGGGAGACACGGCACCCCCTGCAGGAGGTGCAGCGCTCCGCTTCCCCCGTCCCTCGGGGCAAGTCGGTGTATCACACACACACACACTTGGACATTCAGCCCAGTTTATGTGTTGACCCATCAATCAATTGCACATCCCCCCCCCCCCACACACACACACACAATTAACATCAACATTTTGCATCTGTGTGTACTTCTGGAGTATATATTTCAGGCTTGCAAAGGAAATCCATATTCTTTTATATCAGCCATATTTCCCTCAAACAAAAAAGTTCAAAAGGAGGACATTCACGACTGAGATGTCATGCCAATTGTTTGTCTTGATAGAGCCATTGTGTCTAAAACACACACACACACACACACACACACACACACACACACACACACACACGCACACACACTCCATTTCCTCTCAATTAGCCAACAATTACCCACACATAGATCAGCTCTGCTTTCACAGGAAACAATATCATTGCATAGCTACTCTCATATTAAGTGATCGTGGGATTGTTCATCTGTGGATGAGCTACATCTGTACTCTCCCTGGGCACACACACACACACACACACACACACACACACACACACACACACACACACACACACACACACACACACACACATTATTTCTCTCTCCTAAAACACATATAAACCACAGGCTCAGTCACAGAGTAATTGGCTCAGCAATGAAAAAAAAAAGGTCTGGATAATTAATTACTCTATCTGGCTGGGGAAGAGATGCAAGGCCAGTTATACAACTCCACCAGGGAAACCAAGGGAGAGAACAGAGAGAGAGAGAGAGAGAGAGAGAGAGAGAGAGAGAGGAAGGAGAAAGAGAGAGAAGGAACAACCCGCTGCTGTGGGACGATCTATACCGTGGCATGAACTAGAGATGGCTTGCCTGAATGCATTGGGAATGTATAGACTCATATTTTACACACACACACACACACACACACACACACACACGCACACACACACACACACACAACTGCAAAATGCATACACACTCTCCGAACTTCATATTCATCTAGATTATTATTATAAAGCTGACAGTTGGTTATTGATTATTGATTGTTACTCACTTCGCAGACAGACCAAATGGGAACAAACCAGACTGTTCTAACATGGGAAAATTGCAAGAAAAGATCTATTCAAAAAACAACCATGACCACTAAAAAAAAATTGTTTTATTACTCGATTCTTCTGAAATCAACTGCATCTTGCATCGGATTTTTGGTTGCTTCACAATCTTTGTGTGGATTGCCTAGAGCCAGGCCAACAGTATAACTTCAAAACCCTGTCTCTCATGTGAATGAATGTGTGGAACAAATAGGTCTTAGATCAAGGCTGCCCAATTTGGGGCCCGTGGGCCAACTTTGGCCTGTGCTGTCCTTGTTTTGGCCCGCCATAGAATTGACAAGTTCATGCTTATTGTCCTCTAATTTTAAAAGTAATGACTACAAAACGTATATTGTGTGCAGTTCAAAAGTAATCTGAGTTTAACGGCAATGTCAAGCACAGTGCTGATAAACTTACCATTTAAATTACAGACGTTTTGTCTACGGAGAATGGCAAAAATTACGTTAGTCTTCAACATATCTTTATATCTTCATATACAACTTGGCCCTTCATATGAAAGAACTGCTTAACATGTGCGTCGAACTTACATAACAAAAAGAAGTAGGCGTGCACATTATGCAGGTTTTTTTGTGGTTGTTGCGGCAAAAATCCTTGATTATGCGACACGTTTTCTTTAAAAATGCGATGGACTATGCAGGATATTTTTGCATTTTAATGCAATGAAATCGCAGGAACTTGGAAAAACTGCGGTTTGATGAAAAGAGAAGTGGCATATTTGCGTCACATCATAATGTTCCCAGGGCAACAGGGGTAAATGGCTGCTCTTGTGTGAAGTAAACGCAAGATTTTTCAACTTTCTGCTCAGATATTTGTGACTTTTTTGCAATGAAAATGCGGGGATTATGAAATCATGCATGCCCTGCATATTTGTGGTTTGCACTTCAGGACCACCGTACACTACAGATGAACATTTAATATTCACATTATAGACACCACCGTTGACTTTCCCTATTTGGCCACAATGAATTGCATTAACACATATTTTTGGTACTAGCTGAAATGTGTGTGTTGTAGCTCACATCAACTGCAGGAACTTCATCGGAGGCCCAAAAACCCTTATGCAAACACAAGAACTTTACCTGCATTTTCAGGTAGGAACCAGGATCTAAACTGACTTTCTTTGCTATAGTTCCTGGTGCTAATTAGTCCTTGCTCTGGGGTTAGGACCTTTTGATGAGCCAGGAACTTTCATGTCTCCCCTTATCTTTATTTTGCTGTGATCAAATTTTTTATTAAAAGAGCCAAACAAAAGTGCAAAACATTAGTCAACATACAGAAAAGTACACTGCACACACCAAAGAAAACACAGTGCACCGTTTCCACAATCCTTCCATGCGATCAAATGTGTCACTCTAAAACAAAGAGAGGAAATACGGGAGACACAACAAAAACACAACAGCAAGAACGATGCCTGTCTCCCCGTATCTTAAAGTTACTGGTTAATTTGCCTAACATTTATAGTGCTTCAGATGCTGTGAAAAAGCAACAGGAATGCACAGTAGTATGGTACCTGTGGCATCTTAGTTCCTGGAACTATGGGATTTTAGACTTAAAGGTGCCCTGCCACAAAAAAAACATTTTTACTTGCATTTTCTTGAAATATGTCCATATGTGTTTGAACTGTGTACTGAAGAGAAATAAGACAGAGGCCCGGTTGGGTCAGTGGGTAGAGCTGGCCCACATGTATAGAGAGGTTTATTCCTCGACGCAGAGGTCCAGGGTTTGAATCCCACCCGTGACAATTTCCTGCATGTCTTCCCCTTTCTCATCTAACTGTCCTGTTAAAATTTAAAGGCGGAAAAGCCCCAAAAAATGAAAGAAATAAGAGGAGAAATCAGGCCAATCCCGAGTCACGCTGCCTGAGCTCATTACTATTCATGAGCTGGGTAGAGGATGCTGATAGCCAGGCTCTCATTGGCTAGCTGTTAGCCAATCAGAGTCAATCAGCTTAGCATGGCCCAAATGGAGCTGAGGCTTCCTGCAGTTCTATACCATGCTAGAATGGCTTGAAACATGGTAACCAAGGTAACCAAGTTACAGAGTCCATAGTAGAACTTCAGACATTACCACAAAGTCATGAGATAAGGATGGTAGGGCACCTTTAAGTTAAAGTTCTTATAGCTTCTTGTGTTTAGACAACGTTCACTATATGAGAACTTTGGTTATTTTACACTTGAGCACATTTTAATACAGTCTGGATGAAGCTTAATGAAGCCTAATGAAGCATACAAATAAGCTTAAACCTAAACACATTGTGGAACCTTCTGTTAAGGCAACAGAATATCAGATTGTATAGAGAACATACTCCTCTTTAGAGACTGGAGTCAAAATACACTTCTTGGCTGCTTAGATCCTGGCAGAGTGAGATGAAGAGTCTAAGAGAGGAGTGTAGCTTTTCCACATTCCAAAACAGTTTGTCTGTCACACTCAGTAAGAGATCTGGAACTTGACAGTATTCTTTCCCCCCTTTTTTTTTTTTCTCCATCACAACATTGTGTTAGTGGTTGGCAGCTCTAACAACAGGATGGGAGAATACAAAACACAGACACACACACACACACACACACATCAACTTAGGAGAGAAGTGGCAGGTACATAATGTCTATGGTAATAGAACAGCAGATGGAACTGACAAGCACACGCAGCACCTTGTAGCATTCACACAAACACACATAATGCTGCATTGGCACAGAGTCACTTGTTCATATGTTACAAAAACGCACTGACACAAACACGCGAGAAAAGAACAAGCTGCTTTTACCTCACGGTGGCAAAATATCAGGTCTGAAAATGAATAAACATCCGTAATCACACGGGTGCTGAACAAGACGCAAGTTTGACGTTCTCCTGTCAGTGTGTTGAGTGCAGGCCAGCTATAAATGGCTCCTTCCCCATGGGAAAGAAAGAGGTGTCAGAGTGTTGGTCCTAGAAGGTGTTGTCTGTTTCTGACCTGTCTCTCCAGGGCATCGTGTGAGCGACGGCGTAGCTACTGGCCCTGATGATCTGAGAGATAAATCATCTTTAGCCACTCTCTAACAGCCTGACAGACAGACAGGCCTAAGTACCTGGGAGGGTGGCAAAGGGACACTTTAAAATCTCCAGTGATGAGGAGTATTGCCATGAAGAAAACAGCAAGCCGCCCCCGAGCTCCCTCCTATCCCACCGAGTCTCTGGCTGCCATTTTGGCTGCGTCTCAAGGCGCTATTCCGGCTCTATCTCATGTCACCGTTCTGGCTGTCATTCAATTCTCACGTTGGCTCCCGTTCAGCCTCCATTCTGGCTCTGGTTCAAGCTCCACAGTGGCTGTGTTTTGGGGACTTCATTGTGGCTCTGTTTCAGCAAAAGCCCCCTCCTCACTTTTCAGTTTTAGCACCCCAGGTAGCTGGCCTCCTGCCCAGCCTGCTGATCAGTGGGAGATCCAGGCTCAGGCCTTTTGTTTGGGGTGGCATTTTGCCTTTGTTTTCCCATCTCGCCTGTAATCTAAACACCCAAAACATCTCATGCTTGACAAATCGGCCCTGAGACGAGGGAGCAGCGGAAGACAAACGGCTGGAAGCGGTTCAACCCCAGGCAGGACTGATGGTGTCCGACTGGGCCTGACCTCCCAAAGGTTAAAGACACGTTCACTTACAAAGCAATCAATTACCCAGGCTGTGTGGGCGCTTTTAACCAACCTCGCCTCCTGCCTTCCACACAGCCGGCGTTATTGATGAGGGTCCCAGTGTACAGCACACTCCAACCTGGAGTGTGTATTACATTTCACAATTGAAATAAATCTCAGATTCTTGGTGCTACTGCCTACCTGAAGCCCTCTTCTGCTGTATTACCATCCTTCTCTCCCCCTGCTCCTCTCTTTCTGTCTCCCTCCCCCCCTCTACCTACTCTCTGCAGGTTCTTGTAGCAGGTTTATTCTGGTAGTTGGGCTCCGTGGGCCCCGGCAGGCCCCTCAGCTGTTCCGCTGGGTTTGTAATTACCATTTCATTAAGAATGACAGTTTCGGGGGTTGAAGCACCATTTCATCCGGGTCTCACGGGGAACGCGCTTGCCAAATTTCCAGTGTGAGTGGCAATTATCTCTCTTCGTGTCTGCAATTCACCATTTTGTACTTAGTGGCTTGACAACAGCTAGGAACATTTTGTTGGAGTAAAATTAAGTCTGGGATATTTACACTGTAGCCCACTCAGGCTTAGCTCTGTGATCAGACTGATATGAGCTATCATCAGTAGCACTGCACTACTTCTTTGGGTTATGTGGAGCCTTGAGAATTGATTTGAGTTCCAATTTACTTTATGTTCAGTATAAGGTCATCGTGGGTCCAAGTAAGGGCTCATGTAACATATTTGTTTTTTATTTTGGATTCAATCATTGTGTTTTTTGATGGCGCATTTTGCTTTCTGTAATGTTTCTCTTTTGGCCAATAGGCGAAAATGATTCTAAAGCTCAGCGGAGCAACTTGAGCTATAAACCAACCATCGCCAACCCCATAAACGCTTGGTTGGTGATGGCGCTGGGGATATGACACATGCCTTTGGTGTGGGAGACATGGGTTCAATTCCCACGGTGATTAATCAACCAACCTGTCCCTGAGCAAGACACTTAACCCCTAGTTGCTCCAGAGGCGTGTGGCCTCTGACATATGTGGCAATTGTAAGTCGCTTTGGATGAAAGCATCAGCTAAATGACATTTAATGTAATAAAGGTTAAACCAAAGAATTATGTGTTTTTCTGCCATGCGAGAAACATCTGAAATGTACACTGTAGTATTGTATTATATGTGTCTCATTTCAATACTCACGTCAGTATGTCCGATTAAATAATTGTTGGTGGCTGTAATTATATCTCCTGTTCATACTGGTCTTAAAGTGATTTATTCGTAGTGTGATTACAGTGTTAGTGATGGGCGACAATCTACAGTCCTTTCATTTAATGTGAGGCTGGTTGTGTTATAACCTTTTCCCGCCAATAATAATTGCGTATATAGAGGTTTTCTAAAGGTGGGAAAACCTGCTAAAAGTTGGTAATACTATAATAAAAAGGACTAAAGGATGTTAGGAAGTGATGATGAATATAAGTTAATGTTTAGGTCCAGCCCCAATGCGGTCTTGGTCTCAGTTCCAAGTCACTTGGAAGATAACTGAGACCTGTTTTTGCATCATGGTTTCTGTCTGAGCACCAGGTTTCAGTAGTCAACACAAAGTACGGGTCAGGTGATGTCGGAAACAAACTGGTTCGTACCTGCCGCACTGGTCAAGTGAACAAACGTGATATTGGTTAACCCTTGTGTTGTCTTCTCGTCAACCATGAAAAAAAAAAATCGCTTTTTTTTCACTTTTTCAATGTTGCGGGTGCTTTTTTTTTTATGTTTTTGGTGTTTTTCCAAAGTTTCTTTATATTTTTAATCTTGACATTTTCAGCACTTATTTCATAGTTATTTCATTTCATATTCATAGTAGAGCCCAACCAGTATATATATAGGCATTATAGATATTAGGCAGTATACGATCTACCGATTTATTATTTATTTCTTTTTAAATATTCATTCATTAAAATTATTTATAACAACAAATAAATGATTGAGGATTTAAAAAATAAAATAAAAACGGACGGTGATGTATAGTCTGTCCACCAGAGGACGCTCTACAACGTCCCTGTTGGTGTTGGCGTTGCATAGTCTGTCCACCAGAGGACGCTCTACACCGTCCCTGTTAGTGATGGGGTTGCATAGTCTGTCCACCAGAGGACGCTCTACAACGTCCCTGTTGGTGTTGGCGTTGCATAGTCTGTCCACCAGAGGACGCTCTACAACGTCCCTGTTAGTGATGGCGTTGCATAGTCTGTCCACCAGAGGACGCTCTACAATGTCCCTGTTAGTGATGGCGTTGCATAGTCTGTCCACCAGAGGACGGATTATTTTAGTGAGAACTCTTAAAAAACTACAAATAACTAATGTTAGGGAAATCTGTTTATGTTTTGTAATGCGTTTCTGGATTTTTTTTTAAATTGTATGTTGGGTGATATATCGGCATATCGGATTATTTTAAATAACCAATATTCGTATCGGTATCGGCCTTAAAAATCCTTTATCAGTCTGGCTCTAATTCATAGTGTTGCATTCAGTTGTAAAGACACAAGGTAAATATTTGTTAATAAACTAGAAGTACATTTGGAGAGCGCAGATCTCGCAATGATAACAAAAATGAAAAACTTATTTGTGTATCTGTCCCGTGATTTAGATCCACTCCAAAATGTAATGTGTCCTTCTATGGCCCTACACCCATGGGTGTATGGCTACACCTTTCTACCAAGTTTCATGACTATCAGGCCAGTAGATTCTCCATAATCCTGCTGACAAAAGGAAAACCAAACCAAAAACATCAAACAAAAGTGTGTCAACCCCCTCTTTCTCCCACTTTCCTGACATAATCAGTTCTACAAATTAAGGGAATGCATGCCAAAAATAATCTTAAGAATAAGAATAATTGTTAGACTTAATTCCAGTTCCGGACAAGCACTTCTGATGAAGTGTACTGGCAGCTTAAGCAGCCTGAAAAGAATACAGCAAGGTTGTAGTCCGTAGAAGGAAGCCAATGAATATCTAATACATTTACACATAACACTTATAAATACATTTACCAGCTTGTTTCACAAATCCATGACATTTATGATGTCTTTTAGCCAAACTGTACTGGAAACTGGAACAAACTGACTATTTGAATCTTACATTAAAATAATCCACAGCCTAATACCACACACAAGCCACGCATACATAGACTTTCTTCCAAGATTGAGGGCTGTGGATTTTGTCCACTATTTCTTTCAGTGTAGTCTAGGAAGAGCTCACTTTACAGCCAATATGGACAGGGAAAATCATAACAGCAAACAACAACTCTTTCAATATACATACAGTATATACGTACAAACATATGCTTATGGTTTATGTACAGTACTGTATGTCTGTGTAAATGAGTGTGTACAGCAAATGGGAGGCAGGAAGTGCGTGGGCCTCTGAAGTGTGTGTCTGTCTGTGTTTACTCCTCCCCATTAAGAACAAAAGTGGCAAGCGTCCGCTGTGTGGAGTTATGGTGACAGGACTCACGCGATGTCTACTGCGAGTGACGACTGCAGCGCTTTTAATTGCATGTCTGTGCTGAATGATGGGATACTTCATTCCTATACATTCCACCCAATTGCTTTTCACAGCGGCAGAGGCCTGGGGAGGCCGGGGAGGGCTTTCTGTGGCCATATGGAGAGGGAGGCCGAGCCCAGGCCGCCTCATCCCTCCACCAGACTGGCTGCTGCATGGAAGCTGCAGACGGGCACGCCAGCGCGACTAATGAAACACGTTCCACACACACCGCAAACGACGCACATACATGCATAAAACTGGGATGTGGTTAGAGTTAATTTACCTAACACACACTCATCCGTAGTCTCTAACTCACACTTAAACAAACACACGTGCACACATCCGCAGTCTCTTACACAAAAAAACAACCGAACACACAACAAAACAACACGCACCAGGGGGCTGTACTACAAAGCAAGATTTGGATTTAACGAGGTCACTTCAGGTTCAACCCAGGGTTTTGTGTATCATGACGGTGGATCACTTGTTACCGGGTTAAATTGCCATGGTAACTTATGCTGAATGCCTAACCTGCTCGGGAACAGGTTATATTGGAGATTAGAGATCAATAATTGCTTGATAAGGGCGTCACCGTTCTTAGAAGATCAGGTGGAGCTCTTGCACGGAAAGAGAGAGAGAGAGAGAGAGGTGCACTCTTAAAAGTTAAAACATTACAGGCCCTATTTTAATGATTTAAGTGCACGGCGTGGAGCGCCTGGTGCAGGTGAGTTCAGGGCGTGTCCAAATCCACTTTTGCTAGTTTGCCGGCGGAAAAAAGGGTCCGTGCACCAAGTGCGTGGTTCAAAAGGGTTGTACTAAGTGTCTTCATTAATTAACATAGTTAGTGTGGAGCTAGAAACAAAGCTAGCTAGCTGGAGGTGGGAGAAAAAGAGTTAGCCAGGAGCTAGAAATGAAGCTAGCTAGCTGGAGGTGGGAAGAAAAGAGTTAGCCTGGAGCTAGAAATGAAGCTAGCTAGCTGGAGGTGGGAAGAAAAGAGTTAGCCTGGCGCTAGAAAACGTAACGTTAATCAGATACTGGTGTAACTACTGTATGTTCTTATTGTAATCTATCAGCAATACCGTAGTACCTATATTTTGAAATAAATACCCGGTACATTTACAGGTTCAAACTGACACAATGGTGTTTGATTATTTCTGACTCAAATTGCTTTGTTGCCCTTCTGGCTGTTGTTGTATGGTGATATTTTTGCAAATGTTTCTTAACCCTTATATTGTCTTCCCTTCCGAAGGGTTGTATCCCTCGGTCAAAGTGACCCGGGACTTATTTGGGGTTTTAAAAACAATTCTGAAATAAAATTTTACTTCATAATGTATTAACAAATATTGTCTCAATCTCAATTTCAAACAATTGAGATAACATATTTTTTTAGGGAATGCAATCAGTCTCTACTAGAATACCATTATGGAAATGTGATTTATTTTTTGTCATAAGGTTATAATTCATGTTAAAAATCCACTATGGAAAAAACACAAGTGGTCATATCCAGAATAATTTTTTGAATTGAGTCAGGAATACATGTTGATTTTGATTTTAGAATACTATAAGTATATAAAAATGAATGCCATGGCTTTTCAATTTAAATGGTTTATTAAAAACAATTATACTTATCAAACAGATAGAATTAGAAATAAAGGTCTGCCTCTAATAGAAGCCTGCTTCAAATAAAAGCTTTGTAACTTTAGGTAAATAAAGGCCCCGGCTTTTATTTGAGGAATTACGGTATCCTAAAAAGTGTAATTCAGTTGAACCAGACTACTCAGTGGCTGATGCCTGACTGGTGATGTGGTAAAGCCAACATACTGAGCCAGCATGTCCTTTTATCTACCACACTGCAGTGCTAAGCACACATTTTTCATGTGGACCTGTTCTATTCTGAAGTAATACAGGGAGTCTGCAGCCATGCTTGTAACAGGTCTCAGAAAATGGAATGCAGAGACAGCAGAGTACTGGTGAGCTTGTGGATTTAATAAAACAAGAATCCATACAACAAAAGGAGTCCCGAAGACCGCAGGCAAAAATGTCAAGGAAGCCTTAAGACCAGGAATACAAAAACATGAACACAGAGACAAAGCTACCCCCTTTGTCTACACACTCTCATGGTGTGGTCATGCCACCTGGGAATAGCAGTGACCGCCCCACGTGATTACGTTATTTTTCCAACTGCCAGCGTTCACGTGGTCGGGATGCGTGTTCTTCTTCTTCTGTTGTATTGGCGTTTGGCATTATCACTTGCATGACTGCCACCAACTGCTGGGCGTAGCCTAGAGCATCAGGTGTGTGAAAGCACGGAGGCTACCCCAAAGCTCTTCAATTAGGCATTACTTTCCTCACTACAGTTTGTACAAGAGCTCAAAACATAGGCCTACTTGACTTGAATTGGTGTACTTATTACTGGTAATAGCACACAACTTTTATAACTAATTTAAGTTACTCTGTTGAAACCAATGGACAACTACAAACTACTAAATCGATAGCACATTGTGGACGTTGTTTCTGTACATCAGTTGTCAATGATTCGTCACCAACTGGAACAACTCTGTGAGCCAAATCTAGCCCCAGTTCCCCACAGGAAGTGACATAAACGATGCCGTTTTCACTTGGAAAAATGTTTTTCCGATGCCCATGAACGCACCGTCACAATACAATTCAATGATCTGACGAACAGACAAAGACAACACAGAGAGTCGATACAACAGGTAACGAGGTGAACAAGGGACGGGTGACACAAGGGCTCAGGAGCGGGTGAACAAATCAGGGTGGGGCAGACAATCACCAAGGTAGAAGTTAAACAAGACACGACAAGGGAGAAAACCAGGCGACAAAATAAAACCAGAGGCTGAAATATACACAACCACAACGCTAGCTGCACCGTGGGAATGTTATTCTCAGGGTAAAGAAAACCAAACAGTTAAATAAATGTAATGTAAAATGTGTTTTGCAGTTATGATAAAGTACATGTCATAATTGTGCAGAATGTCAGAATAATAGAATAGAAATGTCTCAGGTCATGTGCTTTTATGCTGATGCCGTGCTTTGTAGACTGGGAATGTCAAAGTTGGTCACTAGTGACTATTGTTGGTCTTCTAACCCACTGGTATTCAGCCCCCCCCCCATCTCTTTCTGTATTGTATGTCTGTATTGTTGTTCATGTATTGCATGCCTCGCTTTAAAACCAATTCCCCTCTGGTGACAATACAAAGTTGAAAGCATATACTGTACATAGATAAAGTTCTTGGTTTTAATAGTGAATCCTTATATCTTCAAAAATACTACATGAGATATAAACCCGTTTGTTGTTGGTTATGTATTATTAAACAGTAATAATAGTAATTCAATACTAATACCACAATGTAACAATACTTTATTACAGTAAAAGTCCTGATTTCAAAATGTTACTTAAGCAAAAGTCTGTAAGTAACATCAGGAAAAGGTAGGTCAAGATGAATGTAATGGCGTAACTAAAGTAACTAGTAACTAAAGTAACTAGTAACTAAAGCTGTCAGATGAATGTAATGGCGTAACTAAAGTAAATAGTAACTAAAGTAACTAGTAACTAAAGCTGTCAGATAAATGTAGAGGAGTAACTAAAGTAACTAGTAACTAAAGTAACTAGTAACTAAAGCTGTTAGATGAATGTAGCGGAGTAACTAAAGTAACTAGTAACTAAAGCTGTCAGATAAATGTAGAGGAGTAACTAAAGTAACTAGTAACTAAAGTAACTAGTAACTAAAGCTGTCAGATGAATGTAGTGGATTAACTAAAGTAACTAGTAACTAAAGTAAATAGTAACTAAAGCTGTCATTTGAATGTAGTGGAGTAACTAAAGTAACTAGTAACTAAAGTAACTAAAGCTGTCAGATGAATGTAGTGGAGTAAAAAGTTTTTTTTTACATTTCTCTCTAAAATGTAGCGGAGTAGAAGTAGAAATGGGCATGAAAAGAAAAGACTCAAGTAAAGTACAAGTGCTTCAACATTTGTCCTTAAGTACAGTTCTTGAGAAAAACTTAGATTCCATTACGGGTGTTAAGTTTGTAAAAATGTAAATAATTCCTTGTCTGAATGAGGTACAGCCAGGAGGAATTATTTAAAAAAATGTATCGGGGGAAATGTATCATCTGATTCAACTGTTTTTCTATTTTTTAAAAATTAAATAAATTATTAAATAAATGTAACTTACATTTTTCCTTTTTATGTTGTTTTGCTCAAAAGACATTTAGGAAGTATTCCTATTCCTACTTCTGGCCATGGTTGTGCTTGTTAATTTGAGATGCAAGACTTGCAGACAGAGTGAAAATGAGCTCACAGTAAGTAACAATGTGACAGGAGCGGAAAAAAACACTCACAAATGGCTTGCGTTTCATTAATATTTGCTACTATGCAAAATAATATGAACCAGTTTTTCAAGCTATTTGCTCAAAAACCAAAGTATTGGACAAATAGAAATTCTAAGAGAAGAAAAGTCAATGGATCCCCAACGTTCACAAAGACCATGAATGTCTGCACCACATTGCATGGCAATCTGATGGACAACTGTCCAGACATTTCACCCTGAACCACAAACAATCAACCTGCTGGTGTCGCTACTGTAGATGAAAAGTCAGGCGATCACCAAAGTCAGTAGGATTCATCTTCTGGGGACCATGAATATCTTAACACAATTTCACAACAATCTATCCAATGGCTTTTTGTGATATTTCAGTCTGGACCAAAGTGGTGGGCTAAACAGTATGAGCTTGAAAGGATGGTTCCATTGTATACACAGTATGGGAGAACATTGGTGCAAAACTGTGAACTTGTAACTGTTTGGCATAAAAATGGTTCACACACATCCTTTGCCTCTTCAGTGCAATCGGTCGTTTAAGCCTTTAATTTTAAAATCCTACATCAGAGTGACACAATGTATATGTGCTCTCTCACTCTGAGGTGGAATGACTCTGGCTTAACAGGAGGATGTCTTTTTAGAGTAGTCTGAAAGAGGTAAAATACAGCTTTAATTACAAGCCTAAAAACAATGTCAAATATACCTTTAATTGGACATTTAAGCCTTTAATTTTAAAGTCCAATATTACCTTAGTGACACACTGCATATGTGCTCTCTCATGCTGAGGTGGAATAACTCTGGCTTAACAGGAGGATTTTTTTAGAGTAGGTTGAAAAAGAGTTAAAATATGGTTTTCAACAGCCTGAAAAATATTTCAAATATATCTTTAATTAGACATTTTAGCCTTTAATTTTAAAATCCTACATCAGAATGGTCCGATATTACCTTAGTGACACACTGGATATGTGCTCTCTCACGCTGAGGTGGAATGACTCTGGCTTAACAGGAGGATTTTTTTAGAGTAGGTTGAAAAAGAGTTAAAATATGGTTTTCAACAGCCTGAAAAATATTTCAAATATATCTTTAATTAGACATTTTAGCCTTTAATTTTAAAATCCTACATCAGAATGGTCCGACATTACCTTAGTGACACACTGGATATGTGCTCTCTCACGCTGAGGTGGAATGACTCTGGCTTAACAGGAGTAGCTTGAAAAAGAGTTAAAATATGGCTTTAACAGCCTGAAAAATATTTCAAATATAGCTTTAATTGTGCAATGACTGCTATGTTTACTGTTTCTAGCTATTTATTGAAAACATAAAATTAATGTGTATGTGCAAGATGAATATGTATGTGCGAGATGAATAGGTGTCATGTTTGTTTTCTGATTCAAGCACTTGCCATTTTACTGGTGTTTCTGCAACTGTCAGTCAAACTGCTGTGTCTGGCACTGGCACGTGAAACCGGAAATGTAAAAATAAAAAATTGAGAGGGAATTTCTTTCCTGAGAAAGTCCTCCCAGATCCTGCTAGTTCAGCTCGGCAAATATTAAAGCTTATACTGGATATTCTTAAAAAAAAGAATCTCTCTCTATAAAAAATTGTGATTATAACTTGAAACACGTCAGCGTTCCAGCGTCAAGTGTTGGCTTTTGGCTGAATTAATGCAAACATACTGCTATTGGCCTCAGATTTAGCAGTTAAATGTCAGCTCCAAGTACAGCCAGGAGTGCTGTTCATCGATGTGACCCTGGAAATACCCTGGCCCCCACAGACCCCAGAAGGGCCCTGTGCATGCAAAGTAAGGAGAGATAGCGCCATATAGTACTGTATATATAGAGGCAGACAGAGAGCCTGCTAATGCATTTAGTAGCCAGTCCTCATTTAAGAAAAAACCCTTAATGACTTTAATTGATCTTTATTAGCTTCAATTAGCGAGGGACACCAGGGGGAAAGCAAGGTTGTGATTCTTGCAGCCAGATCAGAGGAGGTGAGCAAAGAAAGAAAGAGAGAGCAAGAGAGAGAGAGAGAGAGAGAGAGAGACAGAAAGATAGCAAGAGAGAGAGAGAGAGAGAGTTGTACCAACTGAAAAAGAAAAAAAACAATGAAGGATAGAGAGAATAATTATAGATTTTTTTGGATTTGAATTTGTTTGTTACATTTAGTCACAATGCCTATTACAAATAAAGTAAAATCAGTTACCATAGATAGATAGATAGATAGATAGATAGATAGATAGATAGATAGATAGATAGATAGATAGATAGATAGATAGAGCTCAATGGATTAAAAACATTTCATTTACGATGGCATCAGCCGAATATGTCGAATAACAACAACAAACAAAAACAGACTGGAAGGCGAGTCCTTCTCCCCAAAGCGTTCAGGCAGCCTCCCCCTGCCGATTCACACCAAATTAATACATGTTGCTATGGCGTACATTAATAATGGCCAAATAAGCCACTGCTGTAAAAAAGTTACATTTTTTTCATTTTCCTTTTTGTACCGAAACTGAGATACATACAGGAATTGTTGTGTACGGTTACACCACTAATAGATAGATAGATAGATAGATAGATAGATAGATAGATAGATAGATAGATAGATAGATAGATAGATAGATAGAGAGAGGGAGAGAGAGATAGATAGATAGATAGATAGATAGAGAGAGAGAGAGAGAGAGAGAGAGATAGATAGATAGATAGATAGATAGATAGATAGATAGATAGATAGATAGAGAGAGAGAGAGAGAGAGAGATAGATAGATAGATAGATAGATAGATAGATAGATAGATAGATAGATAGAGAGAGATAGATAAATAGATAGATAGATAGATAGATAGATAGATAGATAGATAGAGATAGAGAGAGATAGATAAATAGATAGATAGATAGATAGATAGATAGATAGATAGATAGATAGATAGATAGATAGATAGATAGATAGATAGATACTTGTCTCGACAAGAGTTCACAAATGAACCACACTGTATAAAGAATAGTAAAAAAAAAAAACAAGCAAAAACAAAACAATAAAAAGCATAACCTTTTATGCGTGTGCATGCATTCAAGTGTGTGAATTCTTTTAGGTAATCAAGGCTCTCTACCTAAATGAATCAGCAGGTCTAATGGTTCTTTACCCCTATAAACAAACTATTAGTATAAAGATGGAGTCTAATCTCCAAAGACATTTTTATTGTACTGTACAATAAACGTTTTTTGCATATCTGCGTACATGTCTCTTCTTGAAATGCTCCATCTTACATCAGAAGACATGCAGGCCATGACTATCACCCCAAAAAACTATTTTTTTACTGGTTTGTTTGAGATGGACCACTAATCAAAACATATTCTGTCACTTACAACATCTGTTTATATATTTTTTATCTAACATATTGATATGTACTAGTAAATGAATTTGATAGTGTAAAAAATTCTCTGCATGGAACTATTCTCCACAAATAAAAAGGTGGATAAAGAAAAGGCAGTACAAGGTAGCCAGTGCTAGAGTGGGAAATGTCTGCCTCCACCCGAACCCCAACCCTCCAGTCCCCTCATCCAGCCCACCATCCACCCCTTCCTCTTCCCAGCACTGTGTTTGTGTTTCTAGGGGGAGCTGGCTGGCTGACCCCTGACCCCGGGCTAATGAGGGCGATAACGAGGATTAAAAGGGGGTGACTGGAAGGTGTCTGAGAGTGGGGTTTAAACAATTACACTGGGCTGCCAACATGCCTTTCTTCATGACTCAGGAAATTACAGTCCCCCCACCCGCCCCCCCAAACTCTTTCAGTCGGCACACAAAAGAAAGGGCTTATGGAAAATAATAAATTATCTCGGGGCCACGTTAACTTGGATGTAAATTGCCGGGCAATTATGTTTTAATAGCCCTTTAAGAGAATGAGTAATTGGGCTGACACTACCGGGGTTGATCAGGCGCACCCGTCTCTCTGCCTTTGTGCCCGCTGGCAGCGAGCTCTGGGTCGGTGTGTCGGTCAGCCTGCAGGATGACTGCATGGCAGGCAGTCAGTCGGCTTAAAAAAACTCTTTAACTGTGACATCAGGGAATCTGGAATCATCACATTAGAACGTTGCTGTGGTGAAGTTGGTACACTTACTACTGGACGATTCTTTGTCAGGTCATGGCAAACCAAACTTGTATGTATAAATAGTAAGGGTCTAACGCAAAACTACAATCTATATATCAGTCCCTCCAGAAAAACGTGATTATGCGATTGCATAATTCAATGCATAATCAGCCAAAGTCCACATATTTATTTTTGCTGATTTCCGCACAAAATAAAGCGGGGCTTGCATGATTTCATAATCCCCGCATTTTTGTTGCAAAAAAGTCAAATATATCTTAGCAGAAAGTTGAAAATAGTTGCCTTTGCTTCACACAGGAGGAGCCATTTTCCCCTGTTGCCATGGGAACATTATAACGCAATAAGACAAACATTCTCTTTATCATCAAACTGCAGTTTTTGCAAGTTCTTGCACTTTCATTGCATAAAATTGCATAAATATCCCGCATGTTCCATTGCATTTTTCAAGAAAACGTGCTGCATAATGAAAGATTTTTGCCCACAACAATCACAACACATTTTTTTGGAAGGACTGATATCTGTGCATTTCCCCAAAATACCAGAAGTTGTTGGAAATAGTCTAGAATGCCTAATTTTCCATGATGAATTGTTATTTTCGCCCGTTTATCCTCCTCATATGTAGAGTATAAGCTTAGCTGCTAACAAAACACACTGTGCAATTTCCACATCATGTGTAGCTATCTATTTAATTTTATATTTTACTTACTTACCAAACAATAAAGTATAATTATTTGTATATTAACCTCATGACCCAAAAAAAAAATCGAAATTTCAGTCTAACTCAAATTGGTGTAAATGCTTATGGAACAAGAGGAACTCAGGGAGACTAATAAAGATACTTTGACTTTTGACTTTGAAATGAAAAGTTTTTAGGCTGTTGACAAGAAAAACTGACCACACATGCCACAATAGCTTACTGGACCATTCTGTATAATTGAAATTATAATAAAAATCTGAGGTTGTGCAAGCAGTGGAAGGAGGTCCAGATAAAAATAAAGTTGGTTACTTTGCAATCACGTTGAGTCAGTTTCCTGTCTCCTGTCAAAGTGGCTGGCTTCAGTATTGGATCATGAGGTAAAAATAACACCAATCTGGTAAAGACTGATAAAAACATTGACATAAAAACAAATCTACAACTGCTTTTATCTTGTATAAATCCAGTTTTGTTACAATTTGACGCTAGATGTATAGCAGTTCCTGTTTGCACTGTACAGACAACAATTTGGATTTATGGACTAGTGTTAATTTCATCAGACGGGACGAAAATATGAGACGACGACCTGTTTTTCCATGACGAAGACGAGACAATGACAAGGCTGTACCAATGTCCAAAAACGCTGACTAAGACTAAATTAACATGCTGACCGACAAAAACTAAGATACAATCTGTCTTCATTTTCATCTACAGTCGTCTCTACTTATCCATCATGAGATAGAACTAGTGCAGTGCCCGTCGAGCGTGAGTCTGTTCCAATCACTTGGTTCCCGGTATTTTCCCCCCCCACTAAGTGCTAAGTAATCAGGAGCGGCTTGGCAGTGGCTCATCTAGCGATTTGGCGTGACCTTTTTTTTTAATCTAGCCGTCACACATCCAGGTAGCAATGTGGCCCAACGTGCTGCAGAGCCCAGGAGCCCTGGTGCTTATCTAACATGTGTCTGTGTAACCAGGTGCTGTAGAGCCCAGGAGCCCTGGCTCTTATCTAACATGTGTCTGTGTAACAAGGTGCTGTAGAGCCCAGGAGCCCTGGCTCTTATCTAACATGTGTCTGTGTAACCAGGTGCTGTAGAGCCCAGGAGCCCTGGCGCTTATCTAACATGTGTCTGTGTAACAAGGTGCTGTAGAACCCAGGAACCCTGGCACTTATCTAACATGTGTCTGTGTAACAAGGTGCTGTAGAACCCAGGAACCCTGGCTCTTATCTAACATGTGTCCGTGTAACAAGGTGCTGTAGAGCCCAGGAGCCCTGGCTCTTATCTAACATGTGTCTGTGTAACAAGGTGCTGTAGAGCCCAGGAGCCCTAGCTCTTATCTAACATGTGTCTGTGTAACAAGGTGCTGTAGAGCCCAGGAGCCCTGGCTCTTATCTAACATGTGTCTGTGTAACAAGGTGCTGTAGAACCCAGGAGCCCTGGCTCTTATCTAACATGTGTCTGTGTAACAAGGTGCTGTAGAGCCCAGGAGCCCTGGCGCTTATCTAACATGTGTCTGTGTAACAAGGTGCTGTAGAACCCAGGAACCCTGGCTCTTATCTAACATGTGTCTGTGTAACAAGGTGCTGTAGAGCCCAGGAGCCCTGGCTCTTATCTAACATGTGTCTGTGTAACAAGGTGCTGTAGAGCCCAGGAACCCTGGCTCTTATCTAACATGTGTCTGTGTAACAAGGTGCTGTAGAGCCCAGGAGCCCTGGCTCTTATCTAACATGTGTCTGTGTAACAAGGTGCTGTAGAGCCCAGGAGCCCTAGCTCTTATGTAACATGTGTCTGTGTAACAAGGTGCTGTAGAGCCCAGGAGCCCTGGTGCTTATCTAACATGTGTCTGTGTAACAAGGTGCTGTAGAGCCCAGGAGCCCTAGCTCTTATAAACATGTGTCTGTGTAACAAGGTGCTGTAGAGCCCAGGAGCCCTGGCTCTTATCTAACATGTGTCTGTGTAACAAGGTGCTGTAGAGCCCAGGAGCCCTGGTGCTTATCTAACATGTGTCTGTGTAACAAGGTGCTGTAGAGCCCAGGAGCCCTGGTGCTTATCTAACATGTGTCTGTGTAACAAGGTGCTGTAGAGCCCAGGAGCCCTGGTGCTTATCTAACATGTGTCTGTGTAACAAGGTGCTGTAGAGCCCAGGAGCCCTGGTGCTTATCTAACATGTGTCTGTGTAACAAGGTGCTGTAGAGCCCAGGAGCCCTAGCTCTTATGTAACATGTGTCTGTGTACGATTGTATTTGCATGAAGTAAGAGGTTCGATATAAAAAATATAAAAAAGGGCAATTATGACATTTAACTAATATTTGAGATGTGTGAAACATATTTGACTGAAATAATCTCAGAAATAATTTATTTAAAAAAGGACTCAAATATTTTGACTAAAACGTGACGCAGATACCTGTGTTCTCTTTTGAGTAAAACTTTTATTTGCCTAAAACTTGACTATAAATAAACACATGTGAATGACTAAATATGACTAACAAGGACATTTGGCATAAGACTAAGACTAGCTTAAAAGTAGGTAAAAATAGACCTTATGTGGAAAATAGGGGGGTCTGAAAAGTGGCAAATTCAGTCATGTCAAGAAAATACATACATAAAAAATAAAATAACTGCAAATATGTGTCTTGTATCTGCAAAATATATCTTTTCAGAGCACACTATCTTTTCATATTTGAGTAATGCATTTATATACATTTACAGTTTTATAATTTCTATTTTAAAAACATGTATATGATCAATGTAAGTCATTCAGGTGTATGTAAACACCGTATGTGAAACAAATACGCTGGATCATAACCTGCAGCACACACACAGGTGAGCAATAGACCCTGTCCAGCTTGACCTTTGCCCTCTGGCCCCGACAGAACTGTGGATGATCGGCATGTGTCTTGATTTTCCCCATATGGGGGGGGGGGGAAGGAGGCAGGATCGATGTAAGAATGCAAGAGATCACAACAGGCCAAACCTGGTGAGTCGAAAACCACCAAATGAGAATGTACCACAAACAGCGGGGGGTAGGAGGAGAGAAAAAAACAAAGAAAAATGAGAGGAAAATACTGATAGAAGCTAAAGCATAGAGGTGATCTGAGGTTAGACCCAGTCTGACACACTAGGAGGAAATAATCTAAATCCTTGGCAGGATGTCGGACCTTATTGTGATGAACTAACAAATTGTGAGATAAACCTATATTTATCTCCTCTATTTTCATCTCGGGAGGAAGACAAACCTGGTAAGAAATTGATCAAATGAGCATCTGTTAGGCTTGGCAACAGTCACAAGTCGGCAGAGACGGTTTTTAAACCCCATTTTTCACTCTCATCTCCATTACTGTCAACATTGTACAGGCACTTAAAGGAGCTGGAGATGCAAATGCAGCTACTGTAGTGCCCCTCAGTTATTCCCCGTTAGTGGTCCCTTTTAGATAGAGTTCGCTCATTCCTCCAGCCACAGTAAGAAAAGCATCCGATACTGCCTAAAATGCTGGTTATCGGTACTGGAGTCTATGCACCAATCTGAAAAAAATGTACTTTAAAGTAGTTCACTGATGTTCTTTTTCCGTTACGACAGAATGTCAAACTGGATAATAAAAGAAAGTTCTACAACATTCAACGTCTGTTCATATTTTACAAAGAGTTCAACGTTAGCCAGGCCGAACAACAATGATAGCAATTGTATCACATCCATTAAGGGATAGTATCGGGTCAGTACTCGGCATCGGCCAATACACAATCAGGTATCAGAGTCAGTATCGGGAAGAAAAAATGATATCGGACCATCTCTAGTCAAGACCCCCTTGTGCCATTGGAGACATGGTCGGGGTAAATGGACAGAGTATAGAGTTAACATTTTACTGATAATTTCAGTATTAATATTTTGTACTCTAGCAGATACATGTTGATGAATAAAAATCTCGACTGCATTACATTTCATACACAACGTAATTGCTGTTGCAAATGAGTGGTATACAGTACAATGGTAATATCTAGGGGAAGGGGTTGGCATTTGGCATCAACATGGTTTATAGAGATAAAATAAAACTTTTGAACTTTATGAAAGCGCATTTTGACGATGTGGACATTGTCAAAGAGGAACATTCACCATATCAAAGTGGATCATACTGATACTTGATAAAGGTCCTCTATGCACTCGCAGAGTCTTCCACATCCTATGCTACTGAGCACCTGCTGATGTGTGCCTGTCTTTCCCAGTGTGTATCCCTCTCTCACTCGCTCCCATGTTCTCTCGTTCCTCACTGAGACGCTTTTATTCCCTCCTGAGCGGCTCCGTCACCCATGTCCCTGGGGGACAAGGAGAACGTGGCGTTTTCCCTGGATCAAAAATTTACGAGCAATTAAAAGTCGGCCGACGCCCGGCATCCATCAGCCCTGCGTGCTGCTGCCAGGCTGTGTGAGGGGGATTCGCAGTAAACCACAGGCTATATACTTTTATATCTGTTTTCTCTCCAAAGAGGGAAGGTTATGGCAAAATTATGTTTTACTGTCACTGGTTTCTGGCACGATGTAGACATCTTTCACAGAACAGGCTCGCTGGAAGTCAGAGCCCCTGGAAAGGAGGCATAGATAGAGAAATGTGTGTGTGTGTGTGTTAAAGTGCATGGTTGTGCTTATGTTGGGTGATTTTTTTTTAAACCGGTGACAGAAGCCTTAAAGACAATAAGAATAACATAGTATCTGCTCCTCTGGTCGATCAGTTACCGAGGGAAGAGTGACCTAATTACTCTGTTGTTTGTTACTGCAGAGCTCTGATTTATTTCCCTATGCTGATGTAATTTCAACACAGAGTCTTCCTCTTCAATAAAGACAGCGAGACACATTTGTTCTGTATCCGAATACACACACACACACACACACACACACACACACACACACACACAATGATCCATTTTGACACACCTAATACACAAAAAAGCACGCAAACCCTCATACATCAACGCAGTCACTCTTTCACTTTCTCTGGCTCCTCGTGACAGGCCCAGACTCATTTGCATCCTTAATTGTGTTGTAATGTACTTTTAATTTGAAAATGGAGGCAATTAATTATTTTGATATGGAACAAAATGCCGCAAATGTAAACATTCTAATAGTTCTCTGTGAACAGTGTATCATTTTTCAAAAGAGGGATTGAATCTTATCTCATTTAATGCCATACATAGGATTTTTTTTTTTTTTTTTGGTAAGATATCGTTTTACCACTTACGCATTCTCCTTGATATTCACTTTGTCTTTGCAGAAAGGGCAGCGCGTCTTTGATCTCTTCTAACACTGTTATTTTCTATCAAAATCTCCCACAGGATAATTACCGTAGGAGCACCTATGCTATCAGAAGAGATTACATGAAATTAAGCCTGTTTGGACATTCTGCTTCTACACCGTACGTCATCCCCGGACGCAAGCAGCTAACACCAGACTCTTCACTTTCTATTTCTGGGTCAGAGAGGCTTCAAGTGGAGATGTGAATCGCAGATTCATTTTTTTTTTTTAGCCTCCGCCAACCATGTGATCAATAGGTGTCAGTGTTCAAAGGATAGCAAGCATTGCTGGAGGAGAGGAGAGGAGAGGAGAGGAGAGGAGAGGAGAGGAGAGGAGAGGAGAGGAGAGGAGAGGAGAGGAGAGGAGAGGAGAGGAGAGGAGAGGAGAGGAGAGGAGAGGAGAGGAGAGGAGAGGAGAGGGATATCCATTTGTACTAGGCCAGGGAAAAAAACTGACACTTTCGCTCCCACAACCAGATAAACTCACCACAGAGAGGAACAGGATGGATGCGTGTTCTTTTTCCCCCTCCTTTGCACCCATTTCCATCACCTTTTCCCCCTTTCTCCTCCTTCTCTCTGACACACACACACACACACACACACAGCCCTCACCCCTATCTCTTTCACTCTCTCCTTTCTGATTCTCCTGAGGGTGCTGGGAGCTGGCTGACATCACAGCCGGCCTGGCAACCAGCCTATAAATCATGAGTGACAAGTCTTTGGACCAATAAAAGAAGCACCATATTTCATGCACAGTAAATCTGATTGCAGATTGCTGTGGCGTGTGGCGGCTGACATGTTTATTGTCGTCATGGCGGCGGGGAGCTGAGGGTGAAGGGGGGAGGGGGCTGGGAGGCATAGAAAGGAGTTTGCCTCCCAGTCTATATGGAGGTCAAACAGATGGGAACTTTAGGATGCGGGCGACCCTTTCCACCTAACAGAAAAAACACACACACACACACACACACACATACATTCATTCACTCACACACATCAATGCCAACCCAACATCTATAAGGTATTTTTACCATGCCATGCCACTGCTTCTTTCACTGCAACCATCTGGTCACAATCCGCACCATGCTTTTTTTCAAAAAGGTTATATCTCCATTGATTTTTAACTTTTAAAAGAAGAACTATCACCTCTTACAAATGTAAATAGGATAAGATTTGGATTGTGTGAAGATGACAATGTTAAGATCCGGTGGAGGTCGGCAGCGAAGCGGTGCGTCTGCAGGACCTGGAGCTCACCGCCAGTGTTCCAGTTGGACTGTTAAAAAGTGTTAAGATAATTAAAAGGTATTTATTTAGAAGCGGGCTGGCGGCTAGTTCGCTAACGTTAGCTTCCACGCTCAACTAAGGCAGCGCATCTTTGCCGAAAAGTTGTAATCCAGTCTGTGATTATCATCAACATCCATTCCTTTAATTTTAGTCTAAATAATTTCAAATTTCTGCTTTTCTAACTTAAACATTAGGTATAATTTCCTATAAATGAGGTTTATTGACCATAAATTCCAAAAATAACTGTAAAACTAAAGTTAATAAGTTAGTGTTGCGTAGTGTTGAAAACGTCAAAAAAAGTAACAAAAATGGACAAAAATGAAAGAAAAAGTAAAAAACATTGTTAAAAAGCATCAATAAAGGTGGTGATTTTCATTTTGATGGGTTTGAAGGGTTAAAAAAGATTTTTTTCCCTCAGAAATTTAAAATTTTTTATTCTCACATATTATCATTTTTTGCTTATGGTATGAAAACATTTTCTCTCAAATATGTTTTTTCTCTCATAAAATGCTTTTTTGCTATCATTGTGATAACTTTTTCTCACAAACATTTTTTTTCTGCCTCAGATCATTTATTTTCTTGCATATAATAAAGAAAAAAAAAATCTAGCTCCATAACAGTCCTATGGCAAAACTACTTGGAGGAGGCCTTTGAAATGAAGCACGCAGTACTGGATGGAGAGCAAGGTGTCTCCCTCCCCAGTACAGGATTTGCAGGTCATTCCTTGGTCAAGGCCTTCAGTAAATTGGGAATCAAGGGAGAGAGGAAGAGGAGAGCCATCTGCAGTTCCACCAGTGCAGCAGAAAGAGCGTCAAGATGGCTGTGGCTAAAAAGAGGGGAGCCATGGAGTCATGTGAGGAGGGTTTATGATGCTGAGAGACCTGAAACACCCAATGATTCCAGGAACATCACTGAGGACGTGTCCAGAGGCATCAGTAGATGTATTTGCACAAATCAATTCAGTGCTGCTTGAAAAACTGTATCGCCGATGTGATATGTTTTTCCTCAGTTTTCTTTTGATGAAATTTGAATTTTTAGATGGCCCTCTTTCCTTAATCTATTTTTGCAATGCTGGCTATCACTGCTAATGCTTACTATCGTTCCTTATTCATTTTTTTTAAGAAACGTGGAATGAGAAAATGCAAAAATCCTTTTCTGTGTGCTTGAAGAATAGACATTTTCTTTAATAAACTGCCCAAATCACCATTGAGTCAATGTACAATCAACACATATACTCATCTGATGAATCAAACAACAAACTAGCTAACAACTGATACCTAATACACCTACAGAATCCAATGAAAAGATCACTAATTTCCCACTATAACCTGCACGCATTCAGTGTTATCTTCAATTTTCTTTAACATGGATCCTCTCATTACAGATATCACATCTAATCTTTAATGTATTGTAACAACCTCATTGATGGTAAGTGACCCTGTGCTCATTGCACTGGCGAGTCGATCCGTCCGTCTCCATGCAATAAAGCATTCTTCATAATTAGCGTGGCCGCTGCAGAATGATCTGGGCATTACTAGTCCTCAGCAACAGCCCCTAAATGGACAGATTTCAACAGATGCCCGCTGGTGTGATCGGCATCATTATATTTTAATTAATCCATTCTTCTCACAGCAACACAGTAATTACAATCTATTTCATGACACGACAAGCTGCAGGAAAAAAAAAGCGGATGGTGGAGAGAAACAGAAAAGGCAGAGAGAGGGAATAATAGCCAGAAAAAGGGAAAATAAGGCGAGAGGAAGGATGGGGGAAAAGAAACTACAAAGAGAGGACAGGACAGTAAATTAGAGGCGGGATGAGAAAGAGGAAAAGTTAAGGTGAGTGAGACAGAGAGCAGAGGAAAAACATCCCAAACGCTATGAGTGATTACCGATATGTCATTGCCTGGCTGACATTGTAAAAGCATTGTAAAAGTGTTTATATGATGTCTGGAGGAGCACAGGGCTCACTCTCCTTCTCCTTCTCCCTCTCCCGCCCTCCCTCCCTCCCAGATTCCCGCTACATACAGTCAGAGGGAGAAGCTCCATTTCCTCCAGCCTCTGTCTATATAAATCAGAGCAGGTCCGAACACTCAGACACGCTGTGGGTGTGATAATAACATTAGAGGATTACAATGACACTCCTCCCCGGACAAGATCACCTGTCTCAACTGCCATAAAACAGCTGCTTTTTTGTGGTTGAAGGGCTTTATACGACGAGTGTGTAGGTGTGTGCGCACATTAAAGTGGCGTGCGTGCACATGGCAAACACAGCAGTAAACAAGTGCAAGATGACAACGCCTGTGTGACCCATCGCGGACTGTTTCCTTGAGTAAACTTGTAATAAGTACCGCCTGAGTACTGTTACTTGCAGCTGACATTAACTTAAAATTCAATTTATTATTTTGCAGTTATTCTGCTATTAACAAGCAGTTTTTTTTTGTGTTACAGTGACTCAAAAGGAAAGCTTTAAGGCACTCAAGGTGGTTTATGTACATGAAAATGAATGTTGTGGTATTTAATTTACCTGAAATTATCCCACTTAGGTCATATAGGGATAATTACTGTAATCATACATAAGCATACACAACCATACACAGTTAAACTCATGAAATCATGAATCTTCCCATATGGGGAAATGTCTTTAGGGGGTCTGTGACATGAAACACAAACAAACAGTTAGGCAAATATGTCCTCCCTAAGCATGCCATACACCATACAACACTAGTGTAGCCTAATTAAAAAGCTTTCTATTTAGCATTATTAGTATCACCTAATAAGTAGTATCTGAATGTGTTTTCAAGAGGTTATTGATCTGAAATTTGATTTGATAAACAGTTCAAAGCCCCAAATATGCAGTTAGTGGAATCCAGTAGATGATTAATAACAGGAGTTAGCGAGGCTGGCTGGTTGCCTGGCAGCAACATGGTGGTCAGGGTGTTACTAGTCTGGCTATCACCAGACCAAGCTGAGCTCAATAGATTAGAGATTGAGCATTGGTCTGGGGGGGTCTGGTCTGTATTTTCTGTGCACAAGAGGCGTGACCAACGGGCATAGTTCAAATGACTCTGTACGCAATTGGATAGTCCTTCAACCAATCAGAACAACGATCAATGGGTTTTCAGCGCTTCAGCGGCGTTCGGTGGCCGCCGTTTTGTTGAATGTAAAGAACCGTCATCGTGTTACCCGCCCCCCCAGGTAGATAAGTCATTTTGTGATTGGTTCCCGCAAAATTCTGAACTGAAGCAGGAGAATTAAACGTGCAGGTTTCCAGATCGAGCTGCAGGGCGACATCAAATCGCCGGCAGAGTGGAAGTTGCTGCTCCTGGCCAAGAAATAGTCTGGCACATTAACATCTGTAAAATCCCAACTCATCATTTTTGTTTTTTGTATCGGATTAAACATACAAGATATGACGAGGATTGTTTCCAATCCTTATGCTAAGCTAACCTAAGCAGCTACTGTAGCCTTAACATACATGAGAGTGATAGCAATCTTCCTAGCTAAAGTAACTCTTAGTAAGAAAGCTAATGAGCCTATTTCCCAAAATGTCAAACTATGCAGAGACAAAATCAAACTTGATTGGCACATGTTGCTTAGATAACCATAGCAACACGTAATCATGGGTTTTAGCCAAGCTTGGTAGCTAACTTTGCTTTTAAAGAACAGAACTATGGATATGGAAATTGGTGGATCAGTTGACATGTTAAGTCTCACTTAAAAAGTGGGCAGAATGCTAGGCTTAAACATAACTCCAATAATAATAGCACATGTTTGTGTTCAAAACTACTGAATGCATCACAATACCTATGGTGAACATGGTATCCTGCTGCATTGATGTTCCATCCAGGCTCTTTGGGGTCGGGGATCTTTGCTGTCTTGGCGATCAGATGCTGAGCATCCCTCCACGTCAGCTCAGGGCTGGGGCAAGAGACATGAAACAGAATATCATCAAACACACCCTTCCATCGGCCCGTGTTCTACACCGCCTGAAACCACAGAGGAAACACTTCAACTCTGCGTGATACTCCAAAAAAAGACAGCAGGGAGCTCAACCTGGGCGTTAGTCTTGTGTAGAAAGCAGGAGATCTGTTTTATGGGGCTTACAGCACATTCTAGGCACCAATGTAATACTTATACTGTATTAGTACTAAGGTTTATTGATACATAAACTGCTGCGATGAGACACAGCCATGCATTTACAGCCCGTCCTCTAGACATAAAAGCACCTGTTTTAGTCAAGCTTACAGTTTTCATAATGGTGTCACTAAAAAACTGTGAATCCAACAAAGATTCTTTGAGACTTTAACAAAAGAGCCTAGAGAGTCGAGCGCAGAAAAAGTCTTCTTTTTAATCCCAGGCAGGGGAATTCTAATAGAGCGGACTCAAGTGTCATGTCAAGCAATATACTAATGGAATCCAATTAAGACCTTTAAACTGCGCCGAGAGCTGGAGGATATTAGCTCAGTTTTCTATAACAAAAGACCAAAGGGCCGTCAACGAGGGCTTTTTCAGGATATAAAAAGCATAAAGGAAATTGGGTTTTTCTGCTTTATCCACTCATTATTGTTTCCTAAGAAAATGAGTTGAATGGAGTATAAGAAAACTGCTTGGCCACCCGTTCTGAAAAGCCTTTTTTCTCTTTCTGAGAAGAAATGCCTTCACTGTTTGCATTAGATATGTACACGGATAGTCGTTTCTCCAACAGAGAAGAACAGAACAAAGGTGTGCCACATGGTTTTCCCATATTAAAAGGTAGGGCTGGGTATCGTCAATGATTTCCCGAAATGATGCAAATCTGATTCCCTAGGTCCTGATTTGATTACATTTCCCATTCGATATAAATTAAGTTAGGGAAATTTCAGTTACACTACCAATTTAGCTTGGATATAAAAGAGATTCTCAGAACTTAAAATATACAAGAAAGAAGCAACCCTGAAAAATATTCTTTTTAGTTAGTGTCCCCACAAAGATGTAAAGAAAAGTCACCACAAACAACTAATTAACAGACAGCCAGGTAGCTCAGTTGGTAGAGCGGGCACCCATATGTATACATAGAGGATTACTGCTTGTCGATGCAGGCCCGTGTTCGACTCTGACCTACGGCTCTTTGCCCCCCCCGCCACCCCCTCGCTCCATTTATATCTTTAGCTATCCTGTAAAGAAAGAAATAAAGGCTGAAAATGCCCAAAAGATCAACTAAATGATAAGTAGCTTCTTCATTATGTGCTGTTGAGAGTTCTCAGGAAATCTCAGGCACACATATAAACACGTGTAATTCCATTCACGTATTGGAAAAAACAAACAAAAAAAAAACGAAGCAGAACAAAAGCGAGGAGAGAAGCTTTCATTAGCAGCATAAAACAAAACCCCAGCAAGCAGCGAGCACAGGCGGCTATAACAACATGATAGGAATAATACCAGTAACACTAATAATAGACGGATAGAATAAAACAAAACACAGCGCACAAACAATTATTTTAAGCTTTGATTTCAAAGGGATTGGAGTGTGTGTGTGTGTGTGTGTGTGTAGGTTGGAGAACAGGCTTTGTACTTTTGAACTGTTGCTACTCACTGCATGCATCTGTGTGTATGAGTGTGCGCTGTGTATTATATATTAGTGGGATTCTGTTATGTGCCCTCCCCTACCTCCATCATCAGCACCACCACCACCACCACCACCACCCCTACCACCACCACCACCCCTCTGG
This sequence comes from Percina caprodes, assembly GCA_013375575.1. NCBI lineage: Eukaryota > Metazoa > Chordata > Actinopteri > Perciformes > Percidae > Percina > Percina caprodes. The sequence continues at coordinate 12,346 of JABXJD010000320.1, read as the reverse complement.
TGGAATCAGAGAAACCCCCGCGGCCCTGGCTGGTTTGCATAAAGCAAACAAAATTAAATTTGCTTTGCTAAATCAAAGCATGTATGGTATTCCAAGCCGCTCTCTCTGGGACAAATTACTTCAAACGGCCTCCTTTGTATCATAACAGAATAAAAAAAAAAAAAAAAGAATCAGCCCAATCAGCGGCTCTCCAAAACCCTCGACTCGGGAATTAATTATTGAACCGAAGGCTTTTCTCTCTCCTAGCAGTCGCGACACAGATCTATTTATTTTGGAAAAGTCGTTTTGCTCCTAAAAAACACACTGCTGGCTGAGAACCCACTTTACTGCTATCTCGCCCTCGATGTTTTCACTCCTCTTTGCTGCACAGGCCCTGAAGGGATGTGTGAATGGGTTTAAGCCACCAAATTAATCTAAAAAAAAAAAAACACGACCAGCATCCACCATCATGCTGGTTAAACAGAAATATTGCTTCTGCTGTAATGGACTTAAGATGAACTGAGCTGTTAACTTGTGAGCTTTCTTTCTCATAGAGTTGGCATTTCATCCCTCTGCACTCCCTCTCTGTAAACCCATGTTGGACCATGTGTTCCTCTCTTTTTCTGTTCATAGAATTTGATATGCAACCCAAGTAGAAGAATATGTGAGTAAGTAAAGGATTCTTTAACCCTTGTGTTGTCCTCGGGTCAAATTGACCCGTTTTCCTGTATCAATGTTCTTTTTAATTCCCCAAAATAACATGATTGATTCCACACAACACTCTTTGGCAAGTACAAATCTCTACTTTCATTAATTTTGGGGCGTCTTATTCAATTTTATAGCATTTGAAAAAAGAATTGAAGTGGTTTTTGAAATAGTATTGAGTAAAAGTTGACATATTCCAGTCTGTGATTATCATCAACATACATTACTTTCATTTTAGTAGATATAATTCCTAATTTCTGCTTTTCTAACTCAAACATTTGGTATAATTTCCTATAAATGAGGTTTATTGACCATAAATTCCAAAACTAACTGTAAAACTAAAGTTAATGAGTGTTCCGTAGTGTTGAAAACGTAAAAAAAAAAGTGAGAAAAGTGTTGAAAAAATGGACAAAAACAAATGAAAAAGTTAAAAACATTGATAAAAAGTGTAAAAGTCAACACAAGGGTTAATACAACGGGGGGGCCCGGGCATTAGGGGGTCCTTAGAGTTACTGCCGGGGGTCCACCAACTTTTTGGTTATTTTTAAAAACAATTTTCAACAAATAAAATGTCTTAACATTATTGTAACATATTATTAGAAGATATAAATCAGCATTTTTGTGAAAAAGAAACACACACACATTGATGATTGGCATACTAAATAAAATAAATATAACGCTGGGAAATGTAGGCTACAGCTGACGTAACAGCCGTTTTATATTTTAACCCTTGTGTTGTCTTCTTGTCAAAATTGAAAATCAACACTTTTGTTGACGCTTTTTATCGATGTTTTTAACTTTTTCGATATTTTTTTCTTACGTTTATGTCCCTTTTTTCAACACTTTTCACGTTTTTTTTCAATGTCTGACACTTTTTTGGACGTTTTCAACACTCATTAACTTTAGTTTTATAGTTATTTTTGGAATTTATGGTCAATGAACCTCATTTAAAGAAAATTATACCTAATGTTTGAGTTAAAAAAGCAGAAATTAGGAATTATTGAGACTAAAATTAAAGGAATGGATTTTGATGGATAATCACAGACTGGAATATGTCAACTTTTACTCTCAATACTATTTCAAAACCACTTCAATTTGTTTTTCAAATTGAAAATCAAAACTGAATAAGAAAGTAGAGATTTGCCAAAGAGCGTTCTGTGGAATCAATCACGTTATTTTGGGTAGTTACAATTGGTTAGAAAAAGAAAAAAGACTTAACGTGGTTTAATGAACCTTAACAAGGATCAATGATTACCAAATTTCTCTCACATATAACTCCTCATAACCACTGAAAACTGTCAAAAAATCAAACCCAAAGTCCAATTATCATGGACGTTATCTGTTGTTTAGGTACATTAAACCATGTTAAGCTTTTTCACCTTAAGCTTTTTCCTTACAATATCCCTCAATGAGGCAAAAACACTTAATGTCAGATAACGGCCATAATAATTGGACTTTGGATTTGATTTTTTTATCGTTGTTTAGGTACATTTAACCACATTAAGCGTCCCCGCACATTAATAAGATGTAAAATGTCCAATGTGTTAACCTTTTCTTTTCCGACTGTGGTCAGAAAACCACCTCGGGGTAAAAAAAAATGAATGAACTTAGCTTTCAGTCTGGTTTATTTTCAGACACAGAGTACAAAACTTCAACTTATTCCACCAACTCTACTCCGGTTGCATCTAGGCCTACAACACGTCAGCTTCCTCACACACACACACACAAACACACACACCGAACTTTCTTAAAGCAGCCGCAGCAAACGACAACAAACAAACAGCAACAACAAATGCCTTATTAGACTTAGAGACTTCTCTTTATTAATCCTTTTGGGAGGACACCCGCAAGGAAATAGAAATTTCCACCATCAGGTTATAGCAAGAAGAATACAGTATAAAGAGAAAAAGAAAAGACAGTTTAAAGATTAGAATAACAGTAATAATAAATATTGTGCTGATGTGACCGAGCACGACCTGAACCCGACCATATCTGTCCGAACCCGGTCCGCCCCGGCCCATCGGGTACCATCGGTCTGACCGGGACAGATGACTCATAAAACCTAAAGTAAAGGAACACTGACACATGACAAACAATCAACTCACGGGTGCGAGAAATCCTCCTCAGAAATCCTCAGAAGGATCAACAGCAACAGAAGGACTAGCACTGACATCATTGTTACAAAGACAATAAAACTAAAGCATGTTGTCCAGCACAGCCGTGAACACAACTGAGCTGCAGCTCACAGGAGATTGGGACAGAGTGCAACAATATATGAGCCTCCTCCAGATCCTCAGAGCCCTTATCCCCTCGCCAAGGCCCACAAAGCAGCACAGCAGCCGTCACAGTGAGCACACAACTGTTTACAAATCCCCAGTTAATAGGATCAGGCCTCATTGACTGAGCCGCTCCGATGTGTCTGATGTAATCTATTAGCTGTATGATAGTCAGTGTCTCAGTCCAATCGATAACCCTGGGCCTTCATATTGCTCCACTGTGGACTGTTACTCCTCTTTAGTGCTGCTTAGAATGCAGGCTTAGCGACTCTGTCTGTGTGTGCAGAAATTTGTGTCCATCTACATGTGTGTCAGATCATGCACTTGTGACTTTCTGAGTTTTATTGTTGAAGTGTGTGTGTGTGTGTGTGTGTGTGTGTGTGTGTGTGTGTGTGTGTGTGTGTGTGTGTGTGTGTGTGTGTGTGTGTTTGTATGTATAAAAGAGGGTCCATCAGGGTAGTTGCTAGTTGACAAAAGGAGACTTTAAGCCTGGTACAGGGTACAGGATACAGGGTACAGGGTGCAGGATAGAGGGTACAAGATACAGGGTACAGGGTACAGGGTGCAGGATAGAGGGTACAAGATACAGGGTACAGGGTACAGGGTTCCAGATTTCTCAAAATGGGTACTTGTTTAACTGCTGGCACATTGGCCAATTTTCACTGGCATGTTACTACCATTTTCATCCACAAGATAGGTCAGGTGTGCATAAAATTGCAGTCAATCTCAACCCAATGAAAGCATGCATTTTCCATTCAAAGTGACCTGGTGTTCATCCACAGTGCCTTCACAGGTATGTTTTTTTACCTCATTATTGCACATATACCTATTACAGCAGGTCCAAGAGATCACCCAACCCACCTGAACTTCTCCTTCCATTATCCCCAGAAGTTTCAGCAGATCCTTTGGACAGAGCCATGATGTTTCCTCTTTGTTCTCCAGCCTCAGGGAGTCAAATAGTATCTTCTTTTTCAGAGATCACCTCAACCTCTAAATTATCCTTACCCTCCTTCTGCTGAACTTTGGCCATTAGGCTTTTCACGGGCAGACCTACTTCCTGTTCTTGGCTGATGTCATGGTCACCCTGTGGAACCTCACACACCCATTGGCCGGGCTCTCCACCCCGCTACTTTTGGTCCTCATCTTCTACCTGCACTAAGAACAGAAGAAATGATTTAATTTCTTTTAGAGAAAATAGTACAATTCCTGTGTTGTTGTTTTTTGGCACAATATTTCTTTTCATACCATTAATGTATTTTTATCCCATTTTTAGCCATTTTAGTTTCAATTGACAAACACAAACACAATTTACACAGGATTACAAGTGGATGATGTTGCCCTACAGTACATTCCTAATCTGGAATAAATATCCACAATTAACCTGCACTGTGTGTGTGTGTGTGTGTGTGTGTGTGTGTGTGTGTGTGTGTGTGTGTGTTTGTGTGTGTGTGTGTGTGTGTGTGTGTGTGTGTGTGTGTGTGTGTGTGTGTGTGTGTGTGTGTGTATCGGTGCGTGCATTCCTAACACGTCGCGTTCTCTCACAAGGCTAGTGTGTCTCATGCTGAGTGTTGATGGTCTGAAGCACATTTGTGGCACTCCTGGGTGCCTTAACCTTTTTGCTGACATTGAAAGTCTGAGTCAAACATTTTATCCAGATCCTGAAAATAAATCTGTTGATGACAGACTCTAAATTTAATTTTACAACATTTATCATTATAAAAACACAAGTCACGCTGAGGTGGCCTAGCATGCTTGATTACTTAAACATACAATGAGCTAGGAGAATAACATTACGGAGTTATTCGCTCGTACAGTGTACTATTTCTGGTTTTGCAAACTTGTTTGTCTGTTGTACCTAACAGCCTTGTCAGAAGTGAAAGTGTCCAAATGTGTTCCATTAAAATGATTTTTAAGTTGATGCTAACTATTGCAACTGTTTATGCCTTACTTTTACTTTTATCAATTTACCATTACGTTTAGCTAACTATTTCAACATTTATAAATTACTTTTAGCTACTATAATTCAACTGTTTAGCCATTACTTTTAGCCAGCTATTTTGACAACTTGTTCAGTATTTTGAGATATTTCAACTATTGTGTTAATCCATTACTTTAAGCAAACGTTTAGCAAGCTTATGATAGCTGTCAGCTACTGGTTATTGTGACCATTAATCTACTGAAGATCACACCCATCGTGAAATCATATTTATGATTTTTTTATTTTCCTCCTTTACACAAATGTGTGGATACATTTAAAAAATATATTCTCTTTTTTAAATGAGCTGAACAAGTGTTTTGGAATCACTGCAATAAATGGTGAAAGATGCACTGGAGGTCATTAGGATAGAGTGTGTTTGCCTTGTAAATGTTTTTAAGTGTTTGTGTGTATGCAGGCATATGTGTATTTAAGCTCTCACAACAGCCTTGAGACATTGAGCAAGTGCATCTCTATGATTGATTTCAGATATGACATCAACAGCGCTTTTTAATTACAAACTGAAAATGCCCCGCCCCCAAAATCCCCACCGTAGAACTTTGGTGATGTCATAGCATCCTGACCTCTGAATCTTGCATTGAGACATCCCGAGCAAGCTTTGAAAGTGAGTCTATCAACGGTTTTGGTTCACATCAAGAAAAATGTTCTTCTTGTGGTCAGCAAAGTTAAGACTGCAGAGAATTCTAATGATGCTTAAAACCAATCTCTTCTGTTTCCAGGAAAAGACCCAAGCACATGAGAGAGAGAAGCAAGATAACAGTGAATGCATCTCTCAGTTCAAACCAACACATTAAGAACACTTCTTATCTTAGTTCAAGGAGTTCAGTGAGTGCACATTGGCTTCAATCAGAGCTGCTTCTTAACTGAAGATTAATTGCAGTGCCTTCATTCCTGTCCATAACTATACGCTTCAGCTGTGGGCTCACTATCATTGAGTCAAATGTCATGGCACAGCAGCGTACACAAGCACTCACAGGGTTCATCTCAACATTTAAGCAGTGCTAGAGAGTTTTGACCAAAGAAAAGTCCAGTGGTGCAGGGCACAAACACTGGCACCAGTGGGGCTTTAGAGTGATGAAACATAGAAACGTAATGTGCAGTACTGTAAATTAGTCAGGCAGAGTTCCTAAGTGACGGCAACAAAATCATTGACACTGAGTTAGGCACTCAAAGGTTTATTCTTAATTTCTGGACTGATGCCATGTCAACCCACCAAAGCTACTGTAACAGCTCGTCTCATTTTGTGGTGTCACTCCAGTTTAACAGAGCAAGAAGGTGTGTGTAGTTAGCTGAGAGAGCTAAATGACTGTAAGAAGGTATTAATAAATAGCAATTCAATAAATATAAAGGAACTCACCATCTAAATCTACTAAACTAAACAATGTCAGTGTATTTAAGCAAATTAGCATTCATTTGGAGTCCTGTGTGTCTTTAGCTGCCAAATACTCCACTAAATGCATTGCCTGCTAACTTTTTCTGTGTGATGTTGCTGGTACTTGGTATTTTTCTTAGCTCACAGTTGTTTTTTTTACCTTTTTTTGCAAAAAAACAGCTGCCGGCTGAATCTGGAAACAACACTGATGAGAGTGGAGATGGTGAATCAAGCCAGTTAAGTCGCAGGCTCTAAAACCAAAACAATCAGCTGAAAGCCGCTAAAACACTCCATAAAACTGAATAAAGCTGCAGAGGTGGGTGATAATTCTCTGTGCTTTGTCACTATTATATGGACAACGCCTTTCATATTGCACATTTTTATTGTATCCATTGATAATATAAAAAAATAATGATTATTGCAGCTTTCATTAAAAGGACTCAATGATACAAGTTTAACTTTTCGAAGTTACACCAGCACTTCATACAACACATTTCCTTGACAGCTGTAGTAAATAGTAATAATGTCAACTATTTCACAGGACCTATTGATGACAAGACTTTGTTTGACTACATAGTATGTTTGTCATTTAAGCCTTTTGATGACATGTCTTCTGTCTTACTGTCTTTGCTGTTTGATCAACTTTGACAGGTCACTGCGGTCTTGATTGTAGTGAATTCTCCAGAGCAGCAAATGGGGAATCCAAAGGCACGTGGCCTGCATTCCAGTCCGACATGCAACATTCTCAGTTGTCTTTATGAAAAATAAAGGAGAGCTGGCAGACAATATGCCTTTACTCTAAAGTCTGCCAACTTGCCTCAATGACCCCACACATTTATGGTATCTACGTTTGTAAAGCATTGGCACAATGTTACTGATTGCCCGGGATTCGATTCCATAGTGCCATCTAATATGAAAGAGTAGTCTAATACCCAGCAAGGCCACAGTCAAGGCCTGAGCCTAAACTTAAAGCGATCTTAAATCTATCCCAAGTAGGCAAGTCCAGCTGTCACATTTATGAGTATTTATAGGCACAAACGGAACAAATGCCTCCATTCCAAAGTGAAAAGGGGCTATAAAATGTTGTCATTGGTGAGTAAGTTGAATGCCAGTAAGTAAGTGAATACCACTGAGGCTCAATATATGACTTTTATCTTTGGTCGGAAATTCCATTTACTTCAAGCATTTCATACAAAAGAATATAGTGATCTTCAATAGCTCCTTGTGATGGGCATTTATCACTAACATTTGACATTTCAAGTGATTAATTGATTAATCAAAAAGATGAACTGATAAATATTTGTTACTTGTACTCAAGTGGCTTTGTGATACTTCAGTGGTATAAAAATATGGGGATATATATATATATATATATATATATATATATATATATATATATATATATATATATATATATATATATATATATATATATATATATATATATGTATGTATGTATATGTGCAATATAGGTTGAATTTAAACACTGTGTTTGTTCATGTGCAGATATTCCAGTAACAAAGCTGTAAAATACTTGCAAGAACATTAGCATTATCAAGGTTAGCAGAAATGCAAACTGTTTGCATCATAGGGTTTGGTAGCCCTTTTCCAAGCCCTACAACTGCTAACACCTACATATGTTATGTTATTTCTTTCCATTACACTCTTCATCTTTATAATACTGGCAAACATTATGCTCGTCTGTGATAATCACATAAAGAGTAAAAGTGAGGAAGGTGAGAAGTCGGGTCTTAAAAGTCTGAGAGTAACCAAATTAGTTTCTCAGAGATGAGGGATTAGGCAGCAGCTGCTGCAAATAATGCAACATGACAAAAATCACTTCAAAGAGTTTGATACATTCACACTCCAAGCCCAATGTGACTAAATAAGGAGAGGAAATGTTATTTGCATGCGAGCAATTGGCAACTTGTTCTATCAGAGGACACTGATGAAATGCAGAACACTCGAGAAGCTCTTCCGTCCTCACAAGAAAAACACACCAGCCTGCCAAGATATTGGAATTTCAATCAAAACTGTAGCTGTGGATGAGATTCAAATCTTCGAGTCAATCCATCTGATATTGAAAGTATTGCAAGCACCTATTTCCCATGCAGGGGTACAAAGCTGCAGTCTGTTCCAGCATTTTGATGGACAGCGCATTCCAGCCTAGACAGCCAGTGACTTCTGAGGTCAGATTTTACATAACATCCATGTTCGTGGTAAATGAAGAGGCTTTAGGCAGAGAAGGATGACAAGCTCAGATAGCAGCATTGCGTCAGACATGTAGACATTCCCTAAAGATTCTACAAACTTTTCAGGAGCATTTTTCCATTAATACTAAATTGAACTGTCAAAGAGAGTTCATGGACAAAACTCAAGCATTTACATCTCATTTTAGTGTAATGATGGCATCTGTTAATACCATATAGCAACAATAACTCTAACATTGGTACGCCATACTGGAGCAAAATGTCAGCATAGGTGGTGGGTTTCATCTTGTAGTTTTCTCCTGATGTCACATTAACCTGATCCTCTCACTGGAGCCCAGTTTTAGCAGTTAAGGTTTCAATCATGAGCAAACTGAGATGAATGTACAGTAGGTACATCTCCTCATATAATTTCTCACAGTAATAGCTTACTTGCTCAGCACAGTTTAGTTCCTGAATCAGTCACTTATAAAATATGATGTATGATAGATGTGCTGGTGGTTTGGTTTGTTAAATATTCACTTTGATTTACTTTTATGAACTCATATGATAGCAATCTAAAGGTAACACATGCTCTAATTTTGGTGGTGCATTCTGTGCACTTATGTGTGTGGGAGACTTTGATGCATATTGTATGCAGTCACACAACATGCCAACCCCACTGTCCTGAAGCGACATACTGTCACCAAGCACACAGTATGGATAGGTGCAGCTGCTGGAATACATGACTCATCTCCATCTGTTATAACTAGTTTAATATACTGTACATGATTGGAAAAATTAACACATACATTATGTATTTGAAATTCCATAGCAACAGAATGTATCAAGTCTATTGAGAGTGTCTGGAAATGGAAACACACCTATCAAGCACCAGATTCTTCTAGACCAATGGCATGAGTGGATATCAGCTTTACGGCATGGAGATCAAGGATGAGATCAAGTTCTGGCTGTTCTATGAATAGAAACAGCAAGACAACATATGTATGAAGCAGTCTCAGATATGATACAATGTCATGGGGTCGCCATATGTCCAAGGTCTTGTCTAAATGCCTACTAGATCAGAATTCCACAGATTAACTTCTCTGTCTTGGTTAGTAGTCCCAGAACTAATTGTTTTTCTACCTTCCAGTTTTTAGGGTCCTTTTATAGAAGAAAGAAATATTGTTGATTGAACAATTCAAGGACCCTGGAACTGGCTTGCCTAAATGACATGCATTTATATTAATAATAACCCTGTGCTTTTCCTGCTTTGTGAAAAAGCAAAAGCAGGAAAAACACAGGTCTATTAACCTTACACTTGACAACTTAAAACTTCACTGCATGGTTTCATTCTCATTGCTCATATTAACCAATTTCTAGCATTAGGCAGCTGTTTTTAGCCATGCCTGTGGAATGGTTTCATTGATGGCAATGTTGGTCTGTTAGTCAATTGATACACCACTTTAATCTGGACTATCACACCATGTATTGTATAATTCTTCTGCACCCTAGAGGCCAGGAGACTCACATATCACGCTCTGGAGTGCTAACCACAACATTCCAAATCTTCATCTCCACTAACCATTTAAGTTTTGTAAGTGAGCATTTGGATTGTTTGTGTTGGTATTGTGACTCTGCTCTTTTGTCTGTTGTTGACCTTTTTTTAAAGGAAAAAAACCCCAATGGAATGCATTATTACAGGTGAGACAAAAGTAGAGATTTAAATGGCATTGGGTTGAAGAACTCTGTCTCACTAACAGATTTGTGAAATTGCAGTGTGGTATTTGGTCTTCAGCACTCAGGGTCAATCAACCACAGAGACCTGTCATCCTTATCTCAGTGTGTGTATGTGTCTCCCCCTTCAGTGAAATCACTGGGCAGATGAAATCTTTGAGTGGCTGTCATCATCACACACCAGTTCACATTAAGAGACATAATGATGTCACCTCACCTCAAAAAATGAAGAAAAAGCATGTGATGGGTAGAAAGGGTGAGAATATCTTTCCATTCCGTGGAATTTCAAATGTCTCTTACATCAGTGCAATTTATGCTTTCTGTAAAATAAAAATATGAAACTGAAACATTTGTAATGTATGTGAACTTCATGATTCACCTTACTAGTTCTAATATTGCTACATGTCAATAACCAATTAACAACCACTACTGTTAATAGCAATTCTACTTTGCAGTTTTGAATCACATATCAAAGAATCTTGAGAAGATCTTGGGTTGCTGTGGCATTTTAGGACTTATTTTTAAACCAAGGGAACATGAGTTATATGTACCACTGTTCTGTGAAATATCCAAATGTGTCTAAACTGCATTTTTGGAATTCAAGACGCCCTTATATGACTGGAGCAGTGCATGTGTCAGTGACAGCAGCTGTTGTTGAGGCCCACCAGACGTAATGGGGAAGACACAGACTACTGGCAGCAATGTTATATATTATATTGTGTTTATGTTCATGCACATAGACATATGTGCACATAATGTAAATTATGTAGTCCCTAATATGTATTTACATATATAATTACAGTTTTTGTAATTCGAAATATTCTATTGGCTATGTACCTTCTAATTTCTTTTGTATGAAGCAGTTTCCTGAAGCAAATCTTTGAAAAGCACTTTGTGTTGCATGACTTTTGTATGAAAGTGCTATACAAATTTATATATAAAAGATTAATTAATTGATTGATAACATGCTGGACATGCCAAAAGCATTTTCATGCAGAAACACAGCCTTATCTCACATTGTGTCTCACATAGGTTAAAAGACATGTCCTGTCCATTCCCTGTTGCAATCAAACACTGGAACTGCTAAATGTTGCAGCAAAAGAGGGCCTTCCTGCTCAAAATCTCATCCACAAGCTAACACTACACCTCACAAGTTAAATACAGTATTAACAACCTGTCACTAGAGTTCACTCAAGTGACATAGAGCTAAAGCAATGTCATGAGGTAAGCCAGTGACACATTTAGTGCATCTCAAATCAATGCTGTTTGGCAAACACCCAAGCTTGGCCGGCTTGGTTTCAGTTCAAACAGGCGCTATATTATTGATATACTGTAAGAGTGATTCATTTACAAGCTGGGAACGATAACTGCCCACTCAACATTCACAAATCTGTTTTTCTCCCAAGGGGCCATTTGGCTGATTGAGCTCCACACACTTTGCAAGGCATGTTCCCGAGCTAGAGAGGATGAGCTTAGATAAAGCTGGAACAAGCACAAAAATGTTAATGAGTAATATCTGGCCACTAGTTCACTTTGTCTGGTGTCAGTGGTGATATCACTGAGTGCACAGAGGCCACATCAGCTGGAGAGGGTGGGAGGCAACAGTGGGAGAAAGGAAGGGTGAGGTTGCACAGAGGCCCTGGACACTGACAGAAAGGATTTTTTGACAGCAGCGTTAGCCACACCTGCATTAGATTGCCTCAGCGAAAGTTAGATACATTTCATATTTTCTTTTTTAGTTTACTGAGGCAAGGTGATGTGCGCCTTGACAAATGGACGAGCAAGAGCCATGTGTCTCCTCCGAAAGGATGAGACATGACTTCATGCAGTTGAAATGGAATTAATTTTGGCGTCATTACAATCCATAAATATTCAGGATGAAAGATGTCATCCTGTTGCAGCTCGTGAAGGCTTACTTTGCAATGTTAAGCAATGGTACGGGTGTTTGTACAGTACATTGGTGTATGTCCAGTAGGTGCACTACTGAGTTATTGGGGTTGGCAACTGTGGGAGATGTTTAGGTAAAAGGTTGCACGTGTATTTCTATATGAGTGCAGTGTATCATTTACAAACATGAACAGGCAAATAAGATGAA